>CM065130.1:17427527-18627527 GCA_033026305.1 Cirrhinus molitorella | reverse complement strand
TGCTTTCTCATGCTCTCCAACCTGACAAAACAAAATGGAGTTCAAGGTTTATAGTTCAGAAGAAGCTTTCTATTGTTAGTTGCTGCTGCGTCTGTATACTGTCATAAAGAGACATTTCAAAAAACATCTCACTTCTCTCGAAGTCTGATGACCTCAGCTTTCAGGTGATTCTCACAAGTCTGGGAACTGTTCAACTTGGCTGTGACTTTCTCCAGGTCTTGTCTAAGCGAGGCCAAGTTTGGAGACAAACCATGTGATGCTAAACATTCCTCTAGAGACCTATACAAGGAGATAAACGATTTGTAAAACAATGGATTGCAAGTTAATTTATGGAATCCAACAATGATATATCTGTGCATTTATGCACAGAATATTAAAAGGAAGATGATAATGTACCTAATGACTTGCTCTTTTGCTTGTAGAGTTTGGTTAAGTCGGGTCACTTCCCGCCGTAACTGCTGCTGCTGGATTCCTGTGCTACGTACAAACTGATCCTGAGCGTCCAGTGTGGCTTTCAGCTCCTCTCGCTCTTCACTCAAAACCTGCAGAGAATAGCATTCAATCAATCACATATTTGATATAAAATAGCATTTAGTGCTTTGCTCAGCCATTAACGATTCAATCTGGCATCTAATGCTGTCATGTTGAAATAATCATATTACTGAGAACAGATTTATGAGCTTTCAAAATAGCCAAGCAAAATTACCAAAAAAGCTATCTGTTCAACTTGTGCACTATATTACTTATATAACTGAAGTCTGAAGTTATATTTTGCGTAAACAACCCAAAATGTAAGATTTCCAAGTAATAACCTTTTATTTCAATAAACTGTTAAAGGAACAGTTCACCCAGAAATGAAAATTCTGTCAATAATTACTCACCCTCTTGTCGTTCAAAACCCGTAAGACCTTTCTTCATCTTCAGAACACAAATTCTGGTATTTCTGATTAAATCTGAGAGCTTTCTGACCCTGCACAGATAGCAACGCAACTGCAACGTTCAAATGGCCCAAAAAAGGTATTTCATCAAAAATATCTTTATTTGTGTTCTGAAGATAAACAAAGGTCTTGGGAATGGAATGACATCAAGGTGAGTAAAGTCCATCTCTACCTCTACTATTCTTGTGGATCTGAATCTACCTGTCCCCGTACGTGAGCTGCAGCGGGGCAGCTGACCTGCTGTTCTTTGATGGAGTCTCCCAGCTCATCCTGAAGCAGCCGAAGTCTCTCCAGTTCTAGTTCTTGCGTATGTAGGCTGTCCTGAGCCCTCTGCAGTTGAGAGCGCAGCCGCTGCAGTTCCCCTGGTTCCTGTGTCCGACTTACACCCTGAGGCTGAGACACACAAAATTTCACACATATTAGTAACACAATTCAAGTTTACTAATCCTTGAAAGAAGATTGGTGAGATTTTTTTGTCTGACTATTATTTTGTATGTTAGGCTTGTTAATTTTCAAATGAGGGCCACCTGGATGAGAGCAAACTGTTCAGCAAGGTTCTTCCTTTGTTCCTCCAGTGAAGTCACTTGTCTCTGATACTGAAGTCTTTGCTGTTCCCAATCTGCTGAACGCTGACGAAACTCCTGCATTCACAAAAATATATGTTTTTTAATTATTAAACTAATCATTAAACAATACTATATCAATAAAAAGAAGTCCTCTGTACCTCCACCTTGCTTTTGAGGCGGGACAGCTCAGTCCTGTCCTCCTCTCTGCTCAGAGCTCCTTCTCGTGCCTCCTTCAGATGCTTACGCTGTAGCTTTTCATAGCTGTGTTTTAATTTAGACAACTGTTGAAAGGAGCTAGATGTTAATTATTTGATAAAAAAAAAATTAAGCATGTGACAAAAAACTAAATCACATCAGCGCACATCAGATAAATACTAAGTGCAAAATTAATATATAAAATACCACTGCCTAAAAAAAATGTGATCGTACTTCATCTTTAACATGTTGTAGCTGTTCTTCATACTTCACAACCAGCTCTTGCTTTCCAGCTTGCATCTCATCTAGCTGTTTGCCCAGCACCCGGATCTGGAGAACATAAGATCATGCTTATAAGAGCCAATGTGAACTGCAGCTCAAATATGACACCTAGTGGAACAGAATACTAATGCAGGTAACACATACATACACACACATACACACACACATATATATATATATATATATATATATATATATATATAATAAAAAGAAAACTATTTTGACTAGTGAAAAACAAATTATTAAAGAATAATAATATAATGTTATATATATATATATATATATATATATATAAATTTTGTCATAATGTTTTTTTTTTGTTTTTTTTTTTTAAAAGCATACATTTTCAACATGGTCTCAGTCGTATGGAACCCATGGAATAATTAAATTAATAATATAATAATAATAAAATTAATTAACTATAGTATAATAATATAATATAATATAATATAATATAATATAATATAATAGGCACAAATGTACTTATTTGATTAATCAGCTAAAATAGTTTTTTTTATGCCATAATGTTTTTTAAATTTTAGGTTTGTCAAGTTTTTTTAATAAGATATTAAAGCATACATTTTCAACATGGTCTCAGTCTTTTGGAACCCATGGAATAATTATAATATAATATAATATAATATAAATATATGTTGATTTAAGGCAACATTAGATGAAAAAAACTGTGCTTTTCCCTACATTACTCGAAATATTACTGTAATGGAATCATGATGATGATACATTATTTCCTTATTTAAGATTTTTTTTATTTAAGAAATGTTTATTTATTGCAAAACAAGTAATATTATTAATATTAATTATTATAATAATATTATGTGATATCATGAACTTGAAGATATGTGATCAGAAACTTATGCAGGAAATATTAACATAGCTGTTTAGATCTAGTCAAAACAACAATCAGTGCAGCTTTCCCAACAACAATCTAATAGGTAACATAGTTAATGCTCATAACAATGCTCAATCTGAAGCATTCAGTCTAGTTTAGTCTAGCCATGCAGGAAGACCCACGCCTTCATGCAGTTCACCTGCTGTAACCCCTTTTCCACTACCACCTTCAACATTTGGAAACCACCATCCTGGAGATCCAGCAGGGACATCATCACCTCCCTCACCCTAAGTGTCTGCCAGGGGTGAAGGCAGAGCACATGACATATGTGATGTATTTGGCTGAGCCATTACACCTTACAAAGAGATCTTACCATGGAAAGTGTAACACAAAACCATCACAATCAGTTTAGTCCTTCAAAAGATCTTGTGGCCTCATTTTACAGTTAACTGTATTGAATATCTGGAACATGTTTTGTCTCATATACAGTTGAAGTCAAAAGTTGACACACACCTTGCAGAATCTGTAAAATGTTAATTATTTTACCAAAATAAGAAGGATCATGTAAAATGCATTGTATTCTTTTTATTTAGTACGGACATGAATAAGATACTTAACATAAAAGATGTCTACATATAGACCACAAGAGAAAACAATAGTTACATTTATAAAAATTACCCCGTTCAAAAGTTTACATATGCTTGACTCTTAATACTGTGTTGTTACCTGAATAATCCAGTGCTGTGTTTGTTTGTTTGTTTGTTTTTTAGTGATAGTTCATGAGTCCCTTGTTTGTCCTGAACAGTTAAACTGCTTGCTGTTCTTCAGAAAAATCTTTCAGGTCCCACAAATTCTTTGGATTTTCAGCATTTTTGTGTATTTGAACCCTTTTCAACAATGACTGTATGATTTTGAGATCCATCTTTTCACACTGAGGACAACTGAGGGACTCATATTACAGAAGGTTCAAACACTCACTATATGCATTAAGAACTTTGTAATATTTACAAAACAAAACTTGTAATATTTATATATGATATTTACAAAACTTGTAATATTTATATATGATATTTAAGCAAAATAAGAAAAATGTACACATCTTCATTCTGTTCAAAAGTTTACACCCCTGGCTCTTAATGCACCGTTTTTCCTTCTGGAGCATCAGTGAGTGTTTGAACCTTCTGCAATAGTTGCATATGAGTTGCATAAATGTTTACCTTCAACTGTATATAGTATTGATCACAGATCAGCCAACGGATAGTTGCTTTATAACTTTCAACACTTTTCAATGTAACAACAGTTTTATACTCCAAATGAAAGTATGAACATGTCAAGGTCGATACAGTACCTCTGAGCTCCTCTTGTCTAGCAAAGCCCTGGCTGACTGGAGTTCCTCCTGTGTATTCTCCAGACGCAGCTCCATGGTTCGAACCTCAGCCTCCCATTCCCGCCGCTTATGCCCCACCATGATGTCAATCTGCCGCATCAGCTCCTGTAATTCCGGCTCACAGGATGACAGCACAGAGCTGAGGAGATGAACAGCAAGAGGGAAAGTGTAAACCAAAGTACTGTATATATCTCAATGCACATTATACAGATGTATAAGTCACTTTTTTAAAATGTGGATTGAGCAGAATTTTAATTCTCCCATGTACCTGACATCATGATCACGGAGTGTGCTCAGAAATTCCTCCATTATTTATCAGTGATCTTCCATGTACATCCTTAATACAGAAGATCAAAATCAGGATTGCATGTCTGAGAAAAAGAAAGAAAACGAATGAGCAGAGATGATGGTGTAAGCATTGTGTCTGCACTAGGGTTAGTTACCATGGGCAACAGTTGCAAATACTATTGGCGTGCTCTGATAGATAGAATTGAGTTGATATATCAAGTTGATCTCTGACATATTGAGATGTCAGGCGTTCGAAAATCAGGTATAACCTTATTTCGTCATTTCATAAAATGTGTTAACATAGAAACAGAATGAGCCGGTGGTGTTCCAATAATAACGAGATATTACGTGCGCACCTATTATTAGAAATTGAATATAATGTAATATAATCACGTTGATAAGTGACTTGTCGGTGTTTTTGCACAACAGGTCTTATTGTCCTTTGGTTTGTTACTAATAAATCACTACTTGGCTAACATTAGCCTGTTAGCGTAGAGAAATAGATCGGGCATTGTCTAATTCTTCAGTGTTCGCATAGAAAGTCAATGTAGTTACTTTAAACCTTTGAACTCAAGATAGAATTTGTGTTTTATTATCGGAAAATACAAATCTCACTTACAATTTCTGGTACACTTGACATCATGCTTGTCAGCTGGGGTGGTTGTAGGGGTGACAGAAACTCAACAGTTGAAAGTGTTCAACAACCAAGAACATCACAACACCAGAGAACAGCCACTCTGCTTGCATTTCCGCGGGTGTCACGTGGTTCACTGTACTGCTTCTCATTTGACAAGTTTATACATTATTCGACATATCTGGATCAGTTAGCTTGTGATTTGGGATAGTGTGGTTTAAATTGAAATGCTCTATAACTTCAAAACTTATAAAATATACCAGACTTTATTTAGCGGTCTCACAAGAAAACACAATTCCGTTTTACGCGTTTTTAACGCACTTTCATTAGCCATTTGCTTGAAACGAAGGCGATTTTCTAAACCTAATAAACCACAGTAGTATAATGTGGTATCTCTACATTTAATTTTGAAAATTAACTTACACAAAAGGTGTACATAGCTCATCTTTCTGCTTACAGTGACAGGTACAACAAGAATAGCAGCTGTATAAACACTCTACATTCACGCAAAGGACAGTGGGTAATTTATTCGACCATGAGGTGTTGACATTTTATGATGGATCAACAGAGTCAGCTTTAGTAGACAATGCGAGCTTCAAAACATTAACGTTAGTTCACCCATGGTGAATTAGTGGTGATTAGGTTACAGCAAATAGATAATACACTTCAACCTTAATAATACATGATTGTTTACAAAAACACGTGTTTTGGTAAGTAGCTAGCTAACTAGTTATGGATAAAAAATATTCGGATTTTACTGCAGTTTATATATGTACACAACTGGCATTATGTATATGTGATTAAAATGTATTTTGTGTTTGTCGTGTACATACAATCTGAACTGAATCCAGTGTGAAAAGTGCTCAGCAATTGCAAGCCTTCCTGTCTTGTAATATTGAATAAGAATCATAATACGCGCGTTAATTATTGGTTTGATGTGGCACGATAGAGGAAATTTCATATGCATAGGTGTAAGTATAGCAATCAAATTTACGGGATTACAGTAAGTGAGCATGAGTATTCAGGTTTGTATTGCCTCACTTCGTAATGTAGATTGCACGTGGCTCGTTGGTCTAGGGGTATGATTCTCGCTTCGGGTGCGAGAGGTCCCGGGTTCAAATCCCGGACGAGCCCATTGTTTTCTTATTTATTTTTTTATACCGTCTGTTTAGTCCTAGTAATAAAATAACATATTTACCCTAGTGAGTTTGCGTGTGAAAACGAGGAAAGTCTATGCAAAATAGTAAGTACGTATGGACGTAGTAACAACGCCACTCACTGACGCATGTAACGTTAACGTTAGGTTCCTATGCAGAGCGCTAACAATATTTGCATCCAATGTCAACGGATAAATTAAGACTAACTTAGACACAATATATTTATAATACATTATATATTTGTATAAAAAATTTGTTTGACAATATTTCACTAAGCTTTACTTGCTATGAATACCTGCTCTTTTATAAGCGGCTCGTTGGTCTAGGGGTATGATTCTCGCTTTGGGTGCGAGAGGTCCCGGGTTCAAATCCCGGACGAGCCCGGGTGTTTTATTTTTTTTCCCTCATATCTAATTGTGAGAAAATATGTTAATAGTTCTTGATTATTATACTGGAAAGTATGGATACTAGCGAAATTCAACAATTATCTAAGAACATTGACTGATCAAGAAGACTATTCGGTGGTCATTTTGGATGTAAATCCTTGCTGCATATATATACTGCACTAAACTAATCTGAGACTTCCATTGTCCTCATTTGTAAATCGTTTTGGATTAAAGCGTCTGCTAAATATCTAAATGGAAATGGAAATGGAATATCAAAATTAAAAATTCAAGGGATAGTTCACCCAAAAATAACAATTCTGTCATTAATTACGCACTCTCATGTTGTTTAAAGCCTCAAGACATTTTTAGGGGCCAAGCAACCGCAGGTGCTGGGGCACCTATTGTTTTTGTTATTATTCTGCTTCTTCTTCCGCCATTGCGTCTATGGCAGCCCATAGACCGACAGTGGGAAAGTTGTTTTGATTTGACAAACTGATAGAGGACAGTCTCAACATTAACTGTAGTGAATTTGTAGTCTCTAACTCAAACTCTCTAGCGCCACCACTTGTCAAAAAATGCACTTTTTTATGCTAATAACTTTTGATCCATAAAGCACAGAAGAGTCCTTTTTTCTCTGAATCCTTGGCTTATGCCGAGTCAAACGGACAACTTTTTTTTTTTTTTTTTGCTATTTTTAATAGTTCATAAAACCTACTTTTTCAAACTCGTCCTAGACGGTTTGTCTGATTTTCACCAAAATTGGCTCAGATCATCTTCAGACCATGCTGGCAAAAAGTTATGGAATTCAAGTTGATTCGTCCAACCAATTTCAGTAACGTGCCAACGAATTCTATGAAAAGCGTGAAAAAATGGATGTGTGGTGTAAATGTTTAAACAGAATGAAGATGTGTACATTGAATCTTATTTTGCCTAAATATAATATTTTTTTTTTCATTTAGTACTGCCATTCAGATGCTACAGAAGGTAGTTACATTTTTCCAAGAAGACAAAATGTGTTAAACTGAGTCCCTCAGTTATCCTAAGTTTGAAAAGATGGATCTAAAATCATACAGTCATTGTTGGAAAGGGTTCAAATACACAAAAATGCTGGAAAACCACATCCCTTTAGTGGTATTTTTAAGAAAGCCGTTTGATCAATGTATGAATAATATAATTATTATTATAATCTCATAGTATTGATTTTAATTTTCTTTTTTATGTGCTACTGAAAATAGTTCTCCCTCAGGGTTTTTTCCTTCTGTCTTAGTATATTTTTCCTTGGCATTTCCTTTGGCGTCTGGAATTTCGGAACTCTCAAGAAGTCTTAAAGATGTTCAGAGGTACACTGATTTCTGAATAACTAGTTAGCTCTGCTTTGTGTTGTAATGGGGGAGGAGAAGGGCATGCATCACCTCCCCCACAACTCCACAGCCACTTTAAAACACGCGGCGGTTATTCACACTGACAGCAGAGCCAGTTTGCTCTCATTCACACACCCACTAATTCTCAGTCGGATGAGTTCATCTACTAACAAATATCTGTAACAGTCCATACAGAGAACAGGATTACGAGTCATTCATCTGTAAGTATATTTCTTGATTTCTCTCTTTTAAAACTGGGGTTGATTTACATGTAGTTTTGTTTATGTTTCATTAAACCGATAAAATATTCAGTTACACAGCAAACAATCTAAGTTTTATAGTAATTTGTCATTGTCCAGTAAGGTATCCAAACATCATTAAAACAAGTTATATTTACTTTAGAAACAAAACTGCATAAGATATATATTCTAATACAACTTGAGTTTTTTAGTAACACTTTTCAATAAGGTTCATTAGCTACATTAGTTAACATGAACTAAGAATGAACAGTATTTCTACAGCATTTATTAATCTTAATGTTCATTTCAGCTTTTACTAACGCATTATTAAAATCACAAGTTGTGTTTGTTAACATTAGTTAATGCACTGTGAACTAACATGAACAAACAATGAACGACTGTATGTTTATTAACTAACATTAACAAAGATTAATAAATAGTAAATAAGTAATAAAGTAATAAATAGTTCGTTCATCCTAGTTAATACATTAACTAATGGAACAATATTGTAAAATGTTGCCAGTTTTTCTTATCGCATTATCAAAATTTCTTCCTAGCTTGAAGTGTAAATTTCAGTTTAGTTCAGCTTAATTCAGGGTATAATGGCTATTCCCTGAAAAAACATATTTTATGCAGTATTGCTTCTTATGTACTTTTATTTTGTTTAATGATGTTAAAAAAACTCATTGTTTATGAGTGATTTTTGCAGCATGCTGTTTAACATGATAAAGATAGGACACACTGTTCAAATTGTTTGACTGTCAGGTTACAGTTTGACTAAGGATGTTTCTCGTATAATCTTTTACCTGACCATCATTAACAAGACAGCAAAACTAACTAAACACATAATATTATGTAAGAGCAGTAGTTGTAGAATATTCTATAATAGTGAAGTGAAATTGTAGACGTTCTCATGGTTGCAGAAACCAGAGATGTTTTCACTTTTTCATGCAGTATTGTTTTGTCTGCATTAGTACTCAGAAAGGGGTCAGAGGTCAACACTCAGAGGTCAAATTAAATTAATATTATATTCTGGACTAACAGGTGGTCTGCAGCATTAGAGTAGACTATAAGGATGAATGGTCGGTGGGGGTTGATCTGGCCATGGCTTTGCCATCTGCTTCAAGATTTTAACTGTCACATTACTGTGCTTAAAGGGATAGTTCACATAAATCTGAAAATTCTGTCATTATCTAATTGTGTCGTTCCGAACCTGGATGCATTTTTGTCTAATGTGGAACATAAAAAAGGGGTCCAAGCATCGGATCCCAGTGACGTTCATTAAATTAGCACTTAGACTTTCTTCCAAATATTCTCTTTTGAGTTCCAAGAAAGTTATACAGGTTTAAAATGACATGGATTTAAATAAAGACAGAATTTTGAAGTTTTTATTGAAATCTGCCTTAACACAACATGTTCATGTGTCTGAAGTACGTTTAAAAGATTTCCCCCTTGTTTTTGCAGAGTACGCTAACTAATTTCCAGAAGACAGAACTACGACATCAGTATCAGATCATCAGATCAAACATCAGTTCCAGTTTTCCGCCATGGTGCTATTTGAGGATCAGGAATGTGGGGTTTGTTACCTGCGTTACTCCCGCATCGAACGCGTTCCCAGAGCTCTCCACTGCAACCACACATTCTGCACCCCCTGTCTGGAAACAATGGGGCTGCATTACAGCGGCCTGCGCACCATTCGCTGTCCTCTGTGTCGCCAGGTGACTTGTGTGGACCGTGGGCTCAGCTTGCAGGAGGCTCTTTTTGTCAATAGCCAACTGTGGGACAACATTTCTGACGAGGATGAGGAGGAAGAAGACAAGAGAGAGCAGGAAGCGGAGGAAGAGGGGAAAAACGCTAAGCTGCCTTCATCACAGGCTGAATGGTGAGTGGGCCACTGACATTACAACATGAAGTTAAATTTTATTCAAAAATACACTTAAATAATACTATATATATATATATATAGAAAAAAGCAGTAAAGCAGTTTTATTACAATCTTATTATTATTTGAAACATTTTGTACTCAAATCAGCCATCTGGTGCAAACAATTAGCAATAGATAGAAATGTTTCTCATTGTTCATATTTTTATTTTTCATTGACCCGAGTACTTCAGTGACTAATGTGTAACACACAACCAGATGCTAAAATTAATTTACAGAGTCAAGTGAGCCTTTTGAACCAGCAACCTCCATATCACCTGATTCAGTTTATAAGTAGCCAGAATACTAGCAGAAAATGTACACCCATTGTTACGTGATGCATTTGTGTTCCCATTCATACCTAACTTCCTCTTGTCTCTGGTTTTAGCTCAGTGCCAAAGCAATACAGACCCAAACTCCGACTCCCATCTTTCCTGAAGAAAATGAGTTTTTCCAGGCACCCCGAAGAAAGGATTGTTCCCACCTGCAATGTGTGAGTCTTCATCCTACTGTAAGCAGTTCAAAATTAAAGTTTATATGCAGTTTATTTGATCTAGTTTAAAGGCATCGCTCACCCAAAAATAATTACTCACACCCTCATGTCGTTTTTAACCTTCATTCATCTTCAGAACACAAATTAAGATATTGTTTTGATGAAATCCGGGAGCTTTCTGACCCTTTCTGACAAGTCCACGAAAGGTAGTAATGATATCATTAAAACAGTCCATGTGACATCAGTGGTTCAACCTTAATTTTATGAAGCTACGAGAATCCTTTCTGCGCAAGAAAAACAAAAACAATGACTTTATTCAACAATTTCTTCTCTTCTGTGTCACTCTTTGACACACATTCACAAGAGTACTATGCATGATTCATAATGTTATGGTCGAACCCCTGATGCCATATGGACTATTTTAACAATGTCCTTACTACCTTTCTGGGCCTTGAACATGTAATTTGCATTGATTTCTATGGAGGCTTTCGGACTTCATCAAAAATATCTTAATTTGTCTTCCAAAGATGAACGAAGGTCTTAGGGGTTTGGAACAACATGAGGGGGAGTAATTATTGACAGAATTTTCATTTGAAAGCTAATGTTGCTCATTAATGATTTTGAACATTATTGTGACAGTTATATTTGTCAAAAGTAAGCGTAAAGAAAACAATCGAACATTTGTCAGTTTCACTAACTTTTAACCTTTGTCTCTCAACACAGAGAAATGATGTCATGGCGAAGGATTTCATCAGAAGAGATTTTTTGAAAAATAGGATGGACACCATAAACAAAGGATTAGCAATAGAAACAATAGACTTTCACTTTCTGTTTTACTGCTGTCATTAAAAGTGTATGCCATGTGCTAATTATGCCTGGCATACTGAAAAAGCAGGAGCAACAGTCAGTCCTGGACAGGGTTGTTTAAACAAACCCAATCCCTTCCATGTGCTTCCGCGACTACATTTTCCATTTGAATAGCCACAAGAATCCCACTCCTCCATCTGAGGGGAACTTCTCATTAGATATTCCACCCTTAATCCATCCCAGCTGCTGAGGCCGGATTTGTTTCAGCTGTCCCAAGAGAGACAGGGTCCCAGATGCGAAACTAGACTTTCAGAGCAGATGGCATCTTGTGAAACATCACCCGCATGTCTCAAATGGACTCCTTTAAGTTATTTTAAGCTTTGCTATTTATGTAATTTATAAATTGTTGTAAAGTAAAAATTCTGTTTGCTGATTGTTGTTGGTTTCTTCTACAAACGTTTTGATAACAAGCAAGATATATATATATTTTTTTTAATTTAAAGACTCATTTGTGAGATAAATGTAAAGCATGACACTATAATGAAAACACGGTGTTACCAAAGAAAAAAAATAAATAAAATGCTTTTATTGCATTACGTTTATGGCAAATTTAAACTTTTTTAATATCACTCATTTTGCAAAGCAGTTTTTTCTATGACTCTGTCATAGGGTAAGTGATTTAAATAAAACAACTTCAATTTTCAAATAGATAAACAGGTTGATTTCATACAAAATAAATACAAGAATATTCCATACTGTTGGCATGTAGTGATATTCACTGTGGTGAGTCTATAACAGACAGAAACCATAATGAATGGAATCAGTCAGCCGTGTTAAAGAATTATATATGCTTTTCATTAAACATCTGTCATCTTTTATATATAATATCTGAAAGAGCTTTGACTATTTCGGTTTACCAAAGTTTCTCATATTACCATTAGCAAATACAGTGTCTTTATATACTGAATGTGATGTTTAATGAGGAAACCTTTTACAATGTTTTCATTAGAAAAGGCACGAAATAATCACTAAACTCAAGCAATAAAGAACTACAATGAGTGATACAGAAATAAACCGGGGGTTTCGGGGGAATTCCTGATATGAAGTCTTGGAAAGTGAAAGAACAATATGAGCCAGCTCTACATTTTCCTCAGAAGGCTTTAGGAGCAGACAGCTCAGTCAAAACAAAGATGTGAAATGATTAGAAACCTATGTACCCGATTTATCGCAAACAGATTCTACAGAAATCTCCATGGACTATAAAAATTAGTCAATTTACCAGTCTCTGTGTGTGCTATTGCTTTACAGGCCTTATTTAAACAGTATAATATAGGTCAAAGAGATAACTGCTGTTTATGAATCTGACAGATCAGAATTTTACTCACAGTAAAATTTTACTCACAGTTTCAATAAAGAGTGTGAAGTATCACCTACACTTACACAAACCTGTTTGGAAAGAAATACTGGATTAAGCTTTGACTTGTTTTGACAAGCCATGTTTTCATGTGTACAATTACACTGCTTAATTTGACAGTTATATCTTAAGGCTCTTTCTCTTGAGAAGACAATCTAACAAATTGTGTGTGTGTGTGTGTGTGTGTGTGTGTGTGTGTGTGTGTGTGTGTGAAGCCTGTGTGTGAAATTTTGAAGTCTCATATGCTTAAGAAGACTGAATTTTCAGCAGTCATTACTTCAGTATTGAGTGTCACATGATCCTTCAGAAATCATTCTAATATGGATTAAATTCTAGTAATTCTATTAATATTATAATAATTGCTAATTCCTAATTCTAAAATTCTATTTGACATTTTTTGTAGTTCTTTTAAATTGTAATAACATTTCACAATATTATTGTTTGTACTGTATATTTCATCAAATGTTGATCTCTAAAAACATTAAAAATATATAGATTTAAGTCATTTAAGCACATAATATGGAAAAAGACTTTGCATAGTATTTAGCACATCTGTAACCAGCTAAATCAATGATTTTTTGATTTTTTTTTTTTTTTTGTGGCAAATTCAGGTTATTTACCGTAGAAATATTTTTTTTTTTACATTTATGACTGTTATAGTGCCACCTATGGTTGAATTTCCTCAAACTTTGCACAATTATAATCATCAAGCACAACTTTCATGAAGTTTTGAATTTTCGTTTAGGATTTATAGGCTTTTGGGTATATTTGGCTATGCCCCTTTTAAATATAACCCTGTTATAGTTAAACAAAGTGTAAATTTAGCATTTTTAACATAAATAATATTGACCTAGGGAGTCCAGAGAATTGTACTGCAGTGGATTTATTGAGATTGAGCGAAAAACCTAAAACTTTCTCACTTTCAAATAATTAATGACCAATTTTATGACCAAACATTTTGCCAGGTGATTAAATATGATGTTTGTTTGTTTTTCTGTTGTGAGACAAGGATTTCAACAAGGATTTATAGACACTTTAGCCTACGACTAAGGGTTTAGGAGTTTAGGAGTGATGCTGTAGACAGTGTGAGTACCACCATTCCTCCAAGTTTAAATTCACTTTCTTTTTTTATTATTATTATTTATAGGCTTTTTGGTATATTTGGCTATGTTAAATGACCTTGTTATAGCTAAGTGAAGTCTAAAATAAAAAAGTTACTTTTTTTTTTTTTATTGACCTAGAGAGTCAAGAGAATTGTACTGCAGTTGTTTTTCCATTTCCAATCCTTCTTCTATCGTTTCAGGTTTATCCATATTTTTTTATTCATCCATATTTCAGAAAAACATACAGCTGCTTTTTCCAAGTAAAAACCGGCAAACAACATATACACGTATCACGTTATGATACGTACATAATATTCAGAGGGTGGGGAGGTAGGGGACTCCCCCGGTCTGTATGTCTCTGCTTAGACTGAATGATTTTATTTATTTATTTATTTATTATTAATTCCCAGTGAATAGGAGTTAAATACCCAGGTAATACCACGACCATGCAAAATGGCAAAAAAAATAATATCTTTAAAATATTGCCAAGTAACGTTACAAACAACAATAAAATCAGAGAAGAAATCAGATATTATTATTTTTTCCCGTTTGTTATTATTTTACAAATTTTATATACATTTTTATTTTCATTTTACCACTTGGGCGAGTGCTCTGCGGACAGATTAAATCATTAAATCCTATAAAATCATGCGCATACCAGCAAAACACAGAGAATACATAACAATCCTTAGGAGTCATAGCAATAGAGCAAAGGTGAGAAAGCTGCGGAGATTCCGCTTGCCCGGAAGCTAACTGACTTAGATTTACAAAAAAAAATTACTGTTGTTTGGCGAATAAATAATTTCATGTATTTATTTACAGCTCATTATTAAGCTTTATGACAAGGGATCAACTTATAATCATTAATATTTTTATAATCGTTTATATTAATTAACCCATGAACTCATTCTCTCAGAAGGCCCAGGTATGCAGAGCATTAACAGCTTATATGGACAGAACGCCACTGTTTTGTAGATATTCCCTCTCCAGAGAATATTTTTGTTCTGGTTTGGTTCCAATCAGGTAAAAAACCTAGGACTAGTTCACAAAAATCCAAAATATGTGATCCAAGGATTCTATATAAGGCTACATTTACACTAGTGCATTTTTGTTTTAAAACTCATAATTGCTATGGTTACGCCTGTCATTTACATTACTCTGACTCTCAAAAACGCTGCAGACCCAGATTTAGTTTGAAAACTCTGGGTTGCATTTCAGTGTAAACAGACCAAAACAGAGACTTTTGAAAAAATTTGTTGTGGCTGCCCACATTTGTTCTGCGTATTCTTGATGATTGTGTAAATAATAACATCATGCTCATTATGAATGGTCATGTGACATGATCGTTTCTGAAATGCTGTTTTAAAACGAAAACGCACTAGTGTAAACAGGCTCTACGACACTTGAGGCTACGACTACGGTTTAGGAATTATTATGAGCGATTTTGTACTTTTGATCTCTGTAGGGCCACCTTCTGGACGATTGGGGTGAGCCTTGGTGATGCTGTTGACAGTGTGATTAAAGGGTACATAACATACAGTTTCACCTAATCTCATGTTAATCTTGAGTAGTACTGTATCCTTAATATCTCCAATTTATAAATATTTATAAAAGAAAAATACAGCTTTCTGATTTTCTCCGGAAAAAGCCAATCTTCTGGAGGCGCGCCGCGGACAGAGCTAAGTTCGACAATCACTCACGCTTAGATTGCCATTAAGACACAGACTTTATGCTGTTTTTATGCTGTCACAGGAATTATGCTGTTTCACTTACCATCTGCAGTTCTGAATCATGACCAGGATCTTTTATAGCTGGGACCGCTCCATCTTTCAGTGTCAAACAATGTGCAAATTCAGCATCGAAATGGGCCTTGTATATGAAACGTTCGTCAACAAACACACTTGCAAAACTCCACTGCTGCCCCGGAAAAAGGAACTGCATCCACTGTTCACGTAACCCTGGGCTCTTCAGGAAGCTGAGCAAAGTTACCTTTTCCTTACAACCAAAACCACGCATCTTTAGAGACATCCTTCCCGAGTGAATCCCTTGCAGCAGTGCAGCCGCATAAAGCGCGTTGATGGGCGCGCTCTTTCTCACGCTCTAGTGTACGTGTGCGCGTGTGCGCTTTTCCGGAAGAAATACTCATATAGGGGTTCCATCACGATTACGTCTTTAAAGCCATGATCGAAAAAAAAAAATCTGAAACTTGTACTAACCCGGAAGTAAGATTTTCAGCACATAAATTCTCTGTCATTCATCCAAATAATTTTTATTAAACTTTGGCCATGCTTAGCATGAGAATCCAACTCTTTAACACTGTAAACAACTCTATATACACGAAACACCATTGTACCCCACCTTTAAAACTATCCCCTCCAACTTTCAAATCTCTACAACTAATTTAGGGTTTGGTCTGCCCGATCACTTTTACCTGGAGAATGCTGATCCTCGGCCGTTACAATTACAAAATTGTTTTTTGTAAAACTATGCGCTTAAACCCGTAAATATCCATTCTAATTCCAAACGCTGACCATAAAGTATTAATGAGAAAAGAATTAGATAAATAAGAATAGTCAATAGAAATGTTCTGGTAATAAGACACTTTTATTGATTTTACTGATTTGGACCAACATGCTAGATTTCTATACAGTGTGAATGATAAAGCTAGCTCTGAATCAATCAGGCTGGCTCCACTGAGCTAAAACATATACACAGGGAATGGTTGCACCCTTAAAAGCATAACTCAACTCACGCACAGACATTCACCCAAGGCTGATGTAGCGTTGTGTCAATCACAATGACTACCGGTAGTACAGGTACACTGATATGATGATTCCATACACGGCGCGTATCCGCACCCCATTAAATTCAAACGAGAACCTCTTTTCAGAAGATAATAAGTGAAGAAAACTAAATGTATACAAAACCAATAAATACCCCCATCCAGTTTACATTAAGTGACATCTTTCTGAGATGTGAGAAGGCATTGGCACAAATCTGAGTTTCCCTTTAAGTTTCCAAACTATCCAAATGCAGAAATCAAATGGGGTTTTACTGTGCTGGATATGTGTCAGTTACAGTGTAGTTCTCATTCCATTCCAACTAACTGTTGCTGGATTTAGAAGGAAAAAGGTGATATTTCACTCGGATTCAGGCGCTAATGTCATGTGCTCCTACTCACTTTTTCAACGTCACTACTAGCTAGTCTTGACTTGTACCTGGTGTTATGTGAAGCAACTTTACAAATAGTTTATCTGTACAGTGACCCTCGAGAGATTTTCACAGAGATGTACGCTACAGTTTGAACTCTAAAGTGGTTTCAAGGACAGACGTTTGACAGCAATTTTGAAACATTTACATCTTTCTTTCTTGAAAAAGTGCATTAAGGACTCACATGAAATACATTTCAAATAAACTGGTATACTACACAATGTGTGTCCCCCTGGTCAGTGCACTACAATTTACTGGCCCAAAGAGCAGCTGTAGACATGAGTGGGTTTCTACACAAGGCAAACACTATAATGCTGCATAATGCTAATTCTTAAAAGTGAACTATAGTTACTTTTGGAGGAATGTCCCATCTTTGCATTTCTGATATTAAAGCCGGTTTGAAAACAACAGCTGATATATACAATATGAATCAGTGTGTGAACTGCTAGCGTGCAAACGAATGATTCCAATCAATTAAATATGAATAACCAAGTTCAGATGTATGATTTCCTCCTCCGTCCCATTCGCAGTAATTCATAGCCTGAATTAGGTTAAAGAATAACAAACATTCCACCGAATAAAGATAATCCTTTCTTGCTATCAGGTTGTTTGCACAAGTTGTTTGCTTTTTTCATGAACAGGAAATTCTAAAGAAAAATATGCAGTAAACATTCAATAAACAATGTACTTAAGACATAAACTGTACATAAAACAGATTTTTTAAGAATCTGACTCATTTACACAAACTCACTTAACAAATAATGAACTTAAAATTTCAAGTTCTGTCACAGAAAAAAGGCTAAAAAAAGCTGATTTTATGAAGTGCATTGAGAACGTATGCATTCACATAATCTTGTGCACAGTAGCCAGCAGGACTGAGATGATATTTTTAAAAATGGCTAACATGCATGTTTCCCGTATTTTGTGGGTTATTTATTGTTTGAATTGCCCTCTTGCTTTTGAAATCCTGCTTTTTATGGCAAAATTATAGAATTTATTGTCTGCATCTGTTTTAGTGCTCATCCTTGTATACAAAAATACAAAAACAAAGAAAGAAATCTACCTCTCTACATTTTCAAAAAGTATATATGTTGGACATAGTCTACATTTTTGTTGATTTTTGCCCTTCACTTTTCGAATTTTTAGGATTTTTGGCAATTTTGTTACTAAAGTATACTATTTTACAATTGAAACTGATGTAACACTGATTCCAACCAGTTACTAAAAGTCAGATGGGAAGGCCAAATATCCAATCTGAAAACACAACTGGAAGCTAACCAAGAGGAAGCAACACAACAAGCATGTGGTGTAGATGAAGCTGGAAATCAGGTGTGAGCTATTAACAGGAACATCCGCCCTCAGTAGTTGGAGGCTCCTGTGGTTTGTCCAATTTAATGTCAATCACTGGAGAATGCGGTTAAGGAATAAAAACTTCAATACAGAAAGAATTTACATCAAACAATGAATGTACAAGGTGAAAAGAATCCAACAAGCAAAAAGAGAATGATATTTCTCTGTTTTGTGAGATTGGCAATACTTGTGATACCTAAGGTCATGTTTGTATAACTTAAAAAGTATGCCTTAGTACTGACCTCTTCCGACGTTAGGATTAATTGCAGCCATAAATGCTGCAATATTGGATATGACATCTTTATATCTACAAAATACATAGCATAACATAACAACGTAAACATTATTTTGTCTATATTAGCAGACATGTGCTGAACATTTTGACAGCACTTGCATTTGTGGCTCTGGACCTGCAGTCTTAAGTAGCACTTAATACCATGCTCCATTAAGATATTTTGCAAATTTCCTACCATAAATATATCAAAACATTATTTTTGATTAACAATATGCATTTCTAAGAACTTCATTTGGACAACTTTAAAGGCGATTTTTTTACACCCACAGATTGTTATCATAACCATACATCAATGGAAAGCTTATTTATTCATTGACAGTTTTTTGGTCCAGTGTCACATTTCTATGCGTTTTATTTATTGTGTGCCGACGCCTGTCAACAAAAGGGAACGTGTGCCATCTAGTGGTCATTCGAAATGCAAAATAACGCTTGTAGCGTTTCTTGCATAAAATAATCTCATTCAAATTAATGATACCTGGTGACCCTGAGAAGTGAGTGGTTTTAGTGGGGGGTATATTCTTTTTCAGTCATACCAGCTGCTCCGACCCTCAGAAATGTAATGTGCTCATGTTTGCATTCATGAACAAATGTCGAAGTGGCGAGTGTTGTGATGAGTGCGTGTGTAGTTTGGTTAATGGCGTCCGCATAAAATGATTTGTTTAATTAGTTTCACTAAACCGTATTAGGCCTCATTTATATACTGTTATATTTCAAAACCAATTCAGAGCTGTAACATTAACTGGAAGCACTGTGAGGACAGATCATAACCTTGGCTGACCTGAGCTTTCTGTCTTTACCACAAACCAGAGAGATTCTGATGCTCAAGGCTCGCTACTAAAATGGGCTCTACTGTATTTCCCCAAAGCACAATAAAGGTATACTGTATGAATATTAATTGGGTCACACAGACGTTGCTCTGTAACCTCCCGAGAGCAAATAACGTTATACATATTCATTAGTAATGACTTTCCCCATAGTATGTTTTTTTATTTAGCGAATTCATTAGCACACATCCCGAAACATTTCAGCTACAGCCAGTAAGATCAAAACGCACAACACTTTAATTAATATTTATGGTAAGACTTCCTACTTGGGTCATTCTATAATTAGGGGTACATAGCATGTAACAATGTGGAAATTTATCCCAAAAACCCAAAAATGACCTCACATAGCTGCTTTGAAACTATCTATACTGTATAAAGTGCTACATGAAGGTGATCTGTAGGAATATGTGCATAAAATACCATATATGTTTGCTACTGTCCACCACGTTGCCTTTATAGTTGACAGTAACTTAGTTGACATTTTTAGGGTTTGGACCTATAACTCAACATGAAAGCCTAGAATATAGCATATGTTATGTCTAGAAGTATATTTTCATAAACATACATTTTAGTTAAATTGTCTTATTAAAATTTGCAGCAGTAATACTTGGGGAAACTGTTGACATTGAATTTATCTACTCTTGAAACAGGTTTGCTAGTTCAACCAGTATTAGGTGAAAAAGAGAGAACATAACTTCTAGTGCTTCATCCATGCTTCTGTAGAGGAAATATCATCATACTGTGCAAATTATGTGCGTATAAAGCGTGTTGATGGGCGCGCTCTTTCTCACGCTCTAGTGTACGTGTGCGCGTGTGCGCTTTTCCGGAAGAAATACTCATATAGGGGTTCCATCACGATTACGTCTTTAAAGCCATGATCGAAAAAAAAAAATCTGAAACTTGTACTAACCCGGAAGTAAGATTTTCAGCACATAAATTCTCTGTCATTCATCCAAATAATTTTTATTAAACTTTGGCCATGCTTAGCATGAGAATCCAACTCTTTAACACTGTAAACAACTCTATATACACGAAACACCATTGTACCCCACCTTTAAAACTATCCCCTCCAACTTTCAAATCTCTACAACTAATTTAGGGTTTGGTCTGCCCGATCACTTTTACCTGGAGAATGCTGATCCTCGGCCGTTACAATTACAAAATTGTTTTTTGTAAAACTATGCGCTTAAACCCGTAAATATCCATTCTAATTCCAAACGCTGACCATAAAGTATTAATGAGAAAAGAATTAGATAAATAAGAATAGTCAATAGAAATGTTCTGGTAATAAGACACTTTTATTGATTTTACTGATTTGGACCAACATGCTAGATTTCTATACAGTGTGAATGATAAAGCTAGCTCTGAATCAATCAGGCTGGCTCCACTGAGCTAAAACATATACACAGGGAATGGTTGCACCCTTAAAAGCATAACTCAACTCACGCACAGACATTCACCCAAGGCTGATGTAGCGTTGTGTCAATCACAATGACTACCGGTAGTACAGGTACACTGATATGATGATTCCATACACGGCGCGTATCCGCACCCCATTAAATTCAAACGAGAACCTCTTTTCAGAAGATAATAAGTGAAGAAAACTAAATGTATACAAAACCAATAAATACCCCCATCCAGTTTACATTAAGTGACATCTTTCTGAGATGTGAGAAGGCATTGGCACAAATCTGAGTTTCCCTTTAAGTTTCCAAACTATCCAAATGCAGAAATCAAATGGGGTTTTACTGTGCTGGATATGTGTCAGTTACAGTGTAGTTCTCATTCCATTCCAACTAAATGTTGCTGGATTTAGAAGGAAAAAGGTGATATTTCACTCGGATTCAGGCGCTAATGTCATGTGCTCCTACTCACTTTTTCAACGTCACTACTAGCTAGTCTTGACTTGTACCTGGTGTTATGTGAAGCAACTTTACAAATAGTTTATCTGTACAGTGACCCTCGAGAGATTTTCACAGAGATGTACGCTACAGTTTGAACTCTAAAGTGGTTTCAAGGACAGACGTTTGACAGCAATTTTGAAACATTTACATCTTTCTTTCTTGAAAAAGTGCATTAAGGACTCACATGAAATACATTTCAAATAAACTGGTATACTACACAATGTGTGTCCCCCTGGTCAGTGCACTACAATTTACTGGCCCAAAGAGCAGCTGTAGACATGAGTGGGTTTCTACACAAGGCAAACACTATAATGCTGCATAATGCTAATTCTTAAAAGTGAACTATAGTTACTTTTGGAGGAATGTCCCATATTTGCATTTCTGATATTAAAGCCGGTTTGAAAACAACAGCTGATATATACAATATGAATCAGTGTGTGAACTGCTAGCGTGCAAACGAATGATTCCAATCAATTAAATATGAATAACCAAGTTCAGATGTATGATTTCCTCCTCCGTCCCATTCGCAGTAATTCATAGCCTGAATTAGGTTAAAGAATAACAAACATTCCACCGAATAAAGATAATCCTTTCTTGCTATCAGGTTGTTTGCACAAGTTGTTTGCTTTTTTCATGAACAGGAAATTCTAAAGAAAAATATGCAGTAAACATTCAATAAACAATGTACTTAAGACATAAACTGTACATAAAACAGATTTTTTAAGAATCTGACTCATTTACACAAACTCACTTAACAAATAATGAACTTAAAATTTCAAGTTCTGTCACAGAAAAAAGGCTAAAAAAAGCTGATTTTATGAAGTGCATTGAGAACGTATGCATTCACATAATCTTGTGCACAGTAGCCAGCAGGACTGAGATGATATTTTTAAAAATGGCTAACATGCATGTTTCCCGTATTTTGTGGGTTATTTATTGTTTGAATTGCCCTCTTGCTTTTGAAATCCTGCTTTTTATGGCAAAATTATAGAATTTATTGTCTGCATCTGTTTTAGTGCTCATCCTTGTATACAAAAATACAAAAACAAAGAAAGAAATCTACCTCTCTACATTTTCAAAAAGTATATATGTTGGACATAGTCTACATTTTTGTTGATTTTTGCCCTTCACTTTTCGAATTTTTAGGATTTTTGGCAATTTTGTTACTAAAGTATACTATTTTACAATTGAAACTGATGTAACACTGATTCCAACCAGTTACTAAAAGTCAGATGGGAAGGCCAAATATCCAATCTGAAAACACAACTGGAAGCTAACCAAGAGGAAGCAACACAACAAGCATGTGGTGTAGATGAAGCTGGAAATCAGGTGTGAGCTATTAACAGGAACATCCGCCCTCAGTAGTTGGAGGCTCCTGTGGTTTGTCCAATTTAATGTCAATCACTGGAGAATGCGGTTAAGGAATAAAAACTTCAATACAGAAAGAATTTACATCAAACAATGAATGTACAAGGTGAAAAGAATCCAACAAGCAAAGAGAGAATGATATTTCTCTGTTTTGTGAGACTGGCAATACTTGTGATACCTAAGGTCATGTTTGTATAACTTAAAAAGTATGCCTTAGTACTGACCTCTTCCGACGTTAGGATTAATTGCAGCCATAAATGCTGCAATATTGGATATGACATCTTTATATCTACAAAATACATAGCATAACATAACAAAGTAAACATTATTTTGTCTATATTAGCAGACATGTGCTGAACATTTTGACAGCACTTACATTTGTGGCTCTGGACCTGCAGTCTTAAGTAGCACTTAATACCATGCTCCATTAAGATATTTTGCAAATTTCCTACCATAAATATATCAAAACATTATTTTTGATTAACAATATGCATTTCTAAGAACTTCATTTGGACAACTTTAAAGGCGATTTTTTTACACCCACAGATTGTTATCATAACCATACATCAATGGAAAGCTTATTTATTCATTGACAGTTTTTTGGTCCAGTGTCACATTTCTATGTGTTTTATTTATTGTGTGCCGACGCCTGTCAACAAAAGGGAACGTGTGCCATCTAGTGGTCATTCGAAATGCAAAATAACGCTTGTAGCGTTTCTTGCAGTGTTTCTTTCCATGCCAACATAAAATAATCTCATTCAAATTAATGATACCTGGTGACCCTGAGAGGTGAGTGGTTTTAGTGGGGGGTTTATTCTTTTTCAGTCATACCAGCTGCTCCGACCCTCAGAAATGTAATGTGCTCATGTTTGCATTCATGAACAAATGTCGAAGTGGCGAGTGTTGTGATGAGTGCGTGTGTAGTTTGGTTAATGGCGTCCGCATAAAATGATTTGTTTAATTAGTTTCACTAAACCGTATTAGGCCTCATTTATATACTGTTATATTTCAAAACCAATTCAGAGCTGTAACATTAACTGGAAGCACTGTGAGGACAGATCATAACCTTGGCTGACCTGAGCTTTCTGTCTTTACCACAAACCAGAGAGATTCTGATGCTCTGCTTCTGTCATCTAATCAAGTTTTTTTCCGTCACCACAGTCCATGTGTTCAAGGCTCGCTACTAAAATGGGCTCTACTGTATTTCCCCAAAACACAATAAAGGTATACTGTATGAATATTAATTGGGTCACACAGACGTTGCTCTGTAACCTCCCGAGAGCAAATAACGTTATACATATTCATTAGTAATGACTTTCCCCATAGTATGTTTTTTTATTTAGCGAATTCATTAGCACACATCCCGAAACATTTCAGCTACAGCCAGTAAGATCAAAACGCACAACACTTTAATTAATATTTATGGTAAGACTTCCTACTTGGGTCATTCTATAATTAGGGGTACATAGCATGTAACAATGTGGAAATTTATCCCAAAAACCCAAAAATGACCTCACATAGCTGCTTTGAAACTATCTATACTGTATAAAGTGCTACATGAAGGTGATCTGTAGGAATATGTGCATAAAATACCATATATGTTTGCTACTGTCCACCACGTTGCCTTTATAGTTGACAGTAACTTAGTTGACATTTTTAGGGTTTGGACCTATAACTCAACATGAAAGCCTAGAATATAGCATATGTTATGTCTAGAAGTATATTTTCATAAACATACATTTTAGTTAAATTGTCTTATTAAAATTTGCAGCAGTAATACTTGGGGAAACTGTTGACATTGAATTTATCTACTCTTGAAACAGGTTTGCTAGTTCAACCAGTATTAGGTGAAAAAGAGAGAACATAACTTCTAGTGCTTCATCCATGCTTCTGTAGAGGAAATATCATCATACTGTGCAAATTATGTGAGAATAAGACAAACCTTGAAGGTTTTTTTTCTAGCGGGTAACTTAGTTGACAATGGTTTTTCGGACACAAATAAAACAAGTTATATTAAAATAAACACTTATTATTTTTGAAACGCACACCCAAATGTCTTGATAACCGAATATAACTAAAGACAAAACTATTAAAGTAATTTATATTTGAGGTCATTCTTATGCTTAAATTCAGAGTAGGATGAGCAACTTTATAAAATCGGACATCATTTTTTAACAAAAGATATGGCTTTTTCAACATATAGTAGTGTGACTGGGAAAAATATAATTGTGTACTAGAAAATTAAGCATTGGGGCTTTATATTGATGAAAATATATAAAAAATATACTTCATGGACATGAGATGTACCCACAATTATAGAATGACCCACTTGTATTGTGACAGAGTAAGGGAGAGTTTACTCAAAAATGAACCCACATGTCTGTCCAAACCCGTAATATCTTCGGAACAAAGATATTTTTGATGAAATCAGAGAGCTTGACTCTGCATAGATAGCAACAACCAAGGCCCAGAAAGGTAGTAAGGACATCACTGAAATAATCTATGTGAATATTAGTCTAATATGTCCTAACGATATCCTTACTACCTTTCTAGGCCTTGAACATGGCAGTTGCGATTCTGTCTATGCAGCGTTAGAAAGCTCTTTGATTTTATTAAAAATATCTTAATTGGTGTTCTGAAGATAAACAGATCTTACAGGTTTAGAACGAAATGAAGGTGTGTAATTAATGACAGAATTTTCATTTTTGGGTGAACTATACTAATCTGTCATCAATTGCTCACCCTCATGTCATTTAAATCCCATAAAACTACTAAATTTATCTATGAAACACAATTTTTGAAATGAAATCTGTGAGCTTTCTACCTCTGGGTTGCAAGTGCACACAACCAAAGCATTGCTGCTTCAAAACCTGTGTGTATCTGCTTGACGTACGGAAACCAAGCAAATACAATCCTAAAAATGAAAATTAGCCCATTATTTACTCATCCTCCAGGCATCCTATAGGTGTATATGACTTACTTCTTTCAGACAAATCCAATCAGAGTTATATTTAAAAAAGATACTGTCTATCCCAAGTTCTATCATTGCAATGGGTGGTTGGTTCTCTTTAACAGTCTAAAACAGGTCCAATAATCCATCCATCTATAATAAACAGTGCCTCACATGGCTCCAGGAGGTGAATAATGGCCTTCTCTAGCAAACTGATGTGATTTTGTAATAAAAATATCCATATTTAAAATGAAATAATCACTTAAATCTAGCTTGCCCCAACTGGTTGTACATGGAAGCAGCTCCAGGGCGGATGACGTCGGCATGTGAGGCACTTTTTATTTTGGATGGATGCACTTTATTGGACCTGTTTTGGACTGTTGAAGAGAAACACTCGCCCATTTCACTGACAGAGTTTGGGAAAGCCAGGATAACTTTTAATATAACTCAGCTTAGATTCGTCTGAAAAAAGGTAGGGTGAGTAAATAATGGGCTAATTTTCATTTTTGGGTGAACTAAAGCTTTAAGTTTGCTTTAAAAACACTGAACTCTACAGCTTTGAAGTTTGAAAATGGGAAATGTGGAAAATGTGTTGAAACATTAAAATTTGCTGTACCAACAATAAGCTTACTGACGTGAAATGGTCAATGGACAAGCTATTTTTTACAGGGGTTAGTCAACTAGCTACTGAATGGACAACGGACATCCTAATGATAAGTTTAAATCTACTAAAAATCATGTTCCATAACACTATATTTTCAATATGGAGTAGGGATACATCGTATTATACTGGATCAATTTTAACTTAATTTCATCATGCCTTCAAACAAAGTTATACCTGCAGGCATCCAACTGGGAATAAGGGGTTTGGATACTGCATTTTAAAGTTGTCTCAGCAGATTTCATTTTAACTCTTCAAATTATATTTATAGACATAACTCTATTTATTATGAATTCTATTAAACACAATGTTATGCCTTTCTTATGTGCTGTAATATCTCTATAGTTATTATTATGACTGTTCACATACAACCCACACAGAGAACACAATAAATACACTCTGCATCTGTATCAGGCACAAAAAAATCAACAGAAAGAGAACACCTTATGTCATTCAAACTTACTGGATTGAAAATGTATCTATTCTGCTTCAAAAATATTCACACAGATAATAAAGAGAGAAATGTTTCTTGTTACCATAGCAATAGACTTTCCACTGCCACTAATAACAAGTGACTGAATGTGGCAGAAAACGTAATGAGAGGAAAATAAATTAGCCTCAGAGTGGAACAAGGCCAATATTTGAATTTCATGCTGAAAATGACATGAATGAGTAATCGAGAAGTATATCACCCATCAAACCTGACCTTTGTAAATCAGACTTAACTTTGTCAAACAAATGAGACACAAAAGAAATTAATATTAGCTATGGACTGAGACAACTTTGCAATGCAGATCTTAGAATAGCACAGATCTATGCTGATCAGCAGCTGTTGTACAATGACCACTGCATACTTTAAGTACTTTAAAACTTTCTAATGTCAGTGCAGCTTTAAAAAAAAATTAAAACACAATAAAAATTTTTTTTCATGTTAAGGATGTACAAAAATGTTGGATACTTAAAGGATTAATCCACTTCAAAAATGAAATTTCCTGATAATTTACTCACCCCATGTCATCCATAGATATTCATATCTTTCTTTCTTCAGGTGCAAAGAAATAATTTTTTTTTTTGAGGAAAATGTTTCAGGATTTGTCTCTATATAGTGAACTTCAGTGGGGATCGACAGATTTAAGGTTAATGCAGCATTAAAGGGCTCTAAACGACCCCAGCTGAGGAATAAGGGTCTTATCTAGCAAAACGATCTGTCATTTTCTTAAATACATTCATATTTATACACTTTTTAACCACAAATGCTCATCCTGCATTCCGGTTCAAGACAGTTTGGGTATGTAGAAAAACTCCCATCTTATTTTCTCCTCCAAATTCAAAATCGTCCTACATCGCTTACCTTTTTTTTTTTTTTTTTGTAAATGTTGTTTGATCTTCTGTGCACGTTCACTTTATAAACACTGGATCTGTACTTCTGCAGCGATGTAGGGCAACTTTGAAGTTGGAGGATACATTTTTCGAAGTTTTTCTTGAACTGGAGTGCACAGAGTATGCATGTTCTTTTTCAGAGCTAGACAAGACAAGCATTTAAAGGTTAAAAAAATATAAATTGTAAATTTCTTTAGAAAATAACTGATCGTTTTGCTAGATAAGACCCTTATTCCTCGGCTGGGATTGTGTAGAGCTCTTAAAAGCTGCACTGAAACTGCTCCGCTGAGCAATACTGAAGAGAAAAAATCCTGGAATGTTTTCCTCAAAAAACTTAATTTCTTTGTGATTGAAGAAGGAAAGACATGAACATCTTGGATGACATGGGGGTGAGTAAATATCAGGAAAGTTTTATTTTGGAAGTGAAGTAATCTTTCGCGGAGGCTTATGACTGTTTGCTGTATTCTGCTGAGACCCTAGTATTTGAGAGTTGCATTAGTTATTACGAAAGTAAAGTGTCCATCACTGAGCAAATACAAAGGTCTGTGACACACAGCGAATGTCAATAAACTGTTTTATGACATAGGCTGACCTTGTGTCAGCATGTGGAGTCTGACTCGACTGATATGAGCCAGAGCTCTGAAGCCTGAGGGATGATGGAAAACTCTTGCAATACCACAGAATTGTTAACTCATGCTGCCTGCACCCTGCACCTCAACTCCTTGCACGTTGCATTGTGTCTAAATCAATGATTTTTAGCTAGTGGGTTGTTATCAAAAAATATCTGGTAGTTCTGTTCTGAGGGAAAAACAATACTAAAAGCAAATAACTGTAAAAATGTACTTAGATAAGAAAAAAGTATGCCTTTTAAAGGATTAGTTCATTTCCGGAATAAAAAAATCCTAATAATTTACTCACACCGGTGTCATTCAAGATGTTCATGTCTTCTTTCAGTCAAAGGAAATTAAGGTTTTTGAAGAAAACATTTCAGGACTTTTCTCCATGTAGTGGACTTCAGTGGTGGCCAACAGGTCCAAAATTGCGGTTTCAATGCAGCTTCAAAGGTCTCTACATGATCCCAGTCGAGGAATAAGGAATTTCACTCTACCCTACCATTTTTAACAGAGACAAAGAACTAACCGCGTGTGACTTTTCCAATGTGATTACGGAATATGTGAAGACTTGCATGCACATCACATAACAAACTAGCACATGATGAGGATATGTGGTTGCAAAGTATATACATTTTTATTTTAAAAAATGGTCCTTGGCTGGGATCGTGTAGAGCCCTTTGAAGCTGCGTTGAAACTGCAATTTGGACCTTCAACCAGTTGGCCACTACTGGAGGAAAAATCCTGGAATGTTGTCCTCAAAAACCTTAATTTCTTTTCAAATGAAGAAAAAAAGACATGAACATCTTGGATGACAGAGGTGAGTAAATTATCACAATATTTTTATTCAGGAAGTGAACTAATCATTTAATAACTATTTATAGTAAAGCCAAGACATAATGTCAATGGTTGTGTATTCAGTCAAATACTATGGTATTTTGGGGCAAACCCAACCCAGGCAAATCTAAAAGCTGCCAAATTAGACTGATGCAAACTTAAATGGGTTCTGTGAAACACAATTTGATCTTTAAAAACCATTTACAAAACTATTCAAGCCAAAACTCATTTTTGGCCACCTTGTTCTAGAAATGTTAGATTTTGGTTATAATATAAAAACTAAAAAGTATATTCCTAGTATGTTAAAAATTTGTTCCCAAAGGGGAACCTTATATTAATGTTAGGGGGATGTTGGTTTGCTGCGTATATAGGTTCACATTAGGGCTGTCATGATTCCTCTAGAACTCAATTTTTAAAAAAAATCCCTGATTGCATATTGCCTGTGTCGAGTAACCAGCAAAACAGCGGATTTAGACAAGATCCATTAAATGCATTATTAGACTGTTTTCCAAGGCTGCTATATTTAGCCCATTTAAAAATCATAATAAAGCATAATGTTATTGTGAATTCAAAAACGCCAGGATTCAATTAAATAAATATGGTTTAATATACGCACTTTACTTATTTGCATGCGTGTAGGTTACCTACGTGCATCTCAGAATGGCTCTATTCACAGTAAATGCTGCTCCACACAAACTGTTATTATTTATTACATGTGTGGAATGTCTAAAACTGCATCTCTGCATATTGCTGTGAGTTTGGGTTTATTTTAATATTCATCTGGGAACGCAACGTGTGGCATTTCATCAGATTTGTAAGGTAAATCATTTATAAACCACACTTTACTGATTTGCATGCATGTAGGTTACCCACGTGCGTTTCAGAATGGCTCTATTCACAGTAAATGCTGCTCCACACAAACTGTTATCATTTATTACATGTGTGGAGCATCTAAAACTGCATTTCTGTATGTTGCTGTGAGTTTGGGTTTATTATAACATTCATCTGGGAACGCAACTTGCGCCATTTCATCAGATTTGTAAGGTAAATCATTTATAAACCTATGCAAACACAGAAAAATACATCAGCATCTTTCTGAACATGCTGACTGTTCATTGTGATTTCAAAATAAAAGCTCAAACCGTCACTCTGAGTTTACACGTTTTGATGTCCACATTTTCATGAAATTACAATGGCTGTAGCATTCCTGTAGTGAAGTAATGGCCAAATATTAAAGATTAAGTGGACATTTGAAATAAATGCTGCAATAAACAATAAATGTAAAATAAACAAGGTTAGATTGTGCAGTAAAGTGTAAAAACAATCATCAGGCCATTGGCAGCCTCTGCAGGCTTTTTTAGAATGCATCACTGTAAAAAGTGATTCATTGTATTTACTCAATAAAATTGAGGCAACAGATTACAAGCAATATTATTAATTAAATTCAACACATAAGAATTAACTAGATTTAATCAAATTAGATGCTTACAAATTATCCATTCAAAATGAGTAAAACCATACAAAAATAATTAAGAAAAATTTAAACAAAAACATTGGTTTCACTGGACAAAAAAAACACTATGCTAATGCATACTGTTATGCATGCCAGGCCAGTAGTTGGCGATCAAGAAACACCCTGCAAAAAAAAGCATGCACATGATGTCACCATTTCACAAATTCACATTTGTTTGTTGTTTACTTGGCTTGGATATGATACAGGCATCATATCAAACACTTGTGTTTTCAGGCCCCCAATAAGTTGTTGAAGACACCTGATGTTAACAAACAGAATTAGTGAAGGAGAAAATCAATTTTGTTGGTCATCATTACAGTGGTCAGTGTTCACTTTAGTTGGGCTCTGAACACTTGTCTTTTTAACATTTGATATTGTTTGGCTGCAGTAACAGTTATAACAGCTAGACAATCCAAGAGAACAGGTGATTGGGTGGTGTTGGTTGTGTTTTAACATAATCACCATTTGATCTCTGAGTTTGATTCAAACTGAATACAGCAGTCTTGCGATTCTACATTGTAAGATTTGGAATGTTCTGTATAAACAAAATCTAGCGGTTCCTTAAAAAAATATTCTGATTAAAAATGTAGTGAGAAAAAGTGTCCTTTCAGGCACACAGTGAACATCAAGAACCAGCATATGAATCTCAACAATGGTGATAACAACAAACTGCATATGCAAATAAAGAAATCAATGCAATTCATCATGGGAGCCATGTACAGCAACATGCTTTTTGATGGTCACCATTGTTGAGGTTCTCACGCTGATTCTTGATGTCTGTGTGCCAAATCCTAATTTCTTTTTATATATTTTGATCAGAAGAGCTTTTAAAAATCACTGATTATCCTGAAAACACCAGACTTAATTGTGTTAAGCCCGTTTCGCTGGGCTTATCTAGCTGTTAAAACTCAGTTACAGCAGCCAAACAATATCAAATGTTAGAAAGTCAAGTGTTCAGAGCCCAACTAAAGTAAACGCTGACCACTGTAATGTTAACCAACAAAAATGATTTTGTCCTTCACTAATTCTGTTTGTTAACATCAGGTGTCTTCAACAACTTATTGGGGGCCTGAAAACACAAGTGTTTGATATGATGCCTGTATCATCTCCAAGCCAAGTAAACAACAAACAAATGTGAATTTGTGAAATGGTGACATCATGTGCATGCTTATTATGTTTTTTTGCAGGGTGTTTTTTGATCGCCAACTACTGGCCTGGCAAACCAATGTTTTTGTTTAAATTTTATTTAATTATTTTTGTATGGTTTTATTCATTTTGAATGGATAATTTGTAAGCATCTAATTTGATTATATCTAGTTAATTCTTATGTGTTGAATTTAATTAATAATATTGCTAGTAATCTGTTGCCTCAATTTTATTGAGTAAATACAATGCATCACTTTTTACAGTGTACATTAGTTTTATTGTTTATAAAACATTATGTATTTTAACAGTTTTGTTCAATAAAACCATGATTACTAGCTTTTGATACTTTATTTGAACTAATTATTATTGCCTCATTGCTAATATATAAGTATTTTCAATAGTTATAAAGGCCAGTGCTTGCTTAGGTCTATTTTATTAATTATAATTATCCAATTACTCGATTAATCGCCAGAATAATCGATAGATTACTCAATTACTAAATAAATCGTGAGTGACAGCCCCACAGTAAAGACAATTTTTTCATCTGTACTAGAGCGAGAAGCAGCTGTTTTCTACAGTTTTTTCTATTTATGGTGCCTTGATCAGTTACAATGCTTAAAGCTCCCAGGTACAAATCTTTTATGACATGAAGGTCAGGAAATGTGTTGCACGCCCTCTTTTCGAAACGTGTTGCCAAATTCACTTCTTTATTATTCATTTGGTAAGAAAATATCTGTGAAAATGTATTTTTCTCCTATAGTATTATCTGAGATAAAGTTACAGAGATGTTGGAGTATTGATGGAGCTATGGGAGTACATGAGACAAAAAGAGGTCATTTGTAAGAGAACTTAAAGCCAGTCAGTTCTTGCATGTTTCTATACTATTAAAAGTGAAGCGCAGCAGAGTAAACTGATTACACAGCACACTACATTTAGACATTCAATCTGAATTGTTGAATTGTTTTGGTTTTGAGCTCACTGAAAGGATACTGCCTTCTTTGCTTGTCTCCTGCATGCTCTCCATTCCTGGAAGGGCAGCTGCCACACGTCGAAACAGCTGCAGGAGAGAAGAGAGAACGCTGTTAGAGACTTCAGCTGTCACAGTAAACTGAAAACTTCATTCATAAATGTGTGTTAAGTAAGTGGGTAGTGAACAATGCTCTGCAACCAACACAGACGTGAAAATGCAGTATTCAAGCTTAATTTTTTTATAATTCATGAACAAAAACATTTGTAATATGATTTTGATGTACATTTTTCATGGTAATGCAATATCTGATGTCTTTAAAATGGTTTTCAAAGGATGAATTTTGAGATTTTAAGTTTTCAAGTTATATATAAGGTCTTATGATTTCTAAAGCGTGATAGGGAAAAAGGCAACAAAGAAAGTCTTTTTGTCTGAACTCCTGTTATGAAGTAGATTTTTGAGGTGCACTCGTCATAAATTAATCTATTATTTTTCCGACATAATTTGTAACACAAAAAATGGTAAAATATCTATTTAGGAGTCTTAGACCTTTACAACAATATATAGTTTGTCATGAATAAATTAGGATTTATTTGTAAAATGGTGAAGTAAATTTAGGCATCCCACTGAGGGGACGAGTGACATTTAAGGGGTTAAAAATCATTTTAAAAGGAATCAATGTAGGGCTACCCCCTAAGAGTCGACTAACCATTAGACTGTGAGAAGAGACTTGGTCAACCAAAACTTTATTAGTCGCCAAAAAATAATAATAATAATAATTCCACAGGAAGTGGCAAAGTCACACAATCCGTGACTACTGGTTTATGTAGTATTACAGTACAGCTCTTAAAATACTCCATAATTTCTAGTCATACAGATAAAAGTAATACATCTTTCGAATCTACGCTTTTTTTGTGTGCAATCAGAATAACAACGCTTGCACGTTGCGCTTTTGTAAAATAATATAAGCAAACATAATGCGCTTTCTGTCGTCTCAGTCTCTGTGAACTTCAAAACTCAGTGTATACTTGCCTTACAGACAGCAAAAATATATCTATAGAGTGAAATGTCTACCTATAACTGAACCAATTCAAACAATGATCTCAGAAAATGTACTCTGTATGAAACATGCATATAGGCACATCTACTCCTACGGAGATAAGTCAGTGTCACCAAAATTCATCTCTTAAGCCGAAAACAAAGAAATACATTCATAATTATTATATCTGCCGGTGCGCTGTGGCAAGCTGTTTTTGAGTGCTTATTAGGCTATTTAGGCAATTGATGTCTCATTATTATCATTTATATGGTTTATTAATAAACGTGCAACTAATAGTTGACTATGTTTAAAATGAACGACTGCTAGTCGACCAGAAAAATCTTTAGTTGAGGCCTGCCCTAAATCTATTTATGCAAAGTATTGGACATGAGGGCGAAAAAATATCCCACACAAATTTGGGAGGAAAAAAAAAAATCACTTTCAGTCATATCAGTAGTATTCAGTATTTTCTTGGTTATTTCATTTTCCTGGTATACTTTACATGGAGTCAAAAATGCTTAAAATGGTTCTTGTGTCATACTGTGCAGCCTTCTGACAGCAAACATGAGCTGAACCATTTTTAAACCAGTAAAAAGGTGATTTGGAGAAAAGTGGACTTTCTCTGGTGCATTGAAGCAGCCCTGCTCTGTTATATATAGTAATAGGGATGAAAATCCCATGCAACTACTTCTTTTCAGAATCATAAATGTCACAGACTAAAACACCTGCTGACCTTTAAAGCGGACTCTGTGCAGAAGATGATAAAGGGACAGCAAAAAGCACTTAGTCTGGCTCTGTCTTCTGAAACTTGCAATGCATTGCTGGCATACCGCTTCTAGCGGGGCAATTAATGGCCCACCACACACCTCCATTACAACCATCCTCTATAAAGGGCTGTTCCCAGAAGCCATATGAGGCTATACCGCAATGATATATAGCCCCACTCACTCCCAATCATATCAAACAGGGCAGTTAGCTTATGTAGCCAACACCACCCCTCTCATTTCATACCATCCATCAAAATGGATGAGCCACAGGGAAATGGGACACACTGGGCCATTAAGCAGAGAGGGTCAGAAAAAAAGACTCATTTTGTTAACTACCTTCAGGTCATTGTTTTTGACAGGAAAGACAAAGAGAGCCATAATCTAGCTGGGACACAACAAAAGAACTCAAAACCATTCCAATTAAGAAAAACACAGACAGGCCCTTTTCCAAATTGAGCACTTAATGTTGGCTTATGGCTTCACTACATGTGTCCATACGCTGTCACATCTGTGTAAGTGTTAGCTAACATATTAATCTACACCAACTTTAGCAATTTTAGGTTCTTTCTCATTCGTCTCTCTGTTTCTTTTTAGTTTCCTGTTTTTGTGCTTTGTTTACTTTTATTACTAAATGGGGGACAATCCATTAAATTTAGTTTACATAAATGAACACTAGAGGCAGTAAAACAGCGAGCACTTGTAATCATTTTCATACACAATTATGATTACAGCTCCATATGTTTCGGACATAAGAAGCTTGCTCAGTAGCTCAGCCAGAATTGGACTTAGGTTGCGGAATCCTTGAGTATGAATCCCGATGAAAGAGCAGAAAGAGGAGATTGAAAAACAAGCTAAAACGATATGATTGCAATTGTGTTTTTACGTCACATTCGCTTTTGTTGATGCTATCGTGTAGTGCAGATGGTGCGTTATTTTAAAACGTCACTGAGCATTAGAGTTGTAGCGCCACTCAACAGACATAAGTCAGAACTTCGGTGACACATACAAAACCAACGTCACATAAAATGTACCACATGTACGTTCATCTGTTCCGGAAACCAAATATTCTTTTAGCATTACTCACATTAAACATGTAACGAAACATACATGGTGGTAAGTTTTTTGCATCTTGGGAAAAAGTTCCCATAGGTACGTCTTCGTCATGAGATCAGGTTGAACCAAACTCTAACAGAAAGCGTTCTGCATTTTTTCCAAAAAATAAAAAATGAAACAACTTTATTTACTTTATTTTTCTGCTGTTTTTACAAATAATGGTCTTCCCAAAATATTCTTTAGGAAGGTTTGTTAGATTTAGTTCACTTTTGGGTACAAATTTGTCCTCAAAATACAGTTAAGTGGATATACTGGTTCAAATGGTAAACCGGTCTTAAAAACTTAAAGTAGTCCCTCTGTAAACTGCCCTCTGTCATACTGTGCCAAATAGAAGGCAGATCAAGCTCACTGTTCATGATGTGTGAAATATAGGAAGAATACTGAACAATGGGTGATGGGTTGATATGAACATATCTCTGAGGGGAACTGACTTCTAGCAGGGCATCAGAACAGTTTAGATAGTTTACCTCTGTATAATGTAGTATTTAGAAATTATATTTATACACTGCCGATTTTTCAAGTTTTCCCACCTACAAAGAATGGAGAGATCTGTAATTTTCATCGTATACCTCAACTGTAAGAGACAGAATCTAAAAACAAAGCTTCTTTAAGAAGCCCTCCTATCCTCCACTCATTACCTTTATTAATTGCACCTGTTTGAAGTCGTTACCTGTATAAAAGACTCCTGTCCACACACTAAATTAACCAGACTCCAACCTCTCCACTTTGGGCAAGACTAAAGAGCTGTCTAAGGACACTAGGGACAAAACTGTAGACCTGCACAAGGCTGGGATGGGCTACAGGACAATAGGCAATCAGCTTGGTGAGAAGGCAACAACTGTTGGCGCAATTATTAGAAAATTGAGGAAATTCAAGATGACTGTCAATCTTCCTCGGACTGGGGCTCCATGCAAGATCTCGCCTCGTGGAGTATCAATGATCCTGAGAAAGGTGAGGGATCAGCCTAGAACTACACGGGAGGACCTGGTCAATGACCTGAAAAGAGCTGGGACCACAGTCTCAACGGTTACCATTAGTAACACACTACACTGTCATGGATTAAAATCCTGCAGCATACGCAAGGTCCCCCTGCTCAAGCCAGCACGTGTCCAGGCCCGTCTGAAGTTTGCCAAAGACCATCTGGATGATCCAGAGGAGGCATGGGAGAAGGTCATGGGTCATGTGGTCAGATGAGACTAAAATAGAACTTTTTGGTATAAACTCCACTCGCTGAACACCATCCCAACCGTGAAGCATGGGGGTGGAAACATCATGCTTTGGGGGTGCTTTTCTGCAAAGGGGACAGGACGACTTCACCGTGTTGAGGGGAGGATGGATGGGGCCATATATCTCGAGATTTTGGGCAACAACCTCCTTCTCTCAGTAAGAGCACTGAAGATGGGTCGTGGCTGGGTCTTCCAGCATGACAGTGACCCCAAACACACAGCCAGGGCAACTAAGGAGTGGCTACGTAAAAAGCATTTCAAGGTCCTGGAGTGGCCTAGCCAGTCTCCAGACCTGAACCCAATAGAAAATCTATGGAGGGAGCTGAAACTCCATGTTGCCCAGTGACAGCCCCAAAACCTGGAAGATCTGGAGAAGACCTGTATGGAGGAGTGGGCCAAAATCCCTGCTGCAGTGTGTGCAAACCTGGTCAAGAACTACAGGAAACGTCTGACCTCTGTAATTGTAAACAAAGGTTTCTGTACCAAATATTAAGTTCTATTTTTCTATTGTATCAAATACTTATTTCATGCAATAAAATGGAAATTAATTATTTAAAAATCATACAATGTGATTTTCTGGATTTTTTTTTAGATTCTGTCTCTCGCAGTTGAGGTGTACCTACGATGAAAATTACAGATCTCTCCATTCTTTGGAAAACTTGAAAAATCGGCAGTGTATCAAATACTTATTTGCTCCACTGTATAAGCAGTCAAAACTTACAGTCTCTAACTTCCACCAAATGGATCTACGATTTTGATGACATCAACCTGTACTTCAGCATCTCATCAAACTTTCTGTTCAATCAAATGCTTTCTTGAATCCGAGGAGTCCCACCCCTACACTATAAATAGTCGCTGAAGCTGCGGCTAAACTCAGTCACTTGTTTACAAAATTAGTATTTTCTTTACAGTGAATAGCATCTAGTGCACTATATTAAGGATAGGGATTTTACAGCGATACTGTCAAATATAGAAAAAAGGAAAAAGGAAAGGAAATTGTGCTCTGCATTTAACCCATCCAAGTGCACACCCACAGTAGTGAACGCACACCATTAGGCCACGGCTGCCCCAAATGCCCCAATATGGCTTTACTGAGCTAACTGGTCTGACCCAAGCTGTGACATATATGAAACGTTATTGGCTATTTAAAAAAGGGGGTGGGGTTTCAATTGAAATGACATCAACACATAGAATACCGCTGCATGATTCAAAGCACTTCAGTGGACCTTTAAAGTAGTATTTAAAAACGCAATGCTGTTTTGTTTACAGTGGTAACCAAGGAAACGCTGTTCCGCTGCTGTTCCATAAGCGCCACCTGCTGTCACTTGCGTCTCATTCTCCCTGTCTACTGTTTTTGTTTTGTTTAGATATGTTTTATGTAGCATAGCATCACAAGGCTAAGGTCAGACCATTCTGTTTTTGCTTTAAATTTTGAAATTATGTAGATTTTAAAAATGTGCTATGTAGCAGCATGTTTGTTTGGAAATGGATGAATGTGATTAAAATGCAGCAGTTCTGCAACTGTTTCATGCATTCTGATTAATATAAAGGCACAGTCAGAAAAAAAAAAAGGTTTTTGGTCAAACTGCCCAGAACTACCACACACACTTCACTGCATGTAAAAAAAGCCGCTGAATTTGTTTTCAGGCTAAAACTGAGAAGAAAATAAACCACTTTATTATACTAAAGTACATACCGTTTCAAAACTGAAAATAAACAATGTTCTTGCTATGCATGTATAATGAAACTTAATATTTTTTACAAATTATAGCAATGAAATAATGCTATGCAACAAATGACTCTATTATTATTATTATCATCATCAAAACTTGTTGAGCATTGTATTATTTACACAAGAGTTCAATTTCATCCTGGAAAGGATCTGACACCCTGCAATTCTTCAATCAATATTTGAGTCATTATTTTGCAATTACCTCTGTGAGGTAATCAGTTTAACTAATGTTGCTGTTATTGGAGAAATAAATAAGAAAATTGTAGTACTGATCGTAATCTCAGATAAATGCAGTTCCCTGCTCCAGACAACACAGAATCAAACGTCTGCAACCACAAACAAACAAACAAACAAACACACACACACACACACACACACACACACACACACACACACACACACATAAATGTGTAACAATGTGAAGGCTTGGAACATCAGCTCCACGTCTGGTGACAAAAATATGTTGTGTTAGAGATTTAGTGTATTTTAGTGTCGTACTGTCAGTGCTGAGCTCCTGTGAAACAGTGATACATGGCTTTGAGAAGAAATAAAGGCTTAGTGTCCAGTTGAGCTGATGGAACAATGTACAATAATACAGCTTCTTATTTTTGAAGAATGACAGTACTACATAGAATAAGCCTCATGTGTTTTGTCTAAGTTTGTAATTGTTTAAGTTCTTTAAATTCTGATTTGAAAACTGCACAAATTACTTTTACTTTAATACAGTGAACTATAGCACACTGTTTTAAAGATTTCTGAAATTCAAAAAGCTCATAAAATCAAACTTTCTCAAAATGACCTTGAAGCACTGTTGACTATTTTATAACATCACATCTCTATTAATAAAGAGGCACAATAAGTAAGAAGCTATTGTATTTCACTAATTACACAACCTTCGCAAAAATGCAAAGCTTGGTCATTCTAACAGAAGAGAGACAGGATGACTGAACGACTGGCGCAGTCTGTGATCTAGTCAGACAGAGCTGATGCTAACATACACAAACACACTCAATTTAGCCCACACAACACACACTGTGTGCTGTACGCATTTCCGGCTCTCAGAGACAGAGAAAACACAGCAGTGCTCCGCGTCACATCTGATCTCTCCCACCTCAGTGCTTAGTCATCCTGAATCATGCTTTCAACTGCACCTCAGAAGAGAAATCAGAACGAACGCAGAGCATTTCTCACACCCACATGCTGTGGCCACTCTTTCCACTGACAGAGAGAGGTGTTGAGGTGAAACTCACCTGTTTGACGTTGTAGCCCGTCTTGGCACTGGTCTCGATAAACATCACACTTAGCTCCTTGGCCCGCTGCTCGCCTTCCTCAATCGTGATTTGCCTGTAAAAATGTTGAAGATTTTTATTCATGAGTTTATTTATAGAATATTATTAAACTGATGACTCCTGCTGAAAAACAATGAGCTTCCACTCATATTTAGTGAAGGTCTGAATACTGGACCAGCACAGCCATGCTGATCACCAACAAAAAATGATTTCTGTTTGATACTGCTGGTTAAGATAGTAAGGAAACCTAGTGGGGACCAAGGTTTCGCTGGCTAGTAGGGTCCCTTGTAGCAACTACACCAGACAAAACAAAAAACAAATCAAAGCAAAGAAAAAAAACATAGCAAAACAAACAAAGAAAAACAAAACAAATCAAAGCAAAACAAATCAGAGCAAACCAAAACACAAAGCAAAGTAAAACTAAGCAAAACTAAAAACAAATCAGAGCAAAACAAAACACAAAGCAAAGTAAAACTAAGCAAAACTAAAAACAAAACAAAGCAAAAAACTAAAAAAGCCAAACAAAAACACCACATCAAAGCAAAACAAAAATGAAGTAAAATAAAGAAAACAAAAAACAAAGCAAAATCCAAACCAAAAAGCATAAATAAATAAATAAACAAAACAAAGCAAAGAAAAACAAAAAACAAAGCAAAACAAAACTAAAAACAAAGCAAAACAAAATAAAACAAAACAAACAAAACAAAGCAAAGCAAAGCAAAAAAAAAAAACTACAAAAGGCAAAGCTAAACAAAACAAAAAGCCAAACAAAAAACACAAAGCTAAATCCAAACCAAAAAGCAAACAAACAAGGCAAAAAAACAACAACAAAGCAAAACAAAATACAAAGCTAAACAAAACAAAAAGCAAACAAAACACAATGCAAAGCAAAACTAAAAACAAAAAGCAAAAAACACAAAAAGCCAAACAAAAACACCACATCAAAGCAAAACAAAAAATGAAGCAAAATAAAGAAAACAAAAAACAAAGCAAAACAAAACACAAAGCAAAATCCAAACCAAAAAGCATAAATAAATAAAACAAAAAGCAAAGAAAAACAAAAAACAAAGCAAAACAAAACAAAACAATGCAAAGCTAAACAAAAAGCAAAACAAAACACAATGCAACGCAAAGCAAAACTAAAAACTAAACAAAGCAAAAAACTAAAAAAGCCAAACAAAAACACCACATCAAAGCAAAACAAAAAATTAAGCAAAACAAAGAAAAGCAAAAAACAAAGGTAAACAAAACACAAAGCAAAGCAAAACTGAACAAAGTAAAAAAGCAAAACAAAAAACCCAAAGCAAAACCCAAACCAAAAAAGCTAACCAAAAAGCAAAAAAATAATAAATAAACAAAACAAAGAAAAGAAAAACAAAGCTAAACAAAACACAACACAAAGCAAAACTAAAAACAAAACAAACCAAAAAAACTAAAAAAAAGAAATACACCACATCAAAGCAAAACAAAAAAATAAGTAAAACAAATAAAAACAAAAAACAAAGCAAAACAAAAAAACAACACAAAACAAAACAAAAAACAGCAAAGCAAAGAAAAAACATAAAAGCAAAAAATAAATAAATAAATAAAAACACAAAGCAAATCAAAGCAAAGCAAAACATAACACAAAACAAAACTAAAAACAAAGCAAAAAAAACAACTGCATCCAGAACTGAGCGTCAATGAGCAAATATTGCAGATTTTGTGTGCCAGCTAGGCAACAGACATTAAGATGGATGGGAATAGGCTAAAGAATACATTCTCCAGACCTCCTAGGTCATGACACCAGTACACTAGCATCAAAAACACAACAAATGCTGGTGTATAACAGCTACTGTACTGGTCTTGGCAGGAGAAATTCCATGAAAAATAATGGCAACGAGAGACCACATTACCAGGACTATGAAGGCAAATAATCATTCTGCCAGTAATGGCGCCCACTATCATGAAACTGCCCTGCCTTGACAGTATCCCGACAAGATATATGAAAAGAGCAATAATGGAAATGTGGTATTTGATAAAGTGGTTAGTGGATCACAGATTATGGGTGAAGTATTATCAGACAGCGCAGGCTGAGACTGAGAAAACGGCATCAGTCATTGCCTCCCTCCCCTCATCTCTACTAACTCTAATTAATTGATGTTGAAACTGATTAATTGCACAAAGGGAAGGCTCATTAATTAAGCCTCATTTGTATGACACACTTGTGACATTAATCCATGTCTGTGACTATAGAGCATGTTTGTGTGTGTATGTGACAGAGTTTGTGAGGTGGCTGTGATAAATGAGTAGGCTGAAGAGGAGCCTAGCTGGATCTCAGAGCAGTGGGACGTGAATAGGACATGCTGTATTTAAACCATTGAGCTCTGTCTGCTGGGACAGCCGTGATGTAACCAACCAAACCCTTTTGTTCTCTCCACAGACAGGAGCTCAGAGGCATTTGTAAGTTTGCTTAACTCATGAATTGCATTCTTGGCTTGCTGCTTCTCAAAGTATACAGCTTGTTTTCCGTAAATGGTGCCAATTGTGCCCCCAAGTCTTGCTATTGATATTATTACTGCGATACTGAACTTAATTATACTATCTGTTTGAAATGCACTCTAAATAAATGAAATCTAAGTAATGTAAATTATAAAACTAAAATATTTTAATCTGCATAACCCTTCTGCCCAACATTACAGTTTAAAGAAGTTCACTTCCAGAACAAAAATGTACAGATAATTTACTCACCCCCTTGTCATCAAAGAAGTTAATGTCTTTCTTTCTTCAGTCATAAAGAAATTATGTTTTCTGAGGCAAATATTTTTCTCCATATAGGTGTCCATGAGTTTGAACTTCCAAAATGCAGTTTAAATGCAGCTCTAAACAATCCCAGCTGAGGAAGAATGGTCAGATCTAGCGAAACGATCAGTTATTTAACAACAAAATTACAATTTATATACTTTTTTTTTTTTTACCTCAAATGCTTGTCTTGTCTAGCTCTCGTTTTCTCCACCAAAATTGTCCTACATCGCTGAAGAAGTACCAACCCAGTGTTTACAAAGTGAATGCGCAAGGAGGGTTTTATAAAAAAATGTAAAACAGTGATGAAGGACAATTTTGAAGTTGGACGAGAAAATGAGATGGGAGTTTTTCGACATACTGTCATGAATTGGAATACACATAGTTCACGCAAAACTAGACAAGATGAGTGTTTAATGGTCAAAAAGTATATATATTTTATTTATTTTTTTAGAAACTGACCAATCGTTTTGCTAGATAAGACCCTTCTTCCTTGGCTGGGATCGTTTAGAGCCATTTGAAGCTGCATTTAAACTGCATTTTGGAAGTTCAAACTCGTAGGCACCATAGAAATCTATGGAGAACATTCCTTAATTTTTCCTCAAAAAACAATTTCTTTATGATTAAATTTCTTTAAATTAAAATACCATTTATTGACTGTTTATGCAGTGTTTTTTTGGTTATGTATTTTGAGAGTCTTCTCGTTTCGACTTCTGTGATAAGAAATGTTGCCAAATTAGCATATTAGATGCATCAAATAGCATATTAATTCATTTTTAACAAAATCTGGTCTGGTCAATTACATTTAATCAAGTTGAAATGTCAAGTTGTACTGAGTGACAATTTAGATATTTGAGTTGAATAAACAAAAAAATTGTTAAACTTAACATCTGTGTTTGTTACTCGGCTGCCTTAAAATTGTCAGTTGAATCAACTCAAATATAAGTTTTCACTTAGTAAAACATAACATTTCAAGTTAACAAAACTTTTTTCAAGTTGACTGAACTTAAAATTTTAAGGTAGCCAGGTAACAAATTATTTTACGTTGACTCAACAAATTGTTTTTTATACAGTGACACTCAGTCATTTCTTATATTATCAGCTACATTTACAGCAGTTGATCATTAAGGATATACCACCTGATAACATTTTCATTTTCAGAGATCCTCTATCCATGGCAGAACTATGAAGGTATTTTTTTCTTTTTTTCAAAGCTACTGTGACAATTAAAGAACTTGACGGATATGAACATCAGATATGGTTTGATGTGGTTTTCTTTCATGATCAAAGTCCCCCCAAACAGCGCAGATATGTTTTCGTGCCCTTTTCTTGTCTATTAAAGCGTGTGCTTTAAAAAGCTTTTCCCTTGTTTCAACTGAAACCCTCTGGGAAGGCAAAGGGTGACAGCAGAAAAACTGATGAAACATAACAGATACCATTATTATTATTTTTTTTTACATCTAAACAAATTAAGTGACTTAAAAAAACCAAAACAAGGACTTTAAACCTGACCTTGAAGTCCATCTCTGGCTAATGAATGTGCTTTTGAAGTCATTAGCCACAAGCTAAACATTTTGATATTCAAGTCACAAAAAGAAAGATGGAATTAAAAAGAGGATGTGTAGCACAAGTTATAAATGTCGATGGAGCAGAATGTCTTGTCAGCCTAAATTTCCCACCTTCTCTGCTGAGTCTCCCGGTCATAAATGTTTCATCCGGCACTATCTTAAGCGTGCAGAAACAGCACATACAAGTTTAGCATACATGTGTCACTGGGTTCATATCTGATTAGATTCAAAAAAGTTGTTGTGATTACATTCAGGATTTTAAAAGTTTTAGCACTTAGTCTATGAAATGAAGAAAAAGCATTCACTGCTCTTTGTACATATGGTACATCTCAACCTTGAAATAGTTGATTAATGTGCTGCAGGCTAACAAAACCCATGCTTTTCCACACAACAAGTTTTCTTTTTAAGTGGATAGTAAATTGATTGTGTTTGACACTTTAGATTGATAGTACAGTACTAGGTTGGGTTGAATGCATCTCTTTTCGTTTGGTATTGGCTCAAGGGTAGGTAATCTCAGCTGACATCAAGTAGGGTGTCTGGAAGAGCGCAGTGCCATCTGTTCCTCTGAGAGAACAAACATCCTCTGGACAGAAATGCATGCATTACACCCACACTGATTTTAAATCTGTTCTGCCAATAATATTACAGTATAAGACGTTTTGTTGCAAAAATAGTCTGTAACATTTGTTACACACACGCACACATACACATCTATTTAGCTAATAGAGACATTCTATTGACTTCTATTGGTTTTATATACAGCTCAAAAGAAAATAGTCTTTCTATTTCAGAATTTCATGTTTAATGCTTTCTCTTCTTTAAAATTTCAGAAAATTATTCTATTTTTTTACCTAATTTAATAAAAAAAATTCTGTGTGACACAGTTGAGGTTAAAAGTTTACATCACCCTTTTAGAATCTGCAAAATGTTATTTTACCAAAATAAGAGGGATCATACAAATGCATGTTATTGTTTATTTAGTACTGATTTGAATAAGATATTTCACATAAAAGATGTTTACATGTAGTCCTCAAGAGAAAGCAATAGTTAAATTGATAAAAATGACCACATTCAAAAGTTTACAACCCCCTAGTCTTTTAGGAGTCCCTTGTTTGTCCTAAACTGACTGCTGTTCTTCAGAAAAATCCTTCAGGTCCCACAAATGCTTTGGTTTTCCAGCTTTGTGTATTTTGAACCCTTTTCAACAATGACTGTATGATTTTGAGATCCATCTTTTCACACTAAGGACAACTGAGAGAGTCATATGCAACTATTACAGAAGGTTCAAATGCTCTTTGATGCTCCAAAAGGAAAAACCAAGCATTAAGAGCCGGGGGTGAAAACTTTGACTTAATTTGTCTTCTGGGAAACATGTAACCATCTCCTGTAGCCTCTGAAGGGTAGTACTAAATGAAAAAAATAAGATATTTAGGTAAAATAGGAAAAATGTACACATCTCCACGTTTTTACCACCGGCTCTTTATACATTCATATATACAGTCATTGTTGGAAAGGGGTCAAATACACAAAAATGCTGGAAAATCAAAAGGATTTGTGGGACTTGAAGGATTTTTCTGAAGAACAGCTGGCAATTTAACTGTTCAGGACAAACAAGGGACTCATGAACAACTATCACTAAACAAAAAAGCACAGCTGTGGATCATTCAGGTAACAACACAGTATTAAGAATTTTGAACGGGGTCATTTTTATAAATTCATCTATTATTTTCTCTTGTGGACTATATGTAAACATCTTTTATGTGAAATATCTTATTCAGGTCAGTAGTAAATAAACAATAACATGCATTTTGTATGATCCCTCTAATTTTGGTAAACTAATTAACATTTTACAGATTCTGAAAGGGGGATGTAAACTTTTGACCTCAACTGTATATATTATAGTATATCCTATTAAGTTATATTAGAATTTACATCATGCTTAAAGGGATAGTTCACCCAAAAATGTAAATTCTGTCATTAATTACTCACCCTCAAGTTGGTTCAAATCTGTAAGACCTTTGTTCATCTTTGAAAAACAAATTAAGATATTTTTGATGAAATCCGAGAGCTTTGAAATCACACAGACTGAGACAGAATAAAAGAAAATGGTCAAATAAAGTTGTTATTTTTTATTTCTTTACGCACAAAAAGTATTCTCGCGGTTTAATAACATTATGGTTGAACCACTGATGTCACATGGACTATTTTAATTAACAATGTCCTTACTACCTTTCTGGGCCTTGAACTTGGTAGTTGCATTGCTGTCTATGCAGGGTCAGAAAGCTCTCGGATCTTAATTTGTATTCTAAAGATGAACCAAGGTCTTACAGGGTTTGGAATGACACAAGGGTGAGTAATCACCCATGGGGGCAGTAACCACCCACGGGGGCAGCCGTGGCCTAATGGTTAGGGAGTCTGACTTGTAACCAAGAGGTTGCAAGTTCAAGTCCCAGGTCCGGCAGGGATTGACGGTGGGGGGAGTGAATATCCAGCGCTCTCTCCATCGTCAATACCACGACTGAGGTGAGACCCTTGAGCAAGGCACTGAACCCCCAACTGCTCCCCGGGCGCCGCAGCAATGCAATGGCTGCCCACTGCTCCGGGTGTATGTTCACGGCGTGTGTGTGTGTTCACTACTGTGTGTGTGCACTTGGATGGGTTAAATGCAGAGCACAAATTCCTAGTATGGGTCACCATACTTGGCCTCACGTCTCGTCACTTTCACTTTATCAGTGATAGAATTTCCTTTAAATGGAAGAATGGAATCTCACTTTTTGTACAGTTAATTCTATATACTATATACAGGTCCTTCTCAAAAAATTAGCATATTGTGATAAAGTTCATTATTTTCTGTAATGTACTGATAAACATTAGACTTTCATATATTTTAGATTCATTACACACAACTCGAAGTAGTTCAAGCCTTTTATTGTTTTAATATTGATGATTTTGGCAAACAGCTCATGAAAACCCAAAATTCCTATCTCAAAAAATTAGCATATCATGAAAAGGTTCTCTAAACGAGCTATTAACCTAATCATCTGAATCAACTAATTAACTCTAAATACCTGCAAAAGATTCCTGAGGCTTTTAAAAACTCCCAGCCTGGTTCATTACTCAAAACCGCAATCATGGGTAAGACTGCCGACCTGACTGCTGTCCAGAAGGCCATCATTGACACCCTCAAGCAAGTGGTCTGTGGGAAGGAAAAAGTGTGGCAGAAAACGCTGCACAACGAGAAGAGGTGACCGGACCCTGAGGAAGATTGTGGAGAAGGACCGATTCCAGACCTTGGGGGACCTGCGGAAGCAGTGGACTGAGTCTGGAGTAGAAACATTCCATCTGCTGAAAAGCTTTATGGAGATGAAGATTTCATTTTTCAGCACGACCTGGCACCTGCTCAGAGTGCCAAAACCACTGGTAAATGGTTTACTGACCATGGTATTACTGTGCTCAATTGGCCTGCCAACTCTCCTGACCTGAACCCCATAGAGAATCTGTGGGATATTGTGAAGAGAAAGTTGAGAGACGCAAGACCCAACACTCTGGATGAGCTTAAGGCCGCTATCGAAGCATCCTGGGCCTCCATAACACCTCAGCAGTGCCACAGGCTGATTGCCTCCATGCCACGCCGCATTGAAGCAGTCATTTCTGCAAAAGGATTCCCGACCAAGTATTGAGTGCATAACTGAACATAATTATTTGAAGGTTGACTTTTTTTGTATTAAAAACACTTTTCTTTTATTGGTCGGATGAAATATGCTAATTTTTTGAGATAGGAATTTTGGGTTTTCATGAGCTGTATGCCAAAATCATCAATATTAAAACAAAAAAAAGGCTTGAACTACTTCGAGTTGTGTGTAATGAATCTAAAATATATGAAAGTCTAATGTTTATCAGTACATTACAGAAAATAATGAACTTTATCACAATATGCTAATTTTTTGAGAAGGACCTGTACAGTATGTGATGTACACTGTTTATCTATATACTGTATGTGATATGTTGCATTTGCATGCATATGTGTGTATACACTGTATGTATATTCAAAAATTATATAAATTCGATGTACACACATACCGCAGCAAATGTTCTGACAGGTTGCTCACTCCTGACTTATTACTGGGTGCCATGGCAACAGTCTGACCCAAGGTTTTTAATATCTTTCCTGTGCACAGAGACACTCACTACACTGTGACAGAGGATCCACCTCCAATCGTATAACTGCCGCCGCAGTCATCCAATCACGATTGCAGATCCGAAATCACAACAAAAGCAGTTGGCAAAAAGCATCTATAGAACATTTAATAATACTATATAATGAGGTGCACATGAAGTTAACAGCACATTGTCCCCACTGCCATAAAGGCAGTATGTCTAATGTCATAGCATTCATATTTAAGATGCCAGGCCCTGCTTAATCTTGCACTTCCCCTGGCACAAAAACTACATGGCACTTTCCGCCACGCCACAAACACTTTAATTCTCTCCAAGGCATCTTGCCACTGTTATACAAATCCCACAGTGTTTGTCTTCTTTCACCACAACTAATTCAGTTTCATCTACTGCTCTAAAGCCAGTCTTATCTATAGTTGTGAAACAGCCTAAATCTAGCTGATTCAATAGTCGATGTTCAACTTGACAACAGAAGGAGTGCTGTTGTGTAACATCATGAGACAGTCTAAACTCTCTATAAGATTCCAGTTACCATCAAATGGTGTGATGTGAATTCATAAATGTCTTACACTACCATTCAATAGTTTTTGACCGTTAGATTTTTTATGTTTTGTATGTTTTTAAGTCTCTTCTGCTCACCAAGCCTGCATTCTGATCTAAAATACAGAAAAAAGCAGCACAATTTGAAATATTTTTACTATTTTAAATAACTGCTTTCTAATTTGAATATATTTTAAAATGTAATTTATTCATGTGATTAGAGCTACATTTTCAGCATCATTACTTGTCTTCAGTGTCACATAATCCTTCAGAAATCATATTCTGATTTGCTGTTCAAGAAATATATATATATTTCTCATTTATAGAAATTCATATTTTACTTTGCAAGGATGCTTTAAATTGATCAAAAGTAATGATAAAGACATTACAAAAAAATTCTATTTCAGATAAATACTGTTCTTCTGAATTTCAATTCACCAATGAAACCTGAATAAAATCCTACTCAGCTGTTTTCAAAATATTATAAATATTAAAATATTATAAATATTAAAACGGTTATTTTAAATAGTACAAATATTTCTAAATGTTTTGCTGTACTTTGGATCAAATAAATGCTGCCTTGGTGAGCAGTAGAGACTTCTTTAAAAACAATCAAAATCTTGCTTTCCAAAAACTTTTTGACTTGTGTGATAAATGTATGTGATAAAAATACAGTAATATTAGGAAATACTATTACAATTTTAAATAATTGTCCTCTATTTTAAGATATTTAAAAAATGTATTCCTGGCCTGTTTTAAAACACATTTTAGAATGCAAATCTAAGTAATAATAAAATATATTTTTTTGATAAAACTGCATTTTCACCAGCCATTACTTCAGTCTTCAGTGTCACAGGATCACAGTTGAAAACAGTTATTTTTTTGATGATGATGATGTGAAAGTTTAAAGAAATATATATTTTGAATAAAATTGTATTGTAACGACATAAATATTTACTGTGACTTTTGGCTTTTAAATGCATCCTTGCTGAATAGAATCTTAGAGATCCTACATTTTTGAATGGTATTTTCTGTTCTATTCTATTCTATTCTATTCTATTCTATTCTATTCTATTCTATTCTATTCTAGTCTGCTTCAATGGAAGAAAAAACAGATCTTTTTACAAAAAGCAGATCACATGATCAATGTCACAAATTTGCTTACATTTGATTAGTGACTTAAAGCAAAATAATCTAGTTTTCTGTTTGAAAAAAGATTATTTCGCTTACCCCATTGGCAGATTATTTTGCTTGTTTTAAGCAAAGACTCACTTCTTTTTTTCTGAAAACAAGACAACAATTTTTACTTGTCTAGAAAATCCTTCCTGATTTAAGAATTTTTAGATATTTTGGCTGGAAACAAGACAAAAAAATCTAAGTAAGAAAAGCATTTTTTGCAGTGTGCCATCCCACCATAAATTTTATGAAGCTACGAGAATTCTTTTTGTTCACAAAGACAACAAAAATAACGACTTTAATCAACAATTTGTCTCCTTTGTGTCACCGAAGCACCATTTTGGAGAGCATATGCTGTTCTCTGTCAGCTGTGTCACATGGATACGCTGTTTTCGTTTGATTCAAAGCGTAAATAAACGTATCCGTGTGCTGTGGTTAATAGAGAACAGCGTACGCTGTTTGCATCCAGTGGATACTCTCCAAAATGCTGCTATAGTGACACAGAGGAGACGAACTGTTATTTTTGTTTTCTTTGCATACAAAAAGTATTCTCGTAGCTTCGTAAAATTATGGTTGAACCGCTGATGGCAGATGGACTATTTTGACAACGTCTTTCATACTTTTCTGGGCCTTGACAGTGTTATTTACTTGGCAGTCAATAGGACAGTCACAAAGCTCCCGGTTTTCATCCAAAATATCTTAAATTCTGTTCCGAAGACGAACAAAGCTTTTACAGGTTTGGAACAACATGGGGGTAAGTGATTAATGACAACATTTTTATTTTGTGGTGGAGTAACCCTTTAACATTTCTTTTTCGTTTTTTAAAATGTCAAAGTCTATGCAAGGAATAAGTCTTACGGTTTAAAAAAAATATTAGTTTCTGGTTCCCTTTAAAATGCTAGAAAACACTAGGAAATGTCTTGTTTGGTTGCTCAGAAACAGGCTGTGTCTTTGTCTGTGTTAGAGAGACACTGTGATTGGATTGGACAATAGCTGCCCATCAACGGCTAAACCAGGACGAAATGGCGCACTGACATAAAAAACTAAGGTGAATACCACCTTTGAACCAAATTAACCTAATTCTTGATAGCCAATGACATGTCCCACAAACTATACTAAACTCAATTCACAAAATGAACTAAATGTCCAGGGCTGAGATAATGAGAATTGATAGGTGTGCCTTCATTATCAGCCTGTAACTCTGTTCCTGCAGCCACATTCAATCACAGTCAGGGAAACAAACCCAGCATAACGCTCAAACATGTTACAATAGAAAGACTCAGCTTGACCTCAGCATGCGGTACTGATCACCATGGTGACTTATTACAATCAGTTTCTTTTAAAAACGTATTTCTGTTTAGTTGCCAACCTATACACTCTTAAAAATAAAGGTTCTTTAATGGCATCAATGGTTCCATGAAGGACCTTGAACATCCATGGAACCTTTCAAATGCAGAAAATGTTCTTTGTAGTCGGAAAAGGTGCTTTAGATTTTTAAAATGTTCTTAAAAATGGTTCTTTTAAGAACTGTTCACTGAAAGGTTCTTTGGGGAACCAAAAATGGTTCTTCTATGGCATCACTGCAAAAACACCCTTTTGGAACAATCATGAAACATATACATAACAAAGTGACACATTTTCTACTACATGCATTATTATGCAAATTCATATGATAGCAGATGTGATTCAATTATATAAAATAAATAAAATGGTACATATACAATGACAGGATCTAACTAGAAATGCAAATACACACCATATTTAATTGTAATAACTGCTCTTGCTTCTAATAATCTGTTCTGTTTTTAAAATTTGTTCTGTTGTTTTAAAGTCTCCTAAGACTGAGAGCTGTGAATTAGTATGGATAACCTAGTCTTTGCTCAGGAGGTGCAATGGAGGATGAAAACTATAGAGGCAAGTTATTATTGAAGAACAGAGAGGAAAACATTGACCTCCCTCTGGGACACACACAGTCAGAAAGAGAGGAATGACAAGAAAGAGAGAGAGAGTGTGAGCTGTATTTATCCCTGAGCTCCCACATCTCTGAAGGACTGAGTAAGTCAAGCATGAAATGCCCATTTATTACAAAAGTGTAATTTGTTTGATGGCACGTTCTGTAATCTTTTAGCTAGTGAAACATTTGACATTGAAATTTCATGTTTAAAAAAAAGATTTTAGACAGATCTGTTCCCAGATCAGTTGCTTTTACTACTGTTAGGGCCAGTGACTATAAATTTTGGCTTTGTACTGATTAAAGCGTGACACAGTGCAGTTTTAGAGAAGTTCCTTTGAAACTACTTTCCTGAACATTACAAGCTACTGATAATTTAAAGTAGCTATGCTACAGTCAAGATACTCGTTTAAAAAACTAATTTGCTAAACAACAAAGCTAGTAAAAAAAAGTAACTAATTACATTGAAACTACTCAAGAGGGAAATATCTTTAAAAAATGAATAAGAAAAAATGTGCAACCACACTATTAGTCAAAAGTTTTTCAATGTTTTGCAAAGAATTTTCTTTGCTCACCAAGCCTGCATTTATTTGATCCAAAATAAAGCAGTAATATTGTGAATATTTTTACTATTTAAAATAACTGCTTTCTATTTGAATTTATTTTAAAATGCAATTTATTCCTGTGATCAGAGCTACATTTTCAGCATCATTACGCCAGTCTTCAGTGTCATTCAGAAATCATTCTAATATGCTGATTTGCTGTTTAAAAAACATTTATTATTATTATTATTAGTAATATTTAAAGCAGTTGAGTACCTTTTTCAGGATTGTTTGATGAATAGAAAGATCCAAAGATTTATATAAAGATCCAGCATTTATATAAAATAAAAAGCTTCTGTAACATTTTACACTATACCATTCAGAAGCTTTGAGTCAGTATATATTTTTATTTAAAAAAAATTAAAAATTAAAAATCAAAACTGATGATAAGGACATTCTATTTCAGATAAATGCAGTTCCTCTGAACTTTCTATCCATCAAAATTCTACTCACCTGTTTTCAAAATAATAATAATAATAAATGTTTTTAAGCAGCAAACCAGAAGGATCATGTGACTGGAGTAATGATGCTAAAAATTCTGCTTTGAAATCAGAAATAAATTACATTTTAAAATATATTCAAATAAAAAAGCATTTATATAAAATGCCAAAGAGAACAAAAAAAAGGACAGCACTGATTTTAAACTAAAATCTTTTGTAACATTATAAATGTCTTAACTGTCACTTTTGATCACTTTAATGCATCCTCACTAAATGAATCCATTCACTAAAAATAATTATACTTCTCAACACTACAAACTGAATATTACCTCAACTTACTCTGCCATGTGCACAAGTACCAACCTGATCTCATGACAAAAACGTACCTGTGGGAACTTTTTCACAAGACGCAAAAGTAGCTTGTTATTTTAAAACTTAATTGAAGTTAGTACTAGTTAGTGTACAGTCGTGGCCAAAAGTTTTGAGAATTACATAAATATTGGAAATTGGAAAAGTTGCTGCTTAAGTTTTTATAATAGCAATTTGCATATACTCCAGAACGTTATGAAGAGTGATCAGATTGCATAGTCCTTCTTTGCCATGAAAATTAACTTAATCCCGAAAAAAACTTTCCAATGCATTTCATTGCTGTCATTAAAGGACCTGCTGAGATCATTTCAGTAATCATCTTGTTAACTCAGGTGAGAATGTTGACGAGCACAAGGCTGGAGATCATTATGTCAGGCTGATTGGGTTAGAATGGCAGACTTGACATGTTAAAAGGAGGGTGATGCTTGAAATCATTGTTCTTCCATTGTTAACCATGGTGACCTGCAAAGAAACGCGTGCAGCCATCATTGCGTTGCATAAAAATAGCTTCACAGGCAAGGATATTGTGGCTACTAAGATTGCACCTAAATCAACAATTTATAGGATCATCAAGAACTTCAAGGAAAGAGGTTCAATTCTTGTTAAGAAGGCTTCAGGGCGTCCGAGAAAGTCCAGCAAGCGCCAGGATCGTCTCCTAAAGAGGATTCAGCTGCGGGATCGGAGTGCCACCAGTGCAGAGCTTGCTCAGGAATGGCAGCAGGCAGGTGTGAGCGCATCTGCACGCACAGTGAGGCCAAGACTTTTGGAAGATGGCCTGGTGTCAAGAAGGGCAGCAAAGAAGCCACTTCTCTCCAAAAAAAACATCAGGGACAGATTGATCTTCTGCAAAAAGTATGGCGAATGGGCTGCTGAGGACTGGGGCAAAGTCATATTCTCCGATGAAGCCTCTTTCCGATTGTTTGGGGCATCTGGAAAAAGGCTTGTCCGGAGAAGAAAAGGTGAGCGCTACCATCAGTCCTGTGTCATGCCAACAGTAAAGCATCCTGAGACCATTCATGTGTGGGGTTGCTTCTCATCCAACGGAGTGGGCTCACTCACAATTTTGCCCAAAAACACAGCCATGAATAAAGAATGGTACCAAAACACCCTCCAACAGCAACTTCTTCCAACAATCCAACAACAGTTTGGTGAAGAACAATGCATTTTCCAGCACGATGGAGCACCGTGCCATAAGACAAAAGTGATAACTAAGTGGCTCGGGGACCAAAACGTTGACATTTTGGGTCCATGGCCTGGAAACTCCCCAGATCTTAATCCCATTGAGAACTTGTGGTCAATCCTCAAGAGGCGGGTGGACAAACAAAAACCCACTAATTCTGACAAACTCCAAGAAGTGATTATGAAAGAATGGGTTGCTATCAGTCAGGATTTGGCCTAGAAGTCGAATTGCAGAGGTCCTGAAAAAGAAGGGCCAACACTGCAAATACTGACTCTTTGCATAAATGTCATGTAATTGTCGATAAAAGCCTTTGAAACATATGAAGTGCTTGTAATTATATTTCAGTACATCACAGAAACAACTGAAACAAAGATCTAAAAGCAGTTTAGCAGCAAACTTTGTGAAAACTAATATTTGTGTCATTCTCAAAACTTTTGGCCACGACTGTACAGCTGCAGCTCAAAAATTATTTTTTTTATTGTAACTTATTTTAAAAAATTAAACTTTCATATATTCTAGATTCATTACATGCAAAGTAAAACATTTCAAAAGTTTTTTTTTATTTTTTAATTAGAGCATACTGCTTATGAAAGTCAAAAATCTAGTATCTCAAAATATTAGAATATTTACATTTGAGTTTCATTAAATGACCATCCCTACAGTATAAATTCTGGGTATCTCTTGTTCTTTGAAACCACACTAATGGGGAAGACTGCTACAGAAACAACATCAGAAGCATCTTACCTGGGCTAAGGAGAAAAAGAACTGGACTATTGCTCAGTGGTCCAAAGTCCTCTTTTTAGATAAAAAGTATAAAAAGTATATAAAGTAAATTTTGCATTTCATGTTTAAATCATGGTCCCAGAGTCTGAAGGAAGACTGGAGAGGCACAGAATCCAAGCTGCTTGAAGTCCAGTGTGAAGTTTCTAAAGTCAGTAATGATTTGGGGTGCCATGACGTCCGCTGGTGTTGGTCCATTGTGTTTTATCAAGTGCAAAGTCAATGCAGCCATCTACCAGGAGATTTTGGAGCACTTTATGCTTCCATCTGCTGACAAGCTTTATGGAGATGCTGATTTCCTTTTCCAGAAGGACTTTAGCACCTGCCCACAGTGCAACAACCACTTGCAAGTGGTTTGCTGACCATGATATTACTGTGCTTTATTGCATTATACATGCCTGACCTGAACCCCATTGAGAATCTATGGGATATTTTCAAGAGAAAGATGAGAAACAGTCGATCAATAGTGCCTCAGCAGTGCCATAGGCTGATCACTTCCAATTAACTTCACTGATGAACATTTAATTTTTGAAATAAGTTACTATAACAAAATTAACTTTTTCACGATATTCGAATTTTTTGAGCTGTACCTAGCATTTTAGGCCAAGCCTTCTCTAAACAAGGTTTTATTTTGTATTGCTTTCTATACCTCTTATCTTTCACACAAATATGGGGTTTGTTCTTAAATTATCCGTCGTCCTTTATTCCCAGACGTCTTAAGTGAGAAAAGGCTTCCTTTTTGTTTTTTAGAGAATCTCTTTAATGAAACTGTCTGCTTCGATTCACACTCTGGTGAGTGAAACAGCTCTGTTAAGCAGCTTAATAATAAAAGCGTGGGAGAAAGATTAAGAGTGAGACAACTCACCTCTTATCTGCCAGATCTGTTTTATTGCCCACCAGCATGATGATGACATCACTTCCTCTCTCCGTTCTCACATCATCGATCCATTTGGAAGTTTGCTGGAATGAATTCACATCTTTATAGAGAAAAACAGAGACAGAAGGTGGTAACTACCTTGTAGGGCAAACACTGAAATTGTGGCCGTTTAATCTAATAAAAATTATTTGTGTGCCACTCCATAAAGCCAGAGAGTGGCTGACCAAGGATGGTGTTTTAAGTTCACCTTAATTAATATTTTTAATGTTTCATAATTGTTAATAAATGGTAAATTCAAAACAATCTGATAATTTGCAGTTTAGGCTGGTATACTGCATTACACTGTAATATTAAATGGCTATAATTACTATTTTACTGGCCTTTATTTATAGTATTCTTAGTAAAAATATGCAATTAAACAACTATTTAAAATATAAAGTATTTGAAATACTATCCTAATTAATTAATTAATTTTAGAATTCATGATGACAAATTTGAATGTTAGGTGCAGTTAATTAGAGAAAGCAATGCAATTAATCAGTTATTTATTTATTGAACAGTTTTCAATTAATTAATGTATTCATTTACTAATCAACCACCCTAACAGATTTAAAATTTGTTAATTTGTTGATAATATTATTACTATTTTCATTAATACTTTGGTTGAAGGGTAAATCTTTTTTTTTTTTTATGATGACAAATTTGTATGTTAAATGCAGGTAATTAGAGAATCCTGTGCATTTATTTATTTATGTATTTATTTGTGTAGTTATTTTAGTATTTTTTACATTTATTATCATCATAATAATATAATTCCATTAATACGTTGATTGGAGGGTAATTTATTATTATTATCATTATTATTTGTATATATATATATTTTTTAGAATTTATGATGACACATTTTAATGTTAAATGCAGTTAATTAGAGAAAGCTATGCAATTAATCAGTTATTTATTTAGTTATTTATTTACTAATAAACAGCCCTAACCGATTTATAATTTGTGTTGATATTATTATCACTATTTCCATTAATACTTGGAGGGTAAATTATTTTAGAATTTATGATGACAATTTTTAATGTTAAGTGCAGTTAATTAGAGAGACCTGTGCAATTCATAATTTATTTATTTATTTTGGAAATTATGATGACAAATTTAAATGTTAGGTGCAATTAAACCAGAGCAAATTAATCAGTTTTTTTTTTTTAACTGTTTTAAATCAATTAATTAATTAATTAAACTAATCAACCGCCATAACAGATTTATAATTTGTGTTAATAATATTATCAGTATTTACAATAATACTTGGAGGGTAAATTATTTTAAACTTTTTTTTTTTTGAGAACTTATGATATTTAAGTGAAATGCAGGTAATTAGATGAACCTGTTTATTTATCTATTTATTTATTTATTTATTTATAACAAATCAATGGCCCTTAACAGATTTATACTTTGCGTTGATAATATTATCACTATTTAATTAATACTTTAGTTGGAGGGTATATTATTTTAAATATTTTTCTTTAAGAATTTATGATGACAAATTTTAAATGCAGGTAATTAGATAAACCTGTGCATTTATTTTTATTTATTTATTTTTTTTTGTTACTAATCATTGGCCCTAACAGATTTATAATTTGTGTTGATATATCATCCCTATTTCTATTGACACTGGAATGTTTTTAAATTAGAATTTATGATGACATTTTAATGTTAAGTGCAGATAATTAAAGAAACCTGTTTGTTTGTGTATTTAAACTAATAAACAGCCCTAACAGATTTATAATTTGTGATAATAATATCATCACAAATTCTCATGAATACTTTAGTTGGAGGGTAAATTATTATTATTTACTTTTTATTAGAATGTTTTAATGATTTTTTTTTTCTATTTATATGGGTTCTTACCTTTACAAAATGCAATAAATATATTGCAGCTATTGTGCACCACTGTGTGCTATTGTCATATTATTGAAACATTCAACTGACTAATAAAGTAAGGTTTTATTACGCCATTTATGCCTGTTCATGTGCAGCCTTACAGCAGTGAACCTGCTTCTGCTTCAAGGTGAAACTGACTTTGGTTGCTTTACCCATAAAATCAAGCCTTGTGTTTCCTGGATATACCAACAAAGCTGCGTGCATCGCTAACTCAGTCTCTAAAAGTCACAGTGGGGCTTACAGAACAATAAAACTGTCATCTTTTTATTGTGAAAAATAACCTCCAGCTGTGTCTTCCATCTTTGGGGTTAAATCTATCTGGTTATAGTGTTAAACAAGGGCAGACCTGTAACACACTTTACGGGTAGAAAATCATAACTGATTAAATTTTTGACTCTCTGTAATGTATTTCAAAGCTAAAGGAGGTTTGATCATTGAAGTGTGTGTGTTGCACTCACTTGTGATGTCATACACCACCACAGCTACGGTGGAGTCTCTTATATAACTTGGAATGAGGCTCCTAAAACGTTCCTGGCCTGCCGTGTCCCACAACTGCAACCGAACCTGCAAGTCAGAGACCCCCAACTGAACAGTCAAATTATTTAGCCTCTCAAACACACACATATAGACACAATTACGTAAACACATGCAGAGCCAAGGTAGAAGCTGGATCAATATGACCTTATAAAACCACACCAAACTGCTCCGCTGAAGGTCATGGAATCATTTCTGGGTTATAAACTCCAGACATCTCTAGAGGATACGATCTATTTTCTTGATACACGAGCTTCCAGCCATATACTAAAACTGTCAGAAATCCAGCTGGTATAATAAAAAAGCTTTGGAGATTCAATATGGTTTCATTAAAACTCTTCTCTTCTGACATGGAATAGAAAACAGAGGAGTGCATTTGATTTACTGCTGTATTAGAACATGCTAGACTGCTTACCGTTCTGTCCTCCAAATACATGGTTTTTGACAGGAAGTCGATTCCAATTGTCGCCTGTTATGACAGAAGGAAAACATTATGTAAGAACAAAATGAAATCAGATGCTGAAATTGAGTGGAAATAGGGTTGTTTCTGTGCATGGCAAATATGAAGGCGTTCTCGATATCGTCCCGGGAATCAGAAGATGCTTTCTAGATTAAAACAGACAGCCGTTACGTTCTGCCTGTCAGTTTGATGACGGTAATAACTGCTATACATGATCACTCTGTTCTGGGACCTACCTCTCTTTATGATATATTACACATAATACGGAGTATGGCTCCTGACTATCAATTCAGAAAACAATACATATAATAATAAAGACAAAAATTAACACATATTCAAAACTAATTTTCTGGTTAAATTCTCTGGTCTGTTCCTCACACAAAAACCAGTGCCATATTGGTTATCTGCCAATACTAAATATTTTATATTTCACTGTTGGTCAGTATTAGATAAATATTGGATATTGACCGCAATTTTGCATGTTTATTTCTTAATGACACTTTAATGTTAAGAAAATCCTCAAAATTAATATATTTTTACTAATTTTATAATTTAATAATTACTGTAAACCTGCTGTTATGACCCTGAGATATTATGTGTGTTTATATCAACCTGCAGATTGTAATTTTTGTTGCCTGAATTCACTTGTAGAATTTAAACTGACTGACTTTACTTTTAGTGTCTCTTTTTTAAATTAATTGAATTTACATATACACTACCAGTCAAAAGATTTTTAAAGACGTCTCTTCTGCTCACCAAGTCTGGATTTATTTGGTCCAAAATACAGCAAAAAACAGTAAAATTGTTATAGATTTTTTTTTACCATTTAAAATAACACTTTTCTATTTGAATATATTTTAAAATGTAATTTATTCTTCTGATTTCAAAGCTGAATTTTTAGCATCATTACTCCAGTCACATGATCCTTCAGAAATCATTCTAATATTCTGATTTGCTACTCAAAAAACATTTATTATTATTATTATTATTATTATTATTATTATTATGTTGAAAACAGCTGAGTAGATTTTTTCAGGTTTTCTTTGATGAATAGAAAGTTCAGAAGAACAACATTTATCTGAAATAGAAATCTTTTTCTTCTACATTTATTTAAATCAATTTAAAGCACCCTTGCTAAATTAAAGTATTAATTTCTTTCCTAAATAAATACATAAATAAAAATAAATGATACTGACTCCAAGCTTTTGAATGGTATAGAGTGTATAATATTACAAAAGCTTTTTATTTCAGATAAATGCTGGTCTTGCGATCTTTCTATTCATCAGATAATCCTAAAAGAAAAAATACTCAACTGTTTTAAATACTGATATATAATAATAATAATAATAATAATAATAATAATAAATGTTTCTTGAACTGCAATTTAGAATATTAGAATGATTTCTGAAGGAGTTTTGGCTGCTGAAAATTCAGATTTGCCTTCAAAGGAATAAATTACATTTTAAAATATATTCAAATAGAAAACACTTATTTTAAATAATAAAAATATTTCTGAATTTTACTGTTTTTGCTGTACTTTGGATCAAATGCAGGCTTGGAGAGCAGAAGAGACTTCTTAAAAACATAAAAAAAAATCTTACTGTTCAAAAAACTGTATATATTTACTTATACATTTAGAGAGAGTGCTCAAGTCATACAGACTTCTTATATAGAAGATATTTTGTCATTTTGGTACTCAACATTCTGCTAAATAACTTCATTTTCTAGCAAAATAATAATAATAATAATAATAATAAGCATAATATTGAGCAAATAATTCTGAATAGATCCCACAACAGACCCTCTGATTTCCTGAATACTGTAATATTTGTTTTACTAGATATTCTCAACCAGTCACCACATAGATTTTAAACGTGAAGATGGCTTGCCAACATTATTGTAAGATAAAATGATGCATTGGCTTAGGCGACCTCACATCTGCATTGGTGAGATTACTTGAACACTGATAGACTGAAAGTGCCTTCTGTCGTTGAAAGCAAATTCATTCTCCACTGGTGCTTTTATTGCAATAAGAGTGCAGTCGATTGTGTCGATTACATTTGTAAAACCAGTGATTGCTGCAAATTGCCTTTTGAGTGTGACTGTTGAATTCAACATACAACACGTTTTTAAAATCCTCTGTTTAATTTCCGGCAGTTGCAAAAAAGCCAACTATGCCAAGCGTACATACGCTTGGGCAAACATTTGCATAATGGTATGTACACTATTATGTCAAGTTTGTTGTTTATTAATTCTAATGCATTTTATGGAGGCGTTTCATGTGTGCTTTTATCCAGATGGCTCTAGGTCTCCTCAGTTGTAGCTCCCTGTGGGCAGCTGCCGGATCGATAGGGGTCCACAGATCAGTGGGATCTGAGGAAAACATCATGGATGTCTGCAGTACAGAGGATTGGTCTTTTTGTGTGCGATTCAGTTTGATTGTGATAAGTGTAACATTTCTACAGCACAAAAGAGCAGATAAGGACAACTAGCCACCAATGGAGAGCTGAGCCTCTAGAATGTTTCTAATAAACATTAAATTCAGAGTAATTTATTTCAGATTAGATATTATTTATTAGTCGATTCAAATGTACTTTTATAGCACTTTTCACAATACAAATTGCTTCAAAGCAGCTTTTAAAAATGTATCATGATGTTAATACTTATAATATCTTAATATACATGTGTGTGTACTATGTAAAAATAAATAACTAAATACATAAATAAAAAAAAACTTAATGAATAGCCGGTTTCCGCCACTGAATATGTATTTAAATCATTATGACTTTTTCCCTCACTTTTTTTCTCAGAATTTAGTGATACAAACTCCCGATTCTGACTTTTTTTCTTGGAATTGCATTATATAAACTTCCATTTGCGAGTTATAAAGTCAGAACTGCAAGATAAAAACTTGCGATTCAGATTTTTTTTGTATCTCGCAATTCTGACTTATATTTCTGACTGTTTCTGAATTACAAGATAAAAACTCGCAATTCTGACTTTTTTCTCACAAATTCAAGTTTGTCTTGTGAGAAATAAAGTCAGAATTATGAGAAAAAAACTCGCAAATGCGAGTTTGTCTCGCAATTCTGACTTTTTTTCTTGCAATTGTGAGCTTATATCTTACAATTTTGACTTTTTTCTCAGAAGTGTGAGATATAAACTCGCAAATTCGCAATTGCAAGTTATAAAGTCATAACTGCGTGTTATAAGCTCCCAGTTGCGAGAAATAAAGTCAGAATTACAAGATGAAACCTCACAAATGCGAGTTTTAAAGCTTGCAATTTGTGAGATAAAAACTTGAATTTTTTCTAACAATTCTGACTTTTTTCTCAGAATTGCATGATATAAACACAATTGCAATTAATAAAGTCAGAACTACAAGATAAAAACTCGCAATTCTGACTTTTTTCTCACAAATGCATTTTTCTTAGCAATTCCGACTTTTTTCTTACAATTCTTTCTCAGAATTGTGATATAAACTCACAATTGCAAGTTATAAAGTCATAATTGTGAGATATAAACTCACGACTGCAAGTTATAAAGTCATAACTGCATGATATAATCTCCCAGTTGCGAGAAATAAAGTCAGAATTATGAGATAAAAACTCACAAATGCGAGTTTTAAAACTTGCAATTTGCTAAATAAAAACTTGTAATTCTGACTTTTTCTCACAAATGCAAGTTTGTATCTCACATTTATATCTTTTTTTCTCAGAATTGTGTGATATAAACTCTTAATTGCAAGAAATAAAGTCAGAATTACAAGATAAAAACTTGCAAATGCGAGTCTGTATCATGCGATTCTGAGAAAAAAGTCAGAATTGTGCGTTTGTATCATGCAATTCTGAGAACAAAAAGAATTGTGAGCTAAAAAGTCAATCTTTTATCAGTGGTGGAAAGGGGCTTCCATAAAAAGTAGATAGACTAGTGCATGTGTTTTATTATATTTGTGGTTAAAGTAGGTGTATAAGTGTCTAATCGCTACTAAAGATGGCTGTTGTTCAAAACTGGAATTGCATTTTTATCCATGATCAGTTCAATTTATCAAAAGTTGGCAAGTTTCTGGTTGACTAAGGCTCATTCAAAGTAGCAGGACTAATTGCCACAGTTTCCTACAAAACACAAAGTCATGTGTTTGTTCATGTATGTTGAACATGTGTGAGACTAAAAACAACAGTTTGTCCCTCAATGCACTCGCACACAGCTGGTCATCAGCATCATGATCACGCATCCGTTTCCGTAGCGATGCCAGCCCACTGTGCTGTCTTCAAAACAGGAGTAGTGAGCTCTTTTACCCTGCCACTCTGTTCCTTTCTTCTGTTTTAAGTTTCGCTATGGGTTGATCTAGCTTTTCCAAACCAGCTCCTCCCTCGCCAGCCCCCTTTTCTCTTTCTCTCTCTCTCTTGCTCTACTTTTGGAACATGAAAGAGGTAATAAATCATCGTGAATTAAAAATAACCTTCAATTTAATATATCAAATTCAAACGTTTCAGACAATACTTTTTATATTACACATGAGGCATATAATATGTTTTCTTAGCTTATTCAAGTGATTCCTGCACTGCTATTCACTGCCTCCACTGTTTCTACAATGTCACGGTAAAAGAAATTATATTTTTCTTAAATTGCTTTCGGTCAGAATCGAATGTAAGGAGAGATGAAAAGAGCTGGGTACTGGGAAATAAAATAAAGACAACTCTGCTTGCCGTTGCTTTTTATTACAGTCTGATTCATTAAGTGATGTATCTTTTGTGCCAGTTCTTTTATGGAATCAGTCAAAAAGACTTACAAATTTACACAGTATCGATCTGAATCATGAACATCCTAAGAAATTAATAATTTACTGAACGCGTACTGATTTGAATTACTCACTGAACTGCAAGTCATCTTTACAAACTCATGTCCGATTCTAAATTAATTGAGAACCCAATATGAACCTTTTTTTCGTACAATGAAAGTCAATGGGGTCCATATTATTTGAACCCCAACCTTTTTCTAAATATCTTCTTTTGTGTTAAAATGATGGAAAAACTAAATTTTGGTTTATGCTTAGTGCAGGCTTCAAAACATACATATGAAAAGGGATTTCTGTGACAAAAATAAAAAAGAAACCTCCTGTGTTAAACAGTGTCAAGATGAAAACCCAAAGGTGTTGAGCTTTTCAAGGAAAGAAGGCGAGAAAGAGAGAGAGAAAAAGTGACGCCGATGTTAAATATAGAAACTTGCACAGCTAGAGGAGTGCTCGCACAAAGAGATCCAGAATGAATTATTCATAAACATTTTAATTATTAAGCTTCACACACATCAGCTTTAAAACACAGAGTGTGGTTTCCAGCGCAGCTCCTCAAAAGCCTCAGAGGAAAAAGGTGTTCCGATAAGAGAACGGAAAATTGAATTCCTGTAGCTACTAAAATTCCTATAAATAAAGTGTAACTGGCAAATAAAACTGTGACAAGCACACAAACAAAAGTTGTCGCTTGGGGTATCAAATGAGGAAGCAGCTAATTATAAGCCTTTATTTATGCTTCCAATACACCGCTCAGACAATATTGTCATATTGTCGGTGACCTGAATTATGCCTATTGAGAATATTAGCATAAATTAGGGCTGCTCGATTATGGCAAAAACCATAATCAGGCTTATTTTGGTCAATATTGTAATTTGACCAAAAGTCTGTATGAGTGAATTATTTAAAGATTGCAATATATATAAAAATATACATTTTATGTAAATAAGGTTACTATTACATCTACATTTTAGATACCAGCAAAATTTCACAATTCTCAATACCACAGCACTGTAGCTTAAGTAAAAATAAAAGGCCTCAAAAATAATTTGAAAAATAAATAAGCAGTCAGTAATAATAGAATGTAAAATAAACAACATAGTCTTCTCTGTAACAATTAAACTTGCTTTGTTTCTTATTAAAGCTACAAAAGTCCTTCAGTCAAGAGCATTGAGTAAATTTTTCTATTTCTTCTATTTTGTTGTTTGATTAAAATTAATCACACGGCAGAAGGAATATTAACTGTTGTTATGGAGCTATGGAAGCCCGTTTACAGCACTGAATACAATTTTTTAAAAGGTTATTATGACTTTTTGTCTCACAATTCTGAACTGCAAGATATATATGAATGTCAGAATTGCGATATATAAACATCTGACTGAGTTTGTATCTTGAAATTGACTTTTTTTTTTCACACAATTTTGCCCTTTTTCTCAGAATTGTGAGATTGCAATTGCTAGTTAGAGAATTGTGAGAATTGTGACATATAAACTCGCAGTTGTGAGAAATTAAGTCAGAACTGCATGATATTAACTTGCAACTGTGAGTTACACAGTCAGAATTGTGAGATATAAACTCATAAATCTGACTTTTTTTGCAGAATTGCACAATATAAATCTGCATTTCAGAGAAACTGTTTATATCACACAATTCTGACTTTATAACAGCTGCAAGAAAATAAGTCAGAATTGTGAGATAAAAGTTTCTCACCAATTCAAGTTTGTATCTCGCAATTCTGACTTTATCCTCGCAATTTTGATTTTATATCTCACAATTCTGACTTTTTTTCTCACAAATGCAAATTTGTATATCACAATTCTGACTTTTTCCTCGCAATTGAGTTTGTATCTCGCAATTCTGACTTTTTTTCTTGAAAATGCAAGTTTGTATCTTGCAATTCAGTTTTTTTTTTTAAATAAATTCTGACTTTTTTTCTCAGAATTGTGAGATTGCAATTCTGAGGAATTAAGTCAGAATTGTGTGATATAAACTCGCAACGGCGAGTTATAAAGTCGGAATTGTGGGATATAAACTCGCAAATTTGACTTTTTCTCTGACTCCACTTTTTTCTTGCAAATGCAAGTTTGTATATCGCAATTCAGACTTTTTCCTTGCAACTGTGAGTTTGTATCTCAATTCTTACTTTTTTCTTGCAAATACAACTTTATTTGTGACCCTGAACCACAAAACCAGTCATAAGTCGCTGGGGTATATTTGTAGCAATAGCCAAAAATACATTGTATGGATCAAAATTATTGATTTTTCTTTTACGCCAAAAATCACTAGGATATTAAGTAAAGATCATATTCCATGAAGATATTTAGTAAATTTCCTACTGTAAATATATCAAACTTAATTTTTCATAAGTAATATGTATTGCTTACAACTTCATTTGGACAACTTTAAAGGCAATTTTCTCAATATTTTTATTTTTTGCACCCTCAGATTCCAGATTTTCAAATAGTTGTATCTCGGCCAAATATTGTCCTGTCATAACAAACCATACATCAATGGAAAGCTTATTTATTCAGCTTTCAGGTGTAATTTTTTTACAGGTAACACTTTACAATAAGGTTCATTAGTAAAACATTAGTTAATGTATTAACTAACATGAACTAACCATGAGCAATACATTTGTTACTGTATTTGCTAATCTTCATTAATGTTAGTTAATGAAAATACAGTTGTTCATTTATTCATGTTAGCTCACAGTGCATTAACTAATGTTAACAAGATTTGAATAATGTATTAGTAAATGTTAAAATTAACATTAACAAAGATTAATAAATGCTTTATAAGTGCAGTTTACTATTAGTTCATGTTAACTAATGAAGTTAACTAATGTTAACTAATGAACCTTACAATTTTGAGAAACTGACCCTTATGCCTGATTTTGTGGTCCAGGGTCACATATAACAATTCAGACTTTTTCTTCACAATTGTGAGTTTATATCTTGCAATTCTGACTTTTTTTCTGGCAAATGCAAGTTTGTGTATCACAATTCTGACTTAAATTCTCACAACTGCATGTTGTAAAGTCAGAATTGTGAGATATAAAGTACTATTTTAAAGGGAGAAAAAGACTGATATTTTCTCAGAATTGTGAGTTTATATCTCAGAATTCTGACTTTATAACATGCCATTACGAGAAAAAAGTCACAATTGTGAGATTATGACATTATAATGTCATAATGTATGACATTATAACTTGCAATTGCAATATATGACATAACTGACTTCATTTCTCAAAACTGCAAATTCATATCTCACAAAAATTTGAGTTTGTATCACAATTTGGAGAAAAAAGTGTCAGAATTGTGAGAAAAAGTCACAATTACCTTTTTTACATTTTTTCATTCAGTGGTGGAAATGGGCTTCCATATTGTTCGAATCCAATATACTGTTACACATATTTTCTCTCTCAACTTTTTATGTTCACATTAACTGATGAGGTTTTACAATGAATATTCACCGAGTGCCACATTTCAACACATTTTTGTGTGTATTTGACTGTTTACACACTCATCTTACGCTAAAAGTTCACTTTACTTGTCTACGTTCTGTTCAGTGTCAGAGCGCATGCACAGAACAGTGCAAGTTCTCTTTCACCATTTTAAAAACACAAATAAATCTAATAAACATTAATAAATCAACCACGTCCCATTTAGCCAAAGTCACGTTACTACTGATTTGCACATGAAGTTTGGGCTTTTCTGAAGGAGCGAAACTATATTTCGATTAATTGCACAACTCTAGCATAACTATACTATCCACCTTATTTTTCCTGGTATGGCTTCCAAAACAGCTAGTTCTGCTGCTTGATATTGGTGTGTCTTGTAATGCAAACAGCTTTACCATTTACTGCACGTTGTTGTTCTTCTCATTATTTCCCTTTAGCAGCTTATGAACCGGAAGTCTCGCCCACAGGCTTATTAAGGTGGATAATGAACATATGAATCTAAAACATAATGAAAAAGCAGCCATCATAGCTGATATCGCACAGCAGACAGCACATGCCCTTTAGACACAGTACACAGCCGCGGTGCCCCTAGGGAGGGTGGCAGGAGTTTGATTGGTATCGAACGCCAATTAAAACTCTACCAGAAGAGAAATTAGCCACACTAATCTGCCTCACAAAGCACCACCTTGAGTGAATGTCAGGCCAAATCCTGTTTATCTGTTTATCTTTCTATTTCCATTTAATCAAAGCATAAATTTTAAGAATGCAGCATGCCCCAGGTGAGCAGACTCGGAGCATGCTGGGAGCTTAGCTGCATACAAAGTGCCTCCCTGACTGATTGTACAGTCAGAGCCTCCAAATCATATTACGAGGAATGGAGCGCTGACCTGTAGATGAACATTTGTCAAATTCCACAGAATCAAATCTGGGTCTATGATGGAGCTGGTATTTATCTTTAGTTTTAGCCCTTGGCGAGTTGCCCGTTTGGCATCGATACCCCTGTATCCTGAAGACAAATGACATGCACTGGTCTACAGCGTTTCATTAAGGCATATTGATTGGAATGTAACAGCTCAATGCGGGACCTGAAGGTATGACGTCATTCAATCGGCCTGATGAACAATCTGAGACACGTTAAGCGATCGTGTGGGCTTATGTTGGGGCATCTGGTCAATATCAGGAAGGCTTTAACGTGTTTACATTATACAACTACATTCATTGCCCTCAACATGTGACCGGATTCTCAAGGCTACTTAGGGGAGGGGCGGAAATAAAACGGTGCAGTAACCATTAATCATCTCCTTGGCAAGACAAAGACAAGATGCGTATGATGGTTTTTAGTGATCCAAGGCACAGAATGTCAGGTAAGAAGAAGCATCTGGGCTTGTTTATCTGTTAATTGAAGACAACTTCAATATAGCATGAACAGATGCTACTGAATAAATCTTGCCTGCAGCAGCAAAATTGTGAGCAAGTTTAGTCAACCATACTGTAAATCTCAGAATCATATACTCAAAAAACATTTAGGCCTATATGTAATATTTATGTTACTAGTACTAGCAAAGGTGTGTGAATTTAAGAGCATTTGCAAAATGATTCATCTTTTGCAGGAATTCCTGCATAGCTATTCAAAGGCTAGAATTTCCATTTCCATTAAATTGTCTTCAATAATAGCACACAACATACAGTCTGATCTGTTTAGTCTGATTCACTAAAGAATGAATTGGCTCTTTTTATTGAATAAGACAAAATAAATCACAAGTTATTATCAGAATGACTGACTTACTAAATCTGTTTCAAGGATTGTTTGAAAATTTTAAGGCATTAAAAAATGACTTTATATGACAAATGTGTATTTAAAGGGTTAGTTCACCCAAAAATGAAAATTCTGTCATTAATTACCCTTAAGTCATTCCAAACCCATAAGGCCTTTGTTCATATTTGGAAGACAAATTAAAATATTTTTGATTAAATCCGAAAGCTTTCTGACCCTCCATAGACAGGAATGCAACTACCAACTACATATTTTTTGCGTAAAGAAAACAAAAATAAAGTCTTTATTCAACAATTTCTTCTCTTTCATGTCAGTCTTTGGTGCGTGTTAATGAGAGTACAGAATTGCAGAATCATTTTTGTTTTGTTTTGTTTTCTTTGCGCACAAAATGTATTTTCATAGATTCATAGCATTACGGTTGTAACACAAATGGCACATAGACTATTTTAATGATGTCTTTACTACCTTTCTGGGCCTTGAACCTGTCTGGTAGTTGCAGGGTCAGAAAGCTTTTCGGATTTCATCAAAATGATCTTAATTTGTGTTCTGAAGATGAACCGACATTGGGTTTGAAACGACATGAGGGTAATTAATAAGAGAATATTCATTTTTTGGGTGAACTATCCCTTTAAAAACAAACCTTTACAATAGTTTAATTATTGTAATTAATTAAAAAAAATATATATTTTTTTTTTTAAGTTGTTGTAAATATAGTTTATAGTATTATTGAAAATAATATGGTGTTGAGAGGGGAAGTATTGCCTCATGCTACTGTTTCTAAAATAAAAAAATAAAAAAAAAAGAGTCCCACAGGACCATTTTTTTTTTTTTTCAAAACCTAGTGTGCTGCCTTTTGTAGGCAGCTGCCTACTATGCATTCTAACTGAAATGAAATCTCACTGACAGATTTGGAATGTGACACATAAACCTTAATTAAGTTAGATGCCATACTGAATTTAACACAGTTGAGGTTGTGAGGGATAGAATTATAATCCTTTCAACGGCATGCAATGAATAAAGGTCCTAGGTCATGTCATTTTCACAATCAGGGTTGCCAGGTTTTCACAACAAAACCTGCTCAATTGCTACCAAAAACTAGACCAATCACATTTTGGAGTGGGTATTCAAGGGGTTACAGTTGAGGTCAAGAGCAGAATCTGCAAAAATGTTAATTATTTTACCACAATAAGAGGTAAGATCATACAAAATGCATGTTACTTTTTATTTAGTAACTGTCCTAATTAAGATATTTCACATTAAAGATGTTTACCTATAGTCAACAAAAGAAAATATTAGTTGAATTTATAAAAATGACCCTGTTCAAAAGTTTACATACACTTGATTCTTAATACTGTGTTGTTACCTGAATGATCCACAGCTGTGTTTTTTTAGTAATAGTTGTTCATGAGTCCCTTGTTTGTCCTGAACAGTTAAATTGTGCCTGCTGTTCTTCATAAAAAATCCTCCAGGTCCCACAAATTCTTTGTTTTTTTTTTTTATGTATTTGAACCCTTTCCAACAATGACGGTATAATTTTGAGATCCATCTTTTCACACTGAGGACAACTGAGGGACATAAGCAACTATTGCAGAAGGTTCAAATGCTCACTGACGCTCCAGAAGGAAAAACCATGCATTAAGAGCCGAGAGGGGAAGTGAAAACTTTTCAAATTTGAATACCAGGGTAAACTGAACTTATTTTGTCTTTTGGGAAACATGTAAGTATCTTCTATAGCTTCTGAAGGGCAGTACTAAATGAAAAAAAAAGATATTTAGGCAAAATAAGAAAAATTTACACATCTTCATTCTGTTTAAAAGTTCACACCCCTGGCTCTTAATGCACTGTTCTTCCTTCTAGAGCATCAGTGAGTATTTGAACCTTCTGTAATAGTTGCATATGAGTCCCTCAGTTGTCCTCAGTGTAAAAAGATGGTTCTCAAAATCATAGAGTCATTGTTGGAAAGGGTTTACACATACGAAAATGCTAAAAACCCAAAGAATTTGTGGGCCCTGAAGGATTTTTCTAGAGAACAGTGGGCAGTTTAACTGTTCAGGACAAATAAGGGACTCATTAACACCTATTACTAAACAAACAAAAAAAAACTGTGTGGGTCATTCAGATAACAACACAGTATTAAGAATCAAGTGTATGTAAACTTTTGAACAGGGAAATTTTTATGAATTCAACTATTATTTTCTCTTGTGGACTATATGTAATAATATTTTATGTGAAATATCTTATTCAGATCAGTATTAAAAGCAAAATAAAATGCATTTTGTATGATTCCTCTTATGTTGGTAAAATAATTCACAATTTGCAGATTCTGGCCTCAACTTTAAATATCACAGTATTGGGGTCACTTCAACCCGTGGACATGAAAAAATGACAACGTGAGTTGCTCGGCTTACAACTTTTAAAACTATTTCATGAAACATTTGACTGAAAGACTACTGAAGGCTTTTCATCAGCTGATCAACCAGTATGTTTTTAAACAATCCATTGAAAGCACTGTACCTCCATCCCTCACATCCTTGTTTTTATTTCTGCCAGAAATTAAATATAGTACTACCCTGACTAAGGTGAAATTTTTCTCTATATGTTTATCTATATGTTCCATTATTATGATCAACATTTTTTTCCCACACAAGCTTGTCGAAATGCATTATGAGACTGCTTTCTCTATGAAAGACATGTAATGCTCCCCTAGAATTTGGACAAAACAATGTATATTAAGAGATACTTGCTGACTTTTTGGAATAGCCTTCATGTCAACAGTGCTGTCTATGATGCTGTCTACAGAGGCAGCTCACTAGTTTTTGAACCAGAGCTTCAGTGTCTTCTCTGCTCCCTGGATGTGCTGAGCAGAAAACAGTCACACTCCAGTGGCCCGTGTTGAGTGGCAGCTTAGTCAGGCGGTGCAGCACAGCTCTCCCGCCGGACCTCTGGTAGCATGTCCAAATCTCACTCTATCTGGAGCCAAACGGCCACCACAGCAAAACAACCACAAATTCAGCAAGTCAAGCCAAATATTTGACAGGCAGTCAGTCTCTGCCCTTCCTTTTGCATTGACTTAATACTCTTCTAAAGTCATTGCTCTGTTTCTTAGCACCACTTTATCTGTACTCAAATCAATTATATGGTAAAGTTGGAAAGTTTGACGATGTTCCTTATTCCCCTGGCCCACTTAAAATGGAAGAACTATGCTAGAACAAGGGCAAAAAGTGTCATTCCAGCATTTTCTGGGTGACTTAAAGCCCCTGTGAAACATGTAGTGTGTGTTTAATACAGCTGACTTGTTCAGCCCCTTCTAATGAAGAGCGAAGGTCTCAAGAGCCCCACTAAAGAGAGAAGACCTGAAACCTCCTGCTGCGCTGCGCTGTGCCTCACTCGATCAAACAACATAGGGCTCATAGAATAAAGAATTTCTAATTAGAACTGTAAAAACATACATAAACTCATACATTCACAGCAATCTACATCAACACCGAAGGTTCAAGGTTTGGCTGCTTAGATCTTGCATCTGCTTGTATCTACAGCATGTTTCTCTTTCACAAGTAATCATGTATTTTATGTAACTTTGAGCTCCTCTGAGTGGATGAATGTGGTTTGAGGTACTTGGAAGACGCATAAGTTCCCTTGAATCAAAGATGGCAGCATTGCCATGCATCTGGCATTAAAATAAACAGGAATGGCTAAATGAATAACTCAGCAATTGTTTCTTTTGTTTCTAAGGAATTTTAAGAGAAACAAGCTCTTACTTTAATATAACTGAGAACACATTCTGATTTATGACAGAGCAGCCTTTGAACAATACAATTTTCCTTTGGGCTGTTTCGTTATGATTCTTTGATGCTTTTATATATCACCAACATAAACTGCAAGCAACAATTTTAAAATAATGAGATTCAATTCATAAACAGAGAATATGTGTCTGGTAGCTGAGGTCTATATGGAAATACAGAGCTTTTGTTCTAAACGGTCATTTTCTACTCACATTTCTCTCTAAATGTTGATGTAATACAGACTCAGACAGATGAATCTACATAAGATGGAAAGTCATAAATATGCAGATGTGCCTCTCTCATTTTACATAAAGCAGAAGACTGACAGATGATAGGAGTCGGGTGATGCTCTCTGCTCTTCTGGCATATGCTATCCTGAAAGCCTACTGCCAGACATCTTAAGGTCAATCTCAATGTTGAGAGGCAGCTTGTTTTGAGCTTATTCAAGAATATGTAAATTAGAAACGATCTGGTATCCCTTCCTCTCTCCAGTGTAGCTGTAGAGAGTAACAGCTCATTAAGATGCCTTTTACTTCTCAAAGGTGACACTTATGAGGCAGTATATTTTATTCATATGCAGATGACACAAGAAACTGTTTGGTTTCAGTCAGATTCAATTGTGATCAATGAACCTCTTCGAGCAAGGAATATGACAGCATGGCCATATTCATTAATTGCGGTCTGAAACGAGATTCTGGAATCTCAGCTTCAGTAAGAGCCTGTGATCCCTCATGTAAAAATAAGGATTTGAGAAAGGAATTTGACAAAAAAAAAAAAAAAAAGAAAAAGTTACATTTGATATGTAATATTTCTCGTGAAGTACTTTCTTCTATCCCAGTGATAACGCAAATAAAACTAAAGGTTTACTTTACATAGATCCAATTTAAAACATGTGCCAAAAATAACACTAGTACTCTCTGTATTATTGTTGATTTTATGTGATTTAAAAATATTTACCATGTGGTAAAAGTTAAACTATCATGTGTTGTAACCATCAAGTTAAAATAATATTTTCTTTAAATCTGAAGTACATGTACATGGAAGCCCATTTCCACCACTGAATAAAACATTTTGGACTTTTTTTATCTACAATTCTAGATATAAACTCACAAATGTGAGTTGCTAAGTCAGAATTAAGATATATAAACTTGGAATTTTGACTTTTTTATTAGAATTGTGAGATGCAAACTCAGAATTCAGACTTTTTTCTCAAACTTGCATGATACAAACTCGCAATTCTGACATTTTTTCTTAGAATTGTGAGATATAACCTCACAATTCAGACTTTTTTTATCAGAATTGTGAGATATAAACTTGAAATTCTGACTTTTTTCTTTGAATTGCTTGATACAAACTCACAATTCTGACCTTTTTTTCTCAAAATTGTGAGATATAACCTCGCAGTTCAGACTTTTTTCTTAGAACCGTGAGATATAAACTCACAATTCAGACTTTGTTCTCAGAATTTTAAGATATAAACTCGCAAATGCGAGTTTCAAAGTCAGAATTGTGAAATATAAACATGGAATTCTGACTTTTTTTCTAGAATTGTGAGATATAAACTCGTAATTCAGACTTTTTTCTCAGAATTTTAAGATATAAACTCGCAAATGCGAGTTTCAAAGTCTGAATTGTGAGATATAAACTTGGAATTCTGACTTTTTTTCTAGAATTGTGAGATATAAACTTAAAATTCTGACTTTTTTCTTTGAATTGCTTGATACAAACTCACAATTCTGACCTTTTTTCTCAAAATTGTGAGATATAACCTCGCAGTTCAGACTTTTTTCTTAGAACCGTAAGATATAAACTCACAATTCAGACTTTGTTCTCAGAATTTTAAGATATAAACTCGCAAATGCGAGTTTCAAAGTCAGAATTGTGAAATATAAACATGGAATTCTGACTTTTTTTCTAGAATTGTGAGATATAAACTCGCAATTCAGACTTTTTTCTCCGAATTTTGAGATATAAACTTGGAATTCTGACTTTTTTTTCTAGAATTGTGAGATATAAACTTGGAATTCTGACTTTTTTTTCTAGAATTGTGAGATATAAACTTGCAATTCAGACTTTTTTCTCAGAATTTTAAGATATAAACTCGCAAATGCGAGTTTCAAAGTCAGAATTGTGAAATATAAACATGGAATTCTGACTTTTTTCTAGAATTGTGAGATATAAACACAATTCAGACTTTTTTCTCAGAATTTTAAGATATAAACTCACAAATGCGAGTTTCAAAGTCAGAATTGTGAGATATAAACTTGGAATTCTGACTTTTTTTCTAGAATTAGAATTGTGAGATATAAACTCGCAATTCAGACTTTTTTCTCGGAATTTTAAGATATAAACTCGCAAATGCGAGTTTCAAAGTCAGAATTGTGAAATATAAACATGGAATTCTGACTTTTTTTCTAGAATTGTGAGATATAAACTCGCAGTTCAGACGTTTTTCTCAGAATTCTAAGATATAAACTAGCAAATGGGAGTTTCAAAGTCAGAATTGCTTGATACAAACTCGCAATTCTGACTTTTTTTTCAAGAATTGTGAGATATAAACTTGCAAATGCAAGTTTCAAAGTCAGAATTGTGAGATATAAACTTGGAATTCTGACTTTTTTCTCAAAATTGTGAGGTGTAACCTCGCAGTTCTGACTTTTTTCTTTGAATTGCTCGATACAAACTCACAACTCTGACCTTTTTTTCTCAGAACTGTGAGATACAACCTTGCAATTCAGACTTTTTTCTAGAATTGGGAGATATAAACTCGCAAATGCGAGTTTCAAAGTCAGAATTACGAGATATAAACTTAGAATTCTGACTTTTTTCTCAGAATTGTGAGATGTAAACTCAGAATTCAGACTTTTTTTCTCAAAATTGCTTGATACTAACTCGCAATTCAGAATTTTTCTCAGAATTGTGAGATATAAACTTGCAATTGCGAGTTAAGTCAGAATTTTGAGATATAAACTCGCTATTCTGAGAACATATCACAATTCCAAGGTATAAAAGTCAGAATTGTGAGAAAGAAGTTTGAATTGCAAGATACAAACTCGCAGGACTTTATTTCTCGCAATTGTGAGTTTATATTTCACACTTCTGACTTTATAGTTTGCAAATGCATCTCACAATTCTGACAAAATAATTTTTTATTAAGTGCTAGAAATGGGCCTCCATACATGTGTACACACCTTAATCATTATCTTTAAAAAAAAAAAAAAAAGTAAATATATATTTTTAACATATTTAAAATTAAACTAAATATATTCACACTATTATGAATTCTTTTTTTTATTTATACATTTTTTGGGGGGAGGTTGAACAAACCTTGAACTGCCAGATAAAGAGATCAATTTATCTGACATGCTCATCATATATTGAAGTCACTAAATGATTGTGATATTACACTATTTTTTATTACATTATTATTTACATTTGTTTGTATATTAACAGATAATAGAACACAAAGCATTTTAGTAAGAACAGACACATGGTGCAAAACAGCGCTCTGGATTTGAGATTCCAGAATCTATCATCTCGTCAGAAAGCACAACACAGTCTGATCACAAAGCATGCATGTAATCTTATTATAGCTTGACACTATAGCGCTACAGCATGCTTAGTTTGGTTTATGACACAAACACAATCTTATCGCTACACACACTGTGAAAGTACAGATCAGGGGGCTGGTTAGAGCTTAACTCTATTCTGCCATTTTGATAAATATTAAGCTACTAACAGCACACTGTCAGTGTGAAAGGGTCCATTTTTTAATCATCCACACTGTACATTTATATAACAGGATATTAACAATAGAGTCAATACATAACATCAATCCATATTTGCTGCTGATGAAGTTTCCATTTGGCATAGCAATGTAAAAATGTACTCAATGTCCTAGTTAAAATGCCATTTTACGAAAAATTACTTTAGTTTTAGGAGTCGTTTGTGAACACAGTGTTCGTGCAACAGAATGGAGAGGATATAAAGAGAGAAAGGCAAGATCAAGGCCAGAGAGACTTCAGAGAGCTGCCATCATGCATATGTCTCAGACGGTTGGACTATTGTGACAGTTAAAACCTGTAGTGCACTAAAGCTGTGACTCAGCTCAAACACAAAGACATCTAAATAGACACATGCCTACAGAGCATTTCAGCCTGAAAAAAACCTGGAGAATTGAGTTTTACTATTTACAGCACTAACAATAACTGTTTAACTTCACTCAAACATAATCCATACCTACCTTATAACTGTATCCACATTTTTATAACTGGAACCTTCCATTTCTATGAAATTTACTTTATTCCACTCTATCATGATCAAGAATGCTCAAATGTCAATAATGTTAATAAACACAATCAATATAAAACGGTGTACAACATTTTTCATATTTAATAAATTACTTGCGCCTCAGAGCAGGCAGACGAAACGCAATAAATGTTGTCATTGCTTTCAGAGGTGGATGCCTGCTGTTTGTGAACGCAGTCTTGTAATAGAATTCTGAAAGGCAATACAGAAATACTTTGATGACTGACTTTGCTCAAGCATTTAAGAATGACCATAACAACAGATGTTGTGCAACAAGACTGGTTCGCAAAATCTGGTCTCTGCTAAACCTGAAATACATTTCTGGGAGATTTCACCGTCGGGTTGGGCGATGTCTACCAAAGTGGCATCGGACGATATCTACAGTGAAACATTGCGATGGACAAAGACAACGACAGGGAGCGGAGGGGTGTGGAGATAAAATAATGCCTTGAAGATTTGCGGAAGTGTACATATATATATATATATATATATATATATATATATATATATATATGATCTGCATTCATCTGACTTTCATTTCACCACGCTTACACTTTTGGCAGATCGTTTTCGCTAAAATACAGTCAAAAGCATGGCAAGCCTGTGAACAGTGATTTGCACGTGAAAAAAAAGTTTAAAGAACTGCAAACTGTTGCAAATGTCTAAATGACTTCTTGTGTATGTAGGGTAAAAGCTGCCAAAATAATCTGATATGTACAGCTCCGTCTTTTATATGCGCTTACAATTTTTTCAGGGTTCTCTCACTCACTGGGATTTGCAAGTGTGAGGTGGAAGGCGGGTCCACCACCTTCTTGTAGCCAATCAAATGAGGCTTTTGCTGACTCTCCATTTACTCTCATCTGACTGGTTCAATAAACACATCACACGGTAAAACATTTATCTTCATTTAGAATGGTACTTTTGATGTACACATACATTAAAAATAAATAAATAAATAAAAAACTAAATTAAAACATGATACTTTATTTCCGTAGTACGTTATTTTCTTAGCGAACACGGTATTGGGATGTGGTGGATTGCTAGGGGAATTGGGGGGATGGAATCACAATGCCGCCTCAACATCATGATGTCTACAAGCCATCGGCGATGGACGATGACAACGTCTATTGGTCCAACATGTTTCACTGCGCTTTTTAGTTGGCACGTCCACAAAAGGTGCTTGTTGGTGTTTTACAGCCACTATTTTACTGTATGTATGTAGTTTTGCAGAAATGTAGGCAAAGTCACATATTTCCAATAAGACTGGTTTGTTGTTTTTTTATTCCGTACTGAAAAAGGAAAAGTCCTCAATGGACATTCCAGCAGTTCGTCTTGCTTCTTCAAGGATCACACAAGAGTATATTTAGGTTTTGCATATTAGACACACTACCCAGACAGCAGCCTGTGTACCTTTTTCTACTTCAGACTGAACACTGCGACAAAGGCAAAGCTGTTTGGGTAAGGACCTCGAGGGAGCATCGCTGCATTTGTGGAATGGGTGCTGGTGAGTTGTGATTTGCCGTTCACCATCTGCCGAGTGGAAGACATCACCAGTCCCACTCCCATTCCAGATCTAGCCAGCCATCACCCCACTGCACAGTGATTGCTAGATCCCACCGCACATGGAGAGACTGAACCTGCCGTAATTCACAAGCCTGTTCTTGGTTCATCCTCAGTCTGCTCCAACGTGTGCGAATCCACTTCAGGTTTTCTAGTCACCAGCTCTGCATAGGCTTGAGGATCTCTACCTCCAGTCTCCAAGTCCCAGACACCAGCTCAGTCCTCCGACCCTTCGGCTCCACCTTGGCTCCTTGCTTCCTCATGTCCACTGTGGCCAGTCATTTCACAAGCTCCACATGGCTCCCTTATCTCTTCAGCTCTGCCTTAGTCAACCATTGACCTGCCTCTGCCATGGGATTCCGCTCCTCTGGAATTACCTTGTCCCTCCATCCCTCAGGCTCCATCTGGCTCCTCCTTGCTTCTGTCTCCACCCTTGTCGTCAGTCGCTCTTGCTCCACTGTGGTCTTCCAGGTCCCTGTCTCTGCCTCAGTCACTTGAGCCATCAGCTCTGCCTTGGCCTCTGGTGTCACCCTGTCTCTCCGTCCGCTTAGCTCCACCTGGGTCTCCACACCTCCAGTGGCTCAGTCTCAATCACTTGTCCCTATTATGTTGTCAGGGCCTTCTCCACCATGGCTCCTCCCTCCCTCGACTTCACCATGGTCCTCAGTCCTGCCTGTGCTCGGGTTTCCCACCAAGCTCCTCCTGCTCCTGGCTCCTCACTGGTTCTGCCCTCCATTCTCCATTGGACCATATGTGGCACAAGAACATGCCTTTCAATTCAGAGATCCTTCTCAGGAACTCGGTTTGCCTCAGTAATGTCAAAATTATAACCGATTTTGTTTTCAACATAGACTCATTGGAAATACGTGCCTCTATATACATTTCGGCAAAACTCAAATAATTGTACCTATATGTACAAATCACTACAGTTTCCAGTAGAAGTCTGCATTCCCGCGGTTCTCCCGCAGGACCCGCAAGACCCGACTAGATTTCTTGCGACGTGGGAAAACATTTCCAAATAAAACGCGGTAGCGGTCGGTAACTCTGGTGTAATTTGAACGGAAGCGGGCGGTCTAACAATATCCCGTTACCGACGTCCTTTCTGAACAGAAATTCTGCGCTTTACACATTGTTATCGTATATCCTAAGTGTAAATGTATCTGGTTGTTGAACGTTTTTTTATTTTTTAAGGTATTGCACACAATAGGCTGAAACTTGCCACAACGCACCGGCAAAAACAAATAACAATGAACGTGTCGGGGGAAATAGTAAGGAGATATTTGAATTATTTAGTGTATTCCGAGTCAGCATCGCAGCATCTTCTTTTTGGATGCGCCTCTATAGAGAGAAATCTTTACGGATTATTACAAAATGAAAGAGCTATTGTTTTCGATTTGTTTTATTTCGTTAAGTAACAATTTAAAACTTTCTAAATATGTATTTATCATGTCTGTGCATCGTGTTTGTTTTCTTTATTTTATAAAATACTGTTTGTAACGTTTTGTTGATTTTGCACACAAATAAAAGTAGACCCTTTTCAGTTCCGAATTATATTTAACTCTTACCTTTTTGAGAAAAAATGTCAGGTCATTTTAAATTGTTTCCACTGAAAAAAATGCAAGTGATCGCGCTGGCGCCTCCTGCAAAGCGGCTTTACCTTTCACTCTCCGCACAAACGATATATGCGCCTAATAGCGCACATTTATCTAGGTTTAACGTTTAAATTGTTTTATACTTGAACTGTTCTATATCTATAGATTTTATTTTAGTCAAGTCGTGATGATTTGAGAAGGCAAATTGACCAAACCGACTATGAACAATCTTCCGCTGACCACTGTTTGTTACCTTAAAAAACAAAAACTTATATTTAACGAACAAAACATGCTTCAAACTTTTTCTAAATGAACTTTATAAAAAAATGAAACTAAATATAATCACTTTGCCATTGCATACAAAACTGAACTATTTTTAAATACTATATTTGGTAAATGACAGATGTTTTTTTTTTTCATGTTTTTTTTTTTTCTCTCAGAAAAATTTAAAATTTTTATTTTGAATAAAAATAACAAATAGGTTAAAATTTTTGTACCTACTTTTATTTTCTTCTGCAAAACATTTTCCTTAAAGATGTTAAAAGCGTCTTGACAATAAAAAAATAAATAAATAATTGTACAGCCTATAATTTTATTTGTTCTCTCTCTTTCGGTAGTATTTAAATGTGAGATACTGGATCTGAATTTAGCGGGAACGGTCGGGTCAGGAAGAAAATTATTTTAAGCGGGCAGCGGGTGAACAAAGAATGCGGAATAAAACCTTGCGGGAGCGGGACTAAAAAAACAGTCCCGTGCAGACCTCTAATTTCCAGTTTAGATGAACACTAGAGGCAGTAAAACTCAAGACAACATTTATTCCTTTTCACACAAAGAGTAACAGTGTTTTGAATTGCTTTGAATGTTGTTGCGACATATACAGCTTCATATGTGCAAGTTGTCTAATTCAATAAGTTTGCTTGGTAGCTCACAAAATTCGGTTTCACTTGAGTGATGAAGACCTTCGGTACAAACCCTGTAAAATCATGGTTCGACAAATCCACATAAGGAAGTTAAAATAGCACGGCAGCATCAAAAATGCGTTTTTACATCACTTTTGCATTTGTTAACCCTATCGGGTAGGTTTAGGGTTGGGTTTAGCATAGGGGATATTTCCAACACAATAGAGCATTAACCTTTAGCGACACTCCCCAGATATTTGAATTCTGAACAGCCGCAATACGTACCTCAAGCACCCTAATATAAACGCAGCAATACGTGCCTGTATCAACGTAATAAAAACATGCCACAGTCATGTATTGAATGTGTGTTTTAGCGCCATTCTCTAGGCATTTCACTTTAAATCTGCAACAAAACATGCAGTAATTATGGTGCTGCAGAAATGTGCATAAAAGCACATATTTTCATGAGCCTGGGTTGTTTGTTTTTGTTTTTCTATACCTGTGTTGCCTGTCCGTTTCATTGGTTTCTGTTTTTTCCCTCTAGTTAGTTTCTGATTAGCCTGCACCTGTCTGTTCTCCCTGATTACACTCCCTGTATATTTAAGCCTTGTTTTTTCTTTAGTTTTTTGTTCTGATCTCCTATATGTTTAGGTGTTGTTTTATTCTGTTTCCTGAGTTGTCCTTGCCTGTTGAATTTATTGGATTAAAGGCTATTTTTTCTTATCTCCTTCTTCTTTGTATGCTTACTGCCAGCCACATGTAACACAGTTGGTTGTTGGTTAGTTTTAAGATGCTAGTATTATACTCAAAATGAATATGAGGTGCAGTTCATCGTAGAGTGGTGGGGTTTACAACATACGTTGGTTGTTTTCATTTGAAGATTGAGTTATAACATTGTGATGAAACACATACATGAATTTTCATGCCAAGTTTATGGAATAAAACATCTCACATGAGGTGGATTCTATTCCCCTACACCAGCTCTCTCACAGGTTTAATTGAAAAATATGAACCTCATATAGACCACACTTCCCTTGAGATGTTTTAAACAGCATGCTTTCCACCCCCACATGATTCAACAATACAACAGTCTATAACAACCTGCAGTGTTACTGTTTACTAAGAGTTTCACTATATCATTATGCAGTGTAAAATCAGTTCCTATGGTGTCATATGAAACTGACCATACATGTATATTAATCTCTGCTGCTACTGATTTAGATGAGTTTGGAGGTGAATATAGATGAATTATCAAATTCTGCAAATGTGTTTCAATAACACATTCAATGTGTTAGTCTGTGATTCAATAACCACACAATCATGTTGAACGTTCATAATCAATTTGGAAGAACTGTCTTCATAAATGAAAGACTGAACTCGGCCCATTATGTTTTCTGAAGACTGTGCGAAATGACTCTTTGATGCTGCACAATAAGGGGAGGGACACTTTGAGTTCTCTGAGTGACAGAATGACAAGGATGTCGAACGGCCCGCCAGCTGCCTACCTGATACGTGTTGTCAAAGCTGTCGTACATGAAGCGTGTGATCAGGGAAGTCTTCCCCACTGTAAGAGAACAAAGAGAAGAGAAACATTAAAATAGAACCATCTGAAAACAGACGGCGACTGAGGAAGCCAGTGATGCCTGCCCGAGCTTACTGGATTGATTTGCAAGCTGTGGGCTGCCAACTGCGCTAATTGAAACCTCTGCCAAGAGATCTAATCATTCAATAGGAGGCGAACCCAGAAGGTCGTCAGTGACGTTATGGAACCATTGAAAATTATTGCACTAGGAGGAGTCTTCAAAATAAAGGGTCCAGTTTTGGTTTCCAAATAAACCTTTTAGTGAAGAGTTCGTTTTTTCATAGTGTGAAGAACATTTAAAAAATTTAAGAACCTTTAGTGTGATAAACAAGGTTCTATGGATGTTAAAGGGGTTTTGTATTGAATAACAGGTGCCAGTAGAAAACCTAAACTCTTAGATTTGAAGATTTAAAAGGATTTCTTTTAAGGTAAGAGTAGGCTCACTTTGTCATCAGCGTCATATGAGACACAGAAGTTGCTACATTTTCTAGAGCATCACATAACAGTGTTTTATTTTCCAATCTTTATTTTATGAATGGTAATATCCTCATGCTTTTTGACGCTCTTTTGTGCAAGCAATAAAAAAGGTATTAAAAAGGGAGATTATTTAGATTTTACTTCTTTTGAGGCAGGTTTATTAAATCTAGGGCAGAAACAGTTTAAAATATCCCAGTAATAGCATCACAGAGCCTAAACTCAGATATGAGGCTGCAATAAAAACATCAGCACAACTTCATCTGCCCTGCTGACCTGAGATTCCCCTGAGACACAAGGAAAAAACACACACAAGAAAATATACCTGTGTAGATAAATGGATGAATTTACCCACACCCACACATCCACACACAGAAAATAACTCTGAGCTACAGATCAAATAAAGGAGAACAGGATTTCTCACGGCTGAGAAGTCTTTGCAGAGAGTTGACTGGAGGCTGCAGGTCACAAGTCATTTAAATGCTAATTTTCCCTAAGACACTGATCTGTCTCTGTTTAAAAGCGAGGAGGATCTAAATTAATGGGGCTCATAAGGCTTTATCTAATGCTTTTGAGTAAATACTGAATTATGGTTTGGGCTATGCCCCTTCCCTCCCCATCAAACGAACTGTGATTATTGACTACAGACAAAACCGCTGGATGGGAGACATTTGCTAGCGGAGAGATAGCTAGTTGTCCCTGCTATAGCCAATGCTAAAAGGCAGACGCTAACATACATAAACCATCAGCTACTGCATCAAGACCAGTGGAAATAGAACATCCATTTAGATTTGCAGCAAATTTAGGTTGAAAAACTGGTAAGTGCTGTACAACAGTTTGGAATCTGTAAGATTTTTCTGAACGGAGCCTTTTATGCTAATCAAAGCTACATTTATTTGATTGAATATAAAGTAAAATCAGTCATATTATGAAATACTATTACCATTTAAAATAACTGTTTTCTAGTTAATATGTTTTAAAATGTAAATTAATTCAATCATCAGCCATTACTTGAGTCTTCATTGTCGCATGATCTTTCAGAAATCATTCTAATATGCTGATTTGATGCTCAGGAAACATTTATTTTTTTGTGGAAACCATGATACGCTTTTTTCCCGGATTCTTTAATGAATAAAAAGATCAAAAGAACAGCATTTTGTTTGAAGTCTTTTTAATCAATTGAATTTTTGCTGAAGAAGTATTAATTTCTTAAAAAGAAAAAACTGACCCCAAACTTTTTTTTAACAGAATTGTAGTTTAAAGCCTAAACACAGATTTAAGAAAAACATTATAATTCAGCAGTCTTTTCCTTTCTTTATTCTGTCTCTTCAGAATCCACCAAACGGAATGCTCAAACTCTGTTCCTAATGGATAGAGTGGTGGGCGTCTAATTTTAGTCCTGTTAAATATTTAATATCATGTCATTTAGTGGAGCAGAGGGCATCCAACATTTTTCAGTTAATCACCTAATCCAGACAGCAGAGCAATAGCTGGACATAGGGCTTAGCGCTTAGACTTTACTGTGATAGATTGGATTTGGTGCTTCGACTCCACTAAGAGCGCCCATTAGAGGCACAATCAGATAATGGATACAGGATAAGGAAACGGGAAGGAAGAGAGTAAAGTAACTAAAGTATGTTGAAAAATGTAAGGGTAAACTGACGGTTTAATGGGAGAAGCTGCAGATAGAATAGATTAGAAATAGTATTTTGCCTTGTATCTTTAAACCACATATATACTGCTAACAGTACATTACACAAAATGTTCAGTGCTGCACAGAGAAGGCATACAGTCAAACCAAAAAATGACTCAGACACCAGATATAATTTTTGTTATTTTTTTTTACTAGTAAGTGTAGGACACTATACTTCATGTATGTAAGTGAGGATAGCTAAATAAAGTAAACGGTGACATATTATACCCCAAAATTCTTCATACAGTGGACTACCAGTAAAATGTATAAAAAATTGGGACCAAAATGTAATTTGACACTTTGAACTGACCATTTTTTTACATACCTTTCTAATCAAAGTTATCTGACATTATCAAGATGAATTTGTTCTTATACAGTTAAACTCTTGAGTTTCTGTCATATTTTATTACCATTTTCTAAACTACAGCGAATAAACTGTGATAATGTGAGACATTTTGAAGGTGTCTGAATAAATTTTGGTTTGACTATAATTCATTTGTGATTATCAAGATGAATTTGTTCTGACACAGTTTAGCTCTTAGTTCTTGTCATATTTTATTACCATTTTCCAAACTATAGTGAATAAACTGTCATAATGTGAGAAATATTGAAGTGAATGTTGAAATGTTAATGTGTCTGAATAAATTTTGGTTTGACTTTTTTATGCATTTACATAGAAATTACGCTACCATTCAAAACTTTGGGCTCAAACTGCTTCAGCTTTGCATCAGTGGAATAATTCCATTTTAACATATTTTAAAAGAGAAAAGTGTTTTTTTTTCATTTGTAATAATATTTCACAATATGATCAAATACAGTTAATAATGCAAAATATTAAACATGTAGAATCTCAAAAATAAGAAATTAATCTGTTTTAAATATGAAATGACATTTTTTATGTAATAATGCATATCCCGGCATGACAACTTCAAAGTTTAAAGGGGTAGTTCACCCAAAAATGAAAAGTCTGTCATTAATTACTCACCCTCGTGTCGTTCCTAACCCACAAGACCTTGATTCATCTTTGGAATACAAATGAAGATATTTTGAATGAAATCTGAGAGCTTTCTGACCCTGCATAGACAGAAATGCAACTGACACATTCAAGACCCCGAAAGGTAGTAAGTCCATGTGGTTTAAAACTTCAAGAATACTTTTTTATGCACAAAGAAATCATAAATAACAACTTTATTCAACAATTTCTTTTCTTCCGTGTCAGTCTTCGAAGGCGTTAGTTGCGTTGCTGTCTATGGTAAAAAAATCTTAATTTAATCACAACTTTAATCAAAAATATCTTAAGTTGTGTTCCGAAGATGAACAAAGGTCTTAGGGGTTTGGAACAACATGAGGGTGCGTAATTAATGACAGAATTTTAGTTTTTGGGTGAACTATCCCTTTAAGGGCTCTTCTGCTTAGCAGAATTTGATAAAAATCATTTTTATTTATGAATGAACCATTTCTTTACATTTTGCTGAGAATGCTATAGTAGGTTATTTCATTTTAGGACAACCTACTCCAAATACATTGACAACGTGCAACAAAAGGTCAACGTGTTTAATGAACTGTATCTTATTTCCTGTGCAACAACAGCGGAAATAACACTTCAACAGCTTTTCTTAGCTAACACAACATTGTACATGATTGTATCGAAATTGACTTTCAAAAATAAGCCCACCCTGAGAAATATTCATCGCCTCTGCTTCCTCTAAATCCAAATCTTATTAAAGAACTATACTGATAAAACATGAACGCAACCGACAGCGGAGGCTTCTGGTACAGAGATTCCGGTCTTTGATATCTCTTTAATGCACACTCGAGGCGCTGCCTGATAAATGTTAGCAGACACACCAAGAACTCCAAGAATTGAATTTAAAACAGCTTTATTTCATCACTATTATATATTCATGACAAATCCACTCATGTATGCTGATAAAAATCCTCAGTACTAATGTTGTGAAACCACATTTCTGGAAAGAAACAGTCTGAACTATTTAAAATGCCGCAGACAGTCTATCAGCAATATCAATTATGAAAGCTTATGCTTATCAGTCTGGCTAATGAACTTTATTTTAGACATTTTTTGTATCTTATCATGCAGGAATTATTTAACTGTAATTAGCGCTGATAATTAGCATGCATTATTTAGTAGCATCTTCGCATGGTTGAAAATACAGGGCCCTATATGAAATATTTTATTTTTTCGGTTTTAATTTTTTAAGATTCTATTTTAATTCTATCTGGATTTGTACAGCCCTACTTTTGATATACAGCTGAAGTCAAAATTTTACATAAACCTTGCAAAAAATAAATAAATAAATAAAAACAGCTGTGGATCATTCAGGTAACAACACAGTATTAAGAATCAAGTGTATGAAAACTTTTGAACGGGGTCATTTTTATCAATTCAACTATTATTTTCTCTTGTGGACTAAATGTAAAAGCATTTATGTGAAATATCTTATTCAGGTCAGTACTAAAAAAATATATGCATTTTGTATGATCCCTCTTATTTTGGTAAAATAATTAACATTTTGCAGATTCTGAAAGGTAAACTTTTGGCTTCAAATGTGTTTGCCAAATTCTGTGACATTCCATTCATGTTCCATCATCACACTACACTAATGTAATTAAGTCAAACTACATACTGACAAAGGACATGAGAAGTGCAGCAGAAAGCAAACAAACAGCATAAAAACTTGCTGATGTATCTAAAATGACACCTGCTCATCTCTCCTATCGCATCTCTCTCCGTCAGCTGCATGCTGTTCTTTCATCCCAGGAAAGCTCATGTTTTGCTGCAAATTCTCTGAATCATCACTCTCAGCATAAAAACACATGGAGAACAATTAGAGAGCCATTAGCCAGAGAGGCTGTTCAGTCTGTAGTCAACAGCACAGGGTACGAGGCTTTAAAAGAGGATTGAGGAGTACAGAGTGAACTGACACCGCTGACATACACACAGACACCTGCTAGCCACAAACTTGAATTTTCTGATTGACATGTCAGACATTGCTAGCCAAACCTAACTTTTCTTCTATAAGCTTTCTTCTGTGGTTGAGTAAAATGGCCGAATTTTCATTTTTGGGTGAACTGTCCCTTTAAAGTCTGTCTAAATCCGTTCTCCGAAACCATTTAACTTCTGTAATGTATGTGGCATGCTTAAGTGAAACAGGATATTTAATAAGAAGACATTTAAGAGGGAGCTTTTTTCCATGAGCTATAGTATTGCTATATGCTGCTTGGAGAAATATATATATATCAGAATAGGCTGAATGGTGTGCTTCTACCATCTACCAGCAGGGTCCAAAGAGGTCATGTTAACCAGTCAAACTGTAACCACCATCAGTGCTGTGAGTCTTGTTGTGAAAGAATCTGTGGCTCAGCTCTCATTTAATTTTTTCCAATTCTGCATGTTTGTTCATAATGAATGTTTGGAGAAACAGGGCTTTCAGCAGATTTGTGTCCAAGTCTTATGAATCAAATGGAAATATTCCATGTATGTTCATGTACAGTACAGACAAGAAGATACATAATTCATAGGATATATAGGGGAGACCAGGGATAGTTGTTACACTGCTTTCTGGAGCTGGGTGTTTTAATTCATGATTTATCACAAATGTTGATGCAAATTTCTGCTACAAATCACTCAGGGTTGGTTTAAGCAAAATCTTAATATGAATAATTTTCATGACAAATATTAAAATGATAGACAGATAGATAGATAGAGAGATTAGAGTAAATGTTATACATCAAATTAATGATATGTATAAGAATGATGGTCAACATGTATACATTTGATTTCATTTCTTTCAGCTAATTCCTAAATGGTCAGAAATGCTGTATTATATGAAAGCTTGTTTTCGCCACTGAATAAAAAAATTAATAAAAGTTAATTGCAACCTTTCATCTCACAATTTTGACTTCTTTCTTGCATTTGCGAGTTAAGATCTAGCAAGATCTTTTCTAAGGTTTGCATGATACAAACTCACAATTTTGACTTTTTTTCTCAGAATTGCATGATATAAACTCACAATTGCCAGTTATAAAGTCAGAATTGCGAGATAATAACTCAGTTCTGAATTTTTTTTTCTCAGAATTCCATGATATAAACTCGCAATTGTGTTACTGTATCAAATCAGAACTCCGAGATATAAACTCAGTTCTGACTTTTTTCTCAGAATTTCATATCAATTTAGAATTGTGAGAAAGAAAGTCAAAATTTTGAGATAAAAACTTTTTTCTCAGAATTGTGAGATACAAAGTCCAATTCTGAGGTGCAAAAAAGACTGATATGTTCTCAGAATTTTCTAAGGTTTGCATGATACAACCTCACGATTCTGACTTTTTTCTCAGAATTGCATGATATAAACTCACAATTGCCAGTTATAAAGTCAGTATTGCGAGATATAAACTCAGTTCTGACTTTTTTCTCAAAATCGCATGAAATAAACTCGCAATTGTGAGTTACTGTATCAAGTTAGAACATTGAGATATAAACTCAATTCTGACATTTTTTTCAGAATTGCATGATATAAACTGCCAATTGCGAGTTATAAAGTCAGAATTGTGAGATATAAACTCAGTTCTGACTTTTTTCTCAGAATTTCATGATATAAATTTAGAATTGTGAGAAAGAAAGTCAAAATTTTGAGATAAAAACTTTTTTCTCACAATTTTGCCTTTTTTTCTCTCAGAATTGTGAGATATAAAGTCCAATTCTGAGGGGCAAAAAAGACTGATATGTTCTCAGAATTTTCTAAGATTTGCATGATACAAACTCACGATTCCGACTTTTTTCTCAGAATTGCAGGATATAGACTCGCAGTTGCCAGTTATAAAGTCAGAATTGCGAGATATAAACTCAATTCTGACTTTTTTTCTCAGAATTGCATGATATAGACTCGCAGTTGCCAGTTATAAAGTCAGAATTGCGAGATATAAACTCAATTCTGACTTTTTTTCTCAGAATTGCATGATATAGACTCGCAGTTGCCAGTTATAAAGTCAGAATTGCGAGATATAAACTCAATTCTGACTTTTTTTCTCAGAATTGCATGATATAAATTCATGAAGTCAGAATTGTGAGATATAAACTCAGTTTTGACTTTTTTTCTCAGAATTGCATGATATAAATTCATGAAGTCAGAATTGCGAGATATAAACTCAATTCTGACTTTTTTTCTCAGAATTGCATGATATAAATTCATGAAGTCAGAATTGTGAGATATAAACTCAGTTTTGACTTTTTTTCTCAGAATTGCATGATATAAATTTAGAATTGTGAGAAAGAACGTCAAAATTTTGAGATTTTCTCTCACAATTTTGACTTTCTTTTCTCAGAATTGAAGTCTAATTGTGAGGGGCAAAAAAGACTAATATGTTCTCAGAATTGCAAGTTAATATGATAAAAGCTTGTAATTTTGAGAAAAAAAGTCACAATTGCGTGATATAAACTCAAAAAACTGAGAAAAAGTCTTGTTTTGTCAAAGAATTGTTTATATCATGGAATACTGACTTTATTACTCACAACTGTGAGTTTATTTCATGCAATTTGAGAAAAAAGTTAGAATTGCAAATTTATATCTCACAGTTGTCTCACAGTATAACTAGCAATTTGCGAGTTTATATGTCACAAATCACAATTCTAAAAAACACACAATTACATTTTTTGTTTTTTTATTCAGTGGCAGAAACAGGCTTTCCATAGTTTTAGCTCACCACGTGTTACAAAAATCCCTAGTCTCTTTACTTTGTTTAGCGTGAGTGTACATATGTTGGCGCCAGTTTCCATTTTTTCCCTAGCACAGTGTCATGTATGTTTTTATACATAGCAAATGAAGGCCTCCCGATTGCGGTGATCAATGTCCCCAAAAAAACATCTAACCTTAGCTCTTCATGATCCCTATTCAGCCCAGCTTCCACCCACCTTTAGCGCAAAACTGTTTCATCTTGACATTTGGACAAATCAATATTTTTTTCTTCAGGGCCTGAGACCTATCGATTGCCATTAAACTCTAATTAATGTGGAGAGGTACACTGGTCTCCCTCAGACACTGAGAATAAAAAGCGGCCCTTTGAACACTTCTCCCTGGATACCAGCCCCTACATGAAGATCAGCAGAAGCCCCAGTCTCTGGCTGATCTAGCCCTGCTATGTACAAAACCTTAGTTGTAAAGACCCGTCGATACATCAGCATCAAAGCCACTTGCATCTAATGCTCGCTAACGTGGTCATGAAATTTGCATATGCAAATGTCTCTCCTGTGAAACTCCATTAATTAGGCTTGGGTGTTGCCACGATGAGGCTAGGCATTGTTTTTTGTAATTTGCTGGTATTCACAGAACAGCATAATGGTGCACAATTCTAAACCCCCGCTGTTAAACGTCAACCATAAAGACTAGTGGATCGACTTCTAATTTGCTTATGTTACAAGCCAGCTTTAGCAACAATACGGGGTGCAGTAATTACCTTGATCTAAAGCCTCTAGAGGTACCACTTTTTTGTAAGCTTGAATGCAAAAGCTTCTCTTTTTGTGTGAGGGGTTCTTATCTCAACCACAAATACAATGTGTACGCTTTACAATTCATGTTAGCTGACTGTCCTTTGTATGCTACAACAACAAAACACACTTTAATGGGCACTACGAGAAGCTTTTTCTGGATGCACCGCATCCGATCCAAACACCCATGGGAGGTCACTAGCTATCAATTATACAGTGTTGTCATAGACAGCTTAATATGCATAAGTGTTGTGCTTGAAGTCACACAATCGGGCAATTAACAGGTTTCTCCTTTAATCAGGAGTGCCCCCTATCTGTCTGTTCAAAGGCACTGCGGTGGGGGTTGCCATCATGAGGCCCAATTAAAACCAGTATATGAACATCTGCTGCCCCTGAAAAGCTGGTACTAGGCATTTTAACCTGCAGGGCCCACACACCTCTAGACTGCCAGATTAAAGTCTTGCACAGTGCGGCTCAAATGAGAAGTGGGGAAGGAACAGAAACCACATGCTAAAGGTCAAACGTATACCTTCTGGACAAGCAGGCACATAGAGAGAACACTGATACACACTTCAGAGAGAAGAAAAAAGCCATTTATGCTTTTCAATGAGCGTAATGAGGTTTTTGGGTCAATGAAAAATAAAAGTATACACAATTAAATACATACATGCATATTAAATGCACACACACACACACACACACACACACACACATATATATTTAAACTGTACTCTTTATATTCATGTTGGTTTCATATGGTTTTTAAAAATCATGCCATTTTTAAGAACAGTATAAATTTAATGCAGTAAAGTAAAATACCAAGTAAAAAGTATTATTATTTAAAAAAAAAGTATTATTATATTCCTTACCAGATGAATATGTGACTGTACTATACAAATTATTTATTATTTAAAACAAGCAAAACTTTATTTATTTATTACTTAAGGTATTTTTATATAAAGTTGAAGTCAAAAGTTTACATACACCTTGCGGAATCTGCAAAAAATAAGATATTTCACATGAAAGGTGTTTACATATAGTCCACAGGAGAAAATAATAGTTGAATTTATAAAAATGACCCTGTTCAAAAGTTTACATACACTTGATTCTTAATGCTGTGCTATTACCTGAATGATCCACAGTTTTTTGTTTTTTGTTTTTTTTTTAGTGATAGTTGTTCATGAGCTCCTTTGTCCTGAAAATTTAAATTGTCCGCTGTTCTTTAGAAAAATCTTTTGGGCCCCACAAATTCTTTGGTTTTTCAGCATTTTTGATATTTTACACCTAGCTCTTAATGCATCATTTTTCTTTCTGAAGCATCTGTAAGAGTTTAAACCTTTAATAGTCACTCAGTTGTCCTCAGTGTGAAAAGACGAATCTCAAAATCATACAGACATTGTTGGGAAGGGTTCAAATACACTAAAATGCTAAAAAAAAAAAAAAAATTGTGGGACCTGAAGGATTTTTTTTTTTTGAAGAGCAGTTTAACTGTTCAGGACAAACGAAACTCATGAACTATCATTCAGGTAACAACAGTATTAAGAATCAAGTGTATGTAAACATTTTTATAAATTTAACTATTATGTTTTTTTATATGTAAATGTCTTTTATGTGAAATATCTTATTCAGCTCAGTACAGAATAAAAAATAACATGCATTGTGTATGATCCTTCTTATTTTGGTAAAATAATTTACATTTTGCAGATTCTGCAGGGTGTATGTAAACTTTTGACTTTAACTGTAATTATTTATTTAAAAATATCTTATGTTTTTGATATTTTGCAATCTGAACTAACCTTGCCCTGTCATCTTAAACACTATATTATATAATCATAAAGATCTGTAGGTCTATATGATACAATTTACTACTATGTTTTTTCCCTGCATGTTGGTCACATGACTTTTTCTAGATATGAGGTCTTACAAAAACAATTAATTCAACTATTTTAATTCAACTTTTGAATAAATTATTAGACAAAAAAATCATGGCATGTCATTGACCCTAGGGCTAGGCGATATGGCCAAAAAAATTTGATATTGATAATTATGATGATAAGTTTCACTTTGTTATTTCTTTCAGTTTTAAAGGCAAATTTTTATGGAAGCAACTGAATAAAAAATAAAGAATTAGGTGATACAAACTCGCAATTCTGACTTTTTTCTCAGAATTGTGATATAAACTTGCAGAAAGTCAGAATTGTGTGATTTAAACTTAGGAATTGAGTGTTATAAGGTCACAATTATGTTTATTAAGTTTATTTCTCAAAATTGTAAGTTTATATCTCACAATTCTGAGAAAAAAGAATTGCGAGATGTAAACCTCGCAATTACAAGAAAAAGTTAGAATTGCAAGAAAAAAACATGCAATTCTGACTTTTTTTCTCAAAATGCGAGAAAGCTGAAAACTCGCAATTCAGACTTTTTCTCGTAAATGCGAGTTTTTAAAATCTCACAATTCTGACTTTTTAACTCGCAAATGCAAGATTATATACTTCATTTCTCAATTCTGAGAAAAAAAAGTCAGAATTATGAAATGTAAACTTACAATTGGTAGGAAAAAAGTCTGAATTGTGAGATAAAAAGTATATAGATAAAAGCATTTACCTTTTTTATTTTTTATTCAGTGGCGGAAATGGACATCATAGATTTTTGCTCTTAAGTGAAAGTTGTAGAAATGAAAACTGTTTATTTTTTATTAACTATTTGTCTTCCACAGTAGCATACATTTCAATTATGATAACTACTGTACAGTTAAAACAACACATATAGCACCTCAATACCATGATAAAAATGTAACTATATAGTTTCTAGATATTTGTAAATGCTATAGTTTAATCACAAAAAATAGTCAATATTCCACAATTCTGAATATCCCACATTTCTAACACAATGCCATGGTGCAGTTAGTGTTGCTACAGTAAATCTATTGTAAATTATGGGAATTTGTAGATTGAAAAGTCTTTTTACTGTATTGTTGCACACAGTGTTTCTCCTGTTTGTCAGTGCTGTTTCATCTGACTTTTGCTTTTATGAATAAAATTCCAATATTATCAAAAATGAAAATGGGACTATGAATTTTTGCCAAATTAAAACACGGTTATTGACTCACAAACAGTCTGTCTGGGTTATTTCTTCAGAGTTTCAGGCTGTATGATGAAGATGACATGTTGAACAGCATCAGCCCACACATTTTTACTGTGGCCTGCAGGAGAAATAAGTTCTCTTTTGGTCTATTAAATAAGGGTTCCGCATCTATTCCTTTGCCAACAGACAGATTCATGGTAAAGGTAATGGGAGAAGCTAATTAAAAAGATTCTGCACATATGGCACCTGAAAGGATGGCTTTATTTTCTTTTATTCATGAGAACTTCTGTCAAAACTTCTTCCTCTACTTCATTAACTTTAAGTGATCTTAAAATTAGCCAAATATTACCTTTTTTTCAGATGCACCTTCAATGCTATTAGTAAATCACATCATACTGAAACTGAACTTAACCACTGTTCTTTTCAACTTCTACTTTGACAAAAAAAATTCTATTTCTATTTCATTTTTACCTATAGCAACAAATGAACTTGAATTTTGTACCTATGAAGATGTCAAAGCTCCAGCTTTGCATGCTAGCAATTTAGTTGAAAGAGACTACTACAGCAAATTTTACTACAGCTATTGCTGTGCATTTAAGAGGTCATTCAGGATGTGTTCTTGCATTCAAAATCAGCTAGAAATGGAGGAATGGAACATAATGCAGGTGTCTTGAGATGCGTTTTTTACATTTCTAAAGCAAGTTTCAGAAATTAAAATAAAATGACATATGAGAATGAGTTTTAGGTCAATGGGCCCAATGGAAACATGAACAGGCTAAGGGTCAATGACTATAAGAGTGTCTATGCAAAAAATAAATAAATAAAGGAAATTATTCAAAAATACTTTTTGCATTTGTGCTGGTTTCATATGGTTTTTAAAAAACTTTTACATAAATTAAAATGCCTCTAAAAATGGCATATGTATTATTTTTTCCCCTCAAATTTCATGAATTCATAATTCATTAATATCATTCTGTTTTTAATTACATCACTGACTCTGTCAAAGAACAGAGCTATAATCATTTTGCAAGCTAGCCTCCGATGAAAAAGCATCAATAGCCGGTTTGGCCAGTCCAGCATGAACAGATGCACATTCTCTCTGAAGGTGGTGCTTGCCATCTCCACAACAATGATATCTCTCAGCAGTGATCCCTCACTGTAGTGTGCCAAAGAGAAATGGCTCCTGCTTTACCCTCTGGGGCATTGCCATCATGCAATGCCACTGAGACAGCGAGCCAATCAGAGCCTAGCGCCACGCCCTGGGACTGCTTTCCGCTTGCCAAGAGATGGATAAAAATAAACGACAGCCGGACGGTCGTCTTGGCCCTGCCTCCTCCACACGACACTGGGACGTGAGCCCAACACACCGGAAAGAAACATACAGCATCAAAAATTCATTAGAGAGAACAGGAGAGGAGAGGAGGAGAAGAGTGATGGGGCTAAGAGAAGCAGAGGGAGTGAAAGTGGGATGTCAGTAGAGATGGTAGATATGGATGTTTGTGCTGTCTGGTGTCGACTTGAGTGCTGTGAACGTACAGAAACCACCAAGCAGATCAACCTAACTTAAAAAGACAAATACTTGCTCCAAATAATCAAAAAACAAACAACAAAAAAAAAAACTAGTTTTTAACAATGTTCTTAAAATGTTGCGTTACTGTCTATGCAGCGTCAGAAAGCTCTTGGATTTCATCACAAATATCTTAATTTGTGTTTCGATGATGAACAAAGGTCTTACTGGTTTGGAACGACATGAGGGTGAGTAATTAATAACAGAATTTTAATTTTTGGGTAAACTATCATTTTAATATATGTATCATGCACTGTATTGCCATGTTTTTTGCATGTTTTTGCAACAAGTCACATATTGCTACAGATTGATTCAGCCTTTTTTTAAAACAAATTGGATAAATGAATGATTCAGTGACTCACTTATTAAGAAATTCACTTGTTTTGCTCTTGAAATTTTTTTTTGAACAAATCAGTTGAGTGACTAATTCAATGACTCACTCATTAATAATTACACTTCTTTTGTTCATGAATGAATCAGCATTCTTAAACAAATTGTTAGAATGAATGTAAATTTTGGCATCACTGCAAAACAAACATTTTTGGTTCACCAAAGAACCTTTCAGTGAACAGTTCTTTAAAAAAAAAAAAAAAAGTGACCTGTGTTGACAAAATGAGTTGGAATGTGCACGGTCTAATTTTGAGCTACAGACAAAAGAAGTGGAAAAAGTAAAAAAAAAAACAAAATCACAAAAATTTGTTAATTAAGCCCTCTTCTAGTGATCCCAATGCTCCAAATAGTAATTCAACATCTAAAATTATCTTGTTTTCTGAGAGGAGTACCTTTTTCTCTGCTCACTTCTGGACGACTGCTGCTGCTTCTCATCACAAGTTGTAGGTCTATTGTTGCAAAGCGCAGCATTCCAGCTTTGTAAATATTCATATCAAATTCACATATCTAATTGAAACCCATACTGATGAAAACAAAATAATCGATTTTTGCAAAGCGTGCACATAAGACATGCCTCTCCGAGAGTGCACAAGCTCCCTATAAAGTACATTATTGCCAAATATGTCTTAGCGAGATTCACACAAACATAATCTGTTGTCTTACATGAACGTTTAGTTAATGGTTGGGGAAAAATCTGATGTGTAACATTATGTAAGATCCAAGCATTACAGTAGGTATTAATATAGATTTGTCTCAATGTTAATCAATTAAACAAAAGGCGAAATCACTCGCTGCTCTTAAACTACTGTTTATTTGCATCTTTGGTCTTATTTTTAATAACAAAGATAAAATACAAAATAGCTATATTGTAATTAATAATATAGTAATTATTATCAAGAAGAGAATTGGAGGAAAATATGCAATGTTGGTGTTGATTTGGTGAACGTGGTGATTTTGCTTTGGAATCTTCAGAAATCTTCAGAAAATGTTCTCAAAATCAACTCAATCGCCTTCAAATGGCTGTAGCTCAGTCATTTTAATGAAAATAAAGGTATTTTAATGAAAATAAAAATAACAAATTTTTGAAAATTTGCTTATTCCAACTCATTTTGCCAGTACGGGTCACATTTTAAAAATGTAATGAACCTTTTCAATTATAAAGAACCTTTTCTGCATTTAAAAGGTTCCATGGATGTTCAAGGTTCTATATGGAACCATTGATGCCAATATAAAACCTTTATTTTTAAGAGTGTAATTTAACTCAATTAATTAATTAGAATCCATGACATTTTGTTTCTAAAGTCTAGTTTCAGACAGGTTTATTTAAAGCCACTCTGAAACTCAGCCAGTCAACTACTGTGCACTCATTCACCTTCACTGGCTTGCCAGTGAGACGACTCAATATCCTCCAAAGAAAAATGTACTGTCCGTAAAGACAGCACACATTCATTAGGGAGAGACGAAGAAGAGAAAAGACATTAGATTAGGATCCGGCAGTGCGGCGGGTTTGCTCTTAAAAGCTCTAGCAAGTCATGTTTGCATAATTAACTCAGCAATCAGGATGCTCGCAGTATGTTCTTCTGAAATTATCTTTACAATCCAGTCAGGCATGAACAAAGAGCAACAGACAATGAGTTGTTCCCTATTCTTTCCAAAGAGAAAAATATAGGCCATTTTCTATAAGCATTTTGCCTACAAGTATCCATTTTCAGCATCTTTTAAAGAAATTAAAGGTGAAGAGTGTCATTTTCTTGTTTCATTTTTGTGACACGGTTCACCAACATAGACTCATTGGAAATACGTGCCTCTATATACATTTCTACAAAACTGAAAAAAAAAAAAACTTACCTATATGTACAAATCACTAAAGTTTCCAACTGAAATGAACACTAGAGGCAGTAAAACTCAGACAACCTTTACTCCATTTTTATATTATTTTTACATTTGTTAACACTATCATGTAGCTTTAGGGTTGGTTTTGGTGTTAACCTTTAGCGACACTACCTGGATATTTTAATTCTGAAAAGCCGCATACGTACCTCAAGCAGCGTTATAAAATGGCAGCAATATGTGCCTGTAAAAATGTAATAAAAATGTGCCACGGTCACAAATTGAAAGTGTGTTTTAGCACCACTCTCTGGACATTTCACTTTGAAACTGCTGCGAAAAGTGCAGTAAGGTACGTAATTACAGTGTTGAAGAAATGTATATAAAGGCACATATTTTCATGAGTCTGGATAGTGCTTCACACACAGTAGACAACATTCCCAGATGGATTTTCAAACAAGCCAGAATAGTCTGGTGAATAACGGTCTGATTTTGGTGTAGGGCTGTTTATTGGACGGGTCAGTTTTTGAGAAATTCAATTCCGTTTGTGACGCAGAAATCACACACTTCTCTTTTACATAAGTAGATTATGTATTACAGCTACGTTTCCTTCCTAACTTATAATGAAAGTCCAATCCTACTTGGTTTCTGGACTTTAGTCCCATCACCTCATTCCCTTTGTCCCAGAAATAATCCCAGATTTTCAGGCTCTTTTGATGTACTGTGAGGGTATCACTGAGCAGGATTTGGAGGACGACTGTATGTAATCCTCTTTCTGAAAAAGGAATGAATGGAATGAGTAAGAAATTTCTCCATCAATGCCCCTTAAAGACCCTCTGAGAACTCAAATGAAGCTTGAAGGCACACCTCTTTAGAAGATTCACCTCCTGTAAAATTAATTAAATTCTCGTTCTATATGAAAGAAAATAAAAGAATGTTATAACACTTGTCAACAGTTACCAATAGTGATCTGATTTAGTACTTCGACAGTATGTGGACTGTAATTATTGTAGGATTCTCAATGTCTTAGCTCAACATCTTGTGTAGTATATTATGTAGAGCTAAAAACCTAATGCCAGAGCAAGACATTATGAGTTTTCTAGTCTCCTGCAATAAGACTCTAGGTTGGTTTGATGTTTTTGAAAACGTAATTAGCTGGTTGACCACCATGGTTTTTCTGGTGGTGCTGGTTGACCAAAAAAAGTGTTGCTTGTCATGAATTCATGTTCCACTCCAAAACTGGAATCTTTCTTCTGAGGAACATAAAAAAAAGATGTTTTAAGAATTGTGGGTGAACTTTTAATCTATTCAAAAGGACTTTTTACAATCCCTGAAGGGTCAGTAAGCTCTCGGATTTCATCAAAAATATCTTAATTTGTCTTCTGCAGATGAACAAAGGTCTTAAAAGTTTGGAACAACATGAGGGTAAAGAATTAATTATAGAATTTTAATTTTTGGGTGAACTATCCCTTTAAGTTTTGCCCAACCCTGCTGAAGACCAGCAACCCAGCATAGGACATGACTCTCAACATTTGTGACCGTTGCCCCAAATGTATTTTTCTTAATTGTTAATTCTCCACTATTTATTTGCGCATCTCCAACAGTATACTGCCATTCAAGTTTCGGGTCAATATTGTAAATACAACTGACATCAGACACTGGGCTTTGTAAAGGGCAAACACTGCATATTTCCCACTTGCTAAAAAAAATAAAGATGAGATCAGGACCCTTTACTCTACTGCAAACGACTCTCAGCTGAACCGACTCTCATAGCATGAACTAATGAAGCGTTTTACCTCCATGGTGTAAGGGCAATGCACATCCCAGCAAACACGCACCAAAGCAGTGACAACGGATTTGAAAAATATACGACCCCAGAGGGGGTTGTGATTGCCTTGAGAGTGAAGATGGGAGTCATATGTCTGCCATTTGAGACCAGTCAGCCAGGGGAGGCTGGCTTAATGTTTCAATGTTTAAATTAGATTCCCTTCAACCACGGCGACTGCCTGACTGAAAACTGAAAGACTCAGTAAAGTCTAACCCTTGAAGCGTGTCCAATGAGATCAGGTGAGCATGAAACTTTCCTGCTGACACCAGCGGCGCTCTGATAAAGCGAAGTGGCCGCAACATGCAAAGCTTACATAAAGAACAACAACCAGCACATGGCACTATGTCACTGTCTGGAACACAACATTCATTACTTGAGTTATTACAAATGTAAATGATGAAACCTGATGGTTCTGATGCAAAACTCAACAAATTAAGACATTTTTGATGAAATCCGAGAGTTTTCTGCCCCAACAGACAGCAATGCAACTAACCCGTTCAAGACCCAGAAAGGTAGTAAGGATATAGTCAATGTGATATCAGTGGCTCAAACGTAATGTTATAAAGCTACGAGAAAACTTTCTGTGTGCAAAGAATACAAAAATAACAACTTAATTCAACATTTTGTTCTCTGACAGGGAAAGAGAAGAAATTGTGGAATAAAATCATTATTATTATTATTATTTTTTTTTTTTAGCACAAAAAAATATTCTCATAGCTTTATAAAATTACAGCTGAACCACTGATGTCACATGGGCTATTTTAACAATGTCCTTACTACCTTTCTGAGCATTAAATGTGGTAGTTGCATTGCTGTGCAGTGTTAGAAAGCTCTCAGATTTCATTAAAAATATCTTCATTTGTGTTCCAAAGATGAATGAAGAACTTACAGGTTTGGAACGGCATGAGGGTGAGTAATTAATAACAGAATTCCGTCATTAAGTGAGATAATCTAAAGTAAGCAAACATTCCCGTTTGAAAGGGCACTGCGAATGGCATAGGGAACAAGGGAACACTGGTAGGCCTACTTCACTTGAAGGAAAGAAGGGAGAAAAATTTACCCACAATTTATTGCATGTCACCCCAGTACTGCAAGAAGTTTGACTAAAATAAACACAGTAAACATTTTTGAGGCTTCTGTGATTTTTTGGAGTTTAATTAGTCCCTGGTGTGGTTTATACACAGCTGTTTGCTGTAAAAGATGTGACAGTTACAGTGCAACCTTCATGACTGGAGTTGAATAATATAAATATAACCAAATTATGCTGTTTATTTTCACATTAAACATCATATTTGTCACTAGTTTAGCATTTTCAAATGTGATAATTTATATTATTTCCATAATGACCAGTGCAATCTACCAAGAGGATCGGAAGTTACCACCTGCTTTTTAAAGAGCAGGTCATATGGATTTTTGAAAAATATATTTTTTGCAGTTTATAACATAGCTATCCTTCAATGTAAACAGTCTGCAAAGTTGTTAATCAAAAAAGTGCATGATAAAGATATTGTCCCTCAAAAGAAAGAATCGACTGAGAGCTGCCCTGACGAGTTGTTATATTTTCGAATCTTCTGCCTGTTACCAATATACATCACATATTAGCATAATCCTCTCCTGCTCATGAAATACAAACACCTGCCTACAAACACTTCCAGTAGTTACTGTGTTTACATAATGTCGAAAAGATGCTGTGTTCTCCAATTTAAAGGTTTAAATACAATTTAAACCTTTTGTTGTGCTCGTCATTTTACAGAGGACTGCTTTTCTAATCTTGTCTTTCATCTTCGCTGGCTTCTAATCTTCTTTATTTGGACTAACAAGTGTCTCCGAACCACAACCTGTAAGTACAATACACTATGTGTATATTTTCAATTGAGTGCTCAAAATAGCAAGTTGTTTGTGCTAATATGTGATGTATACTTAGTGCAGCTTTAGGTTTCCAGGTAAACTACGATGTTACTGTCTTGATGAAATACTTCTGATAATTCGCTGTGAGCCCATTATTTCCTAAGAAAGTGTTGATTAATATATACTGTCATTGTTCTAACTACTTTGTGTAATAATAAAGAATGTAGACTTTTTTTTTGTTTACTAAAACAGCTGTTTCATCAGTTAGTGACGTTAGCACTTGCCTAAAGTATCCACCGTTATTGTTTTGTTAAAAGAATATGTGTTAACCCCCCGGAGGTGTATGGGTTGGTTTTATGACGGATATATGCGTTTTTCAAAAAAATCGGCTACTATCCACCACAATTATAAAGCTTGGAAGAGCCAGGATAAATTTTAAAACAACTCCGACTGTGTTCATCTGGAAGGAGAAAGTCATATACACCTGGATTGAGGGTAAGTAAATTATGGGGAAATTTTCATTTTGGGGTGAACTATTCCTTTAAGTGTTCACAGTTTAGCAGCTAATCTTTAGCTGTGGGCACAATTCGCTTGCATAAGTGTTCAGTTGTTTTAATGTCATTATTTTAAGAAAGGAGTGGAGCACTGTATAGCCAGGGTTGCCAGGTTTTCACAACAAAACCTGCCCAGTTGCTACTTAAAACTAGCAATAAACTAGCCCAAGCGCATTTTGAAGGGGATCCCCCGTTCTGAGGTGTAAAATACAAGTTTTCTGTCGGGATTCACCTGGCATTTCAGCGAATTCAACAACCCTAGTAATAACATCAAGAAAAGCAGCAGACTTGACAAAACTGATGGCAGTGCTTGCTAACTGGCAACTCCTCTCTGTACTAAATCAAAACAGGCTTGGCCAGCTGACCAATCAGAGCAGAGTAGGTTTATGGAAGGGAGGGGTTAGACCTTACGCTCAGAACTTTTTTCAAAAGGATTGAGCAATGACTATGTATAAATGTATATTCTGAGAAAATGACAATGTTATCTGACCTTAGATGCATTTAAACCTGTTGACTCCAACACAATATTAGAACACTTTAAAATACCATATGACTTGCTCTTTAAGACATGCTTTTTTTGGGCTATAAATAATGGCACAAGTATCAGTATTTTGACAAGCACAAATGTTAGTAAATCATCTTGCATAATTTCTTTTAACACTCTCCTCTCATAATCTGAAAGGGAAACTCCTACAAATGATTATTCAATAAGGTCAAGCACAAAATAAGGTAAGGCTGCGCGCCTTTAGTAAATCCTGACAGTACTATTTTAACAGCAAAAGGCAGTTTGCGCAAGGGCAAGCTGATAGTAAATCTGGCCCATAGTTTTAGATTATTTTCATCATACCTCACACTGATGCACTGTGTTCCAAACAAATGCATTTTGCCAAGTGAAAAGAACTTTAACAGATATCCCATGTGCAGGGAGAAGTGTGCCGTGAACAATGCATAGGGACCCTGTCAATTTGTAAGGCAGCTACTGTAGTGGGATTTTGAACAAATCATTTGTGAATGACTCACTCCAGAAGACAAGTCACTTGTGACAGCCACCAACTGGTTTAACAATGTAACCAGCAGTTAGGATTCTCTGAAAATTCCCTACAACTAAATGTGAAATACCATATCAGCACACTCAAAATACCGCACAGGAAATAACATTTAAGAGTGTGCCAGCTGAGCAATGCTATTCTTATAGATAGGTATTCTAGACCTTCTTACACTAGAAAGTCCAATCTATAAGACACAACAGTCTCATTAAACAGACATGTACAAATGTTTACCTTTTCTAAAGAGAAGGATAGTTCTCTTGTGAGAGGCCACAGAAGAATTTCTACTCCCACTGACACTGAATTATTGATCTTTGTTCATTTTAAATTTGGCCGCAGAGATGGGTACACATTTAATTAACATGGGCAAACCTGATCTGTAAGAGGTTTGGGCGAAAGAACACCTAAACTGTGCACAGCACAACCCTGCTGAGCGTGTCATGCATAAAGGACACATTCCAAGGGCATGAGACAGAAAGGATTAGATATGAAAGGCATTTTCTTTTCCTTTGTTTCTTTTTAATAAGACCCAAAATAGTCATGTCCTTTTTCATTCTTCTCAAACCGACGACAGCAAAACTATCTGACAGGTTTTTGACATGAATCAAATTACAGGATACATCGTAGACAGGGTGGTAATTATACGGAGAACTTGTGCCGGGCTCCGCAGAGCGATTCTAGCCCTCCTCCATATCTCTAGAGTCCGTGCGTCATAGAAAGTGACGTCCCGTTCAGCGCAGCACTGCTGAATATTGCATCTCTGTCTCCTACACTTTTTTTTTCTTCTTCTTCTTCCACCAACTCGTATGTCTTTCTTATAGACCACTTTCTCTCCGAACTCTCTTCCCTGCCTGGTTTCTTAACTCTCTAGTGCTAACTCTAGTTGTCTAGTTTATGCAGTGACTCATTGCTGTTGAACTAAGCTCCGTCTGTTAGAATGAACCCTACAGCCAAGACCCTGTAAATGGCCTCCTTGTGTAACGGTGGCCTCCTCGCCCCTAGCGGAGCCTCCCCATCTGTGCTGAACCCATCTCCGCCTGCAGCCTGACGGCTCTCTGACCAGGGCACACCACCTACAGCCCATTATCAAGGTAACAAGGTGGATGAAGGTCAGTCAGAATGCCCTGAGCTTTCCTCCCTCACTGACTAAGAGTGACTATCATTTATAATACTTGAGCACTGAGCACCACTTTAAAATGGTTTGTGTCAGCAAATCATTACTATAAGGAAATTATTCACTTAAGAAAAATGAATAATTATTGCTATCTATACAAACATCTATTAAAAAAAAAATGTACACAAAGCAGGCTACAGTACCAATACACATGATACTTTAATATGAGCATTATTATATACCAAAAATAATCTAAAAAGTGATCATTCAAAATACATGAGCACTGAACACAACTGTAAAATGATTTGCTTGTAAACAGATCATTATTAATTATTATTAACACCAACAACAACATATGAAAATTATATAATAATAACAATAATAATAATAATAATAATAATAATAATAATAATAATAATAATAAATTATTAGGGCCGGGTAAAAAATATAGATTTGAAGAGTTCAGATGCAAAACCAGCTAAAAGCCATCTCGGTCAAAAATAAAATAATGATACTGAGTGAATGCCCAATCAGAAGTACCAGTACTTACATAGAAACCTAAACATCGGAGCCTGATAAAAATGCATTTTTTAAAGAAAGATGTCAGATGGATTTAAAGACTTTTCATGATTTTATTTGATGCTCATTTTTACCAAACAATATTGATTCTTAAATCCTAAGAATCTATTAGTCTAGCCGGTTTCCAGTTAATGAACAGAACATTGTAGCGCACCTCACACCCAATAAATTGCAACAAGCTTTGTGCTTTTGTTACTTTTGATATGAAACAAAGTCTCAGATTTCAAATTATGTCCATTTTATTACAGTATTCAAACAATAAATGTCATCTGGGTGCTGTTTAATGTGGAGCATCAGAAAATTAAATTGAATGCTTGTGAATCAGAATCAAATTGTGAAATCTGTGTCAAAATCCAGGCCTATAAATTATTATTATTAAATGTTGTTGTTATAATAGTGTAGATTAGTGTGGTGTAATACATTTACTATCATGTATCATGTAATACAACGCAAAGTCTTTAATAATAATCCACAGGTAAATCCAACAAGAGGGTAATCACACACGTACACATAGTATAAATGAGACCGGAACAAGAAACAACGAACTAAACCAACTAATAAAGGGATGCTAATGACAGACTGACAGGTGTGGGTGATTAACTAATAATGACATAACGAGGGCAGGAACAGGAAAAAAAGACAAATATGGGTACATGAGGGAAAAACAAACACAAACAGTTCACAGGGGTGTGACATTTCGCCCCCTGCCGGAAGGCGCGACTTTGCGCTGCAGAAAAGAAAAAAGGATGGATGGAGGGGACTTAGGAGGCGGACAAAGAGGAAAGAGGACGTTAATGTTGGTGGAGGCTTTGGCGGATGACGGACACCCGGGAGGAGAACAACCAACAGAGTCCAGGGTGAAGACGACTGAGGGAGGAGCCAGGGAGGAGACAGACAAGTACAGGGCGGATCAGACGGAGGGAGGAGCCTGGAAGGAGACAGAAGGGACCCAGAGCAGGAGGAGCCAGGTGAGACCCAGGCCGCAGCCATTATGGTAGCCCATGGTGGAGCTGACGGAGGGAGGAGCCATGGTGGTATAAGGGCTGATGACTCCAGGAGGTCGACTGACTGCGGGAGAGCAGGTGGTGATGGAACCTGAGGCGGAGATGGAGAGTCGATTAGCCAGGCACAGAGGATCCGGAGGGCCAAGGTGGAGCAGATGGCACCGGCGATTGAGGTGGAGTTCCGGAGGTCCGCGGCGGAGCCGGATCGACAGAGGACTGAGGTCCAACAGAGCCGGTGGGACGAAGCGATGAGGCGCATCCGGAGGAGCGAAGTCCTAAGGCGATGGCGGGTTGACGACAGACCAAGGCAAAGCTGGTGGGACAAGGGAGCCCAATGGAGGCGAAGAGGGAGATGAGGGAGCTAGGAGCTATGGTGGAGCCGCTGGGTCGAAGGGCCGAGGTGGAGTCCGGAACTCTGAGGGTGGAGGTAGAGATGAGGGATCCTCCAGCCACGAAGCCGATGGAACCAGGCAGACCCGCAGCGCACCCACCTCACAGATGGTGGGCTGAGGGTGAGCTGAGGGGTTGTCAGGGGACAGCGGTGGCACGGCTGAAGCAGCAGGGATGATAGGAGGTGGCAGAAGAGGGAGGGTGGGTGGGAAATCCAGGCTGGTAGACACTTTGGGGCAGACAGTGAGTTCAAGGCAGGTAAAGAGTTCAGATGACAGGAGGAGGATGGATAACTCATAAAGGAAAAGTCAATTAAATGTCATGAGTCCAGTGTTTGCTCACCCCCAGCGGTGGTGCAGTGGGTGGGGCTTTCCATAGCCCACTTACGGTCCACTGTAATTCCCACGGTTCCGTGCGTTGTAGCTGGCTCTCGCACATGGTTGGACAAGTTGGGCTCAGGCTCCGGGGCTTCCTCTCCACTGTCGCTTCCTCTGGCTATGGCTCTTTGATTGCTGCAGGCTCTGGCTCTTCATCCACGGTGGGCTCGGGCTGAAGCTCTGTGACTCAGGGTGATGCTTTGCTGGGCTCTGGGTAGGGCTTTGTTCTGGATCAGGGCCGGATGCTCTACAGACACCGGATGACAGCATCCCTCCAGCACAGTCCCGTGGTGTCTGGGAGGTCCACTGGGTGAAGGAAATTTGCCCTGATCCAGAAAAGAGACTAACATCTCGTCATCAAGGGGGCTGGTGATGGCAAGATGACAAAACTTGAAGGTGAACAAAAACAAATTTCGTGAATCTGCGTGAATCTGCTACTCCATGAAAAAAATAAATAAATAAACAACCGAATGACTACAAAAAACTGAGGACACAAAATGCAAGGAAACTCGTAAACGTGCCACCGAATACACAAAAAATGGAAGAGAGAGGCGGGGTGAGCAGTAGCTCATTATCATTTAAAGACACATGCACTGAAATGGGTCTCTGTGAACAGAGCTGTTAAAAAGGTGTTGTTTTACACTACCATTGGCAAATTTTAAGCAAAGTATGTTACAGACATTTCATGAAGACCCTAAACACTATCAATTTGTGGAAAATGGGCATCCGATGTCCCTTTTAAGTAATTTGTTCCTCCAGCAAGGCAGCCTAAGGTGGTTTTCTGGTCTTAGCTGGATTAAGCCAGTCTTGGTGGTCTCTAAGCAAGGCCAATCTGGTGTTCATCTGGTTTAGTTGGTCTAAAACACAGCATGATCACCATCTTGTGTTCAGGCCTAATGTGAACTGCACCGGTTGCGCTATGTGCAACAGAATTCCCAAACAAGCAAGTCAATCAACTAATTATTCAGCTGTAATTGGTGTCAGAGGCCTGTCAATATCAGCAGCCAGCAGAAGCAGCCGAGTCACGCCTCACATTAATCATGTGTACGTGTCTAATGACTGCTGCTCCGAGAACCATAAACCCTCAGAGTACAGACTGACAAGGCTGCCAACTTCTGCCATCGTACAGATCGCAGTTTGAGATGGAAATCATCCAGGTAGCATTTTAATTAGTCATGCAGGGTCTTGGCTAAAATACAGTCCGTTTGGATGATTTAAGCAACACCTGGCTGTAAATAAAAAAAAAATCTGTGAAAAGGTCATTCATATTTTTACTTTATGACCCTGCTTAGTTCAGTTTGCTGTGTAAACACAAACCTAATGCATTCCAGATCAGCTCATCTGTTGGCTTTAAAAGAAAACAGATGTCCAATCAAACAAGCAAACAAAAAACTATAAGCCCACAAATCTACAAAACTTCACTGAACTTCTCTGACGTGATGAGTTATGTTTTTTCATTTTTTATTTTTGTCAAGACTGGTTTAAAAATACATTTCAAAACAAAACAAAACAAAAAAGTGCACGCCAAGTTCTTTTTTGTGGGTCACTGCTAAAAGCAGCTCGCTGAAAGGCACATCAGTCTATGCCACTGGTGCGTGAGCACACAATTTATCACTGAGGTACAAAAAAACTTTAGAACAGCCTTGAAGTTATAGACGACCAGCACGCTGATCCTGGAAATTCACTTACATAATCATATATTTTGAAAGATCAAAGGCTGTTCTATTAGCCTCACTAATATTGAACAATGAAAAACACATAACAGCTGCCATTCACTTCATTCTTCATTAGGACTGGGGAACAAGACACCACCAAGGCAAATAAAAAGAGAAGAAAACCCCAGTTTAACAGTGTTAAAAAAACAAAAAAAAAACAAGACTGCTCGCTCCTCTAAGGGAAACCCTGCACTGCATGCATTATCACGGATAAAAAGGAAGGCAAATGAAGGCTGAGGGAAACTGTGGAAGCGTGCTTTGATATTCAGCTTCATGTGGAGAAATAATAAACATTTTTCTTTTCAGTCGTCTCTAGTTGATTCCTTGCTAACAGTCCCAGTTGGTTTTAGAGTGTGTTAATTACCCATAGAGTCAATCTGAGCCATCCAGGCAGTTTAGCACAGCTGTGACTCAATCTTACACACACACACCTTTCTGAGGCTCATCTGATAGTGAGTGCAGACACAGAATGGGGCGATGAATAGAGAATGTGTTCCCATTTCTTAAATCTCCCGAAACTAGGATTGTGCACAGCTTTTTTACTGCAGTGACAAAATTCCCAGAGGAATATTATATTGGTCTTTCAAGGATTTTGGTTAATTTTTGTCTTGGATGTTTTTCCTAAAATAAAAATAGACACAACTGAGACAAATGTTGACATTAAGTAAAACAACAGAGATATTGCACAGCTCTGGTATTTTGATCATGAAATTATGTAAATTGAATTTATATTATGAGATATTATGAGATTATCAGGATTTTTTACTCAAAATCAGGGGGGAAATGTAATGACCCTGGACCACAAAACCAGTCATAAGGGTCAATTTTTTTGAACTGAGACTTATACATTATAAAGCTGAATAAATAATCTTTCCATTGATGTATGGTTTGTTAGGATAGGAAAATGTTTGGCTGAGATAAAACTTTTTGAAAATCTGAAATCAGGGTGCAAAAAAAAATATTAAGAAATATTAAGAGAATCGCCTTTAAAGTTGTCCAAATGAAGTTCTTTGCAATGCATATTACTAATCAAAAATTAAGTTTTGATATAATTACGGTAGGACATTTACAAAATATATATATGGAAAAATCAATAATTTGACGGATACAATGTATTTTTGGCTATTGCTACTTACTTGTTACTTACGACTGGTTTTGTGGTCCAAGGCCACAAATGTCTATTAGGTTTCCATTTAATATATCATAATTAATTATTACACTATACTACAGTTCAAAAGTTTGTGGTTGGTAAGATTGATTTGACTTTATGCTGACCAAGACTGCATTTAATTGATTAGAATCCAGTGGAATAGTAATATTGTTATTGTAACAACTGTAATAATTACAGTTTAAAATGACTATTTTCTATTTTAACAGTTTGATAATGTAAAATATTTTTGTGATTCAGCAGCAATTCAGTGGTCAATTATTAAAAAAATCGCATTATTACCAATGCTGAAAACAGTTTTAGCTGCCTAATATTTGTATAGAAACTGTGACACATTTTTCATCCACATTTTTAATTAATATAATCTTAAAAGAACAGATTTATTTGAGATAGAATTTGTTTTTGCAAGAGTACAAGTAAAAAAGTCTTCACCGTTACTTTTGAGCAATTTAATGCATTCTTGGTGAATAAAAGTATTAATTTCTTTGAAAGATATCTTACTAGCTTCAAACTTTTGAGCTTTTGGATTTTAAGTTAAATGGATTAAGCAAGACCATACCTTTAAAACATCTTCTTTTCAACATCCTTACAACATTTTCATTTTTAGGGATTACGTACAATTGTGATTAATCAACAAATATTTTCAACTTAAATTCATTTGATTTCTAGTCTCTCAACAAGTCTGTTATTTCTGAGGTGCAAAGGAAATGTAGTAAGTAGTCGGTTGGATACTTCACAGTAGCACTGCACCTCCCTGTGCCCAGAGAGGAAAAGAGAGTTCATCAGACTGTCTGGTATGTCAGAGAAAGAAAACAAAGGAGGTGAGCACAGGGCAGGCCCTGCTGACTTACTGATGGAGGGCTGATCTAGAGAAGCTAGATGAACGAGAAACTAAACATCAGCAGCCTGCTGGATTCACTGGAGTGAGACAGAGCTTCATGCTGGGAAAATGACACTTTTCCTCAACAATGACAGCAGCTCTGGGATACTGCTCAGCCATCTGAATAGTTCTCATTTTGACAAAGCCTGTCCAAAAGCTTGGCTGTAATGGTTGAAATTCTGTCCTTTTAGGTAGCAAAAAAAGTGCATAGTTATGAACCTGTTTGTTTTATTTTCAAAAAACAAAAAATGTTGCTTTATTGCTTTGCCTCTTTAAAAAAATGCTTCCAAATATCACAAGAGAGAAGATTCTTTTAAAATGTATTTGCTATTAACTGTAAAATCTTTGAAACTGCGTTGCAGCTTACACACACACAAAACTTTTTACAAAATTACAATTAAACATGCTAATTTCCAGAGGGATGTGATTTTCTGTATTTAAACAGATTTTGTATTTTCCAACCTGAGAGGTTGTGAATTACAAAAAAAAAAAAAAAAAAGGTTTGGTGGGGGTTGACTGTATGAAGATTAAAATCACAAAATGGCCTTAAAGGCTCAAAATACCTGACAGATCATTAATTATATCATTTTGAAAATGCCTATTTTAAGTGAAAACACACCGTTTTTGTGCATATCTCTTTAAATGCAAATGAGCTGCAGCTCCCCACCCCCTTTCCTAGAATAGGGCTGTGCCTTTACAACTTGTACTTCAGGTATTCTGCCAAAAAATACTTGTTTGGTTTTGATTATCATGTTTATCGCGCTGAAACCATGCGTTTTAGAGCCATATTAGTTTAAACTTCTGATATAGGGTTTTTTGAGCACACTCATTCAAAGCACACACACAGAAAGTGGCTGTCTCATGGCATGTGAGTGCTAAACTAAGTTATCTTCCATGTCTTATTGTGCTTAAACTGTCAAATACACACGTTTATGTCAAAAACACACATGAGTTACAAAAACTGTTGGTTATGTTTGTGAAGGTAAACAGTTAGGAAAGAAATCACATGTTTATATAAGATCTGTGTGGCAGCAGTGTAATATACAGTAAATAAATCAATAAATCCACTGCTGTCTTTTCTCCTCTAAGGCTGGGACTCTGAATAGTGGTGATGAAAATGTGCAGATTAAGGGGGGTAATATTTTAATAAGAATCCCCTTCCTATACGCTTGTTTTTTTCACATGCTTGCAGAGAAAGGCATATCAAAACAGAGTTACTGGCTTGTCCTTTTTTATGTTTTCTCGGCTGGTAGATTTAAAAAGTCAGATTTTCATGATATATCCCCTTTAAACAATTACTAAACAAACTTTTAAAGGTGTTTTTAAATTATTTCAATATATCTGTCTTCACTGCATTAGCCTACGGCCCAGTCTACCACCCGTATGTAGACCACGCAGTGGTTCTGTTAAATGCTTCTCTACATAAACTGCATCTATGCAAGCACTGTGGGTTTACAACGTGCATTTGAATATGCAACATACACCCACCACCTTCCAAATTTGTAATAAAAACTAAACTAAAGAATTAATAGGATTTTGGGTTGACTCACACAGTCCTATACAGAAGCAGTAAACCTGAAGCTCTTAACTAAAGTTAATTAAAATTCACCAAAAATGAATTTGAGATCAAACGATAATTTGCAGACCACCTGCAGTTACCACCATGAACCCCGTTTTAAAGATCTTTGATTTGCACTAAGAGCAAAGAGGAGAAGTGAAACCAACACATTCACTGATTTGCACATAGGCATATGGCGTCTCATTTTAATTATGTTTCATAAATTCCCTCGCCTCTTCCAGTATTGTACATTCCCGCAATTACATTATGCAGAAAGAGATTTATGAGCCCCAGCACACTTCAATATCTAGCTTTCCAGCAAAGATTTTAATAAACGCTTGCGTATCAGTCTTAAACGATGCACCCACACTGTGTTAAATCAACAGAGTTCATTCCAGCACTTATTGCTGACTTTATCGAAATGAAATACTACAGAATTTCATCAAACATTAATGTTTTTACATCCATACTCTGATAAAAAAATTAAAACATAAGATGTTCTATAAGCACACAGTATAAAAGTCATATAAAAGTCAACAGCGCCTTTAGATTTTGATGGTATGTACGAGGGCTTATCAGAGTCGTATAACGCCCTGGAGAAAAGAAAAAGAAAGGTACTGCTTGCGATCAATTACTGGCCGTTACTTGGCAGCTGAGTCAATCAATAGCAGATCAAAGCTGCCAGGGATCCGCTTCCTCCAATCCATCAGACAGCAAGACAACGGCAGGATGGAGCAATGAGATGTGAAATGAAAAAGACAGAGTTAACTCCAGATCCAGCCAATGTGAATCCTGGCCTTCCCACGGCACAAAAAAAAACACATGCATTCCCTTTGCTTTCACAACCCAAGAGCACTTTAACAATGCAGGTGTATTGATAAAACATTTAAAGTCTTCACATTGGAGCTTCTTTGTATTGTAGATTAGATCGGTCTTTTAACAACCAGCCTTCCTAGTTCAGTTTCTACTGCAAAGTGAAATGTCAGAGCTCTACTCACAATAAAATGAGCTTGACTTGGCATACAGCACCAAATGTATTTGCACTGCCAGGATAATAAAGTGTTGCAAAAATGATATACAAACAACAAAAAATTCAAAAAGAATAACAAACAGATGCCTGAGGATTCACAGGTCCGACCCACTGTGATCCTGCCTAACATACAAATTCCCAACATTCTGCAACCTTGCAGTCATTTAAATTTTAAGAAGCAGGTTGGTGAATTATTGCCGGGAGATCTTCTCATTCAGAGAAGCAGACCAGAAGAGCTGTGCTGCTTTATCAGCACAACTCAAGCAGTGTCTCTAGGGCACCTGATAGGACTTACAGACTGACCCCATAATGTATCACTGAGTTTGGAGGGAGTTTGTCACGTGGTTTGAATAGAAGTCCCAACTGGATTGCTCCAGGCTTGAAAACCTCTGACTTCACTGCACCATGACTGAAGTGAATGCAAAAGATGGAGAAAGAAAGTGCAAAGCACTCTGAGCAAATGACAAGCCCCTGCGCTAATAATGAATTTGACTTTCAATGACAGTTTAATCTACGGTAGATAGGTAGGTACATAACCATCCTTCCATCCATCCATCAATAAAGACCAAAAGAACAGTATAAATAAACAGTATAAATAAATGTTTTATTTTCTTTCAAATAAAAAAAAAATTAAATCTCATGAAACTGATAATGTAAATGATGTAAATATAGATAATATAAATATATAGATAATGTAAATTATGTAAATTGGATTGTATAATTACAAAATAATAAAAAAAATGGTCTGATCTTAGCTTTGTGAAATTAAACAGCTGATGGGTTGAACAAGCATGTGGTGCTTATGGAACTGCGGCGATACAGTGTTTCCTTGGTTACTGCTGTAAACAAAGCAGTGCTGCGCTTTTAAATACTACATTAATAGGCATCATACAGAGGTAAGATGAAAAGAAAATACCATCTAAACTTTTCTGAAGGCAGTCAGTTTCTCTCAGAGATACATTCATATACACCAAACCTTTCACCCTCGATTTAGGATTTAGGAATTTCTTCCAATATTTTGGGCAACGTGAACAGTGAGCAGCTCTGAATGCTACAGTATTTTTTTCTCCTCTTTGCATCTGTCTTCAACATCTTTGGCTTTTGTTAACAACCATTAACAGTTGGTTTATTTGCCCAGTTAAAGAATTAGTTGTGTTACTGTTACTGCTACTCCAATAATTAGAACCATGAGAAGTGCATGCAGTTACCAGGGAACCTCTCTCATCTGACGACACTTTAAAAAATTCACACCGTGTGCATAATTCGAATTGGTTTACAGATTGAAGGGGTGTATTTCAATTCCCATCAGAAGAAACTGTTATCAACACCCACAGATCAATTCCCATCGGAAGAAATCATGATCGTTTCCCATCGGAAGAAATAGCGATCGATTCCCATAGATTGATTCCCATTGAAAGAAATTGCAATCGATTCCCATCAGAAGAAACTGTGATCAATTCGCATAGATTAATTTCCATCGGATGAAATTCTGATCGATTCCCATCAGAAGAAATCCTGATCAATTCCCACAAATCGAATCCCATAAAAAAATTGATTGATTCCTACAGATCGGTTCCCATTGTATGAAATCGCGATTAATTCCCATAGATCGATTCCCATAAGAATCACATTCAATTTATTTTGATCAATTCCCATAGATTGATTCCTATCTGAAGAAAACATGATCGATTCCCATTGCTTGATGCCCACTGGATGAAGCTGCAATCGATTTCCACAGATTGATTCCCAACGAAAGAAATCATGATCGATTCCCATTAAAAGAAATTGTGATCAATTCCTATAGATCGATTCTTCTCTGAAGAAATCGTGATAGATTCTCATAGATTGATTCAGACCAGAAGAAATCGCGATCAATTCCCATAGATCGTTTCCCATCGAAAGAAATCACGATCAGTTCCCACAGATCAATTCCCATAAGAAGATATCGAAGATATCGTGATTGATTCCTATTAAACGATTCCCATCGGTAGAAATCGTGATCGATTCCTACAGATTGATTCCCATTCAGATTGATTCCCATCGGATGAAATCGCAATCGTTTTTCCACAGATCGATTCCCATCGGAAGAAAACGCTATCCATTCCCATAGACTGATTTGTATCAGAAGAAATGTTGATGATTCTCATCGAAAGAATCATGATCGATTCCTATCAGAAGAAATTCGATTGATTTCCATAGATCGTTTTCCATCTGAAGAAATCGCAATTGATTGCCATAAGAAGGAATCAGGATCGATTCCGATAGGAAGAAATCACAATTGATTGCCCATCTGAAGAAACAGCGATCGATTACCTTTAGAAGAAATCACGATCAATTCCAATCAGAAGAAATCACATTCCGCAAGGGCTACATGCAATTGCATGGGTTGTGTAATAGAATAGAACAGAATAAAGCTTAATATTCGTATTTGTGCAATTCACAGAGCAGTACAAATTGACAGTGTTGGTATATTTAAAATTGTTATATAAATGCATAAAATCCTTGGTGTGGTTGTATTTCAGGTACTGGAAGCAACAAACGCCAAATCAGTCTCTTTACCACTCCCTATTACTAAGGCATGATATTTAGTCAATATTTGACCAATAAACAGCTTTAATATGTGGTCTATAAGTGCTAAAATAACACACACACACACACACACACACACACACACAAAAGGATTGCTTATCCACATAATGAGGATACATTTTTTTTTTTTTTGTCATCCACATTTTAATTCATTACAGCTCCAAATATCTATCAAAAACGTTTGTCTGATCCAGCTTGTAAACAATAGGTAGGCTACACCATCCACCCCTTCTCGCTCATAACATTTACCTCAAAATTTACAGCCTCAGGACGCCTCCACAGAAAGCCTCACCCTAGTTATTCAGTTCCTGACCTCAATCTCAGGATCAATACACTGCTCCACAATGGGCTTGGTCAGCAACTGGCTTTAAAGGAACAGTTCAACCAAAACACTACGCCATCATTTACTCAGTGTCACATCTTACCACATCCATATGACTTTTTTTCTTCTGAGGAGCACAACAGGAGAAGCTGTATGGGAGATATAGTGCTTTTACATCATTTTAGAAGCTTGATAGCATCCACATTTACTTTCATTGTATAGGAAACAAAGTAGAACCTCAGACTTAATGTGGACATGACCACACGGCGCACACCAAATGCAGCGCATTCAAAACTTATTACTAAACTCATTACTATTCATTATGCATGGTACTGAAGTAAGACTTAATTGGGCATATTTGCCATCTGCAAAATTAACAAGTGCCAGAACTTAGGTTCAGCTGCCAATGAGACAAGAAAGGCTAATGCACTGCCATTCTCTCCCTGTGATGTAGGGTTGCAAGAGAAAATCTCCAGAAGTGCACTTAGTTCAACCAGGCAAGTGTAAATTCCAGAACTCCATTTAATCTCAGATAAGGTCGACTAACAGGTGTGTATAAACATCCTTCAGTGGAATGCTGGGAAGAGGGAGTTGCTAATGGCATCCAGCAATATCAATCCTACACACAGGAAGAACCCCAAAGAGGCGTCTGAACGGCCTGACATCTTTCCAAGAAAGATAACTCATCAAAATCCTATAAATAAAACCAGTAATCATAAATTTACAGAACTCCTCGCCTCTACTTAGTGATCGCCTGTTCTTTGAAATATAAATTACTGTTTTCGCTCTGAGCATTGAAGGGAGAAGCTAAGAAATGTGTTTAAGGTCAAGCTGACCTTATCAAAGATAAAAACATGAGGGAGTACAGTGCCGTGAAATAGATTTTGATGCATTCCATTTGAGATTATTTTTTATGAGCTGAAAAGAAAAATGTCTTTGGTTTTCATCTCTTTTTCTGTGCTACATGTATGGCTCTTATCACTGTGCTGTGAGAAAGAATTTCAATATAAAATGTTCAGTTCAAATAACTAAAGTTAATATAACAAATAAGTATAACTTTAATATAATATAATAATTTGACATTTAAAAAATACCTGAAAAATGTTATCATTTGCCATTGATGTTTAAGTTATTTTACAGTAACTGCAATGTTTTCACAAAGGTTTGGCAATAAAATTCTAAAATTATGTAAACTATGCAGTTTCAATAGAGAGGACGACTTGAGCCCAGTGCGGCTCATTGATTGGACGCTATTATACCACAAAATGAACACAAGCCTGCTGTAATGTAAGTTTCTAATGCGTTATCAGATTCAGCTGAATACAAGGCCCCTAATGAAAGCCATATTGATCACAGACAGACATAAAAACTGAGGAGGCCATTTTGCTCAAATGATACAGAGTATAAAATATCGAATGAGCTGGGGTGGGGGGTGTTAGAGTAAGAATATTTAGGATAAAGTAAAAGCAAAAGAAAAGACATAGGAAACAATAAGCAACAGAAAGAGAGCAGATGAGACAAAGAAAACTTGCTTGTGGATCTCATTAGGATGCAAGAGGGCATCTATGAACATTAAAGAGAGGGCTGTGAGAGAGCGAGAGAGAGGCTTGAAAGGTGGTACTGGTAAAGCTAACCCATCACCAAGGGGTGATTTATAATTAGGGAGCTTTCCATTTGTGCATAGGGTTGAGAAGATGCAATAAATAAATAAATAATTAAATAAATAAAATAAAAATCTAAAGATATGATTGATCTAAAAAGGATCAAAGATCAGTCAGAATATGAGAGGTTGTGAGTGGTATTTTGAAAAGTTTGCTTCTCTGCTTGCATGGTGGTCCTGACACACTGCATACAATGTTTCAAATAAAATAAAGAAAGAAAGAAAATAAAAATAAAGCTTGGAAAATAGGTAAATAAAGCTGAATTGAGGGTTTTTACCTGATAAGATGATGGGCAAAATTAGAGCTTCATAAATATGGAGGAGACCACTAGTTAAAAAGCTTTCTCTTTTTGTGTTATTTTCTTGACTTTTTATTTAATGAGAAATATTTGAATACATATGATTTTTAAATTAAATATTATCATCACACAAATTAAATGTATTTAAATGATTCAACACAAGTTGAAAGTGTTCCAAATATCATCTTGTGCTTAAAGAGAAACCAAAAATCTTCTTAAAGTTATTAATTATTTTAATTATTTAAAGATTTTTCTATTGGATCCACTGTAAACTACCTTTCAAAAGTTTGGGTTCAGTATTTTATTTTATGTTTTTAAAAGAAGTCTCTTGCTTACCAAGGGTACATTTATTTTTATAAAAAATACAGTAAAACAGTGCTACATTTTCGCAAAATTTTGTGATGAATCGAAAGTTCAAAAGAGAGCATTTATTTGAAAGAAAAATCATTTTGTAAAATTATACATACACTACCAGTCAAAATGTTTGGAACAGTAAGATTTTTAATGTTTTTTAAAGAAGTCTCTTCTGTTCACCAAGCCTGCATATATTTGATCCAAAGTGCAGCAAAAAATATTTCAAAAATATTTTTACTATTTAAAACAACTGCTTTCTATTAGAATATATTTTAAAATGTAATTTATTCCTGTGATTTCAAAGCTGAATTTTTAGCATCATTACAGTCACATGATCCTTCAAAAATCATTCTATAATTCTGATTTGCTGCATCCTTCCTAAATAAAAGTATTAAGTTCTATAATTTCTTTCCCAAAACAAGCAAAAAAAAAGTTTTACTGACTCCAAGCTTTTAAATGGTATAGTGTATAATGCTACAAAAGCAGATTTTTATTGCAGATCAATTGAAAAAATTTAATTGAAAAATAAACAGTTTTAAATATTGATAATAATAATAATAATAATGTTTATTGAATGCCAAATCAGCATATTAGTATGATTTCTGAAGGATCATGTGACACTGAAGACTGGAGTAATACTGAAAAGGTAGCTTTGATCACAGGAATAAATAACATTTTAAAATATATTCAAATAGAAAACAGTTATTTTAAATAGTAAAACTAATTCAAAAATGTTGTGTTTTGCTGTTTTTACTTTGGATCAAATAAATGCAGGCTTGGTGAGCAAAAGAAAACATTAAACGTCTTACTGTTCAAAAACTTTTGACTAGTAGTGTATCTTTACTGTTTCTTTTAATCACTTAGATGATCTTTACTGAATAAAATATTAATTTCTTTCCCAAAAAAGAAAGAAAAAGAGTTGAACAGTAGTATATATGTTTTAGTTATTGCTACAAAGCATTAAGAGCTCTCACAGGAGATGAGGAAAACTAATATGACTATAAAGTGGAATTAATCAGATGAGCACAACCATAATCCATTCAAAAGATGTCCTTTAAAATCTTGAGTCAAACACATTTCATAATCTTTCAGATTATCTTGACATTCAAACATGAATGTGGCAGCTTTAGCACAGCTGAAAGCAGCAAGGAAAGTTTTAAACTATTATCATGCAAATAAAACCTGAGGCAAATGTACTAACTGTCAAAAAGGTAGATCATGCAAAGAGTGGTTGTACTATAAGCCCTCTGGACCAGAAGCTCTGACATCAACTAAATCGATATGATGCCTTCATCACATTTGAAGAAAGGTAAAATCAAGTGAATTCAGGAAGGGTAAGGTTTAACTGTGTGCGATTATCTTAAAAATCTTGCGCAAACGTCAGAGCGAATCAATAGACTGAATAAATTAGACTTCTTGTGGTACACGCTAACCCTGACCTGCTGTGTGAGTGTACAGCAATATCGGTTTCATTTTCTCTGAACGCTGTTGCCTGGAGACATGCTGATTGACGCATTTGCTTGCTCTCTGAGGGTGTCTATGAGCCGACCCAGCCTGTGCTACTGGCTCAGTGAGTCAGCAAAGTTATGTGGGCAACATTTTAGCATCATTCACAGTGGTCTGTACTAAATTCAACTCAAAAGCCAGACATCTCCATTGAGTGTTGACTAATAATCCAAACCAATTACAAAATAAAAAACAGCTGATATTTTGGATGGATGGATGGATGGATGTGGGATAACAAACTACAGGCTGCCACTGGTTAGGCAACTATGAGTAAATGTGAGTAATCGGTGTGAGACACTCGCACAATAGCCTGTTTCATTATTCTGAGACAGGAAGTTGGCAGGAGATCACTTCCTCGATGTGCACAGACTTCACAGACCACAGAATTACCAAATCGGACTTGCCGACTTAATTCCGTACCCGAAAAGGTATTTAGCTACATATGTTCATTTCCCAGCACCCACACGAGGATGGCCAATGAATTAGTAGGAAATACACAAAGATTCATTCTGCACTGATTGATTCAATACTTTAAGCATTATGAATATGAACTTCTCCCTAGTACACCAAAACTTAGGGGTTAGTATGATTTGGTTGTTGATGAAAGAAATTAATACTTTTATCCAGCAAGGATATTTTTATTTTTATAAATATTTATTATATATATATATATATATATATATATATATATATAAATAAATATTTTATTTATATATATACATGTTAAAAAAAATTAACACAACAGTTTTCAACATTGACAAATTGATGATGCTGAAAATTCAGCTTTGCCAACACAAAAATTAATTACATTTTAAAATATATAAAAATAAAAATAAAACAGTTGGGGTCTTACTGACCCCAAAAATGTAAACAGTTGTGTATATTTTTTTGCACAAACAAAATACATTTTACAGAAAATTTAGGATTCATCAACAAATTGGAACCTGGAAATAAATTGAAATAAAATTATATTTTACAGTATTACTATTTTTCCTTTTATTTTTTTTAGCAAATAAATATAGCCTTGATGAACATGTAGGAGACTTTTTTCAAAAAACACTCTTATTTCACAGTATTACTATTTTCCTTTATAAATGTAGCCTTGGTGAACATTATATATATATATATATATATATATATATATATATATATTTTTTTTTTTTTTTCCGAGTTAAGTGGTATTATACAGTTTTTCTATTATATAATTAATTATATAATTTTCAACACTGACAAATTGAACTTTGCCAGCACAAATTGTCTAAAAATAAAACGGTTATTTAAAATAGTTATTGTATAATATTACTTTTATTTGTTTATTTATTTATTTTACGATCAAATAAATGTAGCCTTGATGATCATATAGACTTTTTTTCAAAACAAAAACCTCCAAAATTTAACACAAACAAACAAACAAATAAATTCCACTGAAAATTTGGGATTCAAAAGCAAACTGAAACCTGGCAATGCATACAAAAAAGTTATAGGATTGTAAATCTATTATAAATCATAAATCTAAAGAATGTTATGCTCAAGTGGTTGTGATTGTAAAACAATTTGTATTTTGTTTTTTGAACCAAGTAGTATTATATAGTTTTTGTATTATATAATTAATTACATAATTTTCAACATCAACAAATGTTCATTTTCCAGCACTAAAATTATATTTTAAATAAAAATAAAACAGCTATTTTAAATTGTTAAATTTCACAGTGTTACTTATATATTAGGGCATTCAGTTTAATGCTTGGGAAGCTGAACACGGCAAACTTTCCCTCACATCCAAAAAAACACTTATTCGGAGACATTCTCTAACAAATCTTATGCAGTGCTGCCAACGATTTCCCGATGAAGTGGTGATGGGCGCGGTCTTGCTCTCCTCTGGTTGACATGTGGGAGAAATGCTCATATAAGGAGTTCCACCATCGTCTACGTCATTAGATCCACGATATGAAACTTGTACCAAACCGAAAGTTTGGTACAAGTTTTATATCCCCACTTTGAAGCCACAGCAGAATTGTTGTCTGTCTCAGAGCAACACAGCGGTGTTTAGTTTCTGAATGAGTCCGCGTTTTGTACAAATCGTGTGAATGACTCATTAAAACATTTACCGCCACCTGCTGGCAGATTTAGCTTCTTATTTAGAGTATCATTTCATACAAAAATAAATAATAATAAAATAACAATAATAATAAAAAAACTGAAGGGATCGTCCCCAAAAAATATTGTTTCGAACCTTTCTTTAGTGGAACATAAAAGAAAATATTTTGAAGACTGTTGGTAACAAAGCTGTTCTGGTTATCATGAGTTTCATTATATGAACAACAAATACTGAGATGTTTCTCACATGATCTATGTTCCATAGTTTAACATTAGGCTGTTGCAGCCTAAAATGTTCATGTGTAATAAAGTTAATGCTGAATCAAATAACATACTTCTTTCTAAAGCTACAATTTGTAATGTCTACTTGCTACTTTCTCATTTAACACAAAAAATAGATTAAAATAATAAAAAAATTTAAATAATCTTTTGAGGGTATTTTCACAGTCAAATTTATTTTTCGATTAATATAAAATTCTCTCTCTCTCTCTCTCTCTCTCTCTATATATATATATATATTACTGAAATAAATGCAGTCTTAGTGAGCATATAAAAGACTTCTTACACAAAACATTAAAACAGTCTTACTAACCCCATAAATGTAAATAGTTCACAATAATCAATCAGTAGGATTATTTTTAAGTATCAACTGAATGTTACAGTCAGATGGCTGTGATGATAAGATAATTTTAAATATAAGTAAGTAGAATTCGTTTTTGTCTTATATAATTATGAAAAATACACTAATTTTTTTATACAGTCTAATCACTTAAGCAGTCTGTTCAGACTGCATTTTTGCCGTTTAAATCTTTCAGACTGGTAGTAAAGACTCCCATTGTGTGAAGACGACAAGCACCACTGGGATTCTTAACGCCACCAACATAATACAGAACTCCCACATGACACTCCTTCAGACGGCTGTACCAGAGCTCTGTGGGCTGGAACATGGTGACTAGTCACTGTTTCTCTCTCTCTCCCTCTCTGCCATTTCAGCTTCCCTCAGCCCGGTCTATGCCATTAATAAATGATGGCCTCTGATCAGCCAGGATTCACGACTGCAATTATATTCAACATGCAGCAAGTGAGGAAACAGAGCCAACATGGAGCCAGTCAAACTACCAGCATTTGCCCAGCCTAAATATGTCTGGAACCAGGTAGGAGGACATTAAAAAACGAGACATGAAAGGTTTCAGAAGTGGCGAAGTGTGTGCTGCAGCGTGATAACGTTCCACTATCTTCCTCATAGTAACTAGAGTCGCCCTATTTTCTCTATGACCCCAACCAGGAACCTAAAGTCAGAACAGCTCTCATGTGTCCTGCAGAGAGACTTTGGATGGGTGGGGGTCGGAGGGAAAGAGGGGTATTCAGCACCTTGGACAGCTTCTCGCAAAGCCTCCCCAATCCGGAACCATTTAATATGAGATATATGAGCAGCTGCATTCTCCTTTCCACACTTTGGATTATCTTTATTCACATGCAGTCCCAATACTTCTCCACTATCTCCGTTTCCATATTGCATCTATCCACTCACTTCCCTTCACTTTTAATATCTCAATCGAGTAATCACCCACACCTGCTTAACAAAATGCTGTCCATGCAAACTGGCCCCTCAAAGTGCAGATAGGACTCGTGCGTGATTGCTGGTAATGACTATGCATTTGCATTGTGTGTGGTAATTAGGAAATATGCTGACATGAGCCTGAAAACATCACACTTTACACTCAAAGGAATATATATGTGTTTATACACATTTGGCAGATAGGTGAAATGTGCACTCAACAGCATTCAACGCGCAGTGTTGTGTGCACTGGCATCGGACCCCAGGGAATTGGTCTACTGCATGCTGATATGCAAATATGTTCTAGTTTTGAATCTTAGGAGCCATATTTGATTCAAAAGCTGCAGTGAAGGTGAAGAACAGCAGTAAATGCTGCCTAAATGTATGCTTTGTTCCTTAAGACTTGGAACATATTGTACAAATCAAATGGATTACTTGTATGGTTTTTCGATATCTACCTTATTCTTCAACGCAGACGTAAGCCTATGGGTGAGACTTCTGGTTCATTAGCTGCTATAGGGAAAAAATTAGAAGAGTAACAATGTGCAGTAAACGGTAAAGCTGTTTGCACTACAAACCAATGTATTTATAATATATAATACATATACATTAAAATAATATGGTGAGACACACTAATTTGCTACAGTTCAAAATAGCTGGATGCAGGTGAGACCCATAGCCAGACCCATAAAATTAATATTAATTTATATAATAAAATAAAATTTTGCTCTTACGGCAAAAATAAGGTGGATAGGGCCCTATATTTTCTGCGATGCAGAAAACACAGACGGAAATGGAAATGGAATTAACTGGAATTTAAATTTTTGGACAAATAAATCAAAAGTAGGTCAGTACACTTAAAAAAACATGATATGGCCTAGTGTTTGTGAATATTAAGCTGCAAAAATGCTATTTAAAAATGAATGCTGCATGTTCTGTGTGAATGAATGGCGCAGATGTGCAGTTTTGTTTACTACACACTTACTGAAGCACGTGTAACACTCGCTGTTTTCAGTCTCTGCCACATCAAAATATGAGTACATCAACAAATAAACAAAACAACAAATCTCTAGAACTGCTCTGAGAGTCAGTTCATGAGAATTTTACTATTTCTTTTGAGAAAAAAACTATCGTCACATCATGTACAAACAGAAACTTAACAGCTCCACAGCAACACGTCAAAATAAAAGTTTGGTTTAACTTGAAGAAATTGTGACATAAATATATTACTTAGTACTACAACTAATGCAGTTTTTATTAAAACACTATTCTTTAACCCCTTAATTGTCACCCATCCCCTCTGTGGGATGCCTAAGTTAACTTCACTATTTTACAAATAAATTCTAATTTAATAATGACCAACTATATATTGTTGGAAAGGTCTAAGACTCCTAAATAGATATTTTACCTTTTTTTTGTTACAAATTATTTAGGAAAAGTTATAGATAAATTCATGACAAGAGTGCACCTCAAAAATCTACTTCATAACAGGAGTTCTGACCTTTGGCACAAAAAGACTTTCTTTGTTGCCTTTTTCCCCCATCACGCTTTGGAAATCATAAGAAATTATATATCAGTGGAAAACTTGGAAAAATGTCAAAATTCATCCTTTGAAAACCATTCTAAAACCAGACATTGCATTACCATGGAAAATGTACACCAAAATCATATTACAAAACATTTAACAAAATAAGTTTGAATACTGCATTTTCATGTCTATGTTAAAAAATGGGAGTGACAGTTAAAGGGTTAAGTAATATTTACCAGAAAAATCTAAATACACAGTACAGTATTTCTGACGACAAACAACAAGCCCTACTCTACACTGTTCAAAACTCACAATTGAATAGTCAGTAGCAAATTCTCTAAATATGAAAACGTACTTACAGGCTGTGAATCAGAAGCACTAGACTGTCCTTGCAAAGCTGGAAGGACAGTAAACTCTCCCAGGTTCAGGAAACAGTCCTCAGTAAAATGCGCTGCACACACTCGAATATTTGGTTTGTACTGTTCTGGAACAGTGTTTAACCACTGATTTTTATTTGTGTCCTCTTTTGAAAGCTACTGCAGCGAAAATAAAAGTTACACCTTCTTTCTTTGCGTATACATTTGGGCAGTGTTACACAGATCTTCCCACACAGTGATGTAGATTTGTGGGGGCGTGTTTGAATGAGGCATTTTAGGAAGACTTGGCTGAGTCTTAAGTTTTTTAAAGAATATCTTTTTGGATTTGAGACTTTAAACTTTTGTTAAAAATTAAGTTTTATAGGGTCTTAAAAATCTAATTTTATTAATCTTTTATTAATTTTCTGTTAAATTGTGTAAGTTTTAATGGTTTAATTTAATTAGACATGCTTTTTAATTCATATTTTTAAATTTAACCATTAAAACAGAGTCTAGAAAAATTAAACAGAAAAAAAACTGAATTTGGAAAAAAAAAAATATATATATATATATATATATATATATATAGATATATAAATAAAGATATATCCTGAAGGTTTTTGGGATTTGTTTATATACCTGTATAATTTACTTGATTATATACAACATTTTGTTCCTCAAAAAAAAAAAAAAAAAAAAAAAAAAATATTGTTTTCTTTCTGTTCTCAATATTTTCTGAATTATGAAGTGACAAAAATGAGATTCAGTCTGTAAAAACTTTTGACTCTAATATGTGACCATATGTGACCACAAAACCAGTAATAAGGGTCAATATTTGTCCAAGATACAACAATTCTTAAATCTGGAATCTGAGGGTGAAAAAAAATAAAAATGAAAAATAAAAAATATATAGAAAATGGCCTTTAAAGTTGTCCAAATGAAGTTCTAAGCAATGCATATTACTTATCAAAAATTAAGTTTTGATATATTTACGGTGGGAAATTTACAAAATATCTTCATGGAACATGATCTTTACTTAATATACTAATGATTTTTGGCATAAAAGAAAAATCAATCATTTTGACCCATACAATGTATTTTTTGCTACTGCTACTAATATACCCCAGAGACTTATGACTGGTTTTGTGGTCCAGGGTCACATATGTGACCAAAAAAAAAAAGAAAGAATTTTGAAACTGACTTTACCCAGTGTTTAGAATTTTGCATTAGAAATGTATGTAAATTAGTGCATATTTACACATTTACACATTTAAACATGCACATTTAAACCGTTTAAGTGACGCTGGATTTGTTTTGTATGTGTCACTGCAGTTCTGATTTGAAATGTCAGTTGAGCGGTGCTACAACTTTAATGCTCTGTGACATTTTAAAATAACATATCATCTGCACTACACCTTAAACCCACACGATAGTATGAACAAAAGCGAATGTGACATAAAAACGTAATCGCAATATGCCATTTTAGCTTGTTTTTCGATCTCTCATCTTTCAGCTCTTTCATCGTGAGTCATGTTTTTCACAGGATTCGTACCCAAGGATTCCGCATCATAAGTCCAATTCAGTGCCGGCTGAGCTACCAAGCAAGCTTGTTATATCCAGAAAGCAAAACATATGAAGCTGTAAATTTTAGATCATAACTGTGTACGAAATGTGCTCGCTGTTTTTCCACCTCTAGTGTTCATTTCTGTTGGAATCTACAGTGATATGTACGCATTGGTACATATTTCACGTTTTGTGAAAAAGTACCCACAGGTATGAGACCAGGTAGAAAAATTTAAATCATATACTGCACCTTCACGTTATTCCAAACATGTATTACATTTTTGTTTTTAAACCTATACAATAAAAATCTGAGGGATAGTGAGTCAATGGATGGACAAAAAAAAAAAAACACTGTTGAACATACAAGATTGGAATGGCAAGAGGTTAAGTAAGTGATTTATCCTTTTAAAGAAGCACAATATTGAACATGTTACAATTAGGTTGTACAGAAGGCTCCAATCTAGAATCCATTATTGTGTGGTGTGCGTTTCAATTATGCATTAACATTCTAATAAGAACTTTTCTTATCTTTGTTCAGATGTGTGCTGATGTGCATAGAAAGGGCAAAAAGAGCCATAAAGATGAGTTGAAGAGAAAAATCAATACCATGTCTCAAATTGCTCTACAAATGGTTGCATTAAGTGTCTCTAAAGGAAATAAGAGGCAGAGAGAAAGAACATATAGAGTGAAACATTGCTGCCCGACATCCTCAACATCAACAACACACATACTGACACTGTGTTTACTGGCAGAGGTTGTAATCAGAGACTACCTCTGCCTGAAGTCAGTGACCAGTAATGCAAACCAATAAAAAGAATAAGAATAAAAATGTATTAACCAGAGTTCAACATGGCTGATATTGTCTGATAGAGCAACACTGGAGTTTACTTTTGTTATCAGTGATACTGGGCAACACACATTTCACTCTCTTTGCTGGTCAATACGAATCCTCCCAGCTTATCTCTCCCTTAAGTCACAGCAACAAATTAAAGCCTTTCGGTGGTAATTGCAGCTGTCTTGCAGGCCTTCAATAACTGGATGGCTCTGACTATAAGCCAGCACATCACCTGGTTCAAAAAGGACTGTGTTTAAGCATGCCTTGATTGACAGACAAAAGGTTTTTAAGCCCTCTGTGCCGAAAATCCTTTACCTAATTTGGTGTTCATGGTCGAAAATGGCTTTTAAATCTTATTATGCTACAGTCAAACCACAAATTATTGAGACACCAGATAGAATTTAGGATTTTTTTTGTATTAGTGGGTGCAGGACACTATAGTTCATTTATGTAAGTGAGGATAGCAACATAAAGTAAACTGTGACATATTATACCCAAAATTTCTTCATACAGTAAACTACCAGTAAAAATTTGACCTGATCATGTTTTGTTATATACCTTTCTATTAAAGTTATCAAGATGAATTTGTTCTGGCACAGTTTAACTCTTAATTTCTTGTCATATTTTATTACCATTTACAACTATAGTGAATAAACTGTGATAATGTGAGAAATGTTTTGGTTTGACTATATATTATCACCAAACCTTGCATTCAGTCTTTTTGTCAAAGACAAAACTGTTTTCTTTCACAGGTTTTGTATTCCTTTTTAAAACTGACTGGTCATAGGCCTCACTGATCTGAGTTTAAATACCTTTCTGAGTGGAAAAAAAAAACATTAATTGTGGATAATTTTGACAGTACTGTCTCAAAAATGAAAACTGAGGTGCATAAGCTCATATCCATGAGGCCTACGATCAATTAGCTATGCAACGTGCTAATAGAGGTTTTTCATGACGCGTCATCAAACTGTCATACTGGCAGTACTAAATTGAACCAAACAAAACTTGCATATTTTGCTGATTATTGCTGTTGAAAATGGTCAATTAATTATTGTCATGTTTTGGGCTGTACTAATCGGTCAGACTGGGAAAAAAATTGTGGTTGGCCAAGCTAAACCAAGATTTCCTGTGCAAGAATCTTGAAAACATTTGTGTTTTTTCTTATCATTTCTGCTCAGATACACATGAAATATTATACCCCAATATCTTAATACTGCTTGTACGTATCTTTACCACCTATTAACTTTAGTTTGTCAGAATATTGCACAAGAAATAAAAACAAGAAACAAAATAAGCTGATAAAAAAAAAAAAACTAAATCCAATATGATGATAATGTAACATAACAAGAACTTTATAAGCAATATTTTGTAGGCTATAGTGGGTACCAAATAAGTACCAAAATGATAAATTTTTTTAGAAGTTGTTATTAAAATATAATAAGTAAAAGTTTGTTTAGGTTCATTTAATAATTTCTTCAGCAAGGACACATTAAATTGATCAAATGTATCACAATTATCACCAAAAACACTGAAAGCATTAAGCAGCACAGCTGTTTTTAACATTGATTATAGAATTTTTTTTCTTAAGCACCAAACCAGGATATTTAAATTATTTCTGATCATGTGACACTGACGACTGCAGTAATGGCTGCAAATTCAGCTTCAGGAATAAAGTTAATTTTAAAATATATTCAAAGAGAAAAGTTTTAAATTGTACAAATATTTCACAATATTACTGTCTTGTAATATTGATGCATGAGCATAAGAGACAAACATTTTAAAACATTTAACAACTATTAAACAATACAGTGTGAATATGTGACCCTGGACCACAAAACCAGTCATAAGGGTAAATGTTTTTGAAACTGAATCTGAACAAGCTTTCCATTGATGTATGGTTTGCTAGGATAGGACAATATTTGGCTGAGATACAGCAATTTGAAAATCTGGAATCTGAGAATACAAAAAAAAAAAAAATCAAAATATTGAGAAAATCACAGTTAAAGATGTCCAAATGAAGTTCATAGCAATGCATATTACTAATAAAAAATTACGTTTTGATACATTTATGATATATTTCATAGAACATGATACTTAATATCCTAATGATTTTTGGCATAAAATAAAAATCAATAATTTTGACCCATACAATGTATTGTTGGCTATTGCAACAAATATACCCACGCTACTTAAAACTGGTTTTGTGGTCCAGAGTCACGTATAAGAAAATGTGGATTTCTTTGCAGTGAGAAAATCTCTGCTGCCGCAGCCTAACAAGTTGAGAGTTTATGGAAGTAACGACTGGAACAGATCCACAAGCTGATACACATTCTCCATGGATCAACAACACCCAGAGAAATCCACAAAAAGCTGCGAGGAGGGTCTTTTTGCTACTTCACAACATCTCTGAAAGGCTTCAGATGGAGACAGCGAAATAAAGCCGGGATCAGAATCCCTGGAGAGAAGCAGTGCCTCCGTACCATGGCAGCATCCATTGTTTACTCTCACAGTGTGAATCATACTCTCCGCAGCGCAATCTCAGACTTAAGTCCCACAGATCTGAGGACAGCTAAGACATTCTGGAGGCTTAATTCATCTGGTAGGAGGTTTCGAATGACGACAGGGGGCAGAATGCCAAGGGAAATCAGAGCCGAGTTGCCCTGCTAAACATAAACTTACCTACTCACATCACTCACAATGCTAGGACTCATTCAACCATACCAATGGATAACTGACCTAGTCATCACTGTCATCACACAGAAACAATACCAGGCAGAGTCTGCAGGCTGCAGCTACACAAGTTCTCTCAATGGCACACACTGGGTGTGTCTCAACATCCAGATTATTTATTTATTTATTCATTCTCTTCTGTAAGTACACAAGCTACATTTTACACAACACTGCAGACTGCAAATGCATTCAAATGGACCTTATGAAACTTTTATACCATTTTGATGGTACATATTTTTAAAAAACACCAAAGACTTTAGATGACTGCAGTACATAACCCATCACTGTATCAAATTCATGAAATCCAGCTATTTACAACAATAGTTTATATTTTACAAAAGCATTTGAAATAAAAATGAATTAAAAAAAAAAAAAAAAAAAAAAGCTTTAAGTCATTAAACTTGATAAATAGTTGAACTGACACTTAATACATTTAAACAAATGACCAATTTTAGCAATAAACATTTGCAGGAAACAAATACAAAAAACACGGAAAGATGATAATTTAATAGCCGAGTGATTATTTACTCAAAAAAATAAACTTTAATAAAACCTAATACGTCAATAACATAACAGATCAAATAGCATGCCACACTAGATCCACAGCTTTTAAATTGGCTATTTTTATTATCACGGTCAAATCAAGCAGGTGTATACAGCCGCCTGTAAATAATCAATAATAATGCTTATTATCAAAACTTCCCTTGGCAATTCCAATATGACACTCACCGCTTTGCTCTCCAAGAAAGACGAGTTTGAATTTCCTTAAAGGGTTTCCAAAGTCATTACCCACAGACATGTTTGAGGGCTTGTTTTTTAACAGCGTGTTCCCACCGGTGTAAATGTCTGGATGGGGCAGCGCGATGGAAAAAGCGGCGCTCCTGTGCGTTTGGAAACGGGAATGCTGCACTGGATCGGCTGTCAGGCTTAGTAGCTGCTGCGCATGCGCGGCCTCACCTCTCTCTCCCTCTCTCACTTCCACGCACATACACGACGTAATGCTGTATCAACCCACGGAGCGTGACGTCATGCTGTATCAACCCACAGAGCATGACGTCATGCCATATCGCCCACCGTAAGCTATGGAGTCCCTGATTTTCTAGGTATGTTAGAATACGAGCATACATGACATTGCTTAGTTTGTTTGTTAATTGGGTGGTGCCTGTTTGAGTAGCGGTTAAATCTTAAGAGCTGGTAATCTAAAACCTGCTTGTTTGATTAGTAATTCCCAACTAGGGTTACTGGTTGGGTACCCTAGGGAATAGGCTACTTAAGTGGGATCCAGGGGGTATTTGGAAAGAGAAAATTCATAGATTACAATAAGTAAACAATTGCTAATAACTTATAATAATTGTGCAAGTTTGGTGATTTTGTTTACATAACTCATAAAACAAGCAACTTTAATAATATTAATCATAATGCAAAATAATATACAGTATAATAAGTTGAAACTTACAAATTTTACAATAAGTGCATCTCCTAAAATATATATTTTTTTCTTTTTTGTATTTACTACTATTGTGAGCTAAATAAATTTGTCCATATATGTAGAGGAAAATGTTTTGTTTTTTTTCCCATTTTTATCAAAACTACATGCACTGAAATCATGTGTTTGAAAATCATAATTATATCTTTGTCATATTTCACATATATCATAATTAACAGATTAAGAAGTTGACATAATGAGATAAAATGGTCTCAGTTGTGAGATTAAAAAGTCAATTATAATAAGGTTCATTAGTTAACATGAACTAAGAACGAACAATACTTCTACAGCATTTATTAGTCTTAGTTATTTACATTTTAGAATTTACTAATGCATTATTAAAATCACAAATTGTGTTTGTCAACATTAGTTAATACACTGTGAACTAACATGAACAAACAAGAACATCTGTATTAATTTGTATTAACATTAACAACGATTGATAATTAGTGTAATAAATGTATTGTTTATGGTTCGTCCATGTTAGTTAACACATTAACTAAGGTTAACAAATGACACCTTATTGTAAAGTGTTACCAAATTTTGAAATTAAGTCATAATTACGACACAAAGTCAATTATGACAAAAAGTCAACATTATTGCAAATTCAAAGCAAATCATAATTATTAGATAAAAAGGCCAAATTATGACAAACTAAAGTCATAATTAGTAATTAAAAGTCAAAATTGCACTACCGGTTAAAAATGTTTTTTAAAGAAGTCTATTAGTATAATTTTTGGGGAAAGAAATGAGAGAAATTAATTATTTTATTTGGCAAGGATGCTTTAAATTGATCAAAATGATGATAAAGACATTTATAATGTTTTCTATTTCAAATAAATGCTGTTCTTCTGAACTTTCTATTCATCAAAAAACCTGAAAAAGTCTGCTCAGCGGTTTTCAAAATAATAATAATAATAATAATAATAATAATAATAATAATAATGTTTTTTGAGCAGCAAATCAGAATATTACCATGATTTCTGGAGGATCGTGTAACTGGAATAATGATGCAAAAAATTCAGCTTTGAAATCACAGGAATAAATTACATTTCAAAATATATTCAAACAGAAAACAGTTATTCTAAATGATACAAATATTTCAAAATTTTACCGTTTTTGCTATACTTTGGGTCAAATAAGTGCAGACTTGGTGAGCAGAAGAGACTTCTTTGAAAAACATTACAAATCTTACCATTCAAAAACTTTTGGCTGGTGCAGTGTATTTGACTTTTTATGTCATAATTATGTTTTTTTTTTTTTTTTTTTAACCTTATGTGGCAGTAATTGGCTTTTATTAAAGATCAGCCAAATAAAAAAGCAACAAATTGTGAAAAAAAATTATATTTAAAATAACTTATACATTGGTAAATAAATGTTACATATTGAATAATAAAGACTTATCAGAAAGTCACGATTCATTACTCCAAGCAGCAATAAGAACAGAATGTTGTAATTTGTATTAAGAACCGTGGGGGAGTATGCACAAAGTGTATAATAAAACAGCAATATCAGGTATAAAAATATATTTTACAAACATCTAATGCCTATTTTCAAAATGTCTTCACATTTGAAAGTAACATTTTAAATCTCCTCAGGCTACTATTGTTATTTGAAGCTACACCTCAACACACACAGTTTGATATTCGATACACTTGTGTATCTTTGTGTATCTGCATTTGGGTACAAAGAGCACCCCACATCCTTCACATAGTCTTCAAATACAAAATAAAATAAAATAAACACTAAACCATTTTGAATCAAACTGTGTATTAACCAAAGCTAAGGACAATACATAGACATTTCTCTACTGTTTTGTGTCCTCCCCAAAGGCGCCACAATCCTACATAATCTGCTGATGAAAACTGTATGATAAAACATTTTGAGCGCTATATGTAGTTATTTATTAATATCAAAATAACTGTGAAGGTGGAAAGTCCCTGAATCTGTCCAGTTACGGCCCCTGCTAGCATGCAGGTGGAAATAAATACCCAAGAAGTTATTATACAACTTGAGAAATGTCCAAACTGAATTCATCACATTTCCAGCCAGGTGTTGGAAGGAGGGGTGTCTGACAAGAAATATCCAGGGGCTCAACTCACTCAGAAGCTTCTCAAAAGTGAGCTGCGATGGGCTAAGCAGGACTGAGGCATCACAGAGGTCCTTCTGGCTTATTCTCTAAGCTGTACTCTCTGGTCCGGTGCATTTTCCAGGCAATAAATGCCAGGATTGAAATGCCTAATGTCTTATAGCCCACCTGAAGTCCTAGATACCTGCAACAAGTCATCATGATCATCAGGAGTGATACAATTATTATTATTATTATTTTTTGCACTAATTAGCATAGTTTGCTTTCTGTTTTAACCTTGTTTGGCTGAATATATGCAGTGCGTATGTTTGTTTAAACGTACTTAATTCAAAATGTACCTTCATAATGCATTTAGGTCAAACAAGAACATATTCTTACCTGTTTCTAAGGAGGTTGTTGTCATAGTAACCACATCCTTGCTTTTTTCCACAAGCAATTTTCCACCAGATACATGTGGAGTCTATGGTCATCCCGAACAGAGCTGGAGCTGGCAGCCAGGCTAAACAAAAAGAGAAAGAGAGAGAGAGAGAGAAAAAAAATTAATTACCACAAATGTAATCAAATATATAAAACTATACACTAAAATACCAAAAAAGCATAGATGTTTTATAATAGCAATAATAATTCTTAGATTTAAAAAGTGTAACAGAGATTGATTAATTAATTGCACCTCTTACACAGTAGCTGTGTTGTTGTATCACCAGAAGGGGTCGCTAAAGTATTAACAGTATTGCAATTGCACTTGCACATTTTTTTTTTCCCCCCCTTCATCTGAGAATCATTTACACTGTGATTTTCACTCACCACCATTCTCCATTTCTCTCTGTGTATTATCGGGTATCATGTTTTCTGTATATTTATTGCATTTAAAGTGCATTTAACACTTTAAAAGAGTAAATCAATTAAAAAAAAAGGTTTTAGTATTGTACTTACTCAGAACCCTCAGAAGCAGAAACTGAACCCCAATGGCAAAGGACTTCTCTTCTTGAGGAACTGACCTGTAAGTAAAGACAAAAATTAGTGAAATAAGACACAAAAACTCTTGAGATAGAGGTGTATGTTGGCCTGCTTGTGTTTCTCACCTGAGCACCATCATGTAGATAGGGTTGTGTGTTAGGCTGGCAATAAGTCCAGCCAGAGATATAAGAAGCATTACAGGCAGGAGATAGTGGGGGCAGGTGTTGGCACAAGGGCCAGGCTGGGCAGTAGCCTGACCAGGAATACACCGGCAGTTACTATAAATCTGTGTGTGGAGAGATAGTGGATGCTATTATGTTATCACGTTTTCAACAATTTTGTTTATTTCTTTTTAATATAGTGCTTTTTATAATGCATATTGTGTCAAAGCAGCTTTACAGTATTTATTACCTTTTTTATTACCAATTATATTAGTACTTATTACCTCGCAATTTGTGAGTTACAAAGTCAGAATTGAAAGATATAAACTTGCAATTGTGACTTTTTTCTCAGAATTGCAAATTTCTCACAATTCTGATTTTATAACAGACAATTGCAAGTTAATAAGTCAGAGAGTCAGTGACAAAAAATAAATAAATACATAAAAAAATATAAACATGGTTAACATGCAATTGCGAAAAAAAGTCAGAATTGCAATTATATCTTGCAATTTTGACTTTATAACTTGCAACTGCGAGTTTACATCATGCAATTCTGACTTCAGAATTGCGAGTCTGAGACAAAAATTGATACAAACTCTGACTTTTTTCCTCAGAATTGCAATGTAAACTCGCAATTGTGATTTATAAAGTCAGGATCGCAAGACATAAACTCGCAATTCTAAGAAATAGTCACAATTCTGACTTTTTTCTCAGAATTGCAATATAAACTTTCAGTTGCGATAAACTCACAATTCTGAATTTTTCTCAGAATTGTGTGACATAGACTTTCAATTTCTAGTCAGAATTATAAACTCGCAATTACGAGAAAAAGTCAGAATTGATAGAAACTCGCAATTACGATTTTTTTTACTCTGAACTGCTATATAAAATTGTATTTGCGAGTTATAAAGTCAGAATTGCGAGACATAAACTCGCATTTCTGATTAGTTTTTTCCTCAAGTTGCAAGTTTATATCTTGCAATTCTGACTTTATAACGTGAAATTGTGAGTTTACAATTGCAATTGTGAGAAAAAGTCAGAACTGTAACTATATCTTGCAAGTTTGACTTTATAACTTGCAATTGCGAGTTTACATCACGCAATTCTGACTTTATAACTCACAATTGCGATACTGAGACTTGAAACAAACTCACAATTCTGACTTTTTTCCTCAGAATTGCGATATAAACTCGTAATTGTGACTTATAAAGTCAGTATTGCAAGACATAAACTCGTAATTCTGAGAAATAGTCACATTTCTGACTTTTTTTCTCAGAATTGCAATATAAACTCTCAGTTGCGATAAACTCACAATTCTGACTTTTTTCTCCGAATTGTGTGATATAAACTTGCAATTATGAGAAAAAGTCAAAATTGATAGAAACTCGCAATTCCGAATTTTTTACTCAGAATTGCAATATAAACTCACATTTGCAAGTTATGAAGTCGGAATTGCGAAACAAAGTCAAAATTCTGAAAAACAAAGCTCAATTCTGATATTTTTTTTTTTTTTTTTTTTTTTTCACAGAATTGTGAGATATAAACTCACAATTCTGATTTGTTTTTTCCTCAAGTTGCAAGTTAATATATTGCAATTCTGACTTTATAACATGAAATTGCAAGTTATTTAGTCAGAATTGTGAGATATAAACTCGCAATTGTGAGAAAAAGTCAGAATTGTAACTATATTTGGCAATTTTGACTTTATAACTTGCAATTGTGAGTTTACATCACGCAATTCTGACTTTATAACTCACAACTGCGAGTCTGAGACAAAGTCAAAATTGATACAAACTCGCAATTCTGACTTTTTTCCTCAGAATTGCAAGACATAAACTCTTAATTCTGAGAAATAGTCACAATTCTGACTTTTTTTCTCAGAATTGCAATATAAACTCTCAGTTGCGATAAACTCACAATTCAGATTTTTTTTTTTTTTTTTTAGAATTGTGTGATATAAACTTCCAATTGCGAGACAAGGTCAGAATTGATAGAAACTCACAATTCTACATTTTTTACTCAGAATTGCAATATAAACAATTCTGAAAAATAAAGCACAATTCTGACTTTTTTTTCACAGAATTGTGAGATATAAACTCACAATTCTGATTAGTTTTTTCCTCAAGTTGCAAGTTTATATCTCACAATTCTGACTTTATAACATAAAATTGTGAGTTATTAAGTCAAAATTGTGAGATATAAACTTGCAGTTGCGAGAAAAAAGACAGAACTGTGACTTTATCTTACAATTTTGACTAGAACTCACATGATATAAACTTGCAATTGCGAGTTATAAAGTTAGAATTGCATGACAAACTCGCAAGTCTGAGAAATAAAGTTGCAATTCTGACTTTGCACAATATAAACTCGCAATTGCAATAAAAAAAAGTCAGATATTCAAGATACAAATTTACAATTGCGAAAAAAAATTGTGAGTTCGCAATTGTGAGTTTATATCCCGCAATTTTCAGAATTGTGAGCTAAAAAAAAGCAACTTTTTTTTTTTATTTAGTGGTAGAAATGGGCTTCCATACTATAGAGTTCACAGTCTTTGTAATGCGTTTTCAGCAATACATTTCTAACACATCTAATGTGTTTAGAAACAATACTCTGAACTGTTACTTTAAAGTCTCTGGACTAAAACTAATTTAAAACTACATTAAAAAAAAATTGTATAGAAAACATACTTCAGTAATCTTTGTTTTATTTACAATAACTTTTATGTAAAAAGCTATGTATCAAACTACATAATATGAAAAAACACCTTTCATATTGAATTGGAAACCAATAATACAAAAATTAATAAATTTCACATCTTTCTTCACTTTTGCAGTGGTTTGCATTGTGGGTGAGCAAAACTAGTTGAGAAACCCTGCATTAGTGCTTACCTTCATTACAAACATCATTACAAGTGATAGCTATATGGAGACCATAATTATACAGAGAACAACAACTAACAGTGTTTCACTGATGCAGCTAATACTAACACTTATAATGCTTTCCTCGTGCTCTACTAACTTTCAATGACATAGTGTCCTCAAATGCCTGTTTTGTTAAATTCAACAAGCAAGAGAATCCAGCCCCAAGTCTATTTCTCACTATAATTACCTCCTGGTGTGATATGTGCTGTGTCATATAGAATAATTCATCATCAGCTGCTCCTGTAAGTCTCTTGCTGGGCAATTATACAGAAGCTTTAACACACTAAAGGTGTTCAGAGTCCCCAATGCACTTCCTCCAGGAAGTATTACTAATTAGGGATTGACTGGACTCAACCCATTGATCGCTAACAGACCATGGCCGGTCATTTGCTCAATGTCGCTAGTACAGCAAAGACTCACATTAAGCTGCTGTCTGGCTTTAGTAATGAGCTAAATAAAGGTCCAGATGGATAGAACTCTAGTTTGAGATAACATGGAAACTTCTTGACCAATTTCTGTTTTGGTTGTCAGATTTTTTTTTTTTTTTTTTTACCTTGACTCTATACTTGTTTTCCATGCTGTAGTTTGTGCACCCAGCATGGCAAGGTGAGATGTATTCAATGTTGTTTTCCCCACACACTGGGTTAAAGGCGCTGCTGGGACAGGAGCAATTGGTACTACAGGACGGCTGAGGCCTGTGGGGCAGAATGACACAATTTAGCCTCTACTTGCAGAATAAAGACACATTTTATGAATTGGTGATCCTGAAGTAGCAGTTGACTCAAAAATTCTGCCATTACTCACAGTTATGTTGTTCTAACTCCGTTTGACAAAAATAATTATTGGCACATATTTTGGTCAGACTGAAATATTACAGGTGCTGGTCATATAATTAGAATATCATCAAAAAGTTGATTTATTTCACTAATTCCATTCAAAAAGTGAAACTTGTATATTATATTCATTCATTACACACAGACTGATATATTTCAAATGTTTATTGCTTTTAATTTTGATGATTATAACTGACAACTAATGAAAATCCCAAATTCAGTATCTCAGATAATTAGAATATTACTTAAGACCAATACAAAGAAAGGATTTTTAGAAATCTTGGCCAAATGAAAAGTATGAACATGAAAAGTATGAGCATGTACAGCATTCAATACTTAGTTGTGGCTCCTTTTGCCTGAATTACTGCAGCAATGTGGCGTGGCATGGAGTCGATCAGTCTGGCACTGCTTAGGGGTGTTATGAGAGCCCAGGTTGCTCTGATAGTGGCCTTCAGCTCTTCTGCATTGTTGGGTCTGGCATATTGCATCTTCCTCTTCATAATACCCCATAGATTTTCTATGTGGCTAAGGTCAGGCGAGTTTGCTGGCCAATTAAGAACAGAGATACGATGGTCCTTAAACCAGGTACTGGTAGCTTTGTCACTGTGCAGGTGCCAAGTCCTGTTGGAAAATTAAATCTGCATCTCCATAAAGTTGGTCAGCATCAGGAAGCATGAAGTGCTCTAAAACTTCCTGGTATACAGCTGTGTTGACCTTGGACCTCAGAAAACACAGTGGACCAACAACAGCAGATGACATGACACACCAAACCATCACTGACTGTGGAAACTTTACACTGGACCTCAAGCAACGTGGATTCTGTGCCTCTCCTCTCTTCCTCCAGACTCTGGTACCCTGATTTCCAAAGGAAGTGCAAAATTTACTTTCATCAGAGAACATAACTTTGGACCACTCAGCAGCAGTCCAGTCCTTTTTGTCTTTAGGCCAGGCGAGGCGCTTCTGACGCTGTCTGTTGTTCAAGAGTGGCTTGACACAAGGAATGCGACAGCTGAAACCCATGTCTTGCATACGTCTGTGCGTAGTGGTTCTTGAAGCACTGACTCCAGCTGCAGTCCACTCTTTGTGAATCTCCCCCACATTTTTGAATGGGTTTTGTTTCACAATCCTCTCCAGGGTGCGGTTATCCCTATTGCTTGTACACTTTTTTCTACCACATCTTTTCCTTCCATTCACCTCTCTATTAATGTGCTTGGACACAGAGCTCTGTGAACAGCCAGCCTCTTTTGCAATGACCTTTTGTGTCTTGCCCTCCTTGTGCAAGGTGTCAATGGTCGTCTTTTGGACAACTGTCAAGTCAGCAGTCTTCCCCATGATTGTGTAGCCTACAAAACTAGACTGAGAGACCATTTAAAGGCCTTTGCAGGTGTTTTGAGTTAATTAGCTGATTAGAGTGTGGCACCAGGTGTCTTCAATATTGAACCTTTTCACAATATTCTAATTTTCTGAGATACTGAATTTGGGGTTTCATTGGGGACTAATGAAAATTTGGGGTTTTCATTAGTCTGTGCGTAATGAATGAATATAATATACAAGTTTCACTTTTTGAATGGAATTAGTGAAATAAATCAACTTTTTGATGATATTCTAATTACATGACCAGCACCTGTATATGCTTAAAATCTCAAATTTTCATTGGAATAACCATCCCAGTACAATATTCATATTTCACCTTTATGTGGTAGAATGAATACATGTTTGCGACATCATGAGAGCAAGTAAACAATGACATATTTTTCATTTTTGAATGAACTATTCCTTTAATATCCAGACACAGTCAAGTCTGATAAGAATATTGGTCAGAGTTCAGGACGTAGATCATTTAACTGAGTAAACCCTACAGTTTTATGTACTTGTGTAATTGTTCTCACACAATAATAGGAGTATGTTCAGAAAGTTCATGGCACATAATCAAGTCGCTAGAGTTTCCATTTGAACACACAGTGTTTTAGAGAAACAGACATTTCCTTTCCTCCCAGCTGGCACAGTGAAAGTGTTCGGATATGTAGGACACACAGCATTTTGTATGTTGATCTGAACTCAAGCTCAGAGTACAAGGGCTCTTCTTCTATGACTTGTGTCATGTGCTGTTTCTGCCCCCTGTGCTTGCTCAACTGAACATACAGAATTTCACTGGAAGTTGGTCTGGACATTTTCACTAGAACACAATGGTCTGAATCCAAACACTAAGAGAAGACAAAGAACAGGGTTCTAACAAAACACCATAATATATACTTAGCAGTGGTGAGCGGTGACTTTTTTTTTTTACAGGGTATGCTGAGTGCTAAGACACCATTTTTCCGTTTGGACGAGGGCTTCGCAGACAGCTTACCTAGCCAATGCAATCACGCGCATAACAGCAAAACCCAACCCTGAGGAGTCATAGCAACAGAGCAGAGGCGAGAAAGCTGCGGAGAATCCGCTTGCACGGAAGCTTCCGTAACTGACTGATTTACAGAGAATTACCGTTGTTTGCCAAATAAATAATTGGACGTACTTATTCCCAACTCTTTATCGCGCTTTAAGTTACATCACTGTTATAAGGGAGCAACTTATAACCATGTTTATACTAATTAACCCGTGAACGCATTCTCTCAGACGGCCTGGGTATGCAGAGCATTAGCAGCTTATATGGACGGAAAGGGTTCTATTGACCTATTAAGATTTAGCTTACGTCGAACTTGTAAATATATTTTTTGCTATTTTATTAAAAACTGTCAGAGGTATATCAACAACAGTTACAATTTTAACAATATTTCAAGCGTGATTTCTGAGATTTCTTGTATTTTGAATCCAATTTTTCTTTGTAAAAGGCCAAAAGTTGATCATATTCATTTCAAACCTAAGGATTCATTAGTTTAAATGAGCATTAAACCAAACACTATTACAGTGGTTCTCAAACTTTTTTGGTCACACCCCCCTATAAACCTATAAAAATAATCTATAAATAGTACCTTCCCCCCTTCCCAAATCCCCATCCCACCCAAGACTAACAAATAATTTTACTAACATTATGAAAAAATTAATAATTTTGTTAAAAAATCTACAGGGGAAAAACACCTGCAACCTGAAACTTAAAATAACATAGAGAGAATAGGCTAACTGTTAGTAATAATATTATTCTCTCTGTTATTTGTTTATTTTTATTTTATTTTTTATTTTTTTTGTGTGGGTTTCATGTTGTCGCTAAGGCATAGGACACACATAGGCCTTTCCTCCTCACCAACGCAATTAACACCGCTTCTACATCAGACGCACGTTACAAAATGTACTTCTGCATTCTGGGTAAATGCTAAATGTTTTTATTTATTTATTTATTTGTTAAATATGTGTCTGGACAATATAAACTGGCTATATTTAAATTGAAAATATTTTTTTAAATGCCCAGAAATGTACTGAACTGTAATGTATGTATGGTATATGTATGTAAATATATTTTTAAATCTATTTTAGCAATATACTGTTTTCATTTTTTGTGGATTTAGAAAAGTTTCTGTATGTCAAAGTATGCAGCTAACAACACTCATGGATTCGATTCTAGGGGATACATAAATAAAATGTATACTTCGAAAGTAATGTAAGGTGCTTTAGATAAAAGTGTTAGCCAAATGCATACCTTTAAGATAAGGGAAATTGCCAAAAATGTGCTTAACACAATTATGCCTTTGAGGCAGACAGTTAAGCTTAGGTTTTTCCAGAGGGACTGTCTGTGCCATCAGTCTTCAGAGAGTTAATTATTTAAACAGAGAAAATTCCAAAAACATGGAAGCAATCAAATAAATGAGAACACTCTGTTTTGTGGTTTCTCACTTACCCAGCGCAGACCTGACTACAAAATCTGTCCATCTATCTATCTATCTATCTATCTGAACATTAAAGTGCCTCTATTATGCCTTTACGAATATACCTTTCATGCTGTGTGTCATTTAGCTGTATGTGAACAAAGTACCTGCAAAGTTGTGAAGCTGACAGTGCACAATAAACAGTTATTGTCTATCAAAAAAAAAAAAAAAAGAGCTGGCTCACAATGCCTAAACTAGTCGTCAGGGATTCAAATCTTGTTCTGTTATGGCTGGACGTCTCAAAGTAACAACTTGCCCGCCCACAAACACAGTAAAATTTCCGTGTGGTTCACATCATGTTGAGAAGATGCTGTATTATACGCTGTGAGAGTACATTTGTTTATTTTCACTTCCAAAAGATGAAGCTACAAAGAATCAGTGGTTAACATTAATTTTTTCAACAACAGCTCACTAGTACAATTCAAATCTTATGTTGTGTGCCCGTCATTTTACGAGACTGCTTTTCCATTCTCTGGGAGTTCAATGGGGGGTACACCAAACACTTGCTTTTAAAAGATGAATCAGTGCCCAGTTTATTTGGACCTGCTTGCTCCTCTGAACCCCTACCTGTATGTATGATTAATAATTGATGATTCTATCTTCAAAATAGTTGTGTAAACCGCTAACTAGCACTTCTGTACAGTAGTTATGTTGTTCAGCTGTAGGCTGACTGTAGTCTAAAAATTGGTCGATTGATGCAGCTTTACTGTATGTCTGTCTTATTAGTTGGAGTAATGCTGCACGAATTTACACAGTGTAATGCATTATATAATGTTGAAGTTTACAATAGAGGTGTGCCCAGTTCGCTTACATAAGCAAATTGCGAACATGTGCACGGTAGTCCATGCTAACTAGCTGAAGTATTCTTTCTGAAAGCACCTCTGCTCCAGTTGTGCTTGAGAATCAGTTTCTTGTCGCCGTTTCTTCAGTTTCTTCATCATCAGACTCCGGCTCGAATTGGTAAGGTAAAATCGATACTATCGTTTCTATGTATTGACAAGTCTCCAGGGCTGTCATTCGTTATGGCAATGGACGTTTCGTTTCCAACACACGCTGTTTGCACCACATACTACACGGCACCATCTGACCAATCACAGCAGTGAGGGCTCACAAAAAGGAGGTGTTTAGAGAGACTGATTCTTCAAACTGCTTCGAACGAGTCGTTTACATATCATTTAGAAATGAGGTCATTTTGGGAGAAAACGAAATTGTTTTTCCTGTTTTAGGAGATAATATTAGCAACCTTAAAAATGGCATAATAGGGGCACTTTAAAAGAAAAAAAATCCTAAATACCAAGAGTCAGCGAAATCAAAAAGCATGTTGTTAAACTCACCCATTAATGGCATTAGATGATTTAGAATAAACACCGGCAACATCTTGTGTGGGGCATCCCATAAAGAAGAGGGGTATACAGCAGAGGATGGAGATGGTGAGCATTACAACAGAAAAGCGTGGAATGGCTCTGAACGACAAGCCCCAACGTTTCATAATCAGACCCCCCAGCACCATCCCCACAGCAATGGATGGCAGGTTTAAAGCACCTGAGAAAACAAAACAAAACAAAGATTTATTCACAGATAAGAGATCTTCCTCAGTATGTAAACACTGGAACTATGCCAAACACAATACTGTATGCAGGAATGTCTAAGACTAGTTCTATGTTTCTACAAAAACTGTACTCATATATAACATACTCTATTAAATGATGTTGACTGACCAATAAGAAGGCTGCTGTAGGCTGCAGAGGCACTGTACTGTCGCTCCAGGAACTTATTGAGGAAGGTTGCGAGTCCAGCGATTACAGAGGAGAAACAGCACTGTGTTAGAACCAGCAGCATGAAGACAGGACTCAACAGCAGCCTGACGAACATCTTAGGAAACACTGCAAAAGTACAAAAAGAACACAGAAACAGATGTTTAACCGTTTTTAATTAACAATGATAATTTGTCTTGCCAATGTTAATTGTTTGAACAAAATAAGAGTTATCATACAAAACGGGAAATGATATTTAGGCAAAATAAGAAAAATGTACACATCTTCATTCTGTTCAAAAGTTTTCACCCCCCAGCTCTTAATGCATCATATTTCCCTCTGGAGCATCAGTGAGCGTTGAACCTTCTGTAGTAGTTGCATATGAGTCCCTCAGTTGTTCTCAGTGTGAAAAGATGGATCTCAAAATCATATAGCCATTGTTGGAAAGGGTTCAAATACACAAAAAACAATTTGTGGGACCTGAAGGATTCCCACAACAGGCAGTTTAATTGTCCAGGACAAACAAGGGACTCATGAACAACTATCACTAAACAAAAAAAAAAAAAAAACACACACACACACACAGCTTTGGATCATTCAGTTACCTGAAAGCTTTCGTTCATCTTCGGGATACAAATTAAGATATTCTTAATGAAATCCGAAAGCTTTCTGACCCTCCATAGACAGCAACCCAACTACCATGTACAAATCATACTTAAAATTGGCCTTAAAATCTTCAAGTTTGTGACCAGCCTGGAGGTCTGTCCCAATACTTTTGTCCATATAGTGAATTTGTGTGTGTGTAGAATACCAAGTGAACACTATTTTGAAACAGGAAATCAATTTTGCCTTGAATACACATGAATGAAGACATGATCATGCTTAAACCAGCTGCTTACAAATCATGCCCTGGAGGCCAGTATATTCATAAGAACAAGTCAGATCCTGTTACAGTAACAACCTGAGCATGATGTATGACCCAAAAGACAAACAGCGCACGTATGCCTCGACAACAGGCACAGGACTGCACAAATTTTAATTGCCCTAGTCAACTGTATTTCTAACTGTAGTAAGCTATTAAAATTACTATAACTACTAATACTCAGTTAGAGTGGACTCACTTTTAAAGAAATCCAGCATGGAGCCCTCTGTCTTCTTGGGGTCTTCTTTCATGACGCCACCTTCCAATTCGAAAGACTGCAAAAGAAGATTTTCAAATTGGCCTGTTTGTTTTGCAAAAATGTCTTTTTACAATAATGAATTAATCATCTGCTTACATTTTTGAACCAAGAAAGATTTTTGTCACTTATTCTACCACTATTTTTTACTTTTTTTAAATGTAAAGAAGTTTCAGGAATATGATAACAGCCTCTGCTTCTCACTGTAAATGTGCAAGTATTGCCCACTGCATATCAGATTGAAAACATGGTGTACTAGTTTCACACTGTCAAACACACAGATTATCTACATTGATCGTGACAGGATGGCAGCTAGTTGTATTATTGGGATTTCTCCATAAAAAAAAAACCTGAATGCTGTAGAGAAAGAATATTCAAAATAACCATCAGTGATTCTTAAGCATACCGTTTAAATGTTTATGTATCAGTATTTTTGAACGAATTAGACTGGATTGGATGGCAAAAATAAAATAAAATAAATTATAAAATAAAACTAAACCTAAAATAAAATAATAAAATAAAATATAAAATAATATCAGATAGTAAAGATTTTTTTTAAAGAAATGTATACTTTCTGTAAAGATGTGTTAAACTGATCAAAAATGACAGTAATGCCAAAAATAAAGTAAAATAAACAATAAAATTAAATATAAAATGTAATTAAACTAAACAATAAAATAAAATATTTCTATTTTTAAAGTAAAGTTCTTTTTTTTCCAAGAAGTTTATACTTTCTGTAAGGATGCATTAAACTCATCGAAAGTGACAGTAATGCCAAAAATAAAATAAAAAATTAAATAATAAATATAAAGTAAAAAAAATAAATAAATACTATTAAGATAGTAAAGATTTTTTTTTCCCAAGAAATTTATATTTTCTGTAAGGATGCATTAAACTGATCAAAAATGACAGTAATGCCAAATTAAAATCAAATAAACAGTAAAATCAAATAATAAATTATAAATATAAAATTAAAATAATATAAATAATAAAATAATAAAATAAAAATATATTGATTTGAAAAATAAAATAAATAAAATAAAATGCTTAGATTTTTGATAGTATTTTTTTTTATGTATTCTGTGTATATGTGTTAAACTCGGACAGTATTGCCAAAATAAATAAATTAATACATATTAATAAATAAATAAAATAATGTTCTTCTGAACTTTCATTTCATCAAAGAATAATGGATAAAATGCATAAAATCATATATGTGACCCTAGACCACAAAACCAGTCATAAGTCGCTGGGGTATATTTGTAGCAATAGCCAAAAATACACTGTATTGGGTCAAAATTATTAATTTTTCTTTTATGCCAAAAATCATTAGGATATTCATTAAAGATCATGTTCCATTAAGATATTTTGTACATTTCCTACCATAAATGTATCAAAACTTATTTTTTGATAAGTAATATGCATTGCTAGAATTTCATTTGGACAACTTTAAAGGCAATTTTCTTAATATTTAGATTTTTTTGCACCCTCAGATTCCAGATTTTCAAATAGTTGTATATCTGCCAAATATTGTCCTATCCTAACAATGACAACAATAACAAAATACATAAATGGAAAGCTTATTTATTCAGCTTTTAGGTGATGTATACATCTCAATATCCAAAAATGGACCCTTATGACTGGTTTTGTGGTCCATGCTCACATATTAGCACCAAATCAGCATATTAGAATGATTTCTGAAGGATCATGTGACACTGAAGACTGGAGTAATAGCTGCTGAAAATTCAGCTTTGCCATAAAATTAATAAATTACATTTTAAAGTATATTAAAATAACCAGTTAAAAATGATATTTTAAAATGCAATGACATTATACATTATTTAGTTTACTGATCAAGTGTTTCAAGAATCAGTGCCATACAGACGCTCATTTGTTAGTAACACAAAGCTGTGATTTACCTTCTCTGCATGGATTGCTCTGGGAAAGAAGAAGTAGGGTATTGAGGTGAGAGCAAGACCTCCAGAGGTGATGAGCAGACCCATCCACCATGCACCGACCCATCGAGGGTCAACAGGTGTCAACTCCATTGCCTTCCCTAGACGAAAGAAACTGCATAATAAGTAACACCGCTGCAGTCTACACTGAAAAATAACAAAGAAAAGGAATAAATTGTTGCTGTGATTTAAAAGGTAAACAAACCTGCACTGGCTCTGTCCACATCCACATAAATTCGCAAAACAACAGAGCCCAGAAGATATCCAAAGGAAGGCCCAAACACTGATACAGCAAAGAGAATAGCTGCAACATGCAACAACAGAAACCTCATTAATCTTTACAGTCCTTTAATTTGTTACAGTTCAATGAACATCATGAAAAACATTCAAATGTACCAATATACAGAGCAGAATTCCCCGCTCCTGCAAAGTCATCTATATACGATATTCCAAAAGGTTGGACGGGGACAGAACCGATTCCAAACAGCAGCTGGGCCAGAGGCATCAACACCCAAAAATTATTGGTGTCCTCAAGCTTCCGTGAATCCTCCTGACCACAAGCCCCAGCAACGGTTGCATTCACACGCAAATAACACATCTCTTGTTTGCTGTCTGTTGGAATGAGACAAAGAAATACACCACATTCATCACATCCACACCCAACCATCAGTTCACTTGTGTTTAGTATTCTTTATAAAAGTGGGATAGAAATGGGATAGAAAATTCTGTCTTTAATTACTCATTCTCATGTCATTCCAAACCCATAAGACCATCATTCATCTTTGGAACACAAATTAAGATATTTCTGATGAAATTTGGGAGCTTTCCGACCCTAGACAGCAGTTCAAGGCCTAGAAAAGTAGTAAGGACTAGGGCTGCTCTCGACTAAAGATTTTTTCTGGTCGACTACTAGTCGTTAATTTTAAGCATTAGTCGACTATTAGTCGAACATTTATTAATAAAACATAAAAATCATAATGAGCATTTAATTGTCTACTCCGCCTAATAAGCATTCAAGCGCACACCAAAAAAAGCTTGCCACAGCACACCTGGCAGATTATGAATGTTTCAGAAAAAAAACACAAGTAGACTGCATTAACGTTTTAATAATTTATTGATAAATGAATGCTTTCTTTGTTTTTGGATTAAGAGATGAAGTCGGCAAAACACTGACTCGTCATCTCCTTGGTAGCATGTTTCATACGGATTACATAATCTGAGAATATTTGTTTTCTATTTGAATTGGTTCATTTAAAATGAGACATTAAAATTAGATATATTTTCATGTCTGTAAGGCAAGTATACACGGAAGTTTCGCACTCAAGTTCACAGAGACTGAGATGGCAGAAAGTGCAACTTGTTTGCTTTAATTATTTTACAAAAGCGCAATGTTTATTGTTAATTCGACTGCACACAAATAAGCATTGTCTCTACAGATTTGAAAGATGTATTACTCTTATCTGTATGACCAAAAATGAGTATTTTAAGAGCAAGTGACCGCACCGACGCCTCCATTTAGGTTAGCATTAGATTGAGTGGCCATGTAAAGTTACTACTACATACATCTTTCAGAAGATAAGCCATATTTGAGGTCGATGAATGATAGAGCATTTTAATGTCCTGCCCGATGTACTATATTACCACAAAGACTAACCGTTTACAATCTGCGACTAAACGACTAATAAAATTTTGGTCGACCAAACCTCTTCTCATCGACTAACGGTTAATCGACTATTAGGGAGCAGCCCTAGTAAGGACATCATTAAAATAGTCACGAAAGAGCAGAAATTGTTGAATACAGTTGTTATTATTGTTTTCTTTGCACACAAAATCTATTCTCGTAGCTTCAGAAAATTAAGGTTGAACCACTGATGTCACATGGAATATTTTAATGATGTCCTTACAACGTTTCTGGACCCAGAAAGCTCTCGGATTTCATCAAAAATATCTTAATTTGTGTTCTGAAGATGAACAAAGGTCTTACGGGTTTGGAACAACATGAATAATTAAGTAATTGATGACAGAATTTTCATTTTTGAGTGAATTATCCCTTTAAGTGTGAACAAAATTATGATATTTCACTGAAGGACTGAAAGTATGTAAGTGGATGCACATTTCCTTTAACCTTTGTATAACATTGATAAGGCTATATCATTATATAATGTATAGGGCCAAAAGACAGTATCTGCAAGAAGAATAGGGGTTAGAGAGAGAATGAAGCAAAAATAAGGTCTAAGGAAGTGAGATAGCGGTTATCTCGGAGTAAATTCCAGGTGATTTTTTTTTTTCAGCCTGAGAAATCACAACAGTTTCTCCCTGTTATGTTGTCTTCATCTCTTTTCCTGTTTTTCCTCTCTATCAGTTACCTTTTCAACTTGAACCCGTTTATTTCCTCATGATTTTTTCTCAACCTAATGGTAAATCCTAAGAAGGGTCTCTATGCAGCCACTTCCTGTAGACCTGCCTACCCTGTTATGTTCTAAGCTTATCATTATAAGTTTATCATCCAGCTGTGTTATTTTAGATCCCCTCTTTGTTGTGTCTGGTTTTCTTCAAAGTGTCCTGAGCCTTTTTTAATGAATGTGGTGATATTATCATTTTGATGAGCTTAGAGTCTATCTTCACTCTGGGGCATGAAACAATACTAACATGCAGAAGAAAACAAACTGAGACAAAAAAATGAGGTGAAATGAAAGCAGACCTCTTTCCAAGAGATGTGTAAGATTTTTAAGTTTTACCCTGTAAAATTCACATTAACTGGTTCCATTGAGATGAATAGGGATGCCACTGGCCTGAGTGACACTTACCAGCCACTGTAGAGTCAAAGATGTAGGGCTGGGACAGGAAGTGAGGTAGTGCTAAAATCATGGCACTGATGGACATTAGTAGGCCACCCAGTCCAATGAATCGAGGTCGGTGAACCCGGCTACCCATGTAACTAACAAATGCTATGAGCACTGTGTTTCCCACCTACAAAAAAAGAAAAATAAGTCAGTATTTTGCCCCTTTTGCTGTTGACCAGTAGTCGTCCACATATATTGTGTTTTAGTCGCTGGTTTTCTGGTGTAAAAATCTTCTTAAAGCGATTTTGTCGTTAATTATTCACCCTCATGTTGTTCCAAACCTGTAAGACCTTTGTTCATGTTGAATGTTTCACTTCCGTTGCTGTTTATGCAGGGTCAGAAAGCTTTTGGATTTCATCAAAAAATATCTTAAGTTGTCTTCTACAGATGAACAAAGGTCTCATGGGTTTGAAATAACATAAGGGTGAGTAATTAATGACAGAATTTTTTTTGTGAACTATCCCTTTAAGCAAGCCTTAGATGACTCTTGATGACTGTGTGGAGTTTTCAGTACCTCATGGAGGGAAGACATGGTTCCTGAGGAGAGGCTGTCTAGGCCATAGCGTCTTTCGATTGTGGTGATGGTGCTCTTAAAGTAAGAGCTATACAAGAGCTGAGTGAGCTGGAGCAGGCCATGACACAAAACAAAGACCTACAAGAAGAAAGAACAACAGTGTACAAGATTTGTCAGACATGAGAATTACGATAAACGGTATACTAAACATTCTCAAATTATTATTGGAACTTGATGTTCTATGATCTAAGAAGGAGCATTCATCAGTTTGTTGTCACTGTGTCACATGGGAGTTTTTTCTTTTTTTTAATGAAAGAGCACGTTTGGAGCTAAACAACAACTCTCTAAAATCAGATCTCCTTTACAAATCTCTACAAACAGTGCGATCTGGGACTTTGATATTCACTGCCTCACCTCAGCACATGAAGGTTAACCTCACTGATTTCACAATATATCTGAATTCACTTGTGTTTGGTTTGTAACATGTCCCTCATCACAAAACAGGAGAAAGGCAATACAGTTTGAACCAAACCGTAGAGCTCCTACAAACACCTTCAAGATTTACAAAATTATCTGCCATTGGCCTAAAAGCTGCTTATTGTGCAAATGAGTGATAAAACAAAGTTGGTTCATAAAATGGAAAATTGGGAGCAGTGGTGTCTCTGCTTTCCATTAGTAAGTGACACTTTTATTATTTTGTCTTTTTTTCCTTTACCATTCTTACAATACTTTTCTTACCAGTTGGCATGATTTTTTTTTTTTTTACATAATCAAATTCAATATGTCATAACTTCCAGGGAAAATTACACTTCTCTAATCATTTAGTTTAGTGGTTCCCAGCCATATTCCTGGAGCACTTACAACACTGCACATTTTGCATGTTTTTGATTAAAGAAACATGTCAAATGTGCAGTGTTGGGGTGGCTCCAAGAACATGGTTGGGAACCACTGATTTAGTACAATTGAACCCCACCCCTTAACAATCGACTGCGACCTCAAATCATTTTTGTTGCATTTTTAGTGCACCACTCACATTCCAAAATCCAACCACCAACGATTTTTGATAATCAAAATCTGGAAGAAAACGTCTCATCACAACTCAAGTAAGTTAAAGGGATAGTTCACGCGAAAAAGAAAATTCAGTCAATAATTACTCACCCTCATGTCATTCCAAACCTGTAAGACCTTTGTTCATCTTCAGAACATAAATTAAGATATTTTTGATGAAATCCGAGAGCTATCTGACCCTGCACAAATAGAAATGTAACTGTAATGTTCCCAGGCCCAAAAACATAAGGACATCATTAAAGTAGTCCATGTAACATCAGTAATTTTACAAAGTTACAAACATTTCTGTCTATGCAGGGTCAGAAAGCTTTTGGATTTCAACAAAAATATCTTAATTTGTCTTCCGAAGGTGAACAAAGGTCTTACAGGTTTGGAACAAAATTTTCATTTTTGGGTGAACTTTTCCTTTAAGTAACTACTAGGGTGTGGCCAGGGACAGAGCTAGGGGTGGAGCCACATGGGCATCAGCCTTATCTGAAATCTGATTGGCTCCTTAGGGAGGCCTAAAATTATCAATTATAGGAAGCCAAATATATGTGTTACTGTCATGAACATGAATCAAAGACTGACAAGGAAGAGAAGAAATTGTTGAATAAAGGCATTATTTTTGCTTTTTGCGTACAAAAAGTATTGTCGTAGCTTCATAATTTACAGTTGAACACCAGTGTCACAAAGACTATTAACAATGTCCTCACTACGTTTCTGGGTCTTGAACGTAGTAGTTGAGTTGCTGTCTATGCAGGGTCAGAAAGCTCTCAGATTTCATCAAAAACATCTTAATTTGTGTTTTGAAAATGAACGAAGGTTTCACAGGTTTGGAATTACCATAGACTGTAAAAATACTTGAACGTAGTGTTCGTGACATCAACAGTAGGTTTCTGAAGAGCATTTTTGAAGCCCGTAGCAGGCAGAGCCTGTCGTCGCCATCTTGGCAGCATGTCACTCCTGGATAATCGAAAATGGGCAAAGAGGCGGGATATAAGTGGAGCTGGTTGCTGAAACCACGCCCACCAAGCTCGACGGTGGCAATTAACCTATCACTCAAGTGGCCACGCTCTTAATTATCCAGAACTTTAAGGCTTTAATATTATTTTGAAAAAATTACAGCTGTCATGAAGGGCAATTTTAGCTATATAGACCAAAACCATTTTTTAACCAGGCTGTAAACATGTTTTTTTTTTGCTGTAAAGTTAGGCATTTTAACATGAGGAGTCTATGGGATTGACTTCTCCCAGTCTCCAGTGGCCAGTTGATGAATTGCAGTTTAAAGGTACAATATGTAAGCTTTTGCCACTAGAGGGCTCATATTCAAAACAAACAAAGAACCAAAGGCCTACATTGATGGTCATAATGCGTGGAATCATGGGAGTTGTTCTCTGCATCCGCAGTCAATGCATTCTGCCCATGGATGACCTTATTTATTAAAAACTTATTAATGCGCAATGACACGGTTCGTTACACTAGTAAAAATCGCTTATTTCTCTGGATTTGAACAATCTTCGAAACCTTTCAGATAATGTAAGTACACAAGTCAGCAAAATATATAATACTGTTTTAATGGTTTTTGGATATTTTAATTTAAAAATCGTACATATTCTGCCTTTAAGTCACTTCCGTGTTCGTTTAGAGAGAGAGACCTTAAGGTTGCTGCTTGCATTTCTAACATCTATTTGCATGTTACATTTTCTAACATTTCTAACCATGTGCCATGATTTTGGTTTGTTTGCCCTGTTAAAAAAAACAGCATATGCTGGTTAGGTAGGTTTTGATGCTGAGATGCTGGTTTATGCTGGTCCTTAGTTGGTCATGTGCTGGCAGGAAAAAAAAAAAAAACAAGAATACTTGAAATAAAACATTTTATGACATGCATATGAATAACACAAGATAAAAAGGCTGAAGCAGAGAGCTAGCCATATGTACTTCTTGTACTGGTTGGCAAATGCACCGATAGTAGTGTTTGTCTAGAGCGTTTGTTCAGAGAGGCTCTTGACGATAAGCCAGAAATGCAGTGGAGATAAAAGCTCATAAATTGGAATGTTTCCCTGTTTGTGTATGAGAGAGAAAGGCAGCTGCTCCCATATGATATAATGCTTTTTTGTGCCCAAGACGTCATGAACACAAGCAGAGGAACGTTCGAAGAGGTCTCAGAGGCATGAAGCAATCTGATGGGGCATGTAGAGATCTGGACTGGATTTCCTAAACAAACACAAGACGTAAATCCCTCTCCTCCGCTCACCGCCAGCTCTTAACCATTGCAGGCCAAAGCGCTACGCTTACTGACGGCTTCTAGAACAGCTAATGCTCCCATTAAATCTTCAGCTTTATGGTTTGTTAGTACACATAATAGCTGCTTTTGACACAGTTGCTACATTTTCTTTCTTGTTTTCCGGCGAATGGGCTTTTAATTACAGAAATATTTTGATAGGCTGTGCCCACTCAAGCAGCCCGACTAAATGCTTTTGTTCGAGGTTTGAATGGCAGCTCTGTGCCTCTTCTGCCCCAGTGCCAGTTCCACATTAGGTTCAGCTCGAATTATTTGATACGCTAAAGCCACGTCTGGAAACTTTCACATCTAATGTTACAAAAGCTCAAGCAAATTGCTCTTTTTTATTGCTTTCTCAAAGCTCTTTGATAGCTTAACCCTATGAGCAATCTGTCTCCAGAGGCCATTACTCAATACGTGTCGCTGAGGTACAGTAGGTGTACTATGATCAGGGCATGTTACTGTATTGCAGGATATGAGGTCTTAACAGTGCAAGCAATAGCATATGCACAGAATAACTTGACACGTTCCTACGCAAATTACAGCTGGCAGGTTCATCAGTGCGTAAATCTCCATAAATCTTTTGCAGAGCTGGCACGCGTTTGATCACTCACTGCGTCGTGAATGACTATTGCAAAGTAGCCTTGGGTAAGCATAAAGCATGCTGAAATATTTGGTTTGTATTGAAGCAATGTGTGAATTGTTTTTGGAATTTTGGAGAATAATTTAAATATAAAACAATCCTGCCATATGCGAGAGAAAATTATTGTCACACTGTTACCTCAAGCATTTAAGCTCTGGCAGGCTGCTTTGCGCGTTCTAGGAAATCAGGAAAAAAGAATTAAATTCTTTTTTTCATAGAGGCATCGGCTTTTCATTTACTCTTTAACTCTTTAATTAGGCTGTAAAACAGTGGTTCTCGGCCATTTTGTCTAAATATTTGAAGGTCCTTCACATGATATTTAATTATGACAAAACTGCTTGTCCAAGATGTTCATGCCTTTTTTTCTTCAGTCGAAAAGAAAGGGTTTTTGAGGAAAACATTGCAGGATTTTTCTCCATATCATTGACTTGAGGTCCAAATTGCAGTTTCAATGCAGCTTCAAAGGGCTCTACACAATCCCAGCTGAGGAATAAGGATCTTATCTAGCGAAACAATTGTTTATTTTACAAAAAGGTCACAGAAAAACTAATTTTCTCCTCCAACTGCAATTTTTTGTAAAGGGCGTTTGACTTTCTTTGCATGTTCACTTCGTACACTGCAAAAAAAAGTTGTTTTTTTTTACTTTACTTTTTACTCACTTTTTTTGTCTTATTTCCAGCCAAAATATCAAAAAATTCTTCAATCAAGAAGGATTTTCTAGACAAGTAAAAATTATTGTCTGGTTTTCAGAAAAAAAGATTTTGAAACAAGCAGAATAATCTAGTTTTCTGCTTGAAATAGGATTATTTTGCTTACCCCATTGATAGATTATTTAAGCAAAAACTCACTTAATTTTGATTTATTTTTTTCTGAAAACAAGACAGTAATTTTTACTTGATTTCAGAATTTTTAGATATTTTGGCTGGAAACAAGACAAAAAAATCTAAGTAAGAAAAGCGTTTTTTTTTTGCAGTGTAAGCAATGGGTCAGTACTTCCACTTTGTCTTTTTTTTTACATTTTGTTTTTACAAAATGACAGATTGTTTTGCTAAATAATCCTGAAAAAAAAAATCCTGGAACAGTTTCCTCAACGTCAAACGTTAATTTCTTTTTGACTGAAGAAAGAAAGACATGAACATCTTGAATAACGTGAGGGGAGAGTAAATCATCTGGACATTTTTATTCTGGAAAGTAAACTAATCCTTTAAGTTAAGAAGCGAAATATATGATGCTAATATATTACTGTAAACTTGTCAAAAAGATTTGGAGATTTTGGTCAATTCAAACTTTAATTTCCCCATTCAAGAAAAAAGGAAATTATTTGTCTATGGGCTACACAGAAAGAGCAAAATGACAGCGGAGTGAACTTATCCGCCTTTAGGGAACTTTGATAGAGTGTCATTAGCTTTGAATCATCAGAGTATTGTAGATCAGTCCTAATGTTCTTAGGAACTCCTCATTGATGAAAGATTCGATGAACGTGCTGAAAAGCAGTTCCTGTCGTCTATCCAGACCTGGATTTCTGCCCCTCCTCAGCAACTATTGTGCTGTACAAAGAGCCCTGCTGTGTAAAGAGAATCAGGGGAAAAACTAACTTTGAAGTTTGATGTTTTACATGCATCTCTGCACTGCTATCACATGTTACAGGAGCCATTAAGCAGACATTTTCGGATTTCCTCAGGATATAAAGCTTAAACAGCCAAAAAGTACAATCCCAATGTTCCAATCATTTTTGCATATCCTGTGCACCACAGCTACAAAAATAACAGGACATTTAGGAGCTCTTTCACTTTGGGTTGAAACAAGCAGTTGAAATCAAAAGTTTACATACACCTTGTAGAATCTGCAAAATGAATTATTTTACCAAAATAAGGAGGGATCAGAATCTAAATGCATGTTATTTTTTATTCAGTACTTACCTGAATAACATATTTCACATAAAAGTTGTTTACATATAGTCCACAAGATAAAATAATAGTAATAATTACCCGTTCAAAAGTTTACATAGACTTGATTTTTAATACAGTGTTGTTACCTAAATGATCCACTGCTGTTTTTTGTTTAGTGACAGTTCATGAGTCTCTTGTTTGTCCTGAACAGTTAAACTGCCTGCTGTTCTTCAGAAAAATCCTTCAGTTCCCACAAATTTTTCCAATGCTCACCGATTCTTCAGAAGGAAACACGATGCATTAAGAGCTAGGGGTGAATTGCACCGACATCGTAGATCAGACCTAATGTTCTTAGAAACAAAGGAATTCCACAGGACGGAGGAAGAAAAACTAAGCAGACACTTCTGCATCTGTGTCACGTCAAACGTCTACTGTAATTTTACACAATCTTCATTAGGGGTTTAAGCGCATTGTTAGAGTGGCCAAGGATCAGCAATCTCCACATAAAACTGAACGGGCAGACCAAACTGTAAGTCATAGAGACATGAAACTTGTAGGGATGGTAGTACTTCAGCCATCTACAATGTCACCAAGGCTCGCCCCAATCGGTCTGAAGGGGGCGCTACAGCAATCAAAAGTACACAATCGCTCATAACTCCTAAACCATTCTTTGCAGGCTCAAGTGTCTTATGTAAATGGAATCCTTGGCTAATGTCGGACAAGAAATTTGATAGTATTCTGTATTTTTTTAATAGATATTTTTTTTTAAATGGCTATACCTATGCATGTGTTTGTCCTATTGACCTGAAAATTAATACGCACAGTCTTGGTCAAAATTGCTAAAAGTGTCTAAGGACATTTGCATATCTCAAAAAAACATGGTCGCCATAGGTCGATAAACTTTGAGCACCTACTGGAAAAGGTTAATGGAGGCCGATCGGGCTTGTTTGACTTATGCCCCTAAAGGTCTGTAGGAAAAGTGAAAGAAAATATTGTATATTGCACGTTTTTTCACACATACGCACGATATTCATATCATGCGAAAGACCTCCTCGTTCCAAAAAACTTTGCCTCTAGAACCACTGTTGTTAATCAAACTGTGAGTTAAATGCTTGAGAGGATGTGAAAACTAGTCCTAGGTTTTTGCTCAATCTGGAAAAAAACACTGCAGTACAATTCTCTGGACTGAGCTAGGGGTGTAAACTTTTGAACAGAATAAAGATTTTTCTTATTTTGCCTAAATATCATATTTTTTTCCATTTATTACTGCCCTTCAGAAGCAACATAAGATACTTTGATGTTTCCAAAAAAAAAGACAAAAGTTAAATTTACCCCGGTCTTTAAATTCTAAACGTTTTCACCCCCGGCTCCTAATAAATTGTGTTTCCTTCTGAAGCATCAGTAAGTGTTTGAACCTTCTGTAAAAGTTGCATATGAGTCCCTCAGTTGTCCTCAGTGTGAAAAGGTGGATATCAAAATCATACAGTCATTGTTGGAAAGGGTTCAAATACACAAAAATGCTTAAAAAAACAAATCATTTATGGGACCGTTTTTGAAGAACAGCAGGCAGTTTAACTGTTCAGGACAAACAAGGGACTCGTGAACAACTAGCACTAAAAAAAACATCTGTGGATCATTCAGGTAACAACACTATTAAGAATCAAGTGTATGTAAACTTTTGAACGGGGTCATTTTTATAAATTCAGCTATAATTTTCTCTTGTGGAATATATGTAAACATCTTTTATGTGAAATATCTGATTATGGTCAGTACTAAATAAAAAATACATGCAATTTGTATGACCCCTCTTATTTTGCAGAGTCTATATGTACACTTTTGACTTCAACTGTATATTCATTTTACAAGAACACAATTAGTAATGACAAGCATAATTTATAATGACTACAAATAATAATGTCTGAGGTCTGAGAAAACAGTGAACTTGCTAGCCATGTCTGCTTTCACAGATTTTCACATTAAATGGCTTCAAAGGAAATCCTGCAAATGGGACACTGAAAAAGTTAGAGGTTGTCAGCAACGATTAAAGGAAATCAAGTGAAAAAATCTGGAGAAGCTGGTCCACCCTAATGCAACACAGATTCAACAAATCTTTTTCCTAGCAAAGAGTAAATGAACCTTTGCATACTGCCAAGAGAAAATCAGTTGATGGTAGAATAAATGCAGAATCAATGTGACAGTCTCATTTAAAATTTTACTCATTTCTGTCAACAACTGCAATCTTAAAATGACCTGTAGCCCAAATAAACACTCCCTCCCAACAATTTCTAATGACAAGCTTAAAAAATGTCCTCAAAATAAGGTTGCTTAAAAGCTGAGATGTTAATGTCTCTGTTACGTATGTGAAAACACCATGTTGTACCTATCAGTTCAAATGAGTTTAAATATAAAAAGGGGGGGTTTAAGGATTGTAAACAAGCCCAGTACACTGAACAGCATGTTCTACACCTTCTCTCAACACACGTCATCACTGCCTGACTCACCCAGATGAACAAAATACACATATGCAAAACCTGTCAGTTTAACATGTACAGCTATGCCTCATTGGTCACACAGACACAAATACTAAATCCATTTAGACATACCTCCATCACTCTCACACCCTTACTGCAAATCGAAAAAAAAAAGGTCTAATTTTAAGAGCTATGTGGCTCTCTCTATATATGTACTCTCATTCATTAAAAATAAATTACCACAACAACAGATAGTTCCTAATAAGGGGGCAAAAAGTAATTCCACAGAACAGACGAAGAAAAACTAAGCAGACACTTCTGCATCTGTGCATTGTCAAACTGTCTAATGTAATTTTAAACAATCTTCATTAGGGGTTTAAGCGCATTGTTAGAGTGGCCAAGGATCAGCAACCTCCACATAAAACTGAACAGGCAGACAAAATCGCTCATAACTCCTAAACCATTTGTTGAAGGCTCAAGTGTCTAATGTCGTTGGAATCCTTAAGCCTTGGATTAATCCGCCACCCTATGAAATTTTAAAGTATTTTGCATTTTTTTTAAAGATCTACTTTTGCAAACTAGTCCTAAGTTTTTTGCCCGATCGGAAACAAACCAGTGCAGGAAGATTCTCTGGAGAGTGAATATCAATAATTAAAAAAATAAAATAAAATAAAATTCAACTTTCAACTCTCCGTCGCAAAGGGACGTCAAAACATTTTAAAGGGCCAGGGTTGCCTTTACTAAACCAGCTAAAACTTTTGAACAGAATTAAATATTCAGAATTAAATATTTGCTGTAAAGCTGGTTTGAAACGATTTGTTTCGTGAAAAGCGCTATACAAATAAACTTGACTTGACTTGACATATCTTTGAACAAAACTCACAACATGCATGTAAGAGCCGAATCTGAGGTCACATGGAAAAAGTTGCAGAGCTTGGCCACTTGGTGGCACGAGGAAAAAAAACATAAAAATGTATATTAATATGCACAGTCTTGGTCCAAAGTGCCACAAGGACATTTATGTATCTCAAAAAACATGGCTGCCATAGGCCGATGAACTTTGAGCACCTTTTAAAAAAACGTTAACGGAGGCCAGTCGGGAAAGAAACTCGATGGGCTTGTTTGACTTACGGCCTGTAGGAAAAAAAAATATATATATATTGTATATTTTGTACATTTTTTCACACATACACACGATATTCGTATCATGCAATAGACCTCCTCGTTCCGAACAACTTTGCCTCTAGAACCAGTGTTGTCAATCAAATGGTGAGTTAAATGCTTGAGAGGATGTAAAAAACTAGTCCTAGGTTTTTCACTCAATTTGGAAAAAACACTGCAGTATAATTCTCTGAACTTTCAAGGTCAATAATTATTAAAAATAAATAAATTTACCCTTTGGGAAGGGGCCGTTTTGAAAAGGGGCCAGTCCAAATATACCCAAAATCCTATAAAGCATAAATGAAAACTCAAACTTTTTGAAACCTAGTGAGCAATTGCGACAGGTGATTCTTAACAAGCATGCAAAGTTTTAAGGTGAACGGACCACAGCTGTCACTATAACAGTCATAAACGTTAAAAAACATCATATTTTTATGGCAAATTACCTGTATTTGCCAAAAATGAAATCACTGATTTTTTGAAATCACTGATTTGCAATAGATGGTTACAGGTTTGCTAAATGTAATGTCTTTTTTCATATGTGACCCTGGAGCACAAAACCAGGCTTAAGTAGCATGGGTATATTTGTAGCAATAGCCAAAAATACATTGTATGTTTCAAAATGATCGATTTTTCTTTTATGCCAAAAATCATTAGCATATTAAGTAAAGATCATGTTCCATGAAGATATTTTGTAAATTTCCTACTGTAAATATATCAGAACTTACTTTCTGATTAGCTAAGAACTTCATTTGGACCACTTTAAAGGTTGATTTTCTCAGTATTTAGATTTTTTTGCCCCCTCAGATTCCAGATTTTCAAATAGTTGTATATTGGCCAAATAGGTCCTATCCTAACAAATCATACATCAATGAAAAGCTTATTTATTCAGCTTTCAGATTATGTATACATCTCAATTTCAAAAATTTGACCTTTATGACTGGTTTTGTGGTCCAGGGTCACATAAAAGCGTTTGAACCCCGCTTGCAGTTTTATTTGGAATTGTTTCTGCTTAAGGTTCTTGTAACACGTCAATGAGTTTCACAAAAACACACCTGAAGTAGGTGTGAAACACTTTGTGAGCAAATTTTCTTCTTGTCTAATATGATCAACAACCTCTAGGCTGGTTTGTCAGAGGTGATTCGCTGGCAGTTACGTTAGGTGGAGAAATTAGCAGGTATGAGTCTAAAGGAGTTATGCAACTCCAGAAAAACTCAGATGGAATTTTCTATAATGCAAAGTTAAGCTATAGGGGTCAACTGATCACTGTGAGTCTGAGTAAGCGCAACAGGCAAACTGTAGGTATGTTTACATGCACTATTCTGCATTCCGCTTCATATTTTGGTTGACGTGCAAAGCTGCTACAATGCCACTACTTGTCAAGAGTATGTCAAGCAAATTTTTAGTAAATCACTCTCTTTTGATACAATGTAAATATTTGTAACAAGTGAGACCAAATTTAAACAGATTATTTAATTAAATGGTCTTGTAAACATGTGCATCATGCAGTTGCGCAAAGTATTTTTGAAGCTGATTGAGAAGACAGTTGTACTCAAGCATTTACATAGCCTACATTAGTTTGTTCCTATTCACTGAATTGTTTCAGGTCTACACCGCCCTTTTCATTCCCATCAAAATGTAATTTAAATTCAGCAATTGGATTGATTTAGATGTTTACATGAACACTTCTCAGTTCTACTGAGGAATCATTCCAATTACTAATGGATCATTTGGGCTGCATGTAAACATAGTTAATGCTGGTCAAGATCTTTATCGTGGTAAAAGAAAAACAAAATCATGCTTGGAGAAAATGAACAGATATCAATCAAAATAAATCAATGCATGAATCTCTGGCAAAGCCAAGATTAAATAGTTTTGACACCACAACAGTCTGTGGTCAGGGAGATCCTTATCCAAACAATTTCCAAACACAAAAACACCATAATTAAACACTGTACGCATGGAAAAGGAAGACATAGAGGTGACAGAACCATTTTTTTTGTCTAACATCCCCACATTCCACAGACATTTGTTTGAGAGTAAAACGTGAATGAATGCAGTTTATGCTGTACTTCAACTAAGCATCGCTTCTGGCAAGCTATCTGATAGTACTGCCCCCTGGGCCGATGTCCTCATCCTGAGCTGCTAATCCTTCCACAGCTGCTTCAAGATGACAGAAGTCTATCTGCACTGACAGTCTCAATCAGCAAAACCTGTTTCAGCTGTCAAACACCTTGAATTAAAGATTCAGGGATCAATCTGGGCTTTACAAATGAAAGACAAATAATATACCAGGATGAATTAATGAATTAGATCCAGTGAGCTGATATTCACAATGCAGATGAGCTGAAGATACAGGATTGGAAACAGCAAAACTTTATAGCTATATAGTGTATATATATATATATATATATATATATATTATATATACACACACACACACACACACACACACACACACATATATGTATGAAGAGATGCTCTTGACACATATTATATATCCATCATATACTTTTACTTCAAACTCGCCAAAATCCCACCCTGAGCCTGATAAAAATGCATTTTTTGAAGAAATGTGTCAGATGGATTTAGAGGCTTTTTCATCTGAACTCTTCATATATATATATATATATATATATAGTTACATAGTATTAGACTTTTTTTTTTTTTTTTTTTACAATTGTTTTTTTAAGGACTGTGAAAACAATAAAACACAAAGCCATGTTATAAGTAGTTACGAGTGAGTGTTAAAAACAAAAGTTCAGGTTCCAAGTCCAAAGGCAATAAAATCATGACAGCAAAAATGATAATATAATGCACCTCCACTGTCACGTCATTAGCCTCAGAGCAACAAGTGCAAGACAGCAAATGCACTGTACACTGCTTTTCAAAGAGACTGTTAAAAAAATAATACTGAACTTTTTTTATTATATGAACAAATTAAATTAATATATCAAGCTTAATATCATTATTACAACCTAATAATATTCCTCAATAACCATAAACAATAATAATAAATTACCTTTATGTTACAAAACAACGCTGGCTTGGGTTTCTTTATGTCTTTGGCGTATATGTCCATGTTCCCCTATAAAGGTAAAGTTGGTTGTTAGGCTTGTTTCAACAAGGATGAACAAGACACGTTTCCACATCGGTGATCGTCTATGGGGGATTATATGACCATTATCAGTGATGTCACGAGCCCCGCCCAATGCTCGCAAGACTCCGCCCACTGCTCCACGCGTGATTGTTTTGGTGATAGTTGTGTCTCTCTCTCTCCTTCCTTGTATGACGGAAACGGATTTAATTTCTTCATATTAGACGGACTTACTGCACTCTCGGTAAGGAATCTGTGCAAAAACGTATAAACCGTGTAAATCATTTCAATTTTATGACACCGGAATAAACACGAGTAACTTACTTTTGCTTTTCTATTTGTGCGCCTGGAATTATTACACTGAACAAGCATTTGTAAAAATGGTATTCTGTTATCTATCTGTTATCATATTCCATATCTTAGTACAAGATAATCTTGACATAATTTTAATAACATAGACATTTAGGATAAGTCGTTAAGTTTTAACCAGTGATAAAATGTGTAGAAGCTGTATTAAAATAAAACTTTTTGTAAATTAGCTTTTTCCTTCTCCAGTTTCTGAATATGGTAGGCTACATTAATTATCTTGTATGCATTATTAAGCCCAATATACAGTTAAAGTCAAAAGATTACATACACCTTGCAGAATCTGCAAAATGTTAACTGTTTTACCAAAATAAGAAGGATCCTAAAATGCATGTCATTTTTTATTTAGTACTAGCTGAGTAAGATCTTTCACACAGATGATGTTTACATATAGTCCACAAGAGAAAATAATAGTTATATTTATAAAAATGAGCCTGTTCAAAACTTTACATGCACTTACACAATACACTGATCCACAGCTGTGCATTTTTGTTTTGTGATAGTTTGATAGTTGTTCATCAATTCCTTTCAGCATTTTTGTGTATTTGAACCCTTTCCAACAATGACTCTATAATTTTGAGATCCATCTTTTAACACTGAGGACAACTCATCTGCAACTATTAAAGAAGGTTCAAACACTCACTGATGCTCCAGAAGGAAACACAATGCATTAAGAGCCAGGGGTGTAAACTTTTGAACAGAATAAAGATATATACATTTTTCTTATTTTGTCTTCTGTAGCTTCTGAAGGGCAGTACTAAATGGGAGGGGGGGAGGGGAGATAGATATTTAGGCAAAATAAGTACAATTTACCCTGATCTTCAAATTCAAAAAAAAAAAAAAAGTTAACACATGTATTTTGTATAATCCCTCTTATTTTGCTAAAATAATTTACAGATTCTGCAAGGTGTGTGTAAACTTTTGACTTCAACTAACTAATGCAAACACAAAAACCTTATACTGCATTATTTGTAAAATCACCATTCAAATCTATTTATTTAGCAAGTTAAGGAAAATTGCATGCCATACTCATTTAGTTCCATCTAAAGGATTTGGCATTAATAATGACATACCCATCTCTGCGAGTATTAAATTGAAGTGGTCTGTGTGTCAGTGATTTTTTTTTTTCAGCTGCAAATCTTCAATAGCTTTAATGCCACTTTCAAATAAAGTCACACACAATGAACTCCTGAATCAAGATATCACAGGCAGACACTTCACAGTTGATTAAGCATGAGTTATTTGCAATGACATTCCAAAGCACAATTAAGGCTTAGATAGTTTACGCTGTAGGCCTGCTCTTTTTCCCTGAATAGAAACTCAAAGTCCAATATTCCTACTCTTAATGCTTGCTGTCTCTCTATCCATTACCGCACTCTAGGGTCAAAGTCCTACAACCTTATACAAGGCATAGGACATTTTCTGTTATATTGAAAAATGTTACTTTATCAACCTTTAGTGGTTTGTCACTACAGAATTCTCTTATGGGCCTATGTGCTAATGTCATTGTTCTGTAGACAAGTGAAGCAAATCCTTGGAAATAAGTGACATTTGGCACAAGAGATCTCATTGAAGCAGCCATAAATGTTACATCACAGCTACGTCTCATTGAAATACATTGTTGTAACATTGTTCTTTCTGACAAGTTTCCAGGAAGGTGCTTAGACTGGCATTATGACAGAACTATTCTCTTTAAGGGATTTAGTTTACACAAAAACAAAAATTGAGTCATTTGCTTAGAGTCATTAATAACAATTTGTTCCATACCTGTATGACTCATTTTCTTCTGTAAAACACAATAAAACAAAAGTCAGTCCATGTTGTTTGGGCTTTAGCATTATTCTTAAGATCATATTTTATGTTCTGCAGGATAAAACAAGGGACAGTTCACCCATAAATGAAAATTGAGTCATCAATTGCTCACTCTTGAGTTGTTCTGAACCCATTAGACTTTTGCTCATCTTTAAAACACAATTAAAGGTATTTTAACCCTTTAACTGTCACCCCCCATTTTTTAAAACAGACATGAAAGTGCACTATCCAAACTAAAATTGTTGTAATTCATGAACACTTTGGAATACAGAGCTAAGGTTGGTCTCTTTTTTAAGAAGACAATCAGCAGATTATTGCAGAAGTGGAATTTTTTCAAAAAAATGTTAGAGAGAGACGTTATAGGGGTTTAAAATTACCATAAACAAAATGCACTGTACAATTTTTATTTTATTTGATATAAAAAACATATTTTAAATAACAGGTTTTACCCTAAATTTGCTATTAAATTGAAGCCCTATGTCTAAATAAGTTATGTTCCAAATTTGAAGTTGATATGAAAAAAATGTAGGTTTCTGTGAAAGTTTATTTAGGGCGTCATACCACAAACCGCCACTGGGTGCCATTTAAACTCAATATAATTTTTTTAATGCATTTTTCTGTTACAAATTTCTAATTTTCTCTGTCAATTTTTCTCCTATCATAAAATAACAACCAAATATGAAATCCTGAGACCCAGACCTTTCCAATGATATGTTTTTTGTCAAGATTATTAAAAGTTGAGATTATAAAAGACCGTAATGCATGACATTTGACACCGCCGCTAAGGGGGAGGAGACCGCCAAAAGATTTTAAAGTACCATTTCCATGGTAACGCAATGTCCGATTTTAAAATAGTTTTCATAGGATGATTCTTGGGCTTCTAAGCTTTCAAATGATATATAATTTATGATGATTAATAAAAAAATTTATAGAGAAAAAGTACAATGAAAAAAAGAGCGCCAAGCGTCCCGTATACGGGACGGTGACAGTTAAGGGGTTAATGAAACCTACAATTTGGTTAAAAGTTTAATGCTTCAAATAAAACACTGTAAAAAGTACTCAATTTAATTCAAGTCTTCGGAAGAGACACCACCACTTTAAATGATGAACAGATTTAATTGTGGTGCTTTAAATATTAGATCACTTCACCTCTTCATGGTGTTTTAACCCAAGTTACCAAAACCACATGACAATCAGTGAAATGACACTTTCATTGTTAAATTGACAAAAACAAAGTAGATACTGTGAGTAATTGTGATTAACTGTACTTAATTACTACAAATTCTGTTATACAACAATTCACACAATGACAGAATTTGTGTATAGAAAACACTTCTAGCATCTTTAAAAGGATTACAGTTGTCATAACAGCCTACTGTTTCTAGACAGACTTTACTCCTTCCTATGTCACAAGTTCATAAGAGCCCATTGAGTGGAATTCTCCACCTAAAATACCCATCCTTATAAAGTTATTTATGTTGGCAAAGAGAGGGCATTTATAAGTATAGCTGCAAGCAGTAATTTTTGGGCCAAAGTACATCAGAAGCAAAATGACAAGCTAAGCAAGCATGGCAGGAAATTGGAACAGTAGAACTGCTTCTACTATTAAAATCCTAATATTCTCTCAATTTTGACAAACCATCTTTCAGCGTAACATATTTATGTGAAAATTAAACATATTCTGACCTGTTATAGAAATATACAAAAGAATCTCTCTACAAAAACTTTATTGCTGACAAATGGTATAACATAGTGGTTTGAATGATAGTGATTACAACTATTTTGATTTTAACTATTTTGTGATTATAACTTATTTTTTAAGCTAATATTTTGGGGCCAAATAGTCTTCTAATATTTCACTAAATGATTCTTGTTCTATATACACTGCCACCGAAAAGTCTGGGATCAGTACGACTTGCAATATTTTTTTTAAAGACGTCTCTTATGCTCATCAAGGCTGCTTTTATTTGATCAAAAATACAGTGAAAAACAGTAATATTAAGAAATGTTGTTACAATATTAGGGCCCTATGAATCCATTTTATTTTTTCCCAAATTCCATAATTTTTTTTTTTCCAAATTCAGTTTTTCCTGTTTTATTTTTTCTGGATTCCGTGTTTTTCCATTTAAATTTTTCTGGACTCCTTTTAATGGTTAAATAAAAATATTATTAATCAAAAAAAGCATGTCTAATTAATTACAATTATGAAACTTGCACAATTTAACATCAATTTATTAAAGGTTTAGTAAAAATTGCATGTCCCTATGAATTTAGCATTTTATTGTTACCAAATTCTGGTTTTAGCATTTCTAATTATTTGAATGCATAAGAACTTTTATTTATTCTTACAATAGCCTTGTGATTTTTTTTATTTTCTTTTTTATTCACTCAATTTTTTTTTTGTTGTTTATTTGTATTAACAGAAAGCATAAAAAAATGTATCTTTTAATTAATGAAAATAAAATTTCATTTTTGGCAAGTAAAGGGGATTTAATATTAAAATTCAAATATGAAAGAAATTGTAATTATTCATTTAAAAAAAAAGTTTTATTAATTTTTCAACAGTAGTAGTAGTAGTAGTAGTAGTAGTAGTAGTAGTAGTAGTAGTAGTAGTATGTACATTCTAAATATTACAAATATATTTCTGTCATCTTTAAATTAAACCAAACTTTTATTTTGACGGGTTGCTGGATACATGTAAATGACTGGAAGCTAACTATAAATTTTACTCAAATGGAAGAGTCAAATTTTGCAGCTTAATATTTACACCTAATAGTTCATGTCGCGATTTGATTTAATTTGATGACGTACTTTTGATTAATTCTTCTAAATTCCACATTAAATAATACATTCTGTTTTTATGACTGGATTCCGCGATTCTGTCCACGTTTTCAACATCGCGGAAGTCAGAGGGCTCTACAATATAAAATAATGTTTTTTAATGTTTTTTTTTTTAAATGTACTTTAAAATATAATTTATTCCTGTGATGCAAAGCTGAATTTTCATCAGCTGTTATTCCAGGCTTAAGTGTCACATGATCCTTCAGAAATCATTTGAATATGCCAGTTTATTATTAGAATTACCATTGTTGGAAACAGTTGTGCTGCCAAATATTTTTTCGGAACCAGTAATTCTGTGATTATTTTCAGGATTCTTTGATGAACAACAGGTTAAAAAAATAGCAGTTACTCTTTTCTAACAATGTAAATCTATGCAAATCACTTTTTATTAATTTAACACATCCTCCAAAAAAAATATTAAGCAGCACAACTGTTTCCAGCACTGATAATAAATCAGCATATTACAATGATTTCTGAAAGATCAAATTTAGCTTTGTATCATAGGAATAAATTATATTTTAAAATATAGTCACAACATAGTTATTTTAAATTGAAATAATATTTCACAATATTACTTTTTTTTCTGTATTTTTGATCAAATAAATGCAGCCTTGATAAGCGTCTTTTTGTTTTCCATATAAAATAGTTACACTGAATGGCATTATGGTAAAAATGTATGATAATCATTATTTTTGGCTCAGATTAAACAAACAAACAAATTCTATTGTTCAAATTTTAAATTTATTGACCCATAAACACTAAATCAACACGTAAATAGAGCACATCAAATGTTAAACGTAAGCTCGATAGTACATTCTTGATGTGCAAAAACCAATGAAGTTCTGTTTAACTTGGATTTCTTACTCTGACCCTTTATGAACATTCAAAAGATTGAGCATTTTAGAATGGACTTTTAATGAAGGGACAGAAATCTCTTTTATTTAAAAGAAAAATCATTAAAAATGTGTTTCAGAGGTCAGTCACAGCCCAATGAGTTTGGAATCACACAAAGGTGTGTAAATGATGACAGATTTTTCATTTTTCATTCAGCAATGGAGAGTCATTGTAGTGTAATTGTAGAGCTCCATTAACATGAAATGCCACAATAATACTGTGAAACTGGCGGCACAGAATAGAAAACAAAAAAATGTTTGATTAAGTATTCAAGTGATCTACTTAAAACAGTCAATCATTTTTTAAAAAGCTTGTCATAAGCTAGTACCTGAACAAAAGGTTGGCGCTCCCCATCTTGCCTTCTATTGAAATCTTATCATGGAGAAAGAAAGGAGTGGTTATGAGAATACAGGTCAGTTATACAAGATACATTCATTTTTCTTAAGAAACATTATTTAACCTTTTATATTTCTACATTTACTTTCCAGAGAACACAGAGTGCAGGTCAGAGATGGTTTCAGCTTGTGCTGTCTCAGCATGTTGTGCATGTCAAGTTGTATATACGTAGATAGGCGTGCAAGCGTTTATATAAGTTTAAGACGCATTTGTTGAAAATATTTCTGCCATTAGCAAAGACTCAACTGTGTATCATACAGAATTAAGCATGTCGGAACCAAGGAAAGAAAAACAGCATCTCTGAATAGGGTGATAATCTTTCTAAGCCACTAAAAAAAAAATATTTTTCATTCCAGCATTAGATAAAATGGAAACAGTTTAGAGGTTTTATCCTCTATGTGGGTGCAACAAAACAACAGATGTTTTGCATGACATCAAAAACAAAGAAACAAACATAAGTTGTCATAGCTTAAGCACTGTTATGATTTCTTTACTCCTTTTCTATCAAAACGGCATCAGAAATGCAGTGAAAACTCATACATTGAATAAAAACACTTGAAATTGCTCAAGTTCACAGATAGAATCTGTAGTTAACCTTCAAAAAAAAAATTGCACAAATTACCGATGGCCTTTTGGCTGTTCTCTCAAGATAAATATTTGCACAATGTTATTACGTATTAAAAGCACACTTATCATGATACCAGACTAGGGGGGAAACTATTGCGAAATGCTTCCATTTGAAAACAGTTCATCACTAAAAATAGATTGTTTCTATTGTATCAAGAATTAGGAGGGGGTGAAAAAGTTTGTATACAGGGTCAAATCCATCATCCAGACCAAATTATGCATTAAAAGCAACAAACACCAACACTAAAACTGAGATCCCATTTTATTTAGAGGCCTCATTTAATTGATAGGTATGAATTCAGTTTACACAAAACCCTTTAAAAAAAGTCAACATGCAGTGATCACAAGGATAGAAAGAAGAGCCTATAGATGGAGAACAAAGGATTTGAGAATGGTGTCTAGGCCGTACACTTCAAATATTCACAGTGACTCATGTTTCTTTTCTTGTCCGTGTATTCATACAGATTTAAACATACAAGGAAGGCATTGTTCTGACACAGAACAGTCAAACATTAAAAGCTTTAGGAATTTCAAAAAAACCCTGTACCAAAGTCCAGTTTGACTTGCAGGATCCCAACAGGCTGCTTCACACCTCCATGATCTCCTCATAATTTAAGGTGGTGAAGCTTATGGTCAACTGTAGGGCTCCACTATCTTTAGTCCCAAAAGGAAAAACACTTTTTTTTTTTACGTACCAATTGAGGCTTTTTTCTGAACATTTAATGCTGTTTCTCTCTCCGAACTGTCTTTTTTAAAACAAATAAATGCCAGACCTGCAGTGGAGATGAAGCTCCTCTCACTGAAGTCTTTGAAAATCTATGTACAGATTACTCCGAGCAATATTTAAAAGGTCCAAAAGGAAATTACCAGACCTTAAGGTCAGTTTCTTGTCATTTCGATTATTATAAAAAGAAACGCTTCTTTGTGAAACAGAGAACAGCAGCTTCCTGTGGACACCCTAATACCAGCGTGTGGATGATATTCTTGAGAATCAGAAATAGTCCTTGATATTCACGCAGCTGTGATATACAAAAGATACTGACCTCCGAAATGTACACCTTCCAAACAAAGCCGCATGAAACAAAAGCACTTTACAAAAATGGCTAGTTTTCTTATAAAGTAAGGCACTGCATTAACTTTCACTCTCTGGAATAGTGCTGTTCTACAACTCAGCTGGTTTGAGCGAGGTTTAGACGTAGGCCCCTAAAGCTGCGTGGAACTCAGTGAGACATTGGACGAGCTGTTGGAATTTTGGTCTCTCCTCCGGATCCAAGGCCCAGCAACAGGCCATCACTGCAAATCTGTAACAGAGAACATCTTCATATAAACAAAACTCTACTTTTATCAGATCGGTTACTGATGAACCCATAGCAGATTAATCAAGATCTGACGAGACTTCTTGGTCTTGATTACATTTGACAGCAACATTTAAAAAGGTCTTGAGTGAAAGTTGAGATCACCCTTATCGCTCAGTTTCTATTCAGGGTTTCCAACACACAAGGCAAGCCGAAGAACACATATTCATCACTTATTCTCAGGAGGGAAAGTGTGCTAAGCTGTGATCCGATGCTGATTAGGCTTTCCTGCATTCTCTAAACTGCGTTCCGCCGAGTGCGTGCAAGACAATAAATCATGCTATGTTTGGGTGACTGACATGGTCAAAAGCACTCGTTGCTTTGTAATTCCTGGCTGGTTTGGTCACCGCGGCTCCGGTTCCCTAGCTATTGCAGGATGCCGATAAGGTTCAGATTGTACGGACTTCTTGTATTCGGATCAAACTGTTCATTTCATTTTCTCCCTTACACATTAATCAAGATTTAAGAAAGCTGTTGTTATTGATACTTTGGGAGCCTTGCCAGTCACTCAGTAACACAAGTTCGCAAGAGTTTGTTTATTTTGCAATATTAACTCTGTACATGAAAAGGAGGTCTTTTTGAATAAACACATATTCTGAAATGTATTCAAATGCAGAAGTTTGAACCAAACTCACAGTTCATCGGGGCAGTTGATGGGTTGTGCTATTCTGTAGCCGTCCTTCAAATAGGCAGCCATCTCGAAGGGGTCGATGTCGACGTAAGGAGTCTGTCCCAAGGTCATCAGCTCCCACAGAGTAACCCCAAAAGCCCACTGTAAGGAAACAACACACAAGAGCTCACACCAGGCTGAGTGATGCACAACGACTGAAACAGAAACTGAACGCTTGAGCAGGACATTATTTAGTAAACAAACAGATAGTGTGTACAGATCAGAATTAGAATGCAGAAAGACATTCTTATTATAATCTTCATATAGGACATATGGAAAGTTTCTTGGAGTTTTAGAGATGGGGAAAAAAATAACAATTCAGGTATAAATAGAATAAATTTAAGAATAATACGTCTTCATGTTCACCAAATTTTTAAAAACACTAGCAATTTATTAGTACTATTTTTAATACGTTACAACGTGATGTACAAAACAAAATAATATTAATAAACATTTTAAAATATAATCCTTAGTTCATAAAAACAGTAGTTAATAGTAACAATAGTTTTTTTTTTTTTTAAGTCAAAATCAATTTAAAGTGATTTTGTTTTATTACTAGCCATTCTTAATATACAATTATATTAGTATAAATAAATATTGGCCTTTCTGTATGAGCCAGAATTTTAAATATCAGTGCATTCCTTAAAATAATTAAAAATGGAAAACCATGACAATTCATGTAACTGCAGAAAAGCATATAAATGAGATTTTTATAAATGTGTTTAAAAAAAAAAAAAAGTGCCCCTATCTGGATTTGTTTGAGCCATGAGGTCCCCTTTAGGCCATTTTAGGGCCACTGGAAGTATTCTGGAAACAAAGCATTCCAGTAACACAAAAGGAGGAAATGTGGATTCTTTCCACTGATTTTGGACACAATCACAGCTTGTTCACAGAGACATTTAAGACACTTCAAATCTAATTAAAAAAAAAAAAAAAAAAAAAATCAGCCTTGCCCATTTAAAGATATGCACAAAGATGTTTGTTCATGTTTGTTGTTTCTGCCATTGAATAAAAAATAAAAAAATGTATTTGCCACTTCTTAACTCACAAATGAGTTTTTTTCTCAGAATTGTAATATAAATAAAGTTCCAAGAAATAAACCTGCAATTCTGAGAAATAAATTGAGAAATAAATGTAAAAAATCCGAGAAATAAACTCGTAATTCGCATAAACTCGCAATTCTGAGAAATAAACTCGCAAACCTGAAAAAACAAACTCAATTCCAAGAAATAAACCTGCAAATCTGAGAAATAAACTCTCAAATTTGAGAAATAAACCCTCAAATCTAAAAAAAAAAATACTTGCAATTCCAAGAAATACATTTCCAATTCTGAGAAATAAACTAGCAAATCTAAGATTTCACAATTCTGAGAACATAGCTCTCAGTACTGGACTTTATAATTCACATTTGTGAGTTTATATCTCACAATTCTGAGGGAAAAAAAAAGTGGAGTGTGAGATAAAAACTCGCATTTGCGAGAAAAAAAGTCAGAATTTTGAGTTTATATCTTGCAATTTTGACTTTATAACATGCAACTGCGAATTTATATCATGGAATTCTGGCAAAATATATTTTAATTCAGTTACAGAAATGGCTTCCATAGCTATGAAACAAACTGAAGTGCAACTGAATGTAATTACAGCTCTTGTTATAAATAATGTTCAAGTCAATCAACTTGATTAGATGTCAGCCAATAACTTTGGATATGAAAAGCAAAACGACTATAAAAAGCTACATCACTTTCAGTGCAAAGGTGACTTTATAAACAGTTCTGTATATGCCTGCCCTCCAGGGAGATGTGTCGAAAATGCCAAACACTAAAAGTACTGTAAAAAATTATGTTTGTGCTTGAGGCCAACACACACTTGACTGTAGAACACACTTGAAATTAATCCTCCCTATTCATTAAAAGACAATCATCTTATCTTTCTTGACATTTAAAAACAGACAGGCTTCTTTACATATAAAAGGATGTTGTCTTCCGGACAACTGCGTTTTTTGTTTTTTTGGTTGTTGAGAGGCTACGAGAAGGAAACTGGGCACAGATCAAAGTTGACATCCACTGGTGATGTGGGATTTTGTCCAGTGGGTGGAAGGTATCCTGCACTACTGGTCCTTACGGTAAAAGAATCTCCGGTGTATCCTAGTAAACGAGTACATTTCCATACCAGGCCACTGCTCATCACCAGCTCCTATTGTGTTACGATAAACAAAACCTTAATAAGTTTTCCTGGCATGAGGGCAGCACCAGCCACTATTGTTCTGGTAGACTGAAAGCACGCAGAGGTCAGATCGCTGACAGGTTTTGGCCTGGTGTGTCATTTATGAGGCGGCCAGGCGGCGTTCAGTACTTCCTGACTGTCTAGGGTGGGTTGTTTCCTTGGCACTTGGAGTGAGACAGACGGGAACGTACAGTATGTTGCCAGACAAACAATTTTCTCCCACATTTGCTTCTCTCAGAAGTACAAGAATGTGCCAGGGGTTTGCTTCGCTATTTCCAATGCTCGAGTTTGCTGAAAAAGGACAGGTCACTCAAAAATACAAAATCTGTCATCATTTACTCACATTTATATTATTTTGTCAACAACGTTTTTTTTTTTTTTTTTTTACAAGGCAGAAATTAAGATATTTTTCATGAAATCTGAGACATTGCTGTCCATCCATGGAAAGTCCATAACACCAAAACGCTGATGCTTCATAAGCATCAACAAGACATTATAAAAGTAATCGATATGAATAGCGTTTGATTCTCCAGAATAAAGCTTATTGGTTCTTGCAATGATACACAAGAACGAACCTCACTGGTTCTCACATATTTGAGCTTTACAATATTTGATGTGCTCCATGAATGTGAATAAAAGCCTAAATTACACTGTCGTTCAAAAGTTTGGGACACTACAATTTTTTGTGTTTTTAAGAGTTTTCTGCTGCGTTTATTTGATTAAAATACAAAAAAAAAAGGTAATATTGTGAAACATTGTAAATTAAAATGAGTTTACTACTTTAATATACTTAAAAATACAACTTATTTCAGTGACGCAAATGAGAATTTTCATGAGCCATTACTCCAGTCTTCAGTCTCACATGATCCTTCCGATATGCTTATTTATTCTAAATGTTGGAAAAAGTTGTGCTGCTTTTTTTAACCGGTGATACTTTAAGATTCTTTGGTGAATAAAAATATCAAAAGAACATCATTTATTCAAAATAAAAATCGTTCCTAACAATAAGTTGCTATCGCTTTTTTAAATGAATTTTACACATCCTTGGTGAATAAAAAGTATTAATTTCTTTCAAACAAAAAAAATTACAGAACCTAAACTGTATTCTGTATTCGTACAAAATATTTCTATTTTAAATAAATGCTATTCTTTTTAAGATCACATGTTCTAAAAAAATAAATAAATGGAATATTAAAAAAAAAAAAAAAAAAATTGTATATATATATATATATATATAAAAAAAATAAATACATTTTATTTATATATTTATTATTTTTTCTTTTATATTCCATTTATTTATTTTTTTGGAACGTGATCTTAAAAAGAATAGCATTTATTTAATATATATATATATATATATATATATATATATATATATTTTTTTTTTTTTTTTATATTCCATTTATTTATTTTTTTGGACATGTGATCTTGCTATTTCATGTGATCATTTGCTATTCTTTTTAAGATCACATGTTCCAAAAAAATAAATGGAATATAAAATAAAAAATAAATATATATATTAAAAAAAAAATCTAAAAGAAAAACACTTTTAAATTGCAAAAACATTTCACAATATTACAGTTTTTTTTCTGTATTTTTAAATCAAATAAACAACCTTGATGAGCAGAATAAGCAGAAAAGACTAAAACATTTAAAATTTAAACTTTTGAATGGCAGTGTAGATCTGTTCACCAAATAAAGCGATTACGTCTCTTTAGAACACTTCATATGCATGATTCATATAGAGTTTTTTTTTTTAACAATGTCTATATGAACTCTTTATGAAGCATTAAAGTGCTGGTGTAATGGCCTTTCAATGGAGGAACAGAAGAAACATTTCATTTCAGTGAAAACATTAATTTATTTTATAGATAAAGTTTATGGAGTTTGGAAAGACATGAGTATAGGTAAATAGTGGCAATTTTCATTTTCGAGTGAACTATCCCGTTACCCTGCTCTATGCACATATGCAGACTTGAGAAAATTCTCTGTAATTTTAATTGTATACCCATTACAGAACTATTATTCGGAATATAAACATATTAGGCAAAATCAAATGTGTGTTAACCGCGGTACCGCTCAATGCAGCTGACAGCTAAATGCGGGCCTCAACAAGTTCATGAGTACCTGAAGCATGATTACTATAATTGTCAGCAGTTACAATGCATGATGGAGCAGACAGTATGACGTCAAAAAAAGTTACACAATTTTAAATCGGTTACCAGGATTTGACACAATCCGAGAGCCCATGAATGAGTGTGCCAGACCTTAGTTAAAAAGGATAGCGATTTAACTAGTCCAAAACAAAATACTAAAAGGGTACATTCTTTTATAGGTAAAATATATAGGAAAAGAGAAAATAATACATTAGAGAACACCAGCTGGTAATATTATGTGAGTGCATGTTACAAAAAAGGTAAAAAGAAGCAGCAACTCTTACCACATCACTGGCACTAGAGAAGTCATTGTTAAGCAAACTCTCCAAAGCCATCCAGCGAACGGGTCGGTTCTCATTGTCCCCGAGACAGTGATAGTCCATGGGGAAGAGATCACGGGCCAGCGCATTGTCTGTGATCTTCACTTGCATACTGTTATCAATTCTACAGAAATAAATAGAAAAACGCGTAGAAACAAAATATACATATATTTTATGTATATAAAATATGGACCACAAAAACAATCATAAGAGTCATTTTTTTTTAAAACTGAGATTTATACATCATCTAAAAGCTGAAATAAATAAGCATTCCATTGATGTACACTACCGTTCAAAAGTCTGGGATCAGTGTGATTTTTCATGGTTTTTAAACTATTTTCTTACGTTTATCAAGGCTGCATTTACTTGATCAAAAATACAGAAAAAGTGTAATATTGTAAAATATTATTACAATGTAAAACATTTTTTCCATACATTATTTGCACATTAAAATTATTTTATTTCTATGATCAAGCAAGTTTTCAGCATCATTACTCCAGTCTTCAGTGTCACATGATCCTTCAGAAATCCTTCTAATATGATTTATGGAAATATTTTTTGGAACCTTTTGGAAAAAAGTAACAGGTTCCAAAAAAATATCTGGCAACACAACTGTTGTCAACTTAGATGGTTCTAATAACAAATCAGCATTTTAGAATCATTTCTAAGGGATCAAGACTGAAGACTGGAGTAACGGCTGATGAAAATTTAGCTTTGCATCACAGGAATAAATTATATTTTAAATTACATTAAAACAAAAAACATTGTTTTATATTGTAATGACATTTAGCAATATTACTGTATTTGTGATCAAATAAATATAGCCTTGATGAGCATAAAAGACTTATTTAAAAAGCATTAAAAAGTCTTAGATCTTGTCCAAGATACAACTATTTGAAAATCTGAAATCTGAGGGTGCAATTAAAATCTAAATATTGAGAAAACCACCTTTTAAAGTTGTCCAAATGAAGTTCTTAGCGCATTTCTAATCAATAATTAAGTTTTGAGATGCTTGCGGTAGGAAATGTACAAAATATCTTAATGGAACGTGATCTTTACTTAATATCCTAATGATTTTTAGCATAACGGAAAAAAAAAAACGATAATTTTGACCCATAGTGTATTGTTGGCTATTGATACAAATATACTCATGCTTTGTGGTCCAGGGTCACTTATGTTAATGCAAACGGGTGGTAAAGAATGCATCTGACTGTACATTATCTTTTCTTTAATAGCCAATGTCAATATGTAACACTTGTTGCAGCTGTACACTCTTGATTGAAGAATAGTGGGAGAACATGAGGTCGAATGCCACTTACACACAGTTTCTGGCAGCCAGGTCTTTGTGAATAACCTCTCTCCGTGCCAGATAGCTCATTCCACATGAAATCTGTATTGCCATGTGGACCAGGTCTTGTTGAGAGATGGCCTGTTTGGGTATCACAAGAGAGAGAGTGGATAAGTAATCAAAAAGACACTTTAGGGGTCACTGGTCACAACAGAAATGTTGTACATTTTAATAAGAGAGGTCCAGCAAGAGAAACCAAAAGTGGGACGCATGACAAGTGGTAACGCAGATGCTTGTGGTTACAGTTCACCTCTTAGGAAACCAGACTCGATGGAGCAACAAGTTCCTCTGCTGACTCTCATTTGGTAGGACGAGTTTGACGTCTGACGTAATGAGAGTTACCTCACTAAACATAAACATCCTCTGAACCTAGACAAGCAAAGCCAAACACTAACGCTTTAACTCTTTTGAGGGAGTGGCTCAACTTCAGGCATCCTTGTATAATCTATCTTGAGTCAGACAAAACAAGAAACCTTGGGTGCTAACTGACAAGGTCATTAACGATCTTCTCTAAATGAGTGGCTTTGCAGATGAATTATACACAAGGCTTTAGAACAAAATAATTGCAGTGGATGACAAACTGAGGTGTCAGATGAGTTCGATGATGCATGCTCATTCCTGTTTGTTCAGTGTGAATACAGTTAGTGTGATTTAGACTGCAGTGTTTACTCGAGAGAGTGTATTACATTAGAAGGTAGGGATGGGTCAATGAGAGTGTCTAGTAAATTTTAACCTTTTCTTTTTAGCTGTTATGCCTTAAAGGGTATTCATTTAGACACGTAACTTCTCGTAGTAGCGTGCCAACACGCTAACAGCAAGAGTATGACTGTCAACACACTAAAACCCTCTTTGAGGAGTCACGACTCCAATTTATTCACCTTTGCAAATCAGCTGTTTTAAAGATGGTACAAGTAAATTCAGGCATCACAAAATGTACAATATAGCAAATATTAATTTTGAAAAACAGGAAAATGACCATGTACAATTAAATATAAAACACTGGCCAATATACATCATTTAAATAGTTTATTTGATTAAAAAAAAAATACAGTAAAAACTATAGCATCATGAAATATTATTAGAATTTAAATTAACTGCTTTCCGTCGCAATGTATTTTACGTTGCAACTTATTCCTATGATATCAAAGCTGAATTTTTAGCAGCCATTTCTTAAAAAGGAACACTCCACTTTTTTTGAAAATAGGCTTATTTTCCAACTCCACTAGAATTAAACAGATGAGTTTTACCATTTTTGAATTCATTCAGCCGATCTTCGGGTCTGCCGGTAGCACTTTTAGCATAGCTTAGCATAAATCATTGAACCTGATTACACCATTTTTGAACAAGATGCTAATGATTTATATTTTCCTATTTACAACTTGACTCTTCTGTAGTTACATCGTGTAAGAATTTTCCAGGCTGATATGGATAGGAACTATACTCTCATTCTGGCATAATAATCAGGGAACTTTGCTGCCGTACCATGGGTGCAGCAGGCGCAATGATATTACGCAGCACCTGAAAATAGTCCCCAGCTAGGTAACTTTCAACATGAGCAGCACTAAGCCACTAAAGTAATAGGAAAATAGTTGGGGACTATATCGCGCTGCGTAATATCATTGCCACCCATGTAAATGGATAAATGGATAAGTGGGCAGCAAAGTTCCTTGATTATTAAGCTGGAATGAGAGTGTAGTTCCCATCCATATTAGCTTGGAAACTTATTTTCATTTTCATTTTCTGTCAGCCTTGTACACAATGTAACTACAGAAGTTTTAAATAGGAAAAAAAGTGAAAATCTTTGGTCATTTTTGAATGAGATGCTAATGGTCTAATCTGATTTAGTGATTTAGTTACCCGGAGACTGGCTGAATGGATTCAAAAACGGTAAAACTCATCAGTTTAATTCTAGGGGAGTTGGAAAAAGAGAATGTTCCTTTAAGTTTTCAGTGCCACATTCGAATATGATTTGAAATAAACGTTATGAAATAACAGGGCTCTAGACTAACTTTTTGCACTGGTGCGCCGAACATATACATATACCAGGCATGTGATCAGCTAGAGACAAAAAAGGAGCAAAATCTGACCACGCCCCAAGCCACGCCCACAAGCCACACCTACAGCACTTATTATATCTATACATATTATCACATTAAATTATATATCTTATATTATATTACATACTATTGTCCTGTAAAAATATAAAAAGCAGCATTTAATAATCATGATAACAATATAATACAATACATTATAATAAAGTACACAAAAGTACATATATTATAGTAAAGTATATAGAATTGTTATTATTGTTAAAGTATCTGCCAGAAGGAAACAATGGTTTTGAAATAAATATCTTCTATATCTATAAATATCTGCTCATCAAGGTTGAATTTATTCAATCAAAATAAAAGAGAGCAATATTGTGAAAAATGTACAAATAAAAAAAAAAAAGTTTTCAATTTTAACATTATAAAATGTAATGATATTCCTGTGATGCAAAGCAGAACTTTCTTCATCATTTCAGTTTTCAGTGTCACATGATCTTTTAGAAATCATTACATTTTATTTGACTCTCAAGAAACATTTCTGATAGATTTTTTGATAAATATAGTTAATGAACAACATTTATTTGCATTTATCAAATATATAAATTAAATGTGCTAATGCATTTATTAAATAGAAATAATTTTAAATGTCCTCACTCACTTTTTAATCACTTTCATGCATGATGATTTTTTTATTCGTTTTTATTATTATTATTATTGTTATTATTATTAATTTCTCTTTCTTTTTTAAATCGTATACAAACGTTTGAGTGGTAGCTATCATTGTTTCCACAAAAATATTAAGCAGCAAAACAGGTTTTTTTTTATTGATAATAATGAGAAATGTGTCTTGAGCAGCAAATCAGCATAATAGAGAATAATTTCTGAAGGATTATGTGACACTGAAACTTCACTTTGTAAACAACAGATTTATAAACATTTCTAGTGATGAAGGTTGCATTCCCAAATGCAAATTAAAGCGTCTCGAACCAATGATAGACCGGTGAATCGAAACTAAAAACAGTACTGTAACAGCACACAGCAGACATGTAGCACGTCAGACTACAATCTATTATATAATTACATCACAACCGTTGCGATTTTTAACGACAGCACTACGCAATGTCAAATCCGCACCGCCATTCATAAAAAGTTACCAGTTCGACGCGTTTCAGCGCTTGTTTCTACTCGTTTGACGCTTTGAATCATTTGAACGCTTTTATCACTGTCCTGCAGATGGTGCCGCGAGCTCATACAGCGCTTTCAGCACTCCGTCCATGATGTTTTAGAAAACAATCTTTTCGCAGTTTATTTAATTAATTGCTTAAGCACATTTGCACGATTTCAATTCCACCCCCCCTCTAAAAAAAACTCGGATCTACACGAATCACATGGGTCGTCCCTCAGAGTCCGGAAAATACAGAAATCCGTATTTATATGGAAAAATCACATCCCTGATACACACACACACACACACACACACACAGAACATATAAATAAAAACAGTATAATAATAAACAATACGGTTCTTTCCTAGTCGTATTAAATGCAGCCATAATCAAAGTAGGCTATACTCTCTCAGTATTCAAATTATAAAGCCTAGATATGTTATATATCCTAATTTTCACGCACTGGGGAGTCGCTCTTTAAATGTGGGGTAGGCTATTAAAATATCTTCTGAATGCGCGTGCGCGTTTTACTTTCGGTTTCGTTTTAATGATCGCGTGAAACTCTCGGCAGTGCTGAACGTGCATTCTACAGGCGCGTCTACAGGCTTTGTAATAATGAGAGGATTAAATAGCTTGCAGAACTCAGGACTGAACAAAAAGTCCGGCATTTTGAGCGGTGAGTAGATTCTAACTGATAAATGCAAACACAGTTACGCACTGGAGTCTGATGTGAGGCAGCTGCCGCTTACTTTCAATTTATTGCTAATGTTTATTTTGTTATTAAAGTTACGCTTGCAGTTTCCCACATCCTTCTCTCTGAGTCTTGAACTTTGTTACATACATATATACATCTTCCTTAAATCATCCTGGCGGCCCACCCGAGGTTCATGACCCAGGGTTTGAAAACCATTGGTTTAGACCACGATATGGGCCTGATGTCGTTGAACCACAGGGAGACTGGAAGGTTAGCAGAGTTATTTTTTCCCGTCGAATGGCTGGTCGCACCGTTTTTTTTTTTAGTCGCACCATTGAGAAATTAGGTCGCACTGTAGAGCCTTGAATAACTCCCAAAAAAAGTGTGCTTAATTGCAGAAAAAGGTGTTCGGTTGTGACATTCCTTAAAGTTACAGATTTTTCATACTTAACATATTCACTTCAAAATTATGGGGCCCATCTACTTACCATGTAGTTATGAAACAGAGTGACACAAATATTTCCTGATCATAAATGTAGGAGTGTAGTTAAAACCAGTCTCAGCCAAAGGACTAAAACATGCACTGTTTCGGTAGTGACATGAAAACGCGTGACATTTTCTTTTGTGCATAAAGCTGAATAATTTACACTTTACTGCACTTACATATTAAAACATTATTGAAAGATCTTAGTAAACATCCAAGATTTTAATACTTAAATGCTTTTTAAAGGTGTTTTTTGATTGTGGGACAGAAGTTTGGACCAATTCGGTAGAATGGCACATATACAACACAGAACACCACCAATAGATCATGCATAGTTTAAGCAGAAAATCTATACCCCATTTATTTGATTTCTCTGTATTCAAGCATTTGGTCGTTTGCATTTATTTATTAAATACTGGTCTATGTGCAGACAAATATGTTGTGCTTCCCTAGGGTGTTAACTTTTAAAATCTGGTCTCAGGGTCCTTGCATACTGCTCCATTCAGTCTGGCTCTATCCAGCTGTTTGACCAGCATTTGGTGGACAGGGTACAAAATCCTAAACCAGCCTAATTACACAGTGCTTTCTTAAGACTGACTAGTCATTCAGACAGAGCCATTTTGAAAGTATGTAGTTTTGCACACCCCTAGAAGGCAGCAAACAGACATCTAAGATTCAGTTCAGGTGAGAGGTGAACATGTTGGCAGTAAATACTAAAATAAATCAACCACTTTCGATGCCAAAATGCAGGGTATTATCTAAAGCATGGGTAGTTTACATGATTTATGTTTTTCCAAAAAAGAAAAAAGACAATTGTGCATTGAGGTTCGAAGCATAATAACTAAAACACTGCCACGACAAGCTTGGTCTTGAAGAGAAAAATTTGATAGCTTAAAGCACCCATTTAACTACTTTAAGAATACACTGGTCTGACTGATCGAATGTATGTAATCTTGTCTTTGAAGAGGGTTCAGTGGCAGCCGAATGAAAGACCGCCCAGGGTAAACATCACAAAGGGTCGATTGTGAACAGCATACTACCGTAAAGCACCTATCATAGAAAGTTCACTCGATGTTGACAGAGGATCCGCACAATGAATTCGTTGTTCAGAGGAAAGCAATTAAATCAGGATAATCTGAACACTCCAGGTGTTCTGCTAGAGGGTCTCTAATATAAACACCTGCCTCCGACTGATTTATTGCTAACAACAGAAGAAGTGTCACTGCGCTACTTAGTATTAACTAATTTCACACAGCTTAAAAAAAAAAAAAAAAAAAATCATCACTCTGTGCAAACGTGGATCCAGTTTAAATGTTGCATGTTAAATAAACCAGACTGTAATTAAGTGAGGTAGTAATGGCAGTTATGAACAGTTATTTGTTTTACTTAACACCTCAAAAGCACAAATGTCATTTAGAAAATAAAATAAAATCCATTTTGTAAAAGTCTCACCTGTGGGTTGTTGGCCTCAGCAAGCTTACATTGGCGCAGGAAAAGCTTAAGATTTCCCCAGTTCATATAGGGCAACAGGACCATGGGCTTCTCACCATCTTCTATACACACATGGCTGATGGGTAACAGGTTCCTAAGAGTGAACAGACCACAAAAAAAAAAAACAACAAAAAAAATTGGTTCAACTTTGATGGTGTAGATAAATGGACACATAGCAGGAAAAGTCAAGATTTCAAACCCATATCTACAGTAAAAGACAAAACTAGTACACAATGAAAACAAGAATTAGAGAAATGACTTACTGTTATTAGATTCCCACTAGCAATGATACACAAAGCAGACAGGAAGCGATATGTTACCCTAAGGTAATATTAAGACTATTTCAATCAGTGATACATTGCCGACATGGAAAAATTTAAGTCATGGGCTGCGCTGACCGTTTAACCTCAGACATGGGTCTGCGTGACTGCAAAGCTCGGAACGTTCAGGACAGGATATGGGTCTGAGCCCATCCCAAAAGGCAACCAAGCGGGAAACAGAAAAATCTAAACAGAATGTTTGACCTCAGGGTGTTGTACTGCCGCTACATTAATATCAGGAAAATTAATCTGAATGAAGATGAAGTGATATTAAATATTACATGAAGTGATATTATATATATTTTATATATTTAACATTCAAGATGAAGATTATATTTACAAGGTTCCCACTCTAAGCCAAATGTAAAGTTCCCTGACTAAAAAGAATTTTCATGACCTATAAGGAACAGATCCATCCATTTGGAAGCTTTATTCACTTGTTCAGACATTTTTAGTACAAAACACATAAACTACCTTTTTTTTTTTTTTTTTTCTTTTTTTTTACCCAATAAATGCACTTTGTTATTTTTTTTCTCTACAGCAATTTATTTATGCTTTCAGGGGTTAAATGTTCTGAACGATTTTCGAAGTTCATCATTCAGTCTGTCCATTTCTTCACATTTAGTTTTTGCTTTTATATCATTTACTTTTAAAACCTGAAGTGGTCATTTTGTAGCCAAATGTCTTGAAATGTACATTTTCCTGGCATGTTTGCCTTAGTTAACAGGTACAGCCTGGTGACTGGATTTGACTTAAGTGATTGCCAGTTGATGAGCGGGAAGGGAATAAAATGGCGCTGAAAAATAGGCTAACCATAACAATAGGCAAAAAAATATGGTACAGAAAAATTACATTTTGATAAATGTAATTTTTTGATAAAAGCAACAAACAAAAATCCCTGATATCCCACAATCCCTGATATTTCATGACTTGGACAAAAGAAATAAATTCCCTGACCAGGGTTGCCAGGTTTTTTTGTCGGGGTGTCCTAGTAAATTTGCATTTCAGGGGTTAAATATGACGTTATTTGGGTCGATTCAACCCACGGACATCAAAAACATCCCGCGGCAACAGTGTTAAAGTAGCCCAATTCCGCTGGAAAACCGCAGACTTGGCAACACTGTCCCTGACTTTCGATGTCTGGAATAGACCTTTTAAAAATTCCACGATATTCCAGAAATTCATGTGGGAACCCTGTATTTAACGGTTCAACAATAATGACAATGTTTTTCTTCTTAGATTAACTTTACACTTAAGACTCACTTCAAGTTACTCTAAATATAAATGACTGGTAAATACTTCTGTTGATATTAGATAACTAATGCGGTACCAGTACTGCAGCCCTATATATTGGTATATAATAAATTCCCATGTAACATCAGCGGTTCAAGTGTAATCTAATTAACCTATGTGAATACTGTTTGTGTGCAACAATTCTTCTTTTCCATTTCAGACTCCTCCCCACATTCAAGAGAGTATCATGACACATGCGTGTGGTGCCGCTAATGCAGGAGCCGGCGTTCTGCTGTAGAACCCGGATGCGCTGCGACTCTGCAAGCAGAGGAATGCACACGCATATGTTGTGGTACTGTCCTGAACGCATATTGAAGTTTGACACAGCAGAGAAGAAGTTGTTGAATAAAGTTGTTATTTTTGTTTTCTTTGAGCACAAAAAATATTCTCATAGCTTCATAAAATTAAGGTTAAACCACTGATGTCACATGGTCTATTTGAACGATGTCCTTACTACCTTTCCAGGCCTTGAACTTGCCAGTTGCATTGCTGTTTTTGCAGGGTCAGAAAGCTCTAGGATTTCTGAAGATGAACACAGGTCTGACAGGTTTGGAATGACATAAGTAATTAATTAGAAGAACTTACATTTTTTAGGTGAACTAAGACAGATTTAGTTAACAACGATACGAGGACACAAAGTGATCAACAACGACGCCACAAAGTGATTTAAAAATAACAGTTAATCAGAAATGGAGAACATCTAAAACCACATTCATTTCTATGCAGGAAACTCTGTAAAAAAAACAAATGCGCTAATCGAGAAAGAACGCAGAGGAAGACAAAGTAATTCACACAGCAGAGGAAGTGTGTAGATTAGTAGTCATAGTGCATAGTGTCACAGCTGCAACTGTGGTCATCATATTGCTGTCACAACATTCAAACATTACACAACATGCTTCTACTGTGAAGAGGGTAATTTACCCATCATGAAAGTATGGTAATTTACATTTATATACACAAGTATGTTATGTCATCATTCTCGTAAACCTCTAATCAGTGTGTGTGTGTGTTGATGTTGGAGGGATTTTTAAGTGAAGTGAACTTTAACAGGTATTCCCTGCTAAGTAAAAAACAGAGATCCCTAAACAGAAAGGATTTGTTTAAAGGTAAAGTTTGTTATTTCTGCACCATTAGCATCGAAATTACAAAAATGAACACTCTGACTTTGGACCAATTCAGTAGAATGGCCTATATATATTAGAGTTGGAAACGTCTTGGGGGGAAAAAAAAAACAACAACTTTTTCAAAAAATAAAAATAATAATTATTGTTTGTATGCAAATTGTATAATACCCAAGGTACACATTTTTTAGCAATTGTGTGGTTATTTCTCATGCTGTGTTTTCAAAAAGTTTTGGAATATTTGTCCTCTCCACAAATCTGCCACTTTCAAAAAAGTAACAATTTAATAAGGAGGGTTACATTGGGCTATTAAGATTTTGCTTACATCTATATTGAAAATATGTGAAGCGATCTGGGAAAACCTGTCAGATGTCGCCCTAGGACATTTGTCAAAAATTAGGTTTTCATTTAATTATTATTCTCTAACATCTTGTCTATCATCAAATTCACTTGTTTAGTACAGGAAAATAGTGATTCATTGCAGCAAGCAGAAAGGGTCTGTCTTTCTCTTATGTTAAGAACGTACTGCTGCGGAGGTGCTTTCCCTTAACACTACAAATCAGTTAACCTATCAAAACAAACCACGTAACGTCTATAATAAAGCTGTATGAATGCAAATTTCCCACCAGTCTTGTGTAAACTACGGCACGCAAAGTTTTTTTATTTCTTTATTTTTTATATTGTGAAACGGCGGAGCGCAAGAGAACAAAGCAGTCTAGCGGCTCACTTGAACGTTCTTCCTCGTTTCAATCTGCTCAATCTTGGTGAAGTCAGTGACCTAAACAATGTTATAATGGACTATTTCACATTCAGAGATGAAGGATTGGATGATAAAGTTACTAAAGAGGAGTCCGAACTGTTGCGCTGCGTTTGCTTTTCTACAAGGTACACTATTCGTGCTATCTAAATACAAGGGGTGATCAAAAGTTCAGAGACTATGCCCATGATGAACAACGTAAAACTGTCCTCTTCAGGTTAATGTTAGTCTGTTTGTGTAATGATGCAGTATAGTGCTTCTGACAGACAGCTCTCATTCTAAAGAGCCCCCAGCACCATTTTCATATCGTTATGTACTACTTTCATTTAGTTCAAATGGTGAACGCAAGAACTAAAACTACAAGTTTAGAACACAAAACTACAAGTTACAACACTGGTTATGTATTAAGTCTAGAAATAAATCCAGAGTAGAACAGGAGAAGAATTGGAGAGCCTGTACGCTGTAATCTGTGATGCTTTATGAACAGATATACAATTTATATTCTAATGTTTGCAAGTGTTCTGTGTTCCTTGGGGTAATTGTGTCTTTTTCATCATGTACAGTGGCTAAAATAAGTGTTTTAACACAATAAAGTGACTTTTACTTGTGATACTTGACTGTTGTGTTTCTATTTGTAAACCCGTTTTTCTCAAAATTCCGTACCTGAAAATAATAGCTATCAGCCAACTACACATAGCCATAACTTTTTAAAAAGTTAAAATTAAAATAGTTTTGGAAGGGCTTGAACCCAGCTTTCATTTGGTATCAAAAACTAAAAAAGGTAAAAATTCACCATGTGTTGGGTTTTCCCAAATCACATCACATATATATATATATATATATATATATATATATATATATTTTTTTTTTTTTGCTATTTTCTTAATTTTTTTTTTCAGAGGTAAATCAATACCAATTTCATTTTTAACAATATTTCAAGTGTAATTTAAGAGTTTTGTTATATTTTGAATTAAATTTTTCTTTGTAAAAGGCAAAAAGTTGATCATACTTATTTTAAAGTTAAGGATTCCTTAGTCTGAATATACATTAAACCAAAAAATATCGTAACATCTTAGTTGATAATTCAGTATACTTTATTTTTGACAAAAAATACCTTGTTTCGGTAGTGACAGTAATGCTTTGGTAGCGACCACATCACATTACAGAATTTTAACTTGCAAACTAAAACACTACTAAAAGATACTAAAATGCAAAAAAATTAAATAACTGTACTTAAATTTATTTTATTTCCCAGAAATATGTGGATTGTGTGTTCCCTTATGTCACTACCAAAACAATGAAAATATGTTTCGGTTGTGACTATTACGGTAGTGACCGTTTTATAGGATAACATCCAAAAAGCACAAAAGATGTCACTATCAAAACTCCACCAAATGTTTCTGTAGTGACAATTTTAGATATTTTTGAACCTAGCTCAAAGATGCTAATCAGCACATGGTTACCTAGCACAGTTCTGAGCAGTTGTACACATATAAAAACTAAATGTTATGGGATAACTCCCCAAAAAAATGTGCTTAATTGCAGAAATAAAGATGTTAGGTAGTGACATTCCTTAAAGTTACACACAGTGTGTGTAATAGGATTCTGTAGAAAACTCACAGTAATGGTGTAAATTAAAAAAATCTACATAATAGGAAAATGATATGGCAGATTTTGCAATAGAGCAAGTTTCTCAAGTGTCAAGAAAGCAGCACATGGTAGCTGCAACTCACCTGTGGTGAAGGCCCCGTAGTTTACAGCTTTCTGTAAGCATCATGGTCACCTGTACCTCTGAGGCATGATCTGCACAGCCAAATGCAAGAACAAAGAGTCAAGGATGTGTGATGCAAACCTGGACAACCCAATTGTGAGGGAAGCCAGTTGTGAGGGTCTTCACCTCTTTCCACACAAACAATCACAATAAGGAGGTGAACAGTCAAACATCTGGAAAAAGCCAGATTCCATCAGCACTAAAGGATAGAGGCAATGTTTGGACGTTTTGTCAAATTCAGTGTCAAAGTAAACAGATTGTGTCATTATTTCCTTAAACTCATATTACCCTCATTCCACTGAATACAAAAAAAGACATTCTGCATAAGCTGGTTTCTTTTTCTTATGCATTTACAATAAACAGGGACTATAGCTTTCAAACGAATTTCATATGGCATATGAACTACTTCTATGATGCATTAAAGAAGCTGTGTCAGCATTTTTTCGGATCCCCAGTAGTCATTTACATTCATTATAATGAAAAACATAACCAAGATATTCTTAGATTCACCATTTGAGTTCCAAAGAAGAAAGTCAGCCATAGAGGTTTGTAATGAAATGTGGGTAAACAAATCATTTTCTGCGTGAACTATCTTTTTAAAAGAACATTAAATCAAGTGAACGCTCTGTTGGATCAAGTTTGCTCCATCAGGCAAGTCCTTGTTAGTAAAAGGTGCATGCAGGTTCTGAACAGCCCCCAACCTTGCACTTGAGAAAGTTTGATTGCTTTAAAAGCAGCCTAACCCCTTTCAGCCACTCTCACAGATTGCTGGCTGAGTGAACACATTTAGAATGAGTTCACAGAGGTCTGGTTTTATCTTGGAGCGCAGCTTTTGACGGATGCTTGGAGAGTAGGGGTAAAGAGTATTGTTTCCTGTCCCTTGGGCAAGGGCCGGGGTGGAAACCGAATGGCTTGGCACAGCAGATGCTGGTGCAGTGGCATTGTCTGGTGGTTGGCACCAGTTCTGCGCTGGATAAACAGGGCACAAGGGCAAATGAAGGGGTGACCAGTGTGACGGGAAGTGCTAATGTTTCTCATGGCACTTTGCATTTTCTAGAGAAACTGATGTCATAACCGAGAACTACGTTATTAATATTTTAGAGTTTCATTACTGTATTATGAACTTTGTGTTGGCTCATTATCACAAACAATCCCTTTTGATTTTCCTGAGAAAATAGTTCTTTTCAATCATGTTGGGAAACTTATTTTAAAAAGGTTCATTTTAGAATATAGTACTCAAGGGAGGTATCAAATGAGAATTAAAAAAGGATTTACCTTTAACTGCTTTCACAAAGACTTGTTTCTCTTTGCTTGGGTCCTTCTCGTCAAGCAGGACTCCATGAAAAATGCGGCCAAAGGTCCCTGAGGATCATGAAAAACACATATGTTGCTATATGTCATCCATATCTGTTTTTTCAGTATTAAACAACATCCCAACTTTTACATTGTGAAAAGCAAAGCAGGTCTGAACAGGTATCCTGAATGACCTCAGAGAATAAACATAGCACGGATTTACCAGCAGGCGCAGGACAGTCTCTCACTGCTGTTCTATAGCCAGTTCAACATATCTGCAGTTCCCATAAGCTCAGATGACACTCGAGAACGTAATGGATCAGCGCATCTTGCAGAGCAGTAGACCTCAGAGTACGCCAACTTAGGGGTAGTGTTACTAATGCTAGGGGCTAGCTCCACATTACCTACTACTTTTCTCTCTTATCAGATCCTTTTTCCCCCTCTCATGTCACGATGCTTGTTATAACATGCCAGTTTCTCTCAAGTCTGCTTCGATGAGTTGTCCTCATTTAAATAATAACACAAATTAATGCAAGGATATCATAGACTAAAAGTGTCAAAAAAGCTTTAGGAGAAATAGTCACAAAGACAAAAGTGCTGAGCAACAGAACATCACGTTCCATGGATGGTGTGTTTCTTGGTTGCAATGCAGAACTTGCAAAAATTGCATCTAACCTTCCAAAAAAAAAAAAAAAAAAAAAAAAAAAAAAAAAAAAGTATACATATTGCATTATACATTATGCAACCAGCTGGGTTTCCGTTACAGCTTTCAGTCTCTTTAGGTAGTTTTTGATAAACTGGGTAAGTGGGAAGAAAACTGCAGTCACACTTGAGACAAGTCATCATGCTGGACATCCGTGGGATTTTCTTGGTAGGAAGACGTCTTTAATGGTTGCTTAAGTTTTGTGAGCACTGAATGTCCTAAGATGTAACATGCACTCTGTTTTACAATGAAACGACAAAGTTGCTCGGTAATGGCACAGACCTTACATCAATAGGCCCAAAACGTACTCTACACTGATGCAAGAACAACCTGACCTGCATTGCTGCGTTCTGAGAAGTTAATGAGTCTTTTAAAGTTAAGCTCTCCTTGTTTTCAAATAATCAGCTGATCCAGTTTACAGAACATGGTTAATGATGTAGCTATCTAGATAACAACCAGATATCGTACTACTGCTCAATGGATATGAATGATATAATCATTACATTACTTAAATAAGTTTTTCATTTTCTTTTTATATTTTAAGTGTATATGTGCTTTCACACTGTCTAGTTCCTAGAGCAGTGGTTTTCAAACTTCATTTATATGGGGGATATGTGTCACTCCTGAAACATGCAGCAAGTATGCCACTTTGGTCCTCTGAGCAGCATCAAAAACATGTTGTATTCAAATTCCGCTATGATCCATAAATCTCTTACACAGCACAATGAAATATATTATCTATTATCTATTACATTGCATCTACACTTCGTTAAAATGTGAGGATCCACAAGTTTCCAGAACTCAGGACTGAAAAATTTGGCGAGTGGATTCTGACTAACTGAAACACCTGCACCTGAAAATAGTCCCCAGCTAGGTAACTTCCAACATGACCAGCACTAAGCCACTAAGGTAATAGTAAAATAGCTGGGGACGATATCCAGGCGCTGTGTAATATCATTGCGCCTGCTGCACCCATGTTACGGCAGCAAAATTCCTTGATTATTATGCCGGAATGAGAATATAGTTCCTATCATTTCAGCTTGGAAAATCGCAACTTTTCATTTTCTGTCGGTCTTTGTACACTATGTAACTACAGAAGAGTCATGTTTTAAATAGGAAAAGTATTGAAAATCTTAGATAATTTTTGAACAAGATGCTAATGGTCTAATCTGATTCAGTGATTTATGCTAAGCCATGCTAAAAGTGCTAACGGCAGGCCCGGAGATCGGCTGAATGGATTCATAAATGGTAGAACTCATCTGTTTAACTCTTGGGGAGTTGGAAAATGAGCCTATTTCTTAATAGGTTCTTAATTTTGAAATCTCAAAGTGCATTTGATTTTAAAATCTAATGCACACCCACTTTCTTTTTGTTTTTAAATAGCGCAGTGAATATTGTACTGTGGACTTCATATTGAGATATTATCATATTGTGAGATTTTTATGTCATTACATCCCTATAATCTATTCTAGACTGTAACAAAAACAAGAATAATTCTGATATCACTCAAAATGGTCAATGGCAATGTGTTTTCTGGTTTGTTCGTTACTTTTTAATGTTTATTTACACCAGTGAATTTGTTCATTACTCTTTAGCCTAATAAACAACACCTAAACCATTTAAAACTGTAGTTTAAAACTAATGATTACATTCATGCAAAGCTGAAGCCCCTTGTCATTTATATTCTCCATCTGAATACATCAAACTTAATGTATCCTGCTGTTCATATCATTATTACTGCTTCTGTTATTATGCTATTTTAATCTTGAAATAAATATGAAAGAGAACAAAAACAGAAGAAAATATGTATATATAAATGTGTATATCAGTTATTGGACTGATTAAACTAATAATCTGTTGCAGTTGAAAAAAAAAAAGTTAATGTCAATTACATTCTGTGCTTCACACAAAGCTATCATATTTTTACAAGTTTTACAAGATGCTTGAAACATTTTTATGATACTTTAACCCTTTAATTGTCACCTGTTCTCTCAGTTTACTTCACCATTTGACAAATAAATCCTAATCAAATCATGACAAACTAATATATATATATATATATATATATATATATATATATATATAAAATATATTAATATTTACCCATTTTTCTGTGTTTCAAATTATGTAGGAAAAGTAATAGATTAATTTATGACAAGAGTGCACCTCAAATATTGACCTTTGTCACAAAAATACTTTCTTTGTTGCCTTTGTTCTCATGCAGGGTTGCCAGGTTTTCACAACAAAACCCGCCCAATTGCCCCTGGTAAATTCGCATTTCAGTGGCTAAATATGATGTTATTGGGGTCGATTCAACCTGCGGACATCAAAAACACCCCGCGGCAACAGTAGCCCAACTCCTCTGGAAAACCGCGGACTTGGCAACAGTGCTATCATGCTTTAGAAATCATTTTTTTAACAGCTGAAAACTTAATTTCAAAATTCATACTATCTTATTCACCCTCATTATATGGAAAACGGCAGCAAGGACATTAAAAAAAAAATTCATTTGTGTGTTGCACAGAAGAAAAGGTAATACAGTTTTCATTTTTGAGTAAAAAGAGCTGTGCTTTTGTTTTTTTGGCCTCAATACCACATAAAGCAACTGCAGCAAATATTTAATAAGTAAAATAACTTTGAAATTTGTGCTTCAAATAAAGGCCATTCATACAAAAAGTACTGAGCTGGTCATAAAAAACAAAAGCAAAATGGCCCTTCAGAAAGGATTAATCTGACATTCCCCCAAATGTCCAATACAATTGGTTTAATCAGATTAACCATCTTTAGTTTGCCAGGTCAGCACTTAAAACACAACACAATAACTCCTTATAAATAATAAATCAGCTTCATCAAGCTTGCGGCCACACGTACACGATGAAAAAAAGATGCTACAGAGGGCAATTACTGCATTGAGATTTTGCAAGAACGCAAGTCAAATAAGGCGGGTTCTTGACGAAGGGTTTTGTTTACGTTTTAGAGCTTATGTGACTAATGACATTTGTGTCAACATCATCTGTGCAAGCCCAGAGCTGTGCTGGCACAAGGCCCAGCAGAGAGCTTTTCTGTTTGGACTCCAATTTAGTGCTTGAGTGCAGATTTCCCGCTGGAGCACAGCTCTTGTGTGATCCAACTAAATTATTTTGCAGGGGGAAGTGTCTAACCTCAAACTGAGCGGCCAAATGACGCGTTTGTTTGCCGTGATGCAATTTCACTTGAACAACTCGTTCAAAAAAACCACTATTGGAAAGATAGACGTCTCAACGCACTGAAGTGGACAGAATACTAAGAATCGAGTCTTTCTAACACACAGTATTAACTTGCTGTGGTTTTCATGTGCGTCTTTGCGGCTTGCGGGATTACATACCTTCATGTAAGACATCTCGGAGTGTGACTCTCTCTCTGGAGATTGCGATGTCTTTGACCTTTGCCTTGGCCTCAAGGAGAGTGACACTTCTCAAGTCGTTCTTCTCTATCCGCAGCGAGGGATAACCTTCAAATCACACACACAAATTCTGCATTAAAATAATTGTTAACAATTTACATTAGAACTAATTAAAAGGCCGTCTAATACAGACAAATCAAAACAAAGGCAATTCAGCAAATGACTGAGGCTTGCAGTGTTATTTTAACAACTGGAAGTATTTAGACACTTCATCAATGAAGTAAAACCCCAGCTTTGCCAAAGGCAAACACTGCAGTGTCACTCTTGCACAACATGTTTTGGTGTGTAACTGATTTTATCTCACAGTTATACAGTCAATTGTATTAAATGTTTAGAGAAAGCAGATTGTTTTATTTTGCCATTTAGCTCCAGTGTACTTTAAAATACACAAGAAAAAAAAAAACTGGTTGTGTATCCTCATAAAAACATTGTGTATCCTTGTGTTGCTTTTAGGTTTACACGTTTGTTTGAACAATTTCCCTGTTTATATTTAATACTTAATTGTGCCTTCTGGTAAACATTATATTAGTGATTATATAAATACAGTTGATTATGAATACATAAAATATAAATATATCACTATTCAATAACAATACACCTAAGCAGTGTTCTGATTCATTTAAACTAAATTTATCCACTTATACTAAATGTGCATGATGCTGCCCCCAAGTGGCTATTATGGGTAACTAACGTAAAACAGCTAACAGTCCTTAGTCTACACAGTCTCCATAGTCTGTAAAATAAAAACGCATCACAGTTTTCATAAAAATATTAAGCAGCATAGCTTAACACTCACAATAATAAGACTTGAGCACCAAATCTGATGTTTAGAATATGAAAAAAAAAAAAAAAAAAAAAATAATAATAATAATAATAATAATAATAATAATAATAATTATATATATATATATATATATATATATATATATATATATATATATAAATAAATAAATAAATAAATATAAATTTTTCACTCTTTGTTACATTGCAGCCATTTGCTAAAATCATTTAAGTTCATTTTTTTTCCTCAATGTACACATAGCACCCCATATTGACAGAAAATTCACAGACAAAAACACAGAATTGTTGACATTTTTGCAGATTTATTAAAAAAGAAAAACTGAAATATCACATCATATTTCAGTTTTTCTTTCTGCAATATAACAGAGTGAAAAATTTAAGGGGGTCTGAATACTTTCCGTACCCACTGTGTGTATATATATCAGGGTTCCCACTCTAAGCCAAATGTCAAATTCCCTGACTGTTCCCTGACTTTCACTGATTAAAAAGCTGAATTTCCATGACATATAATGAATGGATCTATCCATTTGCAAGCTTTATTTACAGACGTTTTAAGTACAAAACACACAAATACATTACTTTTTACCTGTTAAAAGCACTTTGATATTTTCCTACAGAAATTATTATTATTTTTTTTTTATGTTTTCAGAACTGTAACCTAACCATAACAATAGGCAAAAAGTGTGAAGCAATGCGATAAAACAAAATGTGTATAGAAAAATGTAATTTTGATTAACTGAAACAAAAAACTTTAAGCAACAAACAAAACTCCCTGATGTTCCATGACTTGGACAAAACAAATATAAAACTCCCTGACTTTCAATGTCTGGAATAGGCCTTTTAAAATTCCATGATATTCCAGAAATTCCATGATCTGTGGGAACCCTGATATATATATATATATATATATATATATAAAATATATCAGGGTTCCCACAGAATGGAATTTCTGGAATTATATTATATTATATTATATTATATTATATTATATTATATTATATTATATATAATAAAAAAAGTGAAAAGTTTTTGAACAGTTTTTATGTTTTTTAAAGTCATTTCTCCTGCTCTCCAAGCATGTATTTATTTGATCCAAAATACTGCAAAAGCAGTAATATTGTGAAATGTTTACCATTTCAAACTGCTTTCTATTTGAATAGATTTTAAAATGTAATTTATTCCTATTATCAAAGCTACATTTTCTGCATCATTACTCCAGTCTGTCACATGATCCTTCAGAAATCATTCTAATATGCTGATTTGCTGTTCAAGAAACATTTTTTTTATTATTGCTATTATCAATATTTAAAACCGTTTAGATAGAAAGTAGAATAAAAAATATCCAAAGATCAGCATTTATCTGAAATAAAAAAAACTTTTGTAACATTATACACTATACCATTCAAAATCTTGGAGTTTCTATAGGAAATAATAAAAATGAATACTTTAATTTAGCAAGGATGCTTTGAAATGATCAAAAGTGATGATAAAGACACTTACACATATTACAAAAGATTTCTATTTCAGATAAATGCTTAGAATGATTTCTGAAGGATCATGTGACTGGAGTAATGATGTTAAAACTCTTTGAAAATCACAGGAATAAATTAATTTAATTAAAATATATTCAAATAGAAAACAGTTCTTTTAAATAGTAAACATAATTCTAAATTTTACTGTTTTTGCTGTACTTTGGATCAAACAAATGCTGGCTTTAAAAAAAAAACATAAAAAATCTTACTGTTCAAAAACTTTTGACTGGTAGTGTGTGTATAAATATAAATTAGAACAGAAAACAGTTATTTTAAATTGTAACAATATTTCACACTATTCCTACGATTTTTTTTTTATGAATAAATGTAGTTTGGTGAGGTGAGACTTAGTTTAAAAACATTCCAAAATCTTTGCAGTGACTAAATTTTTCAAACTTTCATGATTTCTATGGTATTTTCTTTTCAAACTATGGAAGTCAATGGCTACAGTCAACTGTTTGGTTAAACACATTCTTCAGAATATATAATTTGGCGCTCAACCAAAGAAAACCTCATACAGGTTTGGAACAACATGAGGATGAGTAAATGATGACAGAATTTTTATATTTGTGTGAAATAATTCACTTTGCACTACAGTGTAAACCAATGAACGAGCTCCGTAAACACCAAAAAAAGAACAAAACAATGGTGATGGTGAAGAAGAAACCAGGTTAAAGGTAGAAGGTTAGTGAACATGATTAAGTCTTGATTCCCTGTTGCTCTCTCTATCTGCTAAACAGCAGCAAAACTTACTTTTGGTTTCGTGCGAGGGGGCACCAGGGTGAGGGAAGGAGGCGCCTGCAAGTTGGAGCATGGGTGCAGAGCCAGTATGAGCATCTGATAGAAAAAGGAAGGGGTGGAGGGAGGACAGGGTGAGAGAGAGAGAGAAAAAAAAAAAAAGAAAGATGGGGAGAGGTATATGAAGGATGGATAATCATAGCAGGTAGATGGTGCCTGAGCTATTCCACACACAAGAATAAGAGAGGGACAAGAAAACACATGGTATAAGCATGAAACAGTGCACCAAGCATGTAAGACCACTAGGAGGTGCTACACACAATGTGAGTACACAGCCTGGGCAAAAATGGAGCAGATATCCCCACCATCAACTATTCACACTGGTTTATGAAAATAACTTTACAAGATTGTCTTTGAGGGAGAGTATTTGCTAAAGCTGGCCTTAAAGGGATAGTTTACCCAAAAATAAAAAGTCCCATAAGACATTTGCACATCTTCGGAACACAAATTAAGAGCTTTCTGACCTTGCATTGACAGCAATGCAACTAAAAAAGGTTTTATGGTCTGGCAGAGATCACGGAAGAGAAGAAATTGATGGGCCATTTGAATGTTTAGTTGTGTTACTGTCTATGCAGAGTCAAAAAGCTCTTTGATTACATCAAAAATATCTTAATTTGTGTTCTGATGATGAACAAAGGTCTTACAGGTTTGGAACAAAATGAGGGTGAGTAATGAATGACAGAATTTTCCTTTTTGGATGAACTATCCTTTTAAATATCACCCAAAAACTGTTGACACCAAATGTTTCAAAGTACTCAGCTCCTTCTGAAAATTCATAATGCCATTTCTTGCCATTTACTAATATAGCATCTCTCCTGTGGCATAATTTTTTGCCTACTGTTTTTATGAATGCTGCATAATTGCACAATTTACTCATCTGATATTGCTTTTCACATACCGTACAGTAGAAAATATTTATATTTGGATACAGGGACAACAGTTATAACAAAAACGCATTACTTGGCTGAATCAAGTGATGTTTGTTCTAAATTAAAAAGGTCTTGTGCCATTTGACATTTCCATATCTAATTAAAAGACAAAGACATTTATGTTGTGACTTAAGTGTTTAAATATTTTCTGGGGCCATTGTGAATATAAGACTCATGGGATCACCTAGCAAACTTGAACTAATAAGAAGTTGAAAGGAGGTTATCTACCCGCCTTTCAGTTCTGTCTGAAAAGCCCTAATTTTAGCCCAATCCAGTCGTTTGAGGGAAAGGACAAACTAACCCACTATGAAAACAGTGGCCATGTTTTAAAGGAGTAGAAACTTCCTGTTGATCTTATTTGCATCCTAAGTTGGAAGAGGACTGGAGGTGGGCAACTTCTCATTGGGGGGGGGGGGGGGGGGGGTCAACAACCTAAGTGTGAAGAAATGCCTCTGAGACGGCACTAGCAAATGACAGTGAAGGATTGAGCAAATACTAGGAGACTGACACGTGACCCCAGACCACAAAACCAGTCTTAATTAGCATGAGTATATTTGTAGCAATAGCTAAAAATACATTGTATGGGTCAGAATGATCCAATTTTCTTTTATGCCAAAAATCATTAGGATATTAAGTAAAGATCACGTTCCATGAAGATATCTGGAAAATGCACTACCGTAAATATATAAAAACTTAATTTTTTATTAGTAATAGGCATTGCTAAGAACTTCATTTGGACAAATATAAAAGGCCATTTTTTCCAATATTTGGAATTTTTTTTTTTTTTTTTTTTTTTTTTCACCCTCGGATTCCAGATTTTCAAATAGTTGTATCTCGGCCAAATACCGTCCTATCCGAACAAACCATACATCAATTGAACACTTAAATACAGCTTTCAGAAATCTCAATTGATCTCAATTCTCAAATTGACCCTTATGACTGGTTTTGTGGTCCAGGGTCACATGAAATCCATATTTTTTTCAAAAAGTCATTTTTTTTCCATTTTAATTTTTCTGGATTTCGTTTTCTTTCTTGTTCCCCGTTTTAACTTTTCTAGATTCCATTTAAAAGTAAATGTATTAATCAATTAGCATGTCTAATTAATTAAAATCACAAAACTTACAATAATTCACAGCAATTTATTAAAAGCTTAACATAAATTACATTTACAGGGCCTATTAAATGCTTTTTTTTCTTAAGTTTTATTTTTTTACCAAATTCTGTTTTCCATTAATTTTCTGGATACCATTTGAATGGTTTCATTACATTTTAATAAATCAAAAGCATCTTTAATTAAAAGATTTTTTTTTTTTTTTTTTATAAAAAGTGTTATTATTTGTTTTGTTTTACAGAAATACCGTTTTGTGCATTCACAATTTTCTGCTAAACAAATTCTGGAAAATATTCCTTTCAAAATAATGTGTTAATAATTTTATTATTAGTAGTAGTAGTAACTATCATTACATTAAGTAATATATTTCTGTCACAGTTTATTCAAGTCAAACCGAACTTTCATTTTGACAGTTTGCTGTGAAGACCTTTAAGTTTCTGTTTGTATATGATATGATGATATAAAACTGCAAAATGCTCATGAAATAACTCTTAGAGCAGCTCTGGAGATTTTTGCAGATTAATATTCACAGGCAAAAGTCCATATCGCGTTTTGATTTAAATGTACTGACCTACTTTTGATTTATCCATTAAATCCATCCGTGACATTCCGTGTTATATAGTAGATTCCATTTTTATGACTAGATTCTGTGATTCTTTTCGCATTTTCGCAAGGCCCTACTATTGTGAGGGGACGTGACGACTTCACAAGTACACATATTCAAGAAACATTTGCACTTATTCCGATCACACAAAAACAATTAATGCTGGAGTCACTGCTGGACTAAACTTAAGGGCAAAAATGTGCAGGGAGAATGTGCCCATTTATTCCAAACTTCTGACTCCAGTTTAGCTAATTTGATCATTCACTTCCAATTTTCTAATTTCTAAAGGAATGCACATTTGGTGTGAACAGGACGAGACGAGATGTAGCCAGAGGTGTGAAGTCTAGAACAATTTAACAAGCGGCTGTCCTAGCAGTGGGGAGCAAAGCATCCTGGTGGTGTTTATCTGCTCTTTGAGCTACTTCTCTTGGTTGAGAGATAGGTTGCTGACATTTTAAACATGGAAAAGGAGTGCAGATGGCTACGGCAGATGGTTGAGATGTTTGAGAGAGTTGCTGGTCTGAGGTCAGGGGTGAGAGACACGGTGTGGTCATAGTCTTACTGGTGACAGGTGTAGCGTTGTTGGGGGTGTCTGCCCTCAGGTACTGGGTGGTCTGGGTGGAAGGCTGAGACAAACCCTGAGAGCTCCCACTGTCGCTGACGCTAAAAGATTTAGAGAGAGGAAGTTACTTTAGAGACTGAAATGCAAAGATACTTTGGCATATATTAGGACTTAAATATTACTCTTATGATGAAATCATCTGTTTTTTTCAGGTGGTGTAGGGTTTTACCTGGCCCTGAACCCCCAGTGCATTTAAAAACTAAGTGCTGTGTAATTGTCCTAATTAAAGCCATTAGACTCCAACTCCAAAGGTTAAACACTGAGGCCTCTGGAGAAAGACCTAAACTGCTGCAGGTTTAACCTGCCTCCTGAAACTCATTGAACCTAATCATGATCTAATGTCACTGACTCATCATCATCATCATTATTATTATTATTATTATTAAACAGTTCTGGTTTCTTCTGGTCTACTACTTGGGCTGTGGAGCAAAAACAATCCACCAATAGAAAATGGAGTCTGAGCACATTCTTGTTCTGGGGTTGATGTGTTTTAGAAGATAAACGGAGCTCTGTGTCTCATCTTTTAAATAGCATCAGATAAAATCTAATCTACCAACCTTATATAATGCTGAAAAAGACAGCTCTTTGTACTGATGCCTAATTCAATTAAACACACACACACACACACACACACACACACACACACACACACTTAAACTACCCTGCTCTGGTATGAAATTAGTAGGTGTTGAGATTTCTTCTGACAAACCCACAATGAATAAAAAAAAAACTATATATAATATATATATAAATATAAAAAAACATTAGTTCAGGGAAGAAAATTATATAATAAGAGCAAATGACCAGAACCACTTTAAGTCAAATTTGCTCTAAACTACTGTGAAGTAGACTGGTTCAGTGCAGTTAAACTAACTAAACAAATCAAAAACACAGAAGTGCCTGGATACAGATACACACCTGTCATCCATTTCCACTCTCTTCATGCTGTGGAGGTGTAATACAGCAAGGATGATGGCTACCAGGAAGATGACGATGCAGCAAACACACACGCTGATGTAGAAAACTCGTGTGGATGTAGTGGGAGCATTTGAACGGCTCGCTAAGATCAAAAGAGAGGAGAGTTTGTACAAGAGCGAAGTAAAGACTGCCTCGCTGTAGAACCATATTCACTAAAAAGGCCAAATAATAAAATCGCTAATACTCACGGTCTATTTCCTGTATGGTTGTGTTTGGGAATGGCAGAGTTTTGGGGGGCTCTGGCTGCTCAATTCCTGTAAAGTAAAACAATGAGGGGGAAAAGGATCAGCAAAGTGTAATGCACATACCAGTTCACCATATTATATGACTGAATGTTGCCCATTAGAAGACCTAGAAAATACCAGAGATATAGTTAGGGCCATAAATATTTGGACAGAGACAACTTTTTTCTCATTTTGGTTCTGTACATTACCACAATGAATTTTAAGTGAAACAACTCAGATGCAGTTAAAGTGCAGACTTTCAGCTTTAATTCAGTGGGCTGAACAAAAGAATTGCATAAAAATGTGAAGAACTAAAGCATTTTTTTAACACAATCCCTTCATTTCATGGGCTCAGAAGTAATTGGACAAATTAATTAACTGAAAATAAAAGGTTCATTTCTAATACTTGGTTGAAAACCCTTTGCTGGCAATGACAGCCGGAAGTCTTGAACCCGTAGACATCACCAGTTGCTGAGTTTCCTCCTTTTCAATGCTCTGCCAGGCCTTCACTGCAGCGGCTTTCAGTTGCTGTTTGTATGTGGGCCTTTCTGTCCGAAGTTTAGTCTTCAACAAGTGAAATGCATGTTCAATTGGGTTAAGATCAGGTGACTGACTTGGCCATTCAAGAATATTCCACTTCTTTGCTTTAATAAACTCCCGGGTTGCTTTGGGTCATTGTCCATCTGTATTATGAAACGCTGCCCAATCAATTTGACTGAATTTAGCTGGATCTGAGCAGACATTATGTCTCTGAACACCTCAGAATTCATTCGGCTGCTTCTGTCATGTGTCACATCATCAATAAACACTAGTGTCCCAGTGCCACTGGCAGCCATGCATGCCTAAGCCATCACACTGCCTCCGCAGTGTTTTACAGATGATGTGGTATGCTTTGGATCATGAGCCGTTCCAAGCCTTCTCCATACTTTTTCTTGCCATCATTCTGGTAGAGGTTGATCTTAGTTTCATCTGTCCAAAGAATGTTTTTCCAGAACTGTGCTGGCTTTTTTAGATGTTTTTTAGCAAAGTCCAATCTAGCCTTTCTAATCTTGAGGCATATGAATGGCCTGCACCTTGCAGTGCACCATCTGTATTTACTTTCATGCAGTCTTCTATTTACAGTAGACTTGGATATTGATACGCCTACCTCCTGGAGAGTGTTGTTCACTTGGTTGGCTGATGTGAAGGGGTTTTTCTTCACCATGGAAATGATTCTGCGATCATCCACCACTGTTGTCTTCAGTGGACGTCCAGGTCTTTTTGAGCTGCTGAGTTCACCAGTGCTTTCTTTCTTTATCAGGATGTACCACAATGTAGATTTTGCCACTCCTAATATTGTAGCAATTTCTCAGATGGGTTTTTTCTATTTTCGCAGCTTAAAGATGGCTTGTTTCACCTGCATGGAGAGCTCCTTTGACCGCATGTTGTCCGTTCACAGCAAAATCTCCCACATGCCAGCGTGTAATTAACACGGCCAATTCATCATCAGCAATCACACTCCCTATCCAATTAGCACAAGAGAGAATCCCTATATATACTCAAAGCAGCCTTACCTTCACCATCTCTCGTTTTCAGCATCCCTCCACCACCCCGTCTCCTCACCTACAGTCCGGGGGGGAGCACTTAGGGTTCGGGCCAATTGCCGAGCTCGGACTCCTCTCCCAGGCAGGGGGAGTGCCCTGACCTCGGGATTAACTACAGAGCTCGGAGCCCTCTCCCGGACAGCATGCCAAATACGCTTATACTTTAGTTAGTTTATTATCTGTAAGTGTGAACTCGTGAATGCCATAAAGGAACTGCCCACACCTGCCCATGCAATAGACTTTGAGTCAGTTGTCCAATTACTTTTGGTCCCTTTATAAGGAGGGTGGCACATGTTATGGAGCTGAAACTCCTAAACCCTTCATCCAATTTGAATGTGGATACCCTAAAATGAAAGCTGAGAGTCTACACATTATGCCCATGTTCTTTATATAACTATAATTGGAATATGTTTCAGTAAACAGGTAAAAAAACAAAACTTGTGTCTGTGTCCAAATATTTGTGGTCCTAACTGTAAATACACTACCAGTCAAGAGATTGTATATATTTTTTTTAAAAAGTCTTTTCTCACCAATTCTTTTCACCAATGCCTTTACCATCACTTATGATCAATTTAAAGCATCCTTGTTAAATAAAATAAAAGTATTAAGTTCTATAATTTTTTTCCACAAAATTACACTGACTCCAAGCTTCTGAATGGTATAGTGCATAATGTTACAAAAGCTTTTTATTTCAGATCTTTGGATCTTTCTAATTTACTCAACCGTTGTAAATATTGATAATATTAATAGCAAAAATGTCTCTTGTACAGCAAATCAGCATATTACAATGATTTCTGAATGATCATGTGACACTGAAGACTGGAGTAATGATGCTGACAATGTAGCTTTGATCACAGGAATAAATTACATTTTAAAATATTTTTAAATAGAAAACAGTTATTTTAATAGTAGAAATATTTCACAATATTACTGCTTTTGCTGTATTTCAGATCAAATAAATGCAGGCTTGGTGAGCAGAAGACTTCTTTATTAAAAACAAAAAACTTTTAACTGGTAGTGTATATCACATTATTTGTGACAAATTAGCAAAAGCCTTAAAAGCCTAATTCTCGTTATACCTCACTATATTTAATTACACAAAAAGATACTATAATACAATAAATTGTGCAGATTCGGATGCAAATCAAAGGCAATGCAAAGGCAATAACAGCAACTCTTGTTTACACTGCACTGTAATTGTTTTCTTTGATTACAATATTGCAAACAATATTTTCCTTTAAGCAAAAATATTACTTGATTATAGGGTATAGGGTGAAATATGACATCATCTTGATGGGTCTCATGAGTTTCTTCCAAACACATGAACTGGTTAATTGTAGTCTCATTTATGTTTGGTTTGTAAATTGTTGCCAGGGCGGTAAAAATCTCACTCCTTCCACACAAAATGTAAGACAATATCTCCTTGAGCGCCACATACACATGCTGACCCAGTTATTCCACAAGGGAGAGGAAATTGGGGCATACACAAACTCTTTTTCTTCTCCTAGCAGCTAATTTGGCTCATGTTCTTCAAATAAGCAGAGAATAAATTCACTGGCTATTTCCTCTAGGAAGGCATATGACAAAGCTCGTGTTATTATCATCTTTGCAGTCTCTAGCGATGTGAAACTTGACACACGATCTGCCAAACACACAAAACTCATAGCATACTTACAGGAAAAAAAAAAACAAAAAAAAAAAAACACACACACACACACACACACACACACACACACACACACACACACACACTAAGATCTTCAGAAACACATAGATTGGAGGAAATAAAATAAATGTGTATGAAAAGATCTTACTTCGGTAACACATTTTCCTGCGTTTGAAGTTGAGCACTGTGAAGTTGTTGGCTGGTGTAGTCAGGTTTAACTGCACTGTTAGCACAGCCTCTCCATCAGCCTTTCCAGAGCAGAAAAGATCTACTCTGAACACTGTGACACACAGAAAGAATACTTACTGGAAAACAAATTTGATTATATTGAATATTCAAGTTGTAAACAATCAAAGCACCCGGGTTGCTCTTCCTTTTGTGCTGGTGCATTAGCGTTCGCTACTAAACTACTTTAGAAGAGCACTAAAAAGGCCTGTTCACACCAATACAAATGCTCGGCACAAAGATTATCTGGTCCGATTTTCGCGTAAACATCAGACAGGTTGAATGTGAAATATGCAAAATAACTGACAGTAGGTGGTGCAAACAGTATTGAGATGTTTTCAAAAAGCCAATTTAGATTTTGTGTTCACTATGGTGATTATCAGGCCACACCAAATACAAAAGCACTGAAACAAGAGAGCCAGCTCAGGATTCTTCATCTGCTATTCCCTGTCGCTTAGCAAAATACTCTGTTTGCAAGTGCCACCAAGTCACTAATAGTTCCATGTAACTGCAGCGGCTCTGGGCATGTGACCAAAAGCATAATTCGTAAAGGCTGGTCAGCTTTATTCACAGTGCAATGGAAGAGAGATTTTAACACCTCTTTGAAAAAAACAAAAAAAAATTTGTTGCATTGATGGCACGCCAATGTTAATCCTGAACCAGTAAAGAGATAGTTCACCCAAAAATGAAAATTGTGTTATTAATTACTCACCCTCATGTGATTCCGAACCTGTAAGACCTTTGTTCATCTTCGGAAAACAAATTAAGATATTTTTGATGAAATCCAAGAGCCTTCTGACCCTGCATAGGCAGCAACGGTAATACCACTTTCAAGGCTCAGAAAGGTAGCCAGAAAGACATTGTTGAAATGACACGTAAAAGAATAAATTGATAGATGCATTGCTGTCTATGCAGGTTCCCTCAGATTTCATCAAAAATACTCTAATTTGTGTTCCAAAGACAAACAAAGGTCTTATGGGTTTTATATTGAAAACTTATATTGAAAAATACAACATGATATGACAACAGGAAACAAAAAAAAAAAAAAAAAAGAAAAGAAAAGAAAAATGTTTCACTCACCTGAACGAGTGCGTGGGACCTCCCCCTGAGCAGAGATGTTGCTCTGAGGTTGATCCATGGCTGAAGTGTTTTCCACTTGAAACCCTAACCTATAATCCACCTAAACAGAAGACAAGGAGAATGGAAAATAATTCTGATACTGATATAGATCACTGAACAAAGTATGTGATTACAAATTATTTATTAAAATAAATTTCCAACCAATCATTTTGCCATTAATTGTAATAATCCCGTGAGATATTTGTTTGGACAAGGAGTCAAACTGAGACGGACTAAATCCAGAAGAACTGTGGCAACATCTCCAAGATGCTTTAAAAAACCTACCCACAGAGCTACCTGAAAAACTATGTGCAAATGCACCTAGGACAAAAGCTGCTTTAAACGCCAGAGGATGGTCACACCAAAAGTAAATACAAGTTAATTGATAAAGAAAATCTATTTATGACATCATTTTTGACAGCATCCTCATTTTACAGCATTTTTACACAAATGCCTAAAACTTTTAACAGTACTGTAGCTTTGCAGGTAGGTTACTTGAATCATCTTGGAGACGTTGCCACAGTTCTTCTGGATTTAGTCTGTCTCTGTTTGTTCTGTTTCTTGTCATTCCAGACAGACTGGATGATGATTAGATCAGATCTCTGTTTGGAGCACTGACTGTTGTCAAACAAAAATCTCACTGCATTACAATTAAGGGCAAAATGAATGTTAGGAAATGTAAACTGCTATTTTCTACTGACACACTACAACAAAAGATTTTTTTAGCTGGTGAAAACACTAGTGTTCTAATAATTTTGGCCACCACTGTACTGTATGTACAAACTTATTATTATATACAAAGTGATTACAAAAGTTTCAAAAGATTAGGATTGGTATGTTTTTGATTTGGTTTTAAAAAAAGTCTATGTTTATCAAGGCTGCATTTATTTGATCAAAGAAACCATAACAACAGTAATTTAGAAAAATATACAACATAAAAGTTGATTTGTATTTAATATTTTTTAAATGTAATTTATATAATGGCAAAGCTAATCTTTTAGCATCCATTACATCAGTCTTCAGTGTCTCAAGATCTTTCAAAAATCATTCAAATGCTTTGGCATTTAAAGGATTAATACACTTCAAGAATAAAAAATTCCTGATAATTTACTCACTAATAATATTTAATTTATATCTGTAATTTAGGTTGAATTTCCAGAATCATTACTCCAGTCTTCAGTGTCACATGATCCTTCAAAAATCATTCATTCATTTAATCATTTAAAATATAAAGGTTTTCTAACAATATACACTAGTGTTCAAAAGTCTGTGGTCAGTTCAATTAATTGTATTCTTTCTTTTTTTTAAAGAAATTAATACTTTTATTCACCAAGAATGTGTTAAATGGATAAAAAGTGATAGCACTGATTTACTACGTTAGAAAATATTTATATTTTGAATAAATCATGTTCTTTTTAACTTGTTATTCATCAAAGAATCCTGAAAAGAGAATCACAGGTTGCAAAAAAATATTTGGCAGCAAAACTGTTTCCAACATCGATCATTCTAACAATAAATCAGCATACTAGAATGATTTCAGAAGGATCACGTGACACTTAAGCCTGTGACACAAGCTGATGAAAATTCAGCGTTGCATCACAGGAATAAATTATATTGTAATGTATATTAAAATAATAATACAAAAAAACATTATTTTATATTGTAATAACAATTTGCAAATATTAGAGTTTTTTTCTGTATTTTTGATCAAATAAATGCAGCCTTGATGAGCATAAGAGACTTAAAAAACATTAAATGAGAGGGTGTCCCATAACTTTTGACTGGTAGTGTATATACACATTTATTATTTATTATAATGGGTTTGTGTGAAGATGTTTCAAGTTCACTTATATTATTATTAGTTATTTTTTAAAGTCTAATAAATGTTAAAGTGATAGCTCTCAATAATACTGTAATGTTGAATGGTTATTACTTGCCTTCAGTCCTAAAAAAAAAGATGGCATTAAACAAATATTACAAATATATTTTCTTTATGTTGTTTCTACATTAATTTGAAGCATTAGTGTGAAATTATTGCAATATAAAAGTATAATTAAAAACTGTAATGTCAGGTAGGATTAATCGCAATTAATTTCTGAAAAAATGTGCAATTAATGAGTTAATTTTTTTTTTAATCAATTGGCACCACTATGTATATACTATAATATGTATAAAAGAATGTATATGCTGTATATGTATAAGAAAGAAAGACATGAACCTTTTGATGACATGGGGGTGAGTAAATTATCAGGAAATCTTTATTCTGAAAATGAACTAATCTTTTAAGAAACATTTATTATTATTATTATCATAATCACAGATTAAAACAGTTGTGTTGCTCAACATTTTGTGGAAACCATGATTTTCTTTTTTATATTTCTTTCATAATTTTTCAATGGTATTGTACATAGGATACATGAACAGTGCTAACCTTGCTGCTGGAGTGCCATGTGAAATGCAGGCTGTTAGTGTCACTGGGCACAGGCAGGATGAAGGAAAGAGCATAATGATTTACAACATCATCCCTCACATAGTACAACTCAGCATCAAGACCTGCAGAGAGCGAGACATAAAAATAACAATAATGATAAAACTGATCAGGACTGATGGAATTTAAACAGTTAAACATCTTTTCAAGTTCCCACAACCACCCTCCCTCAAGAGAGAAGTAAAATATAGTTTCATAATGCCAGACTCCATCTCTGCGCTCACATGAACTCTGTATTTCACCATCAAAACATTCTATGTGCTCATTTAGGCTTAATGTATTCCACAGCGCCTGGAAGTATATGGTGCAAGAAGAAACCATGGCAACAATACATAAAATACATTCTTTCAGTGTGGTGAACAACCACTGTCTGACATCGCTCCACTGCCTTGCAGGATCTGGATCCATTATATCATAGAGGGCAGGTATGACAGCCACTGAAATATGATCACAATTTTCAATCAGGAGGATATGATTTATAACAGGCTCAAGTGTTCATGCTGATCCTCCAGAATGTTTCCCATTAAACCGATGAAACTACCAATACTGCCGCCCAAGTTTTAACCACAGTTCATTCCTCTCTCTCTAGCCTGTCCATTTAGAACCACATGGAGTGGTTTTCATTCTTTATACCAAGAACAATATCCTCAGTTGCCACCTCCACCATACAGCGAGGGGAAAACGTTCAAGTGTAGTGTGTTTATGTTTAAGGACTTCACCCCTTAAAGCAAAACAACTCTGCTCTCCCCTGCCTGGCCTCCTTTTTCTAACGACGCTGTAATCTAAACAGCGTTTCCTTCCCGGCTACATTCCTGGGAGAGACTCGACCTGAAAAAGCCTTTTGCCCAGGCAGCGCAGTGCAGCACACCTGCAATCTTAAGTTATACTGCATCCAGCCCCCAATGAACAGCTGGAGAGTGGCGGTGATGATGAACACAAGACCGAAATCTATAGTGGAGGCTGATTCCCTCACGTATGAGACACAGTGATGTGTGAAGTTGATTGACAGCTGGAATCTTCTGCCATGGCTCGGGGCAAACCTTATCATGACTGAAAGGCTCCGTTGTGGCTGACTGGAGCCTATCGGTCTGTCATGGGGTCTGCTCAAACATAAGGGGGATGGGAGTACACATACCCTTTCTAAAACATACCCATCAACAATAGAATTGTTTTTGGCTAAACTTTAGAGATGATTTAGATGTAAAAACTTAAGAGGCAACTTTATTAAGCACCACTGCAAGTTTTTGAAAAAAAAAAAAAAAAAACATCTTAATCTCTCACCAAGTCACAATTTGATCAAAAATAGTTTTTACAAAAAAAGAAAAAAATATTATAACTGTTTTCCATTTAATACACCTTACATTTTCAGCAGCCATTACTCCAGACTTCAGTGTCACATGATCCTTCAGAAGTCATTCTAATATGCCAATTTGCTGCCCAGAACAATTTGTTTCATTGTTGAAAACATTTGTACTGCTTAATCTTTAATATTTTTTGTGAAAATCATGGAGCATTTTTTAGGATTCGAGGAATTGAAAGTTTAAAAGAATAGCCTTTATTCAAAAGTAAAAACTTTTGTAATATTACAAAAATATTCTACCAGTCAAAAAAGTTTAAATGTGTTTTTTTTTTTTTTTTAAAAAGGTCTCTTCTGATCACCAAGCCTGCATTTATTTGATCCAAAATACAGCAAAAGCTGTAATATTGTGAAATATTTTGCTTTCTATTTGAATATATTTTATTCCTGTGTTCAAAGCTAAATTTTCATCATCAGTGTCACATGACCCTTTAGAAATCTTTCTAATATGCTGATTTGCTGTTCATGAACCGTTTTTATCATAATTATTATTATTATTAATAATAATAATAATAATAATAATAATAATAATAATAATAATAATAATAATAATAATAATATTTAAAACAGTTTTTTTTTGGGTTCAGGATTCTTTGGTGTATAGAAAGATTCAAAGATTTATCTGTTTTTCTGCTTTTATTTAAAATAAAAAGCTTTTGTAACATACACTATACCAAAATCAAAAAAAAATTTTTTTTTGGGGGGGGGGGGGGAATAAATGATAGAACTTAATACTTTTATTTATCAATGATTCTTTAAATTGACCAAACATTATGATAAAGACAATTATAATGTTATAATGTTTATCATAATCATCATCATCATACATTTTTTTGGAGCAGCAAATCAGAATGTTAGAATGATTTCTGAAGGATCATGTAACTGAAGTAGTGATGCAAAAAACTATTTTTGAAATCACATGAATTACATTTTAAAATAAATTCTAACAGAAAGCAGTTATTTTAAATAGTTAAAAACTTTAAAACTTTTTTTTTTTTTTTGTTTTTTTTTTTGGTGAAATCTGTTTTTGCTGTGCTTTGGATCCAACAAATCTAGGCTTAGTGAGCAGAAGAGAGACTTTTTTTTTTTTTTTTACTACATTTTACTGTATTTTTTTTACTGGTAGTTTATTTTCTGACAATTTAATGTTAATAAAAAAAAAAGGAAAGGGAAGGAAAGAAAAAAAAATTAAGCAATTCTTAACCAAAGAAAAATGGGTATTTCATATAGCAACAGATGCTAAATCTACATTTTTTTGGTAAAACTATGCCTATTTGTCTTTTGGCACATATTATTCAGCATCCCCACACAGCCTAGTTGAGAAGCATAAGTAGTTTTGATTAAAGTTAAAGACAACTTTTAGAGATAATCTGAACTGATTACAATAAATGCACAATAAAACAGGAAATATGCATTACAGAGTGAATTTTGATTTCATATAGACTTCAAGGGTTCAAAGTAGTGCTGTCAATCGATTTCAAAAAGTAATCACACAGCGATTAATCCCACCTAACAAAGTTTTTAAATATACTTTTTTTTATATTGCAGTAATTTCACATTCAATCAGCAAATTAATGTAGAATGTATATTTTTCATATTTGTTTATTTTTTTTAATGACTGAAGTGGAGTATCACTGATACCAATATTACTCATGTCTTTAAGAAATTGCCCCCCCCCCCCCAACATTTAACCATTGACTATAGCCATTCAACATTACAGTATAATGGAGAGAAATCAATTTTAACATTTATTAGACTTTAAAAGACATTCCGTGACTAATAAATGCGCTTCATGTCAGGAAGAAAATGAGACAGAAGCTCTGTCCCTGCGTTACAGATTTTTAACGCTGTTAAACTGGAAAAATTAATCGCCTGTGTTAACGCGCTAATTATGACAGCACTAGGTCCAAGACAATAATCAGGTCCCCTTCATTAAAGCCTTTGAGCTCCAAAAATCTCACCTTTTCCTGCCAAAACAGAGACATTCGGCACCAGCTCGCAGCATAAATTATAGTTTGAGTTAACAGAAATCAGCCCTCTAGTGATATGAGGCTGCCCACCTACGGAGCAAATGGGCTGTGTGGCCCCCAAAACAGACACATTTCAAGATGCTGGAGTCCTCCACTTCAGACAGACATCCCGACTGACATAATCCTCTGACAGAGGAAAAGAAAATCAGCCAGCTGTGAGAGACTACTGAAGCATGACTTACACTACAGATATACCCACAGACTAATTAACGTTCCCATGTCTTGCACCATGTGACCTGTCTAGACCTACTTTTGTCCATGCTGTTTTGATACCCTTAGTAGTAGACAGTATAGTAGTAGCATAACCAGATCACTGACTAACTGGTGCTCCCTGTAGTGTATTCTGGTCATGAATCTTCTAGCCACTTAGAAAGGAAGAGGCTATCTGACTGACATAAAGCAACTAAGCCAGTAATTGAGTCCCTTTTTTGTTCTGAACAGTTAAACTGCCCAGGTCCTATCAATTCTTTGGTTTTTCAGCATTTTTGTGTATTTGAACTAGGGCTGTCAAACGATTAATCGCATCCAAAATAAAAGTTTATGTTTACATACTATATGTGTGTGTTTACTTTGTATATTTATTATGTACATACAAATACACACACATACATGTATATATTAAAACTAAATATTATATATATATATATATATATATATATATATATATATATATATATACACACACACACACACACACACACACACACACACCTGTATACAATTTAGATTATAAATAAATATATATATTTTATATATAAATCTAAAATATTTTTCCTTAATATATACATGCATGTGTTTGTATTTATGTATACATAATAAATATACACAGTACACAAATATATATTATGTAAACAAACTTATTTTGGATGCGATTAATCGCGATTAATCGTGATTAATCGTTTGACGGAACTCGTGTTTCCTTCTGAAGCATAAGTGACCATTTGAACCTTCTGTAATAGTTGCATATGGGTCCCTCAGTTGTCCTCAGTGTGAAAAGATGGATCTCAAAATCATACAGTCAATGCTGGAAAGGGTTCAACTACACAAAAATGCTGAAAAACCAAAGAATTTCTAGGACATGAAGGATTTTTCTGAAGAACAGCGGGCAGTTTAACTGCTCAGAATATATATATATATATATATATATATATATATATATATATATATATATATATATATATATATATATATACACACACACACACACACACACACTTCTTTGGCAAATGACCTGTATTAGCCTATCTGAGGCTGGGACTAAGCGAGCAGAGGCAGGAAAAGATGTAATGAAAGAATGGATAGAAAGGACATTTCTTAATTGAAATTCCTTCTCTCTCTCAATCTTTGGCACTAAAATGATGATATATTGAGAATGGAATTTGCAGGAGAAACAAGCCTTAGCTCAGTCATAAACTGAGCCCACAAAAGTGGATGAAGAGGGTGTTGAAGCTCATGGGTCAAGTGCGCTCAACCCTCTGCCCAGAGGTTTCAAAAAGAAAGCAGGAGGTTGTTTGAAAACAGTTTCCTGTGTGGCATAACATGCTCCCACCCTTGAAAAACTGGTCCATTACAGGATGATTAGGAGAATGAGTTTATTATAGCATATGTGCAGTCTGTGTTTTCAAGCTTGTTTATTTGCGACTCTGTGGGGACCATTTTTAACCTCTTTTCTTTATGCTCAAGTAACAAGTATGTTTCAAAAGAGCTGCGGTAAACCATACATCTTGGAGAAAAAAAAAAAAAAAACGGTTTCCGCTTGCTGCAAAACGAAATCTTTGCATCCCCCTCACGGCAGTGCTCTGTAATGTCTTTTTATGTAGCTTCAAAACCCCTTTCATGGTTCAATTGCTTCCACTCTGAAAAAGCAGAGACCACGGAGAAAACATGTCCACGGGGCGTGACGTCGATAGAGCATTATGTCGGTGGATCTTGCTTAAAGAGCGTGCCAATGATCCAGCTCTGTATACAAGTCAAGAAAAAGAAAGATGATCTCATAAAAGAGATAGCAGAACTGGGAAATGCAAAGCGAACAGGCTAGATTTAAATGTTTAGACAAATCAGAGTAATGTGTCAATCTCAACTTCTAGAAAAAAAAAAAAAACACTGTGGTTTGGAAATCATGAAAATGTTCTACTTATGATGTAACTACTTCAAAACATAGTAAGAATTTGTGGCTTTTTACATGTGGTCTAGAACTCACAACAAGACTCTTCTGTCTTGAACACACAGCACAGAATAAAACTGAAGTTACAGACAATGCGTAAATGAAAAGGCAATGATTTACATCCATGTCATTCCCCACAGCCAAAGGTATAGACCTGCGGTTTTGGATTTCTTGGCCTCTGGAGATCACATTTCTGTCTTCAGAAAGGTACAACAAAAAAGTAAGAGCCAGGAGAAGAGGTAAGCACAGGTAGAACAAAGAGGCTCCTGTACTCAGGGTCCGATTTATCCTCAATCCCTCACTGCACAGGACATAACAGCAGCCAAGCTCAGAGAGTGAGTGGGACGGCGGGGAAAGCGGCTATGTTATGTATCGATCAAGTTCTAGCATAACAAACCAAGCAAGAATGTGACAGGCGGATAAAACCGTCGGTTTACAAACAGACTTGTTAGTTTACGTTCCTTGTTTATGTATGTTTTTAAAGGGATAGTTCACATAAAAGAGAGCTTTCTCACCCTGCGTAGACAGCAATGCATCTACCATGTTTAAGGCCCATAAAGGTAGTAAGGACATCAGTAAAATACTCCATGTGACATCAGTGGTTCAACCTTAATTTGCACAAAGAAAACAAAAATAACTTTATTCAACAATTTCTTCTCTTCCCTGTCTGTCTTTGATGTGCATTCACGAGCGTTGCTGTCTATGCAGATTTCACTAAAAAACGACGAATGAGGGTGAGCAATTAATAACAGTATTTTCATTTTTGGTGAACTTTTTCATTTTTTTCATTTTCCGAAAAAAAAAGAAAAAAAAACTGAGAAATATGAGAATTTAAAACACTTTACAGCTATACTATGCAACTAAACTACCAGTCAAAAGTTTTTGAACATTAAGATTTTTAATGTGTTTTTTTAACTCACCAAGTCATTTACTTGATCCAAAGTACAGCAAAAACAGTAAAATACTGAAATATTTGTACTATTTAAAATAACTCTTTTCTATTTGAATATTGTTTAAAATGTAATTAATTCCTCTGATTTCAAAGTTTAATTTTTAGTATCATTACTCCAGTTACATGATCCTTCAGAAATCATTCTAATATTCTGATTTGCCATTCACAAAAACATTTATTATTATCATCATCATCATCATCATCACCATCGTTGAAAACAGCCGAGTAGAATTATTTCAGGATATTTTGATGAATAGAAAGTTCAGAAGAACAGCATTTATCTGAAACAGAAATCTTTTGTAACATTATAAATGTCTGTATCATCATTTTTGATCAATATAAAGCATCCTTGCTAAATAAAAGTTAATTTCTATAATTTATCTTTCTATAATAATAAAAAAAAAACATTTTGAAATATATTCAAATAGAAAGAAATAGAAATTATTCAGATTTTTGTTTTTGCTGTACATTGGATCAAATAAATGCACGCTCGGTGAGCAGAGGAGACTTTTGACTGGTAGTACACAAGTCAATTCGGTGACTGACTTGATTCGGTGTATATCCACCATAAATAACAATAGGGTGGATTGGATATGATTGTGGCCACACACTTTTCTACATGAGCCAGTAGGTCAGAATGTGTGGAAATTTGCAAGGAGAGCATGTATGCACATAGTTCAAGGTTCACAGGATGCAGTGTTCACACAGGGGTGTGGAAGTCAAAAGGGCAGAGGGGTCAATACAAATTTAAAGCGAGTGGTGAAACATGCAAAATAAGGAGATCTGGAGTCTCATTATCATCAAGAACGTCAGCATGGCTGCTATATTGGAGACCCTCGAATGTAAGAGTTCAGCACAGATGGTCAGGAGGGTAATCAGTGTAATACCAAACAGGTGTGGGCTAAAAGTAAATGATAAACTAGCAGACAGGCGGACCCAGAGTGCAACGCTGCCTTGGACAGAAAACCACTTTCAGATGTGACTGTGGCACTTTCAGGCTACCTTTCATAGAGCTGACACAAGTTGTCGTAGTAAATGGAACTGGATATGATGGGATGGGACAGCGTGGCAGCAGGCCCAGTGGAAATGGCAGTGGTGTCACAACTTGGACGGCTGGTGAAAATAACCCAAACACTATGGCGAAGAGTAGGAGGAAAATGTCTCACAGCAGAGGTCTGACCTCTGGAAGACTACAGCTCAGTGTGGGATCAACTGCAATTACCACACACACATTGTGCCCTGAAAAATTTCAAAGAGGTTCTGCTGGTGTTGATAGTCTGTGGTCCCACTAGCATAATAAATAAAAGACAACTGATTTTCCACACTTCAGAAAATAACTGTCAGCTTTGCTAAGAGACAGCATTCAGATAGCCTATTTAAGATTAAACCAAGGATTGAGTGTATTAACTTTTATCCAATCTCTCCCTTGAACCCTTAAAAATATAAATCATATACTTAAATTCACACATCAACATTGAGTTCTATAGAACAACATGTCTCTTCATGTAATGGAATGTCCTTCAGATGGAGACAGGATCTGACAAAAGATTAACACAAATGAGTTTCCATCAGATTCTAGAGTATTCTCATCCACTTATGTGATGATAATCAGCAGTTTTCCACATTTTCTGAGGAAAGTGGTGGTGCTCATCTACCACAATGCCAGGGTATTGTTATGTAGTTGCTAAGGCAGGGCTTGTACGTTAACTTTTTCTGCACACAGCACTGAAAGTTTTGTAGCACAGGCCAAACAGTTGTAGCACAAGTCAGGGGTGGGTGATATGGAAAAAATATCATATTTTTATCATATTTATTGTTTTCAGGAATATCATGATTTTATGATGATTCTGTGTCATGTTGGCTTTACTACTAATTTTTTAAAAAAAAAAAAAGCCTTTCAAAATAACAAATGATTAAATAAAGAATTTAGGGCAAAGTGGGTAAAGAGAAAACCTGTTCTTATTTTCTAATAACTAATATAAAATAATGACAAAGATATACATTAAAATTACACATAATATATAAAATATAAAACAAACAGTGCTTTATTTTTCAGGTATAGTATTTAAGAGCAGCCAAACATTCAAGAAACTGAATGAACAAATATTAAAATAAAACACTATATACACATCAAGCATATTTTTTAAAGCAGCTGTATTAAAGTTCTTCAGTCTTGAGCAGTGAGTGATTTTTGTTTAAACCTGAATTAGATTCTTTCTTCTGTTAAACATAAACGTTATGTTGAAGAACGTGGGTAACCAAACAGTTGCTGTCGACTTTTATAGTATTTTCCCCTCCACTATCAAATGGAGACCAGCAACTGTTTGGTAATCCACATTATTCATAATATCTTGTTTTGTGTTCAGCACAAGAAAGAAATTAATACAAGTTTGGGACAACTTGTAAGTGAGTAAATAATGACCAAAATTTAGTTTTTGGGTGAACTATCCCTTTAAATTACAAGCGGCACCATGTTTAGTTCTGTCGCTTTAAGAGCTGCACGCATCCATTTCTCTCTCAACTGTTTACTTTCATCTTAAGACATGACCAACTGTGTTTATATGTAAACCTGCATGCGTTTTAAATACAAAATCAATCAGACGCAGAAGACATCTTAGCCCAGTAATCAGGCGCCGTTTGACAGATAGGCGAAGTCAGAACAGCACGTGAATTAAATGTTTAACCGGCAATTCTTTAAAGCAGATGCAAATAATGAATTTTTGTGATTGTGAATAAGTGCAGTATCCCTTGACTTGCTGAGTCAACATTCTATGTGAACGCATGTCGTGCCATAGTATATTGAGGTGGACGCATCAGAACTGCAACTGATGTAGTATTGTGCTACAACACACATTCTGATACTCTTCAAAAGAAGATCATGGAAACATGATCAAAAAATCGTCATATCGCACACCCCTAACTACTAAGTATAATCACATACACAAACAAGCACAATGAAATCACTTCACACTACTAAGCGGCTGTGTTATGAACTGTATCATACATTTATCAGACCTGATTTTTCATAGCACATGCGACATACATGTCTGGCTAAGGGGTTTTGAATGTTTTTTTTAGTAGGGATGTAACAATAGCAAAATCTTACAATATGATACATGTGACAATATGCTATTTATTGTGCTGTTGAAAAAATAAGGAACATCGAATCACAAGCTGATCGCCTGAATGAAGTGCGTGCTTCGCCTTGAAGGACTTGAAGGGATTCGTTTTAGTTTTAGAAGGGTTTTAGTTCATTTTACAGATAATGTGGCAAAGCATAATGGCCCAAAACACAACTTTGAAGACCTTTAAAGTTATAATATTTTAAAAATCTACCCTTTTTGCCCGGAATACATACATCTTTTCATATTGTCATGTGACCACAATAATATCAAGTTTTTAAATTTGTAACTTTCTGGGCCTTGAACATGTCAGTTGTGTTGCCGTCAATGCAGGGTGAGAAAGCTCTCGGACATCAACAAAAATATCTTTATTTGTGTTCTGAAGATGAATGAAGGTCTTACAGGTACTTTTTTGGGTGAACTCTCTCTTCTTTTAACTTTGAGGTACTCTAAGGCAACCGCCTATACTAACCAACAGTTGAAAGTAATATTTTTATTCATATTTTTAGCACAGAGAATCTTCTCTCCTGAATATTTCTACTGTTCCAACAGTATCCTTCAAACTGACCCAAGCTGGGTAAGACTTCTTGTTATATTGGTATACAAACCATTTCCTTAATTTTTTTGCTCCCTAAAAATAAAAAAATGTGTTATGTTGACCAGTGTTATAGCTTGTAAAAAAATAAAAAGATGGTGACAAATTTAGATAAATATTTAATTTTCCAGAATTCAAACCACTGTGACATTATTTTTTACACTTCAAACATCCCGCCACATATTCTACATCAGAAAAAGTCTCAAAACAAGTGTGAAAAAGCATAGACTAGTGTACAATTAAATAGGTTGAGTCATGACAAAAAAAAAAACAAAAAAAAAAAAGGGGGCCTACCCCCCCATTTAGTGTGGCAGTTCGAATAGACAAGCATACAAATGAGAATACTACTGCCAGTCATTCCTATCCTATTCATGGACTTCTTTTGTAATAGCTCCCTGCTCGTCTTTCAGCTCGCCTTGAAAGCTTTCTTCAACCCCTTTTCTAGCTTTGGGCACATGTTCAAGTCGAGTGACTATGCGGGTAATGCACAAAAATCTTTCAATGGTGCCATACTTTGCCCTGTTATTTTAGAAGCAGCTGTAAGGCATCTTTAATGGGGAATGATTTTACTTGATACTGGCTGTGGTTTCAGGCTTGGTGGCATTCCAGTCAACCATTATCTCTTCTACCATCACTAGTGAAAATTTGATACAGTGTGCTAAGCAAAGGGCAGAAAAATCCTATAATATACCGCCCATTTTCCACTACTTCAGTAGACGCGACGCTCTCTACGGATCACTAATGGATCTTCCATGTACCGCAGGCAAATACAGAAGTACATGCTAGAACAAAACTCCATCTATGAATTAAGCGAAACAACCCTTGGAATATCTACTTGGATTGACAGTAAATAATGTTGTGTGTTTTAATTAGTAACTTGTCAATTGTAAGTAAACTAGACTTTTATTTTAATCCCACTACACATGAGCAACATGGGTGTGTGGGAGGCACAGGAAGCCCCAGGTGCTTCAGCAGGGGTATAATAAGTGTCTAAGTGTGCGTGTTTATTTACGTGTGCTGACCAAAGTTCCCTGAAACCCCCCAGCGGTAAAGGATTTATAGGCTCGGACAGAGGCAAGCACATTTGGAGAAATAATTACTAATACTTCCAAAAAGTAAATGACAACTCCACATGAGCACTGTTAGAAAGTTCTGGGTGTCATATAAGAGTTGTGCTGCTTTCCTCAGGTCGTGTTTGTTGACGTCAACAGGAAAACAAAAGCGGCAAATCTAGAGATTACGGTTTATAATAGGGCTGGGTGATAAATTGATGATAATTATCAGGTGATATGAATTTCCTCGATAAACAATAACAAGAGTTTGATATGATGTTTACGCGGAAAAGGCGAAATAAAAGAGCGCTAGTGAAAGCACACCACTCTGACCATTTAGTCACTTGGATCAAAGTTCAAACAGCAGCACGGCGAGAACTTACTACATGTTTAACTCGTTGATGAGTCTCGGTCACTAAACGGCGCCAGTGTGAAGCCCTTGAATTCAGTGAAGAACACAAATGACTTTGTTTATAGCAAGATGAAACAGCACTGACAAATAAGAGAAACACTGTGCTCAATGATACAGTCAGAAAGCTTTTTAAATCTACAAATCGCCATCATTTACTGTAGTAGCACTAACTGCACAGAGGTACTGTGTCAGAAATGTGGATATATGCGTGTCGAATTTTATTACATTATTAATGTAGACATGTATTAAACGCATTTAAATGTATTGAAGGAGGTCTAATGGAATATAATTACAGTATTTTTACAAATACCGAGGGACCATATTACAATGGTATTGAAGTGCTATATTTGTGGTTTTAACTTATGATACTATGCAAGAGCAATGGTTAAAACCAACAAACAAACAAACAAAAAAAACTCAAACAGTCATTAATTTTTAATTATAATGACTTACAAAATTATAATTAAATTTTACCATATAAAAATTAGATACAATTTTTACAGATATTACTGATTTTGATATTGAACATAAATCTACATCTGCATTCTAAATCAAACCACTACCAAATGTGTATTTCGCATTTATTATTATTATTATTATTATTGTTGTTATTATTATTATTATTATTATTAATAATAATAATAATAATATTATTATTATCATGTAGCACAAAACTGTTTCTTGATTTATATTACTCTTTTAAACATGCAGAACTAAGAATTTTTTTATTTTCTATTAAGATACTTATTTTAAGGGAAAAAATGACTGGGAAAAGGTATGTGTCTTTTTAAAGACATATTTAACTGTCTGGTTTTTACAATTTCACATTGTAGCAAAAAATCTGCCTTGAACAAACTTGAAATAAATGTTTGACATGTATCATGATTGACTGATATGAAAAAAAAAGTGATCTTGATAATTTTTTGACCATATCGCCCAGCCCTAAAGTTGGATGGATATTTTTCTTACACAAACGCATCGCTTTGCTTCAGAAGGTCTCATTAACCCCCCAGAGCCATGTGGAGGATCTTTATGATGAACGGATGGCATTTTTGGCTTACATAATCTCAACACCCATTCACTGCCATTATAAAGTGTGGACGAGCCAGGATATTTAATAATATATCTCAGATTGTATTTATCTGAAAGAAGAAAAGTCATTTACACCTAGGATCTCATGAGGGTGAGTAAATCATGAGGTAGTTTTCAGCTTTGGGTGAACTATCACAATTGTATTAAAATAAAAACATAAAATATAATATAATAAAAAAAAAAAATAATAATACATTTCAACATGAAAACAAAAGTGACAAAACTTAAGTGCGGACTTTGGGCAGAATTATTCAGTACTTTTCACTGAACCTCCTGTCTCACTCAGAAACTCATCATAGTATGCAAAGAAAATTATGAAATATTGTATAAATGACGTTTCATGTTGACCTTAAAGGCCTTTATCAAATTGCTTTATCTAATTTTTCATACTGCAAAAAGTTGTTTGAAACCAAAGGAAAGTCAATAGTTGTTGCCATGTTTAAAATATGTGGCCTGGTAGTCATTTCTCCACTGACATTTGCAGTTATACAAAGAAAAGTCCTAGTAAATATTCAGAATTTAGTGAGCTCCTTTGGATCTGATGTACACTCAGGTTCAGATTTCGGGTCTAATGTTTACAGTGCTCTGGGAACAAACCTCTACCAAGTTCAAGTCACACTATAAATGCAGACAGATTTGCTTCAGAGGGCTGTAACAGGTAACGACGCAGAAAGTATTCCTGGAACTACCATTTGTCAGTTTTCACCGCCCACTTGGTCTTTATTTCATTATAGCACACACCATGTTATCCCAAAGAAAAGTTGAAACAGGTTTAAGGTCACCTACATTCTTCATTGATGAAGTACTATAGATATCATCATCTGAAAAGTGTTTGCTCCATTCCAAATGCTCATGGAGCTAATAGATAAAAGCAACTGTGATGATTAACATCAAACAAGGTTACAAAGACAAATCCTAAGGCTATTCTTCAATCCAGACACAAACGCTCCTCAAGGTAACGGAACATACAAAGGTATGTATATTATATTACATTCGTTTTTTAAGAAGTTTATAGGCCCCACATCATAGGGCTTCCAGTATTTGGCTCCTAAACAGAAACCTTCACAGCCAAATTACCTTTCAGATGACAAATTATAGATAAATGTTGTTCAAAAGGCTTCAATTTGTTGAGTCCAGCTTGTTTACCTTTTAACAAGTCATTTCTATGCACTGACAAATGGCCATTTTAGTAAAAACTATAACTAAAGACAATTTATGTTATACAAACTACATTTTTAATTAATTTGATTATTATTAATTTGACTTAATTTAAAGGGATAGTCCACCCAAAAATGAAAATGACCTTATGATTTACTCACTTAGCCATCCTAGGTATCAATTTCTTCTTTCAAACAAATACAATCTGAATAATATAATTAAAAAGTCCTGGCTCTTCCAAGCTTTATCATGGCAGTGAATAGGTGTTGAGATTTTGAAGACCAAAAAAAAAAAAAAAAAAAATGCATCCATCCCAAACCGTAATCTCTAGCGCATACACACAAGAGCAGTTTCCAACATATGACGTAAGCACCGGTGGCTTATGTCGAAATCCTCCAACATTTTTCTTTACAAATCCTCATTTTGTACTTCTAACTCGTGAACAGTGCCTATATCTTGCAGCATATGCTGGAACACTACTTTCTCGTAAACATTTATTTTTTTTTTTTTACGCATTACCTTGGCTTCAAAAGGCCTTTATTAAACACCAGAGCCGTTTGGAGCACTTTTAAGATGGATGGATGCACTTTTTTGGCCTTCAAAATCTCAAAACCCATTCACTGCCATTATAAAGAGTAGAAGAGCCAAGACATTTTTTAATACAACTCTGATCACATTCATCTGAAAGTCATATACACCTAGGATGGAAAAGAAAGTATAATAAATGAATAATCATGTGTGTATTTACTAAAGAGATGCAAGGCTAGTCAACAAGTTAACTAAATGATACTGCTCAGTGTTGCTGCAGAGTGCTGCTTTACTGTGCGAGCTGAAGTGACAGCAACAGAATTACATTATCTCAAAGATTCAGTTAGCACATGCCTAAATGTGCTCCTTGAGAATAAGTTAACCTTGAAAATCTGTATTCAAAACACTTCAGGTCACAGTCTGAGGGTTAATGTGAGGCCCAAATGCACAGAACCACCAGAATTAGCATTCCATCAAAGCTCTACAACCCTAAAATGTTTGGCTTCGTTTTAAGTCCACTCACGTATTCTCACGGCTGGACTTAACTTCAGATACTTTGATCAGTTTTAAAGCAGTGACAATCCTTTCTTTCAGTGCCCCATCACCGAATTCAGCTCTCAGCTCATTAATGAACATTAGTCTCCTGCAGGCCTGCAGGCCAGGGTCTGAGGGATTGCTTGGACGGCTAGGCTCGGGCCTGTGGAAAGTGCATTGTTTTGAAGAGACAGGATCCAGATTGTCATGGCTGAGTTGTGGCAGCTCGGTAATGAATCTTGCTTGGTGCTCAAAAGGAGTCTGCGCCAGTCATTAATTACAACCACATGAGCCAGTCCTACTACAGCTGCCACCGCACTCAAGCAAACAGTTCTTGTTCCGTAAGAGGTATCCTCAGAACTCCCCGCCTTCACTGGAACAACATGGCAGTACAGCTGCTGCTTAAGTAAACAAACTTAGACGGGTATGATACGGACAAGGGAGGGCTCGCTTACTCATAACAGAGGAAGGCCAAGATGGTTTGTAAATGCAACAGTACAATGTAGTTAAGGACTAAAGACACTGTGATAAGCCTAGCCCCATAGAGACTAGTTTATTGTACTCCTGAACACTTGGCAATGCCAGTCACAACGTTGCAGATGTAGAAGTCATTCCACTTGCTGCATATTGCCATCATGGCCAGTTAGCATTAATACTAAAAATGCGAAAAACTTTTTTAACTGGCCCTCAAGTTTTGTAGTGTCAGCTGACACTCTTCATTAAATGGGTCATGACATGGATTTATTTTTTATTTTTTTAATGTTCCTTGAGGTTTACTTAATTTTAATAAAGTTTTTTTGCACAAAATACTAAATATGTGGAAAAAATATTTTCAACACCAATTCTGACCCGGTCTTAAACAACCTGTTTTTAAGGGGCGGGTCCTTCAAGGCTTCTTAATAGGGCTGCATCGCATGTGATATCCAATGCGCATCTTGTCAGTAAAGCCGGTCCTGTAATCAGTAGTAAATCTCCATCACCTGTGCGCATTCAGATAAAGCTGCGCTTACTACACAGAGCCATAGTTCGTTGACAACCTGCTCCAAACTACACTGCAGAAATCATGAATCTCGCGTACACCTTGTCAGTGAACAGTAGCTGCGTTTACATGGACCCTAGTAATCCGATCATAATAGGACTAGAAGCACAATCAGAATAAAAAAAAAGTCACATGTAACCACGTCAATTGGACTGAATTGGCCAGATCTGATTAAAATTTCGATCAGATTGTAAGGGGTGGGTTATCCCTTTTGTAATCCGAGGGAGAGGACATATAAACACTTAATTGAAAACTGAAACTGGAAAGTACTGCGCATGTGCAGTGACGTTAAAATAGCGTAATGATGTGTAACACCTGCAGACAAAGCATTATGAAACCATTTACTTACAGTTTGTGATGCAGCTGCAGTCAGATCTAGTATCGCATCAACAAATGTCTCTTTGTGAACTCTCCATGACACTGTGCCTCGATTACAAAACAAAATACTCCAAATCAAATCAAACCATTCAAAATAAACTATCCACTTGTCCCTTACACCAGGATCCTTCTGCAAGCTGTTTAAATCAAATGCATCAAAGCTAATGTCATTTCACTCCATTGGTCCCATTGACGACAGACTTAAGCTTGTGGACTGTGTCAGAAAGCGAACGCGCATCTGTATACTGTATCCAGTGTAGACAAGATAGCAGCAGTTTTTGTAATTTCTTTTTGCTTTTGATGTGATGCAACTTTCGCATTCAGCGTATTCATGTGTAAGCCGTTACAAAGACTGAATGCCTATAGGGAGTAGATGACTATTCAACGATGCCTTGCTCTGGAGGCAGTGTTTATGCAAACGTTTGTGCCCAGATGACGTCAACTTGCACCTCAGACCAGAGCCTTTTTTGGAGCTTGATCTAATAAATGCTTTGTTTATAAAGAGGAGGACGTTTTAAGCTATGAAACTCACAGGACGTTTTAATGGTACAAAGACCTTTTATATGCAAAAGATTAACGCAAATTTGATTTCTCATGTCATGACCCTCTAAATAAGATCTTCGCATAACAGTATAAATTTGGACTCGCGTCCATTCTTGCTGTTTTTCTGAGTGTCAGGATCAACCCTGCATAAACGCATTGATTTAAATCAGCAACTCACCCACCTCCCTTTCACGCTGCCATGGAAACTACTGATAAAAGACTAGGCCAGGCCAAATACCTCAACCTCTTGAGGTCTCTCCTAATATGGAGTCAGAGGAGAAAGTCTGCTGAAGACAAAGGCCAACATCTCCAAGAGATGAGTTAGGTAGTAATATTGAGGTTTTTGGTAAGGAGAACGCTCCTCAAAATAGTGGTTTAAACTGTGAGACCAATGAGATGAAGACAGCTCTGGAAAAACACCAAAGAGAAGAAGTCAAATAGCCCATCACAAGAGCAGCTCTGCAGAGAATGATTCTCTAGGGGTTTGTTGTATCATTTGAGCATCCAGCTCAGATCTTTGATCCAAGACAGAAACTCACTTGGCTAGTGGAAGTATACAAAAAAAAGTAACAAAATTGAGCTACTAGATTTCTCAAGTTTCTTGTGGACTGGCTGGATGTCAAAGTGTCCAGAACCTCTCTAAAGCTTTGCTTGTAGCCCTTGCAAAAATGGATGGATTAAAAACCAGTCATGCATTTTTTCATAAACTACAAGATCCTATTTTACTCTAAAAATACATGATCACATTACAGATCTTAAATTGACAATTAATTAACCAACTGAAACAGCAACCCAAAGCCTTAAAACATTCTTAAAAATAAAGGTTCTTTAAGAATCTTGAACATCCATGGAACCTTTCAAATGCAGGAACTGTTCACTGAAAGTTTCTTTAGGCAACCAAAATGGCTCACCCTTTTGGAACCTTTATTTTTAAGAGTGAAGTGCTGCAACCATCTGTCTGTTGCATCCATTCAAAGCGTTTCAACTTTTTACAGGTGAAAAAAAGAAAAAAAAAAAAAAAAAAAAAAAAAGGTTTCATAGGCAGCAAGTTTACATCGTAAATCAGAGTGGATGTGTTTCGCGACCTAAACATTCCATGTACTGCCATACACTGTGTAAGGCCATCTAATGGTCCCCCAAAATAACTCAGACACAAGAGGGCTGACGCTGTCTGTTAGCAATGAAGAGCTGGATAGTTGAGATTTTTCATCCCTGTGGTGTTGGGACTCTGAAGGAGAGAGTGAAGCTTTCTCTCTTTACTATATCAGCATGAGGCTGGATGAACGGTGCAATGATGTCACAGGGCAAAGCCATAGATCCTTACAAGGGAGAAAAATTCACAAGTTCATTGTAGTAAACAGGGCTTTTAAAAAAAATATTTACCTTACTGAAAAGCATCTTCATGTCCTTTTTCACTGCTGTTCTAATATTTTTATACTGAGATCACACAGAACACTTAAAATTTCATTATGGTCACGATGTCAATTAAATTATATTTTCTATGCAGCACATGACTAGCAAGAACAAAACATCAACTGAGCAAGAAACAGTCTTTGAAAAAGAAAACGCGTTTTGGCAACCACCATCATAACATGGCTTTCACCAGCAATCACCATAAGAAGCCAGCGCGTTTACTTTTATGCTATACTGAGTGAACTCATGGATCTGAGAGGGCTGATTGTGAAACGAATGTAAATATCACATCAAACATTGCCTTTCATCATTTGCAGTAATCAGCAATGAGATCTCCTTTCACATACATCAGAGTCACTATAGAACATGTATAGGATGAGGTTATTTGGAGTGACATAGCTCTGAAGAAGGAAAAAAAGAGAGGGGAAGGGGACAAGATTAAGATCTGTGAAAGGAATTACAGAACTCCTGAAATCTCAGACAGGAAATGACAAGAGCATGACAGAAAAAGCAAGAGGAAAGAAAAGAAGAGGCAAAGTAGAAGAATGAGAAAGAACATGGCATTCTAATATAAGCCAATAACTTCCAATGTAAGTGAACCATCTGCAATTTTGGAAAAACAAAGAACACTGAAAATAGTATATATATTTTAAGTGTAGTCTATTCCGAGACTACCAAAAAAAAAAAAAGATACAAACACCATCATACGTGTAGTACACTATCACTGTGTGTACTGCTACTGTGTGTAATATCAAAATTTTTTTATTTTTTTTTTTTTTTTAGAGAAAACTATAGATAATTGGAATGAGTAGGGCTGTATTATAAACAGAGCTGGGTATATTACTTACAAATTGTAGTCTGTTACTGATTACAGATTACACTGTAAATTGTAATAAATTGTAGTTAGTAATGTAACCTAGGCATAATATAACTGGGAATAATGTAAATAATGGGAGTAATTGGAATAGAAAAGCAATAGAACTAATGTACATTTTGCATTATAACTAATGACTGCAGAGGCTGCCAACGGCCTGACAATTGTTTTTACACTTAACTGCACAATCTAATCCTTGTTTAATATTGGCTAAATAATATTTAAATCAAATATCCACATAATATTTATTATTGGGCCATTTCTTTATGACAGAAATGCAACAGCCACAGCAATTTCTTGATTTGTGGACATCAAAACATGGAAACTCAGAGTGAGGGTTTAAGCTTTTATTTCTGAATTGCAGTTATCATACGGAGAAAGATATGCTTTCTTAATATGATTAATGGATTCTCATCCGTGGAATGCGCCACTCGACAATGGCAGTCAAGTTTTTTTTTAAGTTTTTTTTAAATTACGTACTCAAACTCAACTGAGGAATCGCGACAGCCCTAAGTGGGGTTTGAGTTGATAAAAATCTAATAATGACATCATAAAAATACACATTTTTTAAACCTAAACACTAAACATAAATATTTTTTTTATTTTTAACTCCTCAGAGACATTCCAAGTAACTATAAATATTTTAATGGGTTTGGTTAACAAAAACAAAATGACATGAAACAATGACATCACATGACTAAAATCCTCCAGATGTGAAATAGTTTTGTTCAGACTTCATTATTTGTTTCATACTTGATCTAATTGCTTGAGAGATGCTATTTTCCATCAAATTTATAAGCATAGTTTACAAATATATTTATGTGACATTTTGTAATATAGGCAAAGCTAAATGGTATGAAACAGTAGGATTTTTAGAAAGGAAATTTTAAAAGAGTGAGAGAATCAATAAATTATGAATAATTAACTGTCACTGTGTGAATATGTAATCATGTAATCCATAAAAAAGTAACTAATATGATTATGAACATTTCACTCATCATATACTCTAATTACAAGTACTTAATTTTTGGAATCTGATTATGTAATACAGATTACAAGTAATCAGTTACTACTCAGCAACAGTGTTACTGCACGCATTACAAATAACGCGAGTTACGTAATCAGATTACTTTTTCCAAGTAACTAGTAAAGTAACCGATTACCTTCTCATTTACAAGAAAATATCTGAGTTACTTTTTTAAAAAAGTAACGGCAGTACTAATAAGCAAAACTTGTTTAGATTAACATTTGTGCTTCATTTTTCTCATTGCTGAAGAGTGTTGGACTTCCTTCTCCTAAAATTCTACTGTACAGACGTGATTTACTCTTCCTTCAACCTTACACTTTTTGGTGTGAAAGGACTTTTACATTTGCTAAAAATTGAACTTTTAATATTAAAAACAAACAAGCAAGCCCTGCTCAGATTTAAAAAGTAACGCGAAAGCAATGTAACATTACTTTCCATAAAAAGTAACAATTAGTTACTTTTTTAGAGAGTAACGCAATATTCTAAGGCATTGCTCTTAAAAGTTACTTTCCCCAACACTGCTCAGCACTGGATATAATGTAAAATATAGCAATAATTAAAAAAATAAATGTTACCCCCACCACTAGTGCTAACTCCAGAAATCAGAGATGCATTTTGCTTTCAAAACAGTTACATGCAATATCGATATTAAGGAAATTTAGGCTTTGCAATAAAATATAAATCCCACAAATATAAATCCATTCGTCTCCAAAGAAAAAACTGAGACCTACAGACATGTAGGCATCCAATGGCATCCATATAACCACAACCATAAACTTTTAAGTTAAGGATTCCTGTGAGTCACCCAACAGGATCTCAGAACCACATCAGTGGTAATCAGACTCCTGTGCAGAACAGCAGACACCTGATTCTCCGAGGCACTGGCGGTGCAAAACTACAGGCTGCTGATGTCCCCGTGATAAACGCATTGAGGGACTTCTCCTACTTGCAACCCTACTGCTTACAATGGCCCTCAGTCTACTGCAGCATAACAAGGTGGTTTTGATTCCAAGATGGGCAGCACCCATTGTTGAACCAGAACGGAGAGGGGAGAAAAAAACCATGTTAACAGAAAAAGAGACAGAGATTGCTGGAAATTCTTATGTGAAGTTTATGCTACACATTATTACTTGATTTAAACCATTCAGGTTCAAAACAAATGCAGTCTGAGTAGGTTGAAGGATCCCAGAATGCACAAAAAGAATGCAACACAGCAGCAGAAGAGCGAAAGGGGCAAGGGACATTATGAGAAGTATTTTTTGAAAAAGCAGAAATGTTAAAGAGCTCCATTCCAGCACCAAATCACAAGACAAACGCCAGAGCACCCCACATAAAATTACAAGCGACATGTTGACAATAATAACCCGATATGATCTTCAAAGTGTGTAAAAGCCCACCAGAAAGTTCATCAATCATCACTGAGGAGACACAGAAATGCAGAGCACCCAGAAAGAGGCACTCATAGCTATGAGCTATGTTCCCAAAGCCAGTCGTGACAAAAAATATGCAGGTCAGCTTTACAGAGGATAACAGAGGTATGAGACCAGAGGGGGACAATCATCTTTCAAACCTGTTCACATTTCAAAAAAGCTAAAATAAACCCACACAGTGCTTTCACATTTGAATTCTTGTTACCAACATTTAGAGAAAAACCTGTTCATTTTAAATACTTTTGATGAATTTAAACGAAATATTACATACAATAAGTTTAAAGTAATAGTTCACCTTCGTTAAAACAACAAGTACATTTTGGACTATGTGGACTATTTTAACAATGTCCTTACTACCTTTTCAGGCCTTGAATGTGTTCCTGAAGAAGAATAAAGTTCTCACAGGTTTGGAACAACATGAAGATTAATGACAGAATTTTCATTTTTAGGTAAACTATCCCTTTAAAATTTATTGTATAAATTAGGGCTGTGTGATATTGAGAAAAATGTGATATGCGATAACTCATTAAATAATGCGATATTCAATATGCAATACGATAATGCTTAAGTGTCACATGCTCAGATGAAACAGTTTTACTCAGCTGTTACTGATTCAGTTGTGTGTGTGTGTGTGTGTGTGTGTGTGTATATTATATATAACAAATTCCTAACAAATTCCTTGTGCTTGCGCACACTTGGCGAATGAAGCTCATTCTGACTCTAATATAACTAGTAAACATTTCACTATAAGTGAGAAGCAAACACTACACTGCAAAAATGCTTTTCTTACTTAGATTTTTTATCTTGTTTCCAGCCAAAATATTTAAAAATTCTTAAATCAAGAAGGATTTTCTGTACAAGTAAAACTTATTTTCTTGTTTCCAGAAAAAAGAAGTAAAAGTTTATTTGAGTTTTGGCTTAAAACAAGCAACATAATCTTATTTCAAGCAGAAAACTAGATAATTTTGCTTACCTCATTGGCAGATTATTTTACTTGTTTTAAGCGAAAACTTACTTAATTTTGACTTCTTTTTTCTGAAAACAAGACAATAATTCTTACTTGTCTAGAAAATCCTTCTTGATTTCAGAATTTTTAAATATTTTGGCTGGAAACAGTTTAGGAACTGAATAATAAAGAGGAAAAATAAAACACTGCTTTGAAGACACTCTATGAATCCAACATGCACAGATTCTTATTTAAGCTACAAAAGTTAATTTTTTTTATTTTTTCATGGCCCCAAATATTGCAAGCTGTAGCGATATGCATATTACGATATGTACATTTGAGATATTTTGATAATATTGCACAGCCCTAGTATATATATATATAAAAACCATTATATCAGAACTCATGCTCTGTCTAGACATCCACATCAGCCAAAAATATACAAACATTGGTCAAATACTAAACATAACCCGTCTTAAACATCTGGTTAGGTTACATCCTTTACAAAATTCAAAGCATTCAAATGGAAAAAGTACTGCCTCTCATTTGAAACCTTATACGCCATATGGCAACATTCAGAGTTCAAGCTTTCGAGCTAAATGCTACAGCATTTGCATCACATTACATAAATGCCACATATAATTTCTGTTTTATTTTCAGTCTAATAGAAATTGCTCTCAATTTGAGCTGAGACCCTCAAAACAAGTTCAAACAAGGCTGCTCCAAAATGCCCTTGTCTCCGCTTCCTCTTTCCAGCAGGAAATTGATGCTCCAGTCCCCAACCCTTTCATTAACTATGCTGTGACATTAGCAATGATAATGACTGCTTATAAGCCCAGTCACAAATACCCAGCAATTAACAACCACTAATCAGTTCTCACTGCATTAATCACAATGGTGCTGAATCCAAAACCTACTCTGAATACAAACATAGCAAGAGCATCACAAAGCCTTTTATCTTCATGAAACATAAATGGATTAAATGATATGGAGCACAAAGCACTTGGTTTGGTCCCTTAGTCTGGAAAGAGGACTATATTCTACACAAATTAAACATTTTTTAGGCAGAGCCCTTCGATCAAAAACACAAACAGCCATATGATGTTAACTAACTGCGTAAATATAGTTTTCCAAAAGGATTTCAAGAGTATGAGAAATGAAAAACAACAGGGTCATTCAATGTTAACTCAACCAGAGGCCTTTAAAATTAAGATTTCAAAAGGAAAGTTTATCAAGAATGAGAATCTGTAAGGATATTAAAATATACTGAATACTTACAAGCATGCAAACTTTGAAAAAATGAATATTTATGGCACTCAGGTATGTTCTATGCAATTGTGTTGATAGAAAATTACGAGATACATACAATCACAATCGCATTTAAAATAGAAGTTTATGCTTTCATACTGTCTGTGTGTTTACTTTGTATATTTATTATGTACATATATGTAAATACACACACAAATGCATTTTTTTTTTAAAGATTTGTATGTAAACATTTATACTTTTATATAATTCATATTATACATAAATCAAGATATATTTTATATATAAATCGAACATATCTTCCTTAATATATACATGTATGTTTATTTATATATACATAATACATATACACAGCACACACACATAGTATGTATACAATCTTTTATTTTGAATGCGATTAATCGTGATTTATCATTTTGCAGCCCTAATTTCTAGTTTCAACATTATTTGTTCCGATATTTCTTCTTAAAAGTGACCTACATTTGCTTTTTGACAACTGAAAATGTGAACAACTTACAAATTACAATGATATATAATGATAAACTACAGAAATGTGCTAATAAAACTATGCATTTAAATATCACCATACTAAGACATGTTCTTGAGAGATACAGACTGACAACAATGTTTTTATGCAAGCAGTCAATTATACGATTATTCAAATCTCTGATTCTCATTACAAAGCTTACAGAATTTGATTTAGTGCTTTTTGGCTAATATCAACAGCAGCACCAAAATGATTTCCAAGGTTAAATGTGCCTTGCATTTGCATTTACAGTTACAGTGTTTACTGATTAACCTGACATAAAGCAGAAAAACTGGAGGAAAAATCCATTGTGTAACTTGTGTGTCAACTAATTCTGACACACACCAATGAGAATGAATGACTCAGATCAGCTCATACACCTCTGCTCTGTATCTTGTGCATATGTGATATAAACCTTACAAATCACCACAAACATGAAAAGCATTGGAATACACTTGGACAACTTGACAAACCCAATCATTCTTGTTAAACAGCATGCTAAAAGTATAAACTCACAAACTACTTTTTACGTGTGTATTTGAACACTTCTGTGCTAATATTAGCGATTTTCATAAGCATACATTGAGGTTACAAGGACGCTGCGGATTGTTTGGCCTATCAAAGCTAACATATGGAGAGCTAACCAACTACAACAAAGTTTTTAGCAGTTTGTGAGCATGTTTAAAACAACTTGTGTACTTCTGGACACTAAACAGACACACGAGGTAGTGTTTAGCAGTTAGTTAAAAGCAATTTAAAGTTAGTTTAACAAGAGTGGCAAAACTTCTAGTTTTAAGCAAAACTTTAGAGCAGGAATAGACGGAGAAATAAAGTATACGCACCCAGGAGTTTCTTGACCTCTTCCTCGCTCATGAAGACGTTCACATTCGGCCTATTGTTATTGTTTATGCCCGGTGCATTGCTTGGGTTGGCGAGGCATCGGGCCCCTTCGAGAAACAGCAGGAGAAAGAAACCCCCTAGTCTCCACAGTACCGTATGCGGCCAACCCCGGGACACCGCCGACGCCGCACCTCCACCGGAGCCCCGCGCTGGCAGAAACATCACAGCCCACCGTTGCGTCAAAAAGTCTCTGCGATCGAACTGCGCTACGGAACCTCATCCAAAGCTTGAGTTACTTCTTCCCGAGGGCGACATGCTACTAGGTTTGATGACGGCGCTCTCTGTCGACCCCTCTCTCGTTCTCGGTATTGTCCCCCCTCACCCGCCGCCGATGATAGCCGTCCAGCTAAGTTCTGTTAGCCCGCGCTCAATCTCAGTGAGCGCACGGGAGCGAGCGGGACCAGTTGGACGTTGTTAAAGCGCTGTCTTTCTCCTGGGAAAAAGTCCTTAGCTTCTATTTCTTAAAATAAAAAGTCGGTGGACAAGCCGCAAATACTATCCCAAACAAACCCTTAAAAGTGTCCTCCAGCTCTGTCCTTTCATGGTCTTTTCCACCCCCCCCCGCAATCTCAGTTTTCATTGAAGAAAGGGGCGGTATGGGTGAGAGTGAGGGGGGGTCATCTAAAACTAGTGCGCGCACGCACGGACGTATACGGGCGCGCTCCTGGGGTGGTGTGTGTTTAATGCAATGATAATACAGGTACGTGACTGCCAGTCTATTAAAACAGATTAATCTCAAACGAATTTCTGCGACACGAAAACATGCGTTACAGAAAAATGCTATATTAATTTAATTTAAACCAAAGTGAAAGTTAAGAAACAAAAGTAACTGGTTTATTGTATCTCCCACATTCAAATGTGTAAAGTTAAAATGTAATGTGACTGTGCATCAATATTGTTTTGTTCTTTTTGATTGTTTTAAAAAGCTGCCATAACAAGGTACACTACCGGTCAAAAATTTTTGAACAGTAAGATTTTTTTTAGAAGAAGTCTCTTCTGCTCACTAAGCCTGCATTTATTTGATCCAAAGTAAACAAAAACAGTAAAAAAAAATATATTAAATAACTGTTTTCTATTTGAATAACCTATATTTTAAAATGTAATTTATTCCTGTGAAATCATTACTCCAGTCGCATGATCCTTCAGAAATTATTCAAATATTCTGATATTATTATTATTATTATTATTATGTTGAAAACAGCTGAGTAGATTTTTTTCAGGTTTCTTTAATTAATAGAAAGTTCAAAAGAACAGCATTTATCTGAAATAGAAATCGTTTAACATTATAAATGTCTTTATCATAATTTTTGATCCATTTAAAGCATCAAAAGTATTAATTTCTATAATTTATTATTATTAGTAGTAGTAGTAGTAGTAGTAGTACTATTTATTATTATTTCAGATAAATTCTGATCTTTGGATATTTCTATTAATCAAAAAATCCTGAAAAAAAAGTAGCCAACTGTGTAAATATTGATACTATGTAGTAATAATAATAACAATAATAAATGTGTCCTGAACAGCAAATAAGCATTTTAGAGTGATTTCTGAAGGATCATGTGACACTGAAGACTGGTGTAATGATGCTGAAAATGTAGCTTTCATCACAGGAATAAATTACATTTTAAATATATATTTAAATAGAAAGCAGTTATTTTAAATAGTAAAAATATTTCAAAATATTACCACTTTTGCTGTATTTTGGATCAAATAAATGCAGGATTGATGAGCAGAAAAAAAATATTAAAAAAATCTTACTGTTCAAAAACTTTTGACTGGTAGTATATGTAATAAGGGCTATTTTGATATATTATTACTGAAATATTTTTTGTACACACAGTGTGACATAATATAAAATAAAAACAGTATCTGAAATTAATAATAATATCACATACAAAAACTTTAATTATTAAGCTTGATTTTAATGTATTACTATATTTCTTTAATGATATCACTAAGAGTAATTATTCAATAAATCTTCAATGGATGTACAATAATCTTTGTATCAGTTTGTTTCCTTAAATTGCACATAATTAATTGCAATATGCAAATAAACCATAATATAGCTTATAAACTTTATCCCATTTATCATTGATGATAGATTTTCTCTATTTGTTCACCTTATCTTTTTCCACTGAGCGGGTCTCTGGTTTCTCTACCTGATACTAATGCAATATTTAACAGAACATTAATGATAGTATTTTGTAGATTTATATATGTATAGACATATTGCTATTTGCATTTTTGCACTCTCAGAAAAAAGGTACAAAATCTGTCACTGAAGCGGTAAAAAAAAATACACATTTACCTACCTACCTAAAGGTACTTGCACATATGCACATATTTGTACCTAAAGTGTAGCTACATATGGACCGTGACAGCTTTTGTACCTTTTTTTTTTCTGAGAGTGTGGTTAGATGCTAACCGCATTTCATTGGCTTGGTAGTTGTATTTTGCACAGTGACAGTAAAGCTGAATCCAATTTAATCCAATCTAATGACATAAATGCACTAACTGCAGTCAAGTGCAGGTTCAAGTGCTTTCTTTAAAAACACATTGAAATTAGAGTAGGAATTTGATATCAATAACCATCTACTTCCTGTGTCACCGCATACCTGGGACTGTAGACTTTAAGTTGAGTAAGCATGATTTCCTAACTGCATATTTCACATAGACAGGCAACCAGTTTCAGAAAATTTTGCCTAAGGAAGATCCTTAGTTTTTTATTTTACAACATAGCGACACCGTGTGGTAATTTAGGGCCTAGCATAGCCTCAGATTATCTATCTTAAAACTCAAAATCCTAAAGCCCTTAAACATTTCTCTACATGTTTCATATTACCCCCTCCCACCTGAAAAAGTGAAGAGACCATAAAGTTTTAACATTTTTATTATTAAAATATTCAACTACAAAAACAGACTATAAACACTATTTACATGATAGCTAGCAGACAGTTTTCCTTTACACAAACAGAAACGATGGTATGACATTTCTTTGTCCAGTATTTTGTGCGATCTTGCTTTAGGAGAGAACCAGGGTTGAATGAATGGTTGAATGAAAAAGTTTTTTGAGACTGAACAGGCAATAATTAAAAAAAAAAAAATTCCCTGAGGGACTTGACGGCCACTACATGTCAATATCTCATAATATTTACATTTGAGGTATGCTATTTGATGCAGATAACTCCTAAATCATATGGTCAAGGTCATCTACAGATCTGGAGCTGTAAATGAACAAAGTATACGTCCATAGGACAATGTAGCAAATAAAAGGTGACCAGTGATGCAAGAAAGGGTCAACAATGACAGTAATGCATCCTCATTTGAACTAAGACTGAGAGAAGTAGTTACTCCCCAAAGTCGTCATTGGTTCAGCCTCCTAAAACAGAAATTGCACATTCAGTATGCGACAATATGTTTTGGTCCATTTCTATCAGATATAAAATATACTCACAACTATTGCTGCGGTTTTTGAGTTCTTCTGTCTGATGAGAGAGAGGAAAAAGTTGTTTAATTCACATACGCAGCATTAATACACCAGTTTATCAGCTCCGTACCACGATTTAAAGGGATAGTTCACCCAAAAATGAAAATTCGGTCATTAATTACTCACCCTCATGTTGTTCCAAACCCATAGAACCTTCGTTCGTTTTCGGAACACAAATAAAGATATTTCTGATGAAATCCAAAAGCTTTTTGACCCTCTGAAATTGGTCAAAAAAGTATTCTTGTTTAGGGGTGTGCGATATTGACAAAAAATAATATCTGAGATTTTATCGGTAATGATAATTAGACGAAATTTTGCTGTGTGTGTTATTGTGCTTAAAGACTACAGTGCTGACTACTAAAGTTTTTGATATTCTTCATATTCTGTGTGGTCAGTTCACAGCAGTGATAAAAATTGTTTTTATCCTAAAAGCTGAAATTGATTTTTACCTTTTATGGACATTTTTACCTTTATAAAGCTTTTTTTTCTAAAAGTTTCCATCATCTTTTTAGTCTAATTCTTACATTTAATCAGTCAATTATAATAATACATTTAGGTTGTTACTAAACAAATTAAATCAGTATTAACAAAATTAATCTTTGCAGAAGTTGCATATAAAGTGGCATTTAGATTACACATATTTACACATAATAATGCAGCTATATTTGAAATTATTTTAAAAGTGAAAAGATACTTTAAATGTGAAATGAAAACCGCCAGTAGGTGGTAGTAAGTCGCTGTTAATAAGTGAGTCATTGCAATTGAACTGAATTATTTAAACGGTTGATTCATTCAGAAACCTAACCTCTTTATGTTGCTCAGAGACGCAAAACAGTGCTGTGGCTGTGTTTGGAATGAATTTTGTTGGTGAAATTAAGCAGAAACAGGAAATATGCTGTCTAAAACGTAAGTCTTTTAATATTAACTTCTTGTTTATTGAACTGTTGTATAAAATCAATATCACAAATGTAGTCATGCTGATTTTTGAAGGAAAAAACGGCACTCTTCGTGTGATATTAACTATATTAAATGATATAAGTATATACATTTTCTGCCCCCATATCTTGAATTCTGTGATCATTCTAAATGCATTTTAATAAACTGAATCATGCAGAAGAATGTGCTCTAAATGCATACTTACTACATTTCATCATCTCTGTAGGTGTGTTTTGTTCGTTTTTCGCATTATACTCGATTATGTCAAATTGCACATAGTTGAAACAACAATTACGATATTATCGCAGACAATACATATATCGCACACCCCTAATTCTGATGTCACATGGACTATTTCAGTGATGTCCTTTCTACCTTTCTTGGCCTTGAACATGGTAGTTGCGCTGCAGGATCAGAAAGCTCCTGAATTTCATCAAAAATATGTTCATTTGTGTTCCGAAGATGAACAAAGGTCAAGGTTTTTGGGTTTTTTCTTTGACAAAGTCAATTTTCACCCCGTTTACATCTACTATACAGTGGAACTAGGAAGAACAGTGTACAATAGTTTTTATGTTATACATACTTGGAGTCTTAGGCAGTACTTTCTTAGGCAGCAAAGGCTCACAGATCTCTCTAAAACAAACATCCTGCTGAACTTTATATGTCCTTTTGTACCTGAGGGTGAAAACAGTTGCTCAGCAAAAACAGATACGACTATTTGATCAGACTGGAATAAAACAGGACAATGGACATATCCAGACAGCAGACACTTACAAATAATGGCAGACACCATCCTCCCACACAGGGACACTCTTTGTTTCGGAGTAAAGGCGAGTACATGGGTGAGGTACTCGCTGACAATCTGTATACGAAAGAGCAGAGAAAGAAAGGAAGAAAGACAAAAGGAAAAGTTGACTAAAGATCTTATTACACTCAGAATGATTCTTTTAAAATGATTTTGGTGAAATAGTTTGGTATTTATTATAGATTCATTGGTGTGTTTGCATGCTTGTGAATAAACAGACGTGGTTATACTCACATAGCTCACACCGTCTGCCCTTGAAACCAGCGGGACAGTTGCAGCTGAACGACTCGTTGGTCTGCGCACATGTTCCACCATTCTGGCAGGGCTGAGTTCTGCAGTCTTGGGATGACTCTGAAGTTTAATGAAATGTTTTTGGATACAAACACATAAACACAATGCTTTGCTACATGAAGAGTTTAAACATTGGCAAGCTTGCAGCTTTTTCATGTTTGGGTTTATTTAGTTGCTCTTTTAAATACACAATCACATAGACATAAATATGCATTTTTTAAACAGCTATAAGTCTTTTTTTGGGGGGCTGAAATCATAATAGATTACTGATAGATGTGGTTTGTTTATGGTGACTGTCATGCTGTAGATTTTTCAGAATACACACAGTGGTATTCTGCCACAGTCTCTCTCTCAGCTGGGACCAATTAGAGAGTTTAAATACCACCAACTGTTAAAATATTCTCCTGTTTTAAGAACCACAAACTCCCTGTCTAAAGTTAATCAAGAATTTTCACTTGTCGAATAATCTTTATAGAGTAGTTATAGAGTCACCTACCAGATTTACTCTTTGTCGCTTCTTCAGGAATTTCCAGAGCTAGACTTATCTTATTGGTGGTTTCCTCCATCTTTTCTAATTTGATTGGAGGTTCAGGCTCTATGTAAAGATACAATGGCAGAAATGGAAAAACCAAGTTAAATAAAAAATATCAAGGAAATTATATACAGTATTTTCATATATGGCCCATTATGCAGAATTAGTCCAAACTGCTGTCCCACAACCAAATAACACATTTAAAAAGCATTTAAGTATCTTAGATGTTTGCTAAGATCTTTCTATTATCTATTGAAACCCACAATAATATAAAATATATATATATATATATATATATATATATACTTTTGAAAATTACATTGAAATATTTTTTTCCATTGTTGTTTTTAAAAAGTATCTTTTTGATTTGTAAATTTATATTTACATATTAAATTTTTAAAACTTTATGTAAAAGTTTCATGTCACATTATGATCAGGTCAGGAAATACGTACAGAATCTCACAAAAGTGAGTACACCCCTCATATTTCAGCAATCATTTTCGTATATCTTCTCAAGAAACAATTCTACACAAATGAAACTTGGATATATTTTAGAGTAGTCAGTGTGCAGCTTGTATAGCAGTATAGATTTACTGTCCTCTGAAAATAACTCAACATACAGCCATTATTGTCAAATAGCTGGGAACAAAAGTGAGTACACCCTAAGTGATAACATCAGTATGTCGTTTAGCCATGCAAAGCCACATGTCCTTTTCATCATGTTTATGTGTTTGTCTGCTTGACAGGACTATAAGTTGTGTATCTTGTATTTGAGCAGTTAAAAATCGGTGCTTTAAGTACAATTCTCTCATACTGTCACTGGATGTTCAACATGGCACTTCATGGCAAAGAACTATCTAAGGATTTTAGAATTAGAACTGTTGCTCTGCAAAAAGATGGCCTAGGCTATAAGAGGTTCAGTAACATCCCGAAACAGAGTTACACTACAGTGGCCAGGGCCATACAGGGGTTTTCCAAGATGGGTTCCATTCTGTTCAAAAACAGATGCATAAGTGCTGCCAGCATTGCTTTAGAAGCTGCAGAAGTAGATGTTCAGCTTGTCATTTCTTAGACCACAAGTCAGTTTGCATGGGTGTCGTCCCAGAAGGAAGCCTCTTCTGAAGCTGGCTCACAAGAAAGCCTGCAAACAGTTTGCTGAAGACAACCTGTCCAAGAGCATGAACTACTAGAATCATGTCCTGAGGTCTAATGAGACTAAGATAAACTTGTTTGGCTCAGATGGTGTCCAGCATGTGTGGCGATGTCCTGGTGAGGAGTACCAAGAAAACTGTCTTGCCTACAGTCAAGCACGGTGCTGGTAGCATGATGGTCTGGGGCTGCATGCGTGCTGCTGGTACTGGCCAAGTATGTCTCCCGACCTGAAGCCTTTTGAACACCTGCGGGGCATCCTCAAGCGGAAGGTGGAGAGGCACTATGTGTCTAACATCCAGCAGCTTTGTGATGTCATTATAGAGGAGTGGAAGAGGATCCCAAAAACAGCCTGTGCAGCTCTGGTCAATTCCATGCCCAGGATGATTAAGGCAGTGCTAGATAACAATGGTGCTAACACAAAATACAGACACTTTGGACACAATTTTGAAAGAAGGTCACTTAGGGTGTACTCAGTTTTGTTGCCAGCTATTTTGACAATATGTTGAGTCATTTTCTGAGAACAGTAAATCTATACTGCTATACAAGCTGCACATTGACTAATCTAAAATATATCCAAGTTTTATTAGCATTGTCCCCTGAGAAGATATAGTGTCACTCTCTCTCATAGCTACAAGGTGAGAAGACAGGCCCCATCATTTTGAGGCAAATGTGTTTAAAAAAGATCTTAAACTTTAATGGTAAGTGTAACTTTAAGGAACGTCACTACCAAATACCGTTTTTATATTGCCTTTTACAAAAATAATTTGGATTCAAAAAATGACAAATCTCACAAGTTACACTTGAAATATTGTTAAAAATGTAATTGTTATTGATTTACCTCTGAAAAAAATAGCAAAAATATATTTACAATTCTATTTACCTTAAGATATTTATTTAGATATTATACATACATACAAAATTTGTGGATTTTTTTTTTAAGATGTTTCCAACTCTTTACCAATTTACCAATTCTGTAGAATGGCCCATATAGTGACCCTTTTACACTTTATAAAAATGTTAAGCATAATACTGTAAATACCATATTATGTTGCTTTATTCAGATTTTATTTCTCACACAATTAATTAATTAAATGGCCTTTAATTATTAAGTACATTGTCAGCTACTAAAACCACATCAAATTATTAAAATATTATCTGTAGAAAGACACAAACAAACACAAACTATTCCTGAGTGTATGTACACCACAAATACAGAGCGATATAATTTTTTTCCCATAAACTTATATGCACATTCAGTAACAAGAATACCAATTAAAAATAAGTTTCCCACTTTGAAACCTCTTGAATAAAACACACATTTATTTAATTAGCTGATTTGTTTATCTAAAATTATTTTAAACAACATAACTTAAAGGGATAGTTCACCCAAAAATAAAAATTACCCCATGATTTATTAACCCTCAAGCCATTCTAGGTGTATATGACTTTCTTGTTTCAGACAAATACAATCTTAGTTGTATTAAAGGCCTTCGGAAAACATCGATATTTGAAACTTTGAAAAACGTTATCACTAGCTTTCACTAACTGTCATAAAGATGCGTAACGTAAATTCTGGTGAGAAGTGACAAATGCAGAAATGCAGAGGAGAGAGTAAAACAAAACAGCGGTCATGAATTAGAAGTACAAAATGAGGATTTGTAAAGAGGATTTCGATATAAGACAAAAGGAGACTGTTTATTCTTTGCTGTAAACAAACTTGGTTCTCGTGAAACTAGCATATTAGCATACTAGCAGAATCTCACTGTCGTGAACGCACATATGACATTTAGTGGAATATAGAGATCAAGGTTTATGAAGTTTTAAATATGGATATTTTTCTTACAAAATTTGTAATTTGATTCAGAAGGCCTTTATTAATCCCCTGGAGCCTTGTGGAGCACTTTTTATGATGGATGGATTAACTTTATTGGACAGCTATTAAAAAGCATGGAAGAATCAGGACATTTTTAAATATAACTGGCTGTATTTGTCTGGAAGAAAAAAGTCATATACACCTAGAATGGCTTGAGGATGAGTAAATCATGGGGTAATTATCATTTTTAGGTTAATTATTTCAAAATTCTGTTTCAAAATATAACGCACTACCATTATATATAAAATAATTACTGACTTGTGCGGTGTCTGATGTTTTTTTGTGGAAGATTGGTAAATTTAGCTGTAATTCTCCCTCTTCCATCAATAAGCTCTGTAAACCTGAAAGAGAAAGCAAACACACAGAGCTCATTATTGTACGCATGGCTTCCTAGCATTGCGTCTATAATCGCATCTGTAAATTACTATACCTTTGTGGCTCTTCAAGGAGTTCTGTGTGGTCATCTGTGCCTCCATCTTGAACTTGTGTCAAGGTCTGTCCTATCTGGAAGTCCTGTCCTCCCTTAGGTCTGTCACCTCTGCTTTGTCCCTTTGAAACTGGTACTGTGCAATACAAGGTACGCAGATGTGTCAACATGACAAAGACATCTTAACAATCAGCAGACAAGCAGTGATCTTATAATGCGACTCACGTGTGGTGAAGGCTAGGTGTTGAGGAACGCTCTGAATATTGTCCTGACCCGTTTTGCGCAAAGCAGTGAGGGCAAGTCGGTAATGTTGTCCTGGAGCGAGGTCTCGTAGTGTATACGTCCCTAAACTTCCATCAGGCAGGTAGCGGCTGCGAGTGCTCAGGCCTCGAGTAATATTCACCACAAAACCATCTGGAAGACTCCGAGAATGATGGTCCCATGTGATCCGAGCAGAGGTAGTGGTGATGTGGGAGAGTGAAAGGTTCTGAGGTGGAAGAGGTCCTGACAGAGAGAAAACAGTGTAATGTGCTGTTACTTACTACAGAGGTGCATGTGTTTGTAACATGGAGCTGAAGAGATACTCACTGGTCCAGAAGTGCAGTGGCCCAGCAGATTTGCTAGTTGATGGCAGGTCTTCAGGGCGCAAACCACTCTGTGTGACTATGTCTACTGTGTACATCTGACCTGGGAGCAATGTGCTGTGGGTTACACACAACTAATCAGTACAATATGTGTTTTTCATGGTCATATTTTAAACCTTTATGTGATCTCAGAATGTTGCATCAAATGTAGTGATGCACCAACATTTGTGAAACTTGAAAGAACTGCAAAAAAAATCAGTTTTGGATGGGGTGTGCGATATATATTGTCTGAAGTAATATCGTAATTGTTGTTTCAACTATGTGACATGATAGAGTGTAATGCGAAAAACGAACAAAACACACCTACAGAGTGCATGCATAACGTTCCATTACATGATGAAATGTAGTAAGTATGCATTTAGAGCACAATCTTTCACTGCATGACTGAGTCTATTAAAATGCATTTAGAATGATCACAGAATTCAAGATATGAATTTATATCATTTAATATAGTTAAACGATATCGTTTTTTCCTTCAAAAATGACTACAATTGTGATATTGAAAGACTTTTGTTGTTAATTTTAAAAGACTTACGTATTAGACAGCATATTTCCTGTTTTTGCTTAATTTCGCCAACAAAAATCATTCCAAACACAGCCACAGCACTGTTTTGAATCTCTGAGCAACATGAAGACATTTTGTTTCCGAATGAATCAACCGTTTAAATGATTCGGTTCAATGAAATGACTCATTTATTAACAACGACTTACTACCACCTACTGGCGGTTTTCATTTCACATTTAAAGTATCTTTTCACTTTTAAAATAATTTCAAATATAGCCCAATTATTATGTGTAAATACATCTAATTGCCACCAATTTATCAATTTAAACTCTTAGGAAAAGAAAAAAAAATTACTGACCACACAGAATATGAAGAATATCAAAAACTTCAGGAGTCAGCACTGTGGTCCTTAAGCACAATAACACACACATCGAAATATCGTCTAATAATCTTTAACGATAAAACTCTAGAAAATATTGAGATATTATTTTTTGTCAATATCGCACACCCCTAGTTTTGGACAGAATTTCTATTGAAACTTTTTGTAACCTGTCCGATGACACGTTTTAACTGTGTCAGTGTTTATTATTTGCACACACATATATAAACTACAATAGGTAAACATATCAGCAGTACACACTTCACCGTGACCAACAGTGATGTTAGAGTAGGAATATGTAAAATTTCTTTGTCTGAAATATCAAATGGCAGCTTGTTGTAAAAGAAATTTACTATGATTGGTATAATAGGCCTTATTCTGACAGGAATAAAAACGAGGCTGTGAGGGATTGGAGTGCCATTGCAAAGACTCTTTCTGTCTATTCATCACAGTCTCATTTTTCATCCACACTAAATTCAATAATTCATGATGTCTAACCTGACTAAGATCTGTATCACTTGAAAACACGGCACCCTGAATTACATGAAGTGTTCAGTTACTCAAATTTAATTATCAAACCTTTATTTTCGGCTGTGGTTTTGGCTATATAAAACTTTAATATTTGTTTTGATTAAAAACAAAGCAAAATACTAATTAAATGGTTTGTTTCCCTTAACCCATTTGTTTAAACTACATAATAATATTTCTTACATCATTTAGGGTTATGTCCCTTAAAATAGAGAAGAGAATTTTCATTTCGGGGTTAACTATTTCATTAACCCTACAGTCAAGCCAAAAATTATTCAGACACTAGATATAATTTTTGATGTTTTTTTTTACTAGTGGATGCAGGAAACTATAGTTCATTTATGTAAGTGAGGATAGCAAAATAAAGCTGTGACATATACCCAAAACTTCTTCATACAGTGGACTACCAGTAAAACTGAAACTAAAAATTAGATTTGAAACTTTGACCTGTTTTGTTACATACCGTAAAGTTATCTGACATTATCAATATGAATTTGTTCTGACACAGTTTAAATCTTGAGTTCTTGTCATATTTTATTACCACTCTCTAAACTATAGAGAATAAACTGTGATAATGTGAGAAATGTTGAAGGTGTCTGAATACATTTTGGTTTGACTGTGTACTTATTTTTATGTATGTATTTATTTATTTACAAAAGAGCACATTGTTGAAACATTATGTCACAGTATATGTTAATAATGTGCCTATTAATAATATTATTATATTTTAAACCTTTAAACTTTACAAATGAAATATGAATCGTTCACAGTAAGAGCACTCATATTCATACAGAATAGACTTTAAAACTACCGCCAAAAATGACGTGCCCCGGAATATGGCGCTATTACATTCACTGCAGAACACAAAAGGAACTAAACCAACTGTCTATTTGTAAAGAAAACAGTGCTTTTCCAGTTTAACGTAAGAGCGGAAACGATTATACGTTTGTTAAGCTCTGTGGTAAGTAATTAGCAAGCTACTAGTTAAATTCAACCAAAAATCCTGTCATAATGTACTCACATGTCATGAACACAAACCAGCAAGACTTTCTACCGTGAAACACAAAACGTGGATTTATAAAATAGTATATGTAAACATATTGAGCTGTACATTCCCTACTATTAAACTGTGAATTAAACATATTTTGCCTAGGAAAATACTTTTAATCAGACAGGCAAGAATGAGATGTTATTGTTGCCATCTAGTGGCTAATACGTGTATTGCAGGGAAACCTTCTTACTACAAGACACCTATTGTGCAAATGTTTAAACATTCACATTTTCTTGTTTTATGATGTGTTGATGGTCACTTTTCACATGCTGCCTTCCAGTGCACCTCTGGAAATTATATCCAGAGATTCATTATTATATTATGACACATTATTTGTCTGTGCAACAAGGGGGGAATGGTTATTCATGTGCTCAGAACCTGGAAATTCAAGTGCATTTCTCACTGCACTTGAAGGATGCAACACACTAGACTGCTAGAACAGATTTACAAAATCTATCTCTTAAAGGGATAGTTCACCCAAAAAATTAAAATACTGTATTTAATCACCTCGGGAACACAAATTAAGATATTTTTGATGAAATCTAAAATCTGTCCCTGCATAGACAGCAATGCAACTACCACATTCAAGGCACAGAAAGGTAGTAAGGACATTGTTAAATAGTCATCATAGCTTCATAAAATTACGAACCACTGATGTCACATGAACTATTTTAACAGTGTCCTTATTATCTTTCTGGGCCTTGAATCTGTCAGTTGCGTTGCTCTCTATGCAGGGCCAGAAAGCTCTCGGATGTAATCAAAAATATCTTTATTTGTGTTCTGAAGATTAACAAAAGTCTTACAGGATTGGAACTACAGGTCCTTCTCAAAAAATTAGCATATTGTGATAAAGTTCATTATTTTCTGTAATGTACTGATAAACATTAGACTTTCATATATTTTAGATTTATTACACACAACTGAAGTAGTTCAAGCCTTTTTTTTGTTTTAATATTGATGATTTTGGCATACAGCTCATGAAAACCCAAAATTCCTATCTCAAAAAATTAGCATATCATGAAAAGGTTCTCTAAACGAGCTATTAACCTAATCATCTGAATCAACTAATTAACTCTAAACACCTGCAAAAGATTCCTGAGGCTTTTAAAAACTCCCAGCCTGGTTCATTACTCAAAACCGCAATCATGGGTAAGACTGCCGACCTGACTGCTGTCCAGAAGGCCATCATTGACACCCTCAAGCAAGAGGGTAAGACACAGAAAGAAATTTCTGAACGAATAGGCTGTTCCCAGAGTGCTGTATCAAGGCACCTCAGTGGGAAGTCTGTGGGAAGGAAAAAGTGTGGCAGAAAACGCTGTACAACGAGAGGGGGACCTGCGGAAGCAGTGGACTGAGTCTGGAGTAGAAACATCCAGAGCCACCGTGTACAGGCGTGTGCAGGAAATGGGCTACAGGTGCCGCATTCCCCAGGTCAAGCCACTTTTGAACCAGAAACAGCGGCAGAAGCGCCTGACCTGGGCTACAGAGAAGCAGCACTGGACTGTTGCTCAGCGGTCCAAAGTACTTTTTTCGGATGAAAGCAAATTTTGCATGTCATTCGGAAATCAAGGTGCCAGAGTCTGGAGGAAGACTGGGGAGAGGGAAATGCCAAAATGCCTGAAGTCCAGTGTCAAGTACCCACAGTCAGTGATGGTCTGGGGTGCCATGTCAGCTGCTGGTGTTGGTCCACTGTGTTTTATCAAGGGCAGGGTCAATGCAGCTAGCTATCAGGAGATTTTGGAGCACTTCATGCTTCCATCTGCTGAAAAGCTTTATGGAGATGAAGATTTCATTTTTCAGCACGACCTGGCACCTGCTCACAGTGCCAAAACCACTGGTAAATGGTTTACTGACCATGGTATTACTGTGCTCAATTGGCCTGCCAACTCTCCTGACCTGAACCCCATAGAGAATCTGTGGGATATTGTGAAGAGAAAGTTGAGAGACGCAAGACCCAACACTCTGGATGAGCTTAAGGCCGCTATCGAAGCATCCTGGGCCTCCATAACACCTCAGCAGTGCCACAGGCTGATTGCCTCCATGCCACGCCGCATTGAAGCAGTCATTTCTGCAAAAGGATTCCCGACCAAGTATTGAGTGCATAACTGAACATAATTATTTGAAGGTTGACTTTTTTTGTGTTAAAAACACTTTTCTTTTATTGGTCGGATGAAATATGCTAATTTTTTGAGATAGGAATTTTGGGTTTTCATGAGCTGTATGCCAAAATCATCAATATTAAAACAATAGAAGGCTTGAACTACTTCGAGTTGTGTGTAATGAATCTAAAATATATGAAAGTCTAATGTTTATCAGTACATTACAGAAAATAATGAACTTTATCACAATATGCTAATTTTTTGAGAAGGACCTGTATATGAGGGTGAGTAATTAATGACAGAATTTCCATTTTTGGGTGAACTATCCCTTTAAGACTATGCAAACTATTTGCAGCCTTGTGTTTTCTTTTTCTGTGTGTATGTGCTAACCTTGTTCTGTGTCATGACTGACCTGAAGGTGTACTCCGTGACGCTGCTATTGAGCACGGCTGTGCGAGCTCCACTACCATCTGCAGGCACCAGGGACACCCGAACTTGACTAATCGCAGCATGGCGGCCAACGTGAACCAGCCATCGCAGCCATACCTGAGAGGATGACACATTCACAACTTCCAGCTGTTCCACCTTACGTGGCCCTGAGACAAAACAAGAGAAAAAGTATGTGAGTGAATACTCCACATGTACATGTTAGTTTAGCACTATTATTGTGTAAAAAGTAAGAAAAAGTATCACATTTAATAGTGTTTGCCATCTTTTTTCTTGTGGCACAAATAACATTCATATTCTTTTTTATATATATGCAATCCTGCTGTCACATTGTGCTAAGGAAACAGGATGTGACATAATCACCATGCAGGTACAGAAGAAAAAGTGGGAGCTCTCACTAGTGCGGATGAGAGCGAATGCTGGCTGGCTTATGTCATTGCTGTTGGTGTTGCGTTTGATGGAGAAGGTGGAGATATTGTAAAGTTGTCCGGGGTTCAGGCCCTGTAGTACATAGGTAGAATGCTGCTTCTCCAGGAAGTCTGTCTTCCTTGGTACACGGCCAACAGGTGCAAAGGCAACAGCAAAGCCGCTGATCAAATTCTGAGTTGCATCTGACTGATCCCAGCGTAACTCGACTTCATTTTCTTCTACCCGCAACACATGGAGGCCAGATGGAGGCAACAGGTCTAGGAACAGTAAAAGTATTATAAATAACTAAAAAAGCCTCTAAACCAGTAATTTTTAAAAAGACAGTTCACCCAAAAATGAAAATTCTGTCATTAATTGCTCACCCTCATGTCGTTACAAACCTGTAAGACATTTGTTCATATTCGGAACACAAATTAAGATATTTTATATGAAATTTGAGAGCTTTCTGACCATGCATAGACAGCAACACAACTACCATGTTCAAGGCCCAGAAAGGTAGCATTGTTAAAATATTCCATGTGACATCAGTGGTTAAACTTTAATTTTATGAAGCTACAAGAATATTTTTTGTGTGCAAAGAAAACAAAAATAATGCCTTTATTTAACAATTTCAAGGTGAGTATTCAAGGTAAGTACATATTGCATGCATGTGGTGCTGCTAACGAGAACCCGGATGAGCTGTGTCCTGTGTACAAGCAGAAGAATGCACAAACATGTTTTGTGGTACCTTTGTGAACATGCAACAAAGACTAAGAAAGGTCAAAATGGTATCGGATTTCATCAAAAATATCTTAATTTGTGTTCCGAAGATGAACAAAGGTCTTGCGAGTTTGGAACGACATGAGAGAATTTTCATTTTTAGGTGAACTATTCCATTAACTAGTGGACTGCGGTCCATTAGGAGACCTTGGCAAACTTCCTAAGATGTTCTAAAATTATTTAAAGTTAAAAACAAGCATTTATTTTAGTTGAGGTAGTATGAGGTAGCCTAAGTTTAAAAGTGATTTCTAGATAAAATGTCCAAGGTGTTATATGATTTTATGGAAGAATTTACATTTTTAATGGAAGCCTGTTTCTGCCACTGAATAAAAAAAATAAAAAAGGGTATTGAGACTGTTATCTCACAATTCTGACTTTTTTTTCTCAAAATTGTGAGATATAAACTCACAGTTGTGAGTTATAAAGTCAGAATTGCAAGATATAAACTTGCGAGTTATAAACTCGCAATTTTGAGAAATAAACTTGCAAATGCGAGTTATTACTTTTTTCTCATAATTTTTCAGAACTGTGATATATAAACGCACAATTGCGAGTTATAAAGTCAGAATTGCGGGATATAAACACACAATTACGAGAAATAAAGTCAGAATTAAGAGATATAAACAACTTTTTATAGATTTAGACTTTTTTCTCATAATTGCAAGTTTGAATCTTGCAATTCTGACTTTTTTTCTCAGAATTGTGAGATATAAATTGACAATTGTGAGTTATAAAGTCAGAATTGCAAGATATAAATTTGCAATTCTGAGAAATAAAGTCCCAACTGCATGATATAAACTTGCAAATGTAACTTATTTATCCTTTTTCTCCGAATTTCTCAGAATTGTGAGATACAGTTGCGAGTTATAAAGTCAGAATTGTGGTATATAAACGCACAATTGCAAGAAATAAAGTCAGAATTAAGAGATATAAACTCTTTTTATAGATATAGACTTTTATTCTCGTAATTGTGACTTTGTATCTCACAATTCTGAATTTTTTCTTGCAATTGCGAGTTTGAATCTTGCAATTCAGACTTTTTTCTCAGAATTGTGAGATATAAACTCGCAATTGTGAGTTATAAAGTTCAGTTCTGAGGAGGGAAAAAAGGCTGATATGTTCACAGAATTGCGAGTTTTTATGTCGCAATTCTTACTTTATATCTAGCAGTTCTGACTTTATAACTTGCAATTGTGCGTTTATATCTTACAGTTCTGAGAGAAAAGTCAGAATTCCGAGTTTATATGATGCATTTCTGAGATGTAAACTCGCAGTTGCGAGAAAAATAGTCGCAATCACCTTTTTTCTTTTTTATTCAGAGGCTTCCATACATTTTTCTAGCTGTGTACAGCTAGAAAATATTTTGTCAAGTAGATACTGTGAGTAAAATAAATAAATAAACAAATAAATAAATAACTTGAACAATAAATCACAAACAACTGGAAACATCATAAAAATTCATATGGTTAAATGAGTGGGATCCCTGAAGAACATTCAGCTATTAAAACTTCTGTAATTCAGAAACTTTTATTTTTTTAATTATATTAATTAAATTCATTTTTTTAAATGAATTACAGTTATACACTCTTAGGAAACCTATTAGCCTACATGGGGACTCTTCAAATATTGTTGTGGACAAATGGGAAATTCCCTTAGTATTAAAAAGTCTGAAAATCACTGCTCTAAACTATGATAGGAAAATGAATTTGTTATGAACACAATCTATACATACCAAAATCCATACCAAAGAATGCATATATTTTAAGTCTGTAACAAGTAACAAACTTACCATATCTCTGAATAATTAATAACTTCCCTGGAAGCAATTTAACAAATCATGTTGCCAGTAAAAACACACAATCTCTGAATTCCATTCTATCTTAATATCTTGTTTCTTTCTAAATAGTCTCCACTTAAATGAAATGAATGGATATGGGTTGATTTTGAATAATGGAAGATCAGGAGCTGACCTCTCTCACAGTCTCTCCCTGTGTGGCCCACCCTGCAGGCGCAGCTGTAGTTCCCCCTTCTATCACTCCAACAGACGCCTCGGTTCCCGCATGGCTGCAGTACACACGGGTTCTCCACTAGACGGCAACAGAGGACCAATTGAGACTTTACATTTAAAGAGGCCTATCTGACAAAGGTACAGAGCTAATTTAACATCCCGAGACTTCCAGAAAGTGGAAAGGTACACCGATTTGAAGTGTGTGATTTTGATTAATTCAGATCAGTATAACATAGCAGAATGCAGAGTTCTTTTAGTCAGAGGCAACTTTTTTCTCTCGTAGGTCCCTCAGTGTCAGTTACAATCTTAATACTTTTTTATTTATTCTTTCATTTGTGATGTACTGTGCACTTTTTCAGGAGTAATATTTAATAATGATTAACATACATGTCTGGCAGCGGTCTCCAACATAACCATCTTTGCACACACACAGGTGGTTCCTCCTGTAGTCTCGGCATATACCTCCGTTCAAGCAAGGATTTAGCTCACATCCATCCTGTTCTGCAAAACAAACACACATCTGTATCATAAGATGGAAAATCCTTCATTCTGAAAGGTGGGCTGTTTGTAGGTGATAAAGTAGGTGTGAAGTGTTTTGTGTATCAAATCAGATTTACTGTAAATCAGAATCAGGGGGAAAGCCGATTATGCAGAATGACAAAAACAGTTGTAGATGCAAGCTGGAAAATGAGTTGGGAATCAAGGCTCAACAAAAACAGGTTTGTTTTTCTTTCTGTAGTTACCATATTGTAGCACATCTGTATGTAGGTTATTGAGTTTATTGCTATATAAGCTACAAGCATTATTTTAAGTTTGCGAATCCCTGTCTGTTTTATGGTTTATGCTTCATAAATTCACCCCATGGATGCAAAATAAGTGTCTATAAAAAGTGTAGTTTTGATATCTTACAAACTGGAGTTTTTTTTCCTTGTCAAAACAAAAATTTCATACAGATTGGTTATTACAGATATTGCACACAAACTAATGTTTTGCATAAGTATTCAAGTGTTTGAGTTTAGCAGATGCACCTTTGGCAGCAATAACAGCCTTGAGTCTGTGTGAATAACATTAGATTTGCACATCTGGACACTGCAGTTTTTCCCCATTCAGGTTACATGGAGACTGAGTGTATGGTCTTTTTTCCAAGCCAACCTGGTAGGTGTCCTGGTAGACTCCATCAGGTTTTCCTTCTTGATTTCTGAGTATTTTGCTGCATTCATTTTATATTTTTTCCTTCATCAAGTCTTTTAGGCATTCTGCAGAAATGGATGTCCACCATGTTTCAGACAAATTAGGGAAGGTGTGTTTCTGATTATACACAGTGTAAACTTGGCCAAAAAAACAAAAAAACAAAAAAAACATCAGTTTTGGTTTTATCAAACCATGGAACCTTCTAGCTGGTGTAAGTCTCCCACATGCCATCTAGAGGACTGTAGCAGAGCTGTCCTATGACATTTTTAATAATGGCTTTACTTTGCCATTCAACCATAAAACTGTTAAAAAAAAAAAGTTGCCAGTGGGCTCCTGCACAAGTCTTCCTTATGCATTGTCACTCAATTTTAAAGACGTAGATAATCTGTTCCACAATGGCCTGGATTTATTTTACATTTGACAAAGTCACTTGGAGCTGTTTAGAGTGTAGTAAGTTCTTACCCTTAGCTACTCTCAATTAATCTTAATTTAGCCATTCACGTCACTTTCATACCAACTGCGTGCCTCAATGATTTAGAGATTGTCATGCTTATGAAAAGGTTTTTTTTTTTTTTTTTTTTTTGTATTTAATACCATATTAAATGGAAGCCTGTTTCTGCCACTGAATTAAAAAAATAAATAAAAAATAGTAACTGCAAGTTTTTATCACACAATTCGTTTTCGAGTTTAAATCTCACAATTTTGACTTTTTAAAATCAGAATTGAATAATACAAACTCATAATGCCGACTTTTTTTCTCCAAATTGAGATATAAACTTGCAATTCTCAGAAATTAAGTCAGATTTGTAAGTTTATATCTCACAATTCTGACTTTTCTTCTTACAATTCCAAGTTTAAATCTCCACAATTTTCAACATTTTTCACTTTTCTTCTCAGAATTTCAGAATATAAACTCATAATTGCTGGTTATAAAGTCAGAATAGAGGGATATAAACTCCCCATTGCAAAAAATAAAGTCAGAATAAAAAAAAAAAAAGCTCGCAATTCTGACTTGTATGCAGTTGTGAGTTCTAAAGTCTAATTCTGAGCGGGAAAAAAGACTCAGAATCGGAATTATATCTCTCAATTCTGATTTAATAACTCACAATAACATTTGGAAAAAAGGGAAATTGTGAGTATATCTTGCAATTCAGATTTTATTTCTCAGAATTGCGAGATATCAACTATTGTGACATTTTTTCTCAGAATTGTTTACATATCACAATTCAGACTTTACAAAACGTAATTGTGAGTTATTAAGTCAGAATTGTGAGATAAAAAGACAGACTTCCAATTCTGAGAACATATGAGTCTTTTTCCCCTCTCAGAATTGTACTTTATAACTCGCAATTCTTGAAATGGTTTTTTTTCGCAACTGAGTTTATATCACACAATTCTGAGAAAAAAGGTAAAAACTGCAAGTTTATATCCCGCAATTCTGAGAGAAAACATAATTGTGAGATGTAAAATTTGCAGATAAGAATTGTGAGATAAAAAGTTGCAATTATATATTTTTTTTTAATTCAGTGGTGAAAATGGCTTCCATACTGATCACATTTTGATCACATCTGTTGATCAGTGGGGAAAAAAGCTGAATTACCTACAAAACAACAAAACACAAGTCCACAGTAGTTAATGTATTCCTGATGGTGTTACCTATCTCACAGTCCTGTCCGGTGTAGCCCTGCTGGCAGTGGCAGAAGTAAGAGCCAGGCTGATCCTCACATGTACCTCCGTGCTTACATGGCTCAGAAAGGCATTCATCAATATCTGTCAAAACATTCACAGAAATCTAAACTCAATCCAGATTTTACACAGTGAGCTGTCAAAATCTCTAATATCAAAATGTCAATACGACATAAGATAAAGAATTAAGAATAAGCAAGAGATATGCAGTGTGTTACCTGTTTGACAGCGCTGGCCGCTAAAACCATCTTCACATTCACACAGGTAGGAGGCTACCCGATCACGACAAGTTCCCCCATTCATACATGGCTGGGACAAACACTCGTTTATCTCTGGGAAAAAAAGGGGGATGATGAGAGTCATTCATTGTTATTAGGGGCCAAGCACCGAAGCTGCGAAGGCAGCTATTGTATCTGTTAGTGTTATTTTTCTTCTTCTTCTGCCTTTGGGGTGTATTCACACTAGGTTTCCCTGAACTGAGTCCAACCGCGATTATCCCCCCTCCCCACTCCCCCTGGGCCGGAGCACGCTTACGTCATGCATGAGATAACAGAGAAAACCACTTTCACTAATATTCTGCCTAATAATCAATAATAATTCATTTATAATTTATGCCGTGCGTTGATTTTCACTTGTATGTATCAGAGAATTATTACGGAGACAGCTGACGCTAATGAAAGAATTTTTCCTGTTCATCAACAAGGTGAAAACCAGACCCATTATAAACCTAAATATACTTGATTGAATTAAATTAATTGAATAGTGTAGTTTGGTAGTAATAATAGAACATGTTTGTGGTCATAATGATGACAGTAGCGCACACAAAATAGTATCGGTTCCGTGCTCCGGCGCAATTAGCGCTCACACTGCATGCGTACCACACCAGAGCCCAACCGAACCGTGCCCTGGCCCACCTCTTTCAACCAGGACAGGGCCGGCTAAATGAACCACTCCTGAGTGTGGCACGGAGCGCTCACACTAGTCAAACGAACCATGCTTTGGGGGTGAAATGTGCTCGGGCACGGTTCAAAACGTCTAGTGTGAGTACACCCTCGGTCTATGGCAGTTGTGAAAAGTTGTGAAATTTGGCACACTGATAGAGGACAGTCTCAACATTAACCATAGCAAATTTTTAGTCTGAACTCTCTAGCGCCACCACTTGTCCAAAGTTTCAGTCATGCTAATAACTTTTGAACCATAAGGCACAGAAGGAAAATTATTATTTTTTTCTCTGAATCCTTGGCTCCACCAAACACCAAAATTAAAAAATCGTAAGTTTTATGTTTTTTTTTTTCTATTTTGAATTGTTTGAAAAACCTTTTTTTTTAACTCGTCCTAGATGGTTTGTCTGTTTTTTTTACCAAAATTGGCTCAGATCATCTCCAGACCATGCTGGCAAAAAGTTACGAAATTCAAGTCAAACCGTACGAAAAAGCACGCAAAAAACGATGTGAGGCTATATCTCTGCAAAGATTTTGGCGTATTGAGACCAAACTTGGTGTGTGTTATAACAAGCATGACCTGAGGCTGTCTGTGGTGTTTTGGCACAGTGCCACCTGGTGGTCAGGAGATATGAAAAATGGCTATTTTAGCTTATAACTTCTGAATGGTTTGGCCAAAAAACTGCACTTTATTCGGTGCATCATACCGAGTCGAATGATACCCAATTTTCCCATGTCAGCCATTTTGGGTGTCGATCATTTTGAATTTTACAGTAAAATGCTATATTTTATGAACGCATTGGCGTATCGTTACAAAACTTGGTATGGGTCATCAGCACGATGCCCTGAAGGAGCCAGAGAAGTTTTGAGCCAGCGCCACCTAGTGGTAAAATCAGATATCCGCATGCTTATAACTTTAGGTGTGGTCATCTTATTTTCTTGGAAGTCACCTTTTTAGACTCCTGAATCTTTGCCGAGTCCAGCGATACCAAACATGCCAGGTTTTGCCTTATGGTTTGTGGAACGTTGCATTTTAGCGCTTAAAAACATTTGCCAATATCTTAGAAACCGTTACTCCCATTGACACAAAACCACTGTAGGAAATTCAAAAACATAGCGTGCCGGCAATACACTAATCCCCAATTGCCAAAACTTTGATAGTAAGTTGCAAAAAAATGTCAAAAAAAAAAAAAAAAGCCATCTGTCATTTTTTCTCTTCTCATATATATGTCTATAACTCCAAAGCAAAATTAGATATTCTCACCAAATTTGACACACACATGTATGGTACACTCTAAGGACACATAAAGAATTTGGTGGGATTGTGCCTCTTGGTGGCACTATAATTGAACAAAACATGAAATTGCCATTGACTACAATAGAGTATTATGATATAAAATATTTTGTCCGTCATTTTGATTTTCTTTAAAAACCTTTTTCGAACTCTCCCTAGACAGTTGGTCTGATTTTCACCTAAATCGAATCATATCATCTACAGACCATACTGACAAAAAGTTATAGATTTTTGTGTTGATAGACAATCGATACCACAGGAACAAATATGAGACATGATGCCAAAATGACACTTGAGGCTGTATTGCTGCAATGCTTTGGCATATTGACACCAAACTTTGTGTGTGACATTGTCAACTCACACAGAACACACCACATTGATTTGATAAAAGCGCCACCTATTGGTCAAATGTGATAAGCCAATAAATCATATTACTACAGGTTGTATTTATGATTTTTCAGTCATTTTGACTAAAATCATCCTAAAATGTCTTCAATTACTCATTTCTTCAGTTGCTCTGATGCTTGCTGCCTTGCTTGCCTACTGCTTGGCCTCGTAATTGCTGCTTGCAGCTATATTTTATGTATTGCTTTTGTAGCTCAGAGTTAAAAATTTGGTAATTTGGTAAAACGCAGCGGTCATCACCATCCCTTTTTATGGAGCCGTCCAATCAGTAGAGAAGGACAAATACTACTTTGACTAACTATCCTACTTGTACAACAACTGACAACAATAGAGAAGTTAATATTACTGGTTACTGAATATTCAGTAATATTCTTCAAAATTAGATACTAAAAATACATTACTGTTGTGGATATTTCTGTTTATTTCATGTGATACAAATGAAGTAGTAGCTCATGTTGCCAGAGCAGCATCATGCTTTATGTCCCACAGGGAGACCGCAGAATTGTTTCGTGTTTAAAAACTCTGAACTGTATACCAAGGTCTGGCTACTTTCTGTTAGCACCCTGACATGCTATACAAACTTTATGTTGGTTTCAACTTACAATTTGTTTTAGAGTGTTTCTACTCGTTTGACATTTTGTAGGCTCATCAGCTCTTCTTCCCAGCATTCCAAACCAACCAACCATTTTGGAATGTTGGTTTCAGGGTAGAACAGTCTTGAGCAAACTTTGAACAACAAGGGTTTTGAATCTCCACTAACCTTCACAGACTGGAGGCTGGCTCCAGGACCCCTGGCTGCTGCAGATGCTCTGGGTGGCCCTTGGAAGGGGAGTGTAGCCTGGGTGGCATGCATACAGAGCCATGGAGCCCGGGGTAGTGGAGGAATACTGCACCTCTGCATGCTTGACTTTCACTGGGGGGCCACAGTCCAGACCTGCAGTGGGCACAGAGTACACAAATGGTGTACATGAAAGTCATTCTCAAAATTCCAATATTGTTTTATATAGTTTACAGTGACTTAGGTTTGTTATAAATAATTATAATAATTATATAAACTATCAGACTGTTGGCAGTGAGGCAGGTTTGTTAAACAGTTATAAGATTTACAATAATTATATCACAATAAATTATGGCTAATAATAAAATGATTCACTATAATTTTTAGGAATGTTACATTGATGTTAGATACTACTATAAATTATTTTTACAATGTATATTTGCTATTAAAAAAACAAAAACAAAAACAAATGTACAGAGGCAGAAAACATAATTTAACCAAACAAAAAAATCATAATGACACTTATAGAACAAAGCAAAAAAGCCTGTTTTTGCCACTGAATAAAAAAAGTAAAAATCTTGCAATTCTGACTTTATAACACACTTTATAACACACAATTGGGAGTTATTAATTCAGAATTGTGAGATATTAACTTGCAATTCCGAGAACATATCAGTCTTTTTCCCCCTCTGAATTGGACTTTATAACTTGCAATTGACTTTTTTTTTCCTCAGAATTGTGAGTTTATATCTTGCAATTCTGACTTTGTAACACAGTTGGGAGTTATAAAGTCAGAATTGCGCAAATCTAACTTTTTTCTCAGAATTGCATGATATAAACTTGCAATTGCAAGTTATAAATCAGAACTGCAATATAAACTCACAATTTATATCTTGCAATTCTGACTTTATAACATGCAATTGGGAGTTATTCATTCAAAATTGTGAGATATAAACTTGCAATTTTAAGAACATATCAGTTTTTTTTCAGAGAATTTGACGCAATTGCAAGTTTATATCACGCAATTATGACTTTATAACTTGCAATTTCTCAGAATTGTGAGTTTATATCACACAATTCTAAAAAAAAAAAAAAAATTACACAATTGTGAGAAAAAAAAAGTCAAAATTGCGATAAAAAGTTGCAATAACCTTTTATTTTTTTATTCAGTGGCGGAAAACAGGCTTCCATAATAAATGAAGTGACAAAGCCCTCCACTGCAAAAAAAGAATGTCAGAAGCACTAGAGATATTTGTTTCTTTCTACAAAATAAATTATTGCATTTCCCGAAAACATAAAGAACCAACCGGTTTCACTTTACTTAATACACATGGCCACATTTACAGCCATGAGCAGATTCATAAATAGAGAAGCTGTAAAAACATCCTTTTTGTGAAATGGTTTAGGTGACAAGGGGATGGTATTTCATCCTATCATGGAACAGCAGGACACAAATTTAACCGCACCTCGTGGAAAACCTTTGCAGAATCAACAGTAACACAGAGGCCTGTAACAGCAGAGTTATAACCCCTGTTCAGAGAGAGAGTATCAAATGCACTGAGGATTTTATCCAGCTTCATCTCTGGGGAGGTGACACACAACCCAGCTTTACTGCAGGAACTGGCACCTGCTGCTTCGTCCTGGCATCATCTGAATGAAGATAGACGACTGCTGTTCTCCTCCTAACATGCATATCAGTTACACCTAAATGAATGAATAGTGACTACCGCAAAAGAGCTGTGTGAGCTCCTGATTCCTGTCGTGTTGGCAAACAGCTCAGTGTACTTCAGAGGTAAAAAAGAGTTTGATTACCCTCCAAAGCTGGATTGGATCCTCTGTTGATCTCGCAGTGTCTTCCTACGAAGGATGGGGAGCACTCGCATTTGTATTTACCAATGTAGTGGAAACATGTTCCCCCATTCAGGCAGGGACTGGAAGCACAAGGATCTGGCTTTCCTAAACATAAAACATCAGATATTTTAAAACAGTTGTTGTACACATGTGCATATAGTGTGCGCTTGCATATTTATTTGAGAAAGAAAGCATGGCCATGTGTGCGTCAAAACGAGGTCAACATGTGTGAGAAATCATTGATCATTACAGTAGCACTGAGAAAGAGAAACAGCTTTTCATGCATGTGCCAGGGCAAGTTGTTTTTCCTACATGTGAGGAATCCAAGTGTTGAACAAACTCCAGCAAATTGGATCATTACACAAGGCCAAACAGTTGCACAACTCTAATGTGGGACAAAGTTGGGATAATGAAAATCCAGAGATGAAAAGCATCTTGGCTTTGAAGAGCTTTTTTCTTCGTGCAGTTTTATGGCACTCTGTGTGTGCGGAAATGCCATTTTCCAAACATGAAGAAAACTAGATTACGCTCTTATTCCATTTGACCAGAAAAGAGGAGAGGAAGGGTGACTGAGAACTGTAACATCCCCTGGGTGCTCACTGCTGGCTGGAAATTTAACATCGCACACTTAAGACCCTTTCATGGCAAACACAACACGGAAAGCTAAGCGAATCGCAGACGAACCAAAAGTGAAATGAATATGCACCAGGCTGAAAAAAACAAATTCATGCCACTACAGTAGAAGGTGCAACATGAATGTACATTTTACTAAAAGCATACCAATCATTTTGGGAACCTTGTATTTTCTTATACGATTCTGTAGTACTTTTTTAACTACAGTAAAACTTGAATTGCTATTATTTGTCTTTTAACAAATCTTGTTTTCATATAGTTAAACTACATTACAAAGAGAATAAGATAAATATAAAACGTCAAATAACAAACTTGCAACACTACTTTGAGCACATTAGCACTGCAAGGGATGGTTCACCCCCAAAAAATTAAATTCTGTCATTAATTATTCACCCTCATGTCGTTCCAAACCTGAAAGATGTTTGTTCATCTTTGGAACACAAATTAAGATATTTTTGATGAAATCTGAGAACTTTCTTACCTACATAGACAGCAAAAGAACTGACATGTTCCATGTGACATCAGTTGTTCAACTGTAATGTTATGAAGCTACAATAATTTTTTTTGCGTGTGTGTAAAGAAAACAAACCTTTTTTTTGTCTTCTGCATCAGTCTTTGCCACCATTTCTACCAAAATGTACCACAATGCCTGGGAACATTTTAGTTGGTGTTGGTGTTTATGCATAGTCAGAAAGCTCTCGGATTGCATCAAAAATATCTAAATTTGTGTTCCAAAGATGAAGGTCTTACGGGTTTGGAACGACATGAGGGTGAGTAATTCATAACTGAATTTTCATTTTTGGATAAAATGTCCCTTTAATGCTCTCATATTGCTTCTGCAGTGGTTTTGGACACTTGAAACAAAAATCTTGAATGAACAAAAATGAATCAACCAAAAAACTGCTTTGTCGGCAGGCAAATGTTTAACTGGTATGAATAGCTCAATACAAATACATTGTTTCTATTAAGAATTTTCTGAAGAAACATGTTTGGTATAAAAGGGCCTTTATGCGTATTAAACTAATAAGAAAACTTCATTCACAAATTTATATTCACACCAGAAAACCAATTATTGCAAGAAAATTGTGACTATACACATACCCACTTCACAGTGTTTCCCCGTGAAACGGTAGGGACAGACACATCGGTAGCTGTCAGCTTCTTCTTTACAAGAGCCTCCATTACGACAGGGACTAGAGGCACAGATACTTAATCTGACTGAGGGAAAAAAAAAGAGGAAGAATGCTATATGTACTGGCAAGTTGGCATAATGACTACAGCAAAACTGATATGTGGTGCAATAAACAACAATATGATTCATAATGACTGAACTTCTGAGGAGTGTGCAAGGACAAAATGTTAACATGGATAACATATCTAACATACCTCTTTCACAATGCTTGCCTCTGTAGCCATGCTTGCACTCACAAATATAGCCTCCGTCTCTCTCATAGCAATACCCTCCATTCTGACACGGTGAGGAATCGCAGGCTGATCGGGGCTGTACTGAAAAACACACACACCAACTTCACCACGTTCCTTCACAGCAGGTGATTGCTTTTTAACGCTCACTAGTAACTTTTATTTGCGTGTGTTGGAATGATTTCATTTAAATGCACACCACAGCATAGATCCTCTGTGTATTTCAATAGCCAAGTTGAAACATTACCTTCACATTATTTCAACATACAAATAAATCTTTCTTTTCTCATTTGCTAAACATAACGCCTTAGTTGCTTTTGGGACCTTTGCCACCCTGACGATCTGGCACAGTATTTAGGCTATTCATTTAGTCATGGAGACCATGCTTAGCACATGGCTTCATGGTTCTCTAGGGCTCTTACCATATGGGTAGAAGTCTTTGTGATCAAAGTCAGCACCAGTTTGGCAGGTGCAGAGGTATGTGCCGCCATATTCTAAACACGGACCTCCATCCGGACATGGTCGGTTGTTACTACAAGGTGTTTGTGTGACCTCTAAGGAGTAAAAAAAAAATGCAAAAATTAATTGTTATACAAATAAGTGTGCAGTAGTAGTACTTTTGGAACACTTCCTGAATTTTCCAAATTCAGGAAGTGTTATTTTCATCATCAGGCCAAACAGTTGAACACAAGTAACTGACAAGTGAAAAGATAGAGCAGATTATTTCTGGAATGAAACAGAAAACATTTTGTGGTATGATTTTTTTTATTATTTTTTAAGAAATGTAAACAATAAATACTGTTTTGTGTGTAATGTGTTGTGACAGATCACTGTAGCGCCTCAGTTCAAGCGGCACAAGAACCGATCATCTTTTCATATTTACAAGTTAAAGCACAAATTTACGACAGCTTTTTAGTGCCACGTTAAAAAAAAAAAACTACTAAGATTACGAAAGTCGTACTATTTTGAGAATAAAGTCTAAATTACAAGAACAAAGTTCAAATATTACTAGAATAAAGTCAAAATATTTTGAGAATAAAGTGAAATATTTTGAGAATAAAGTCAAAATATTTTAAGAATAAAGTCGAAATATTTTGAGAACAAAGTTCTCGGCAATATTTCGGCAATAAAGTTAAAATTATGAGACTAAAGTCAAAGTGTTTCGTGAATAAAGTCAAAATATTTTGAGAATAAAGTCAAATTATGACAATTAATTTGTAGCAATAAAACATTAAAATTTTTTGGAATTTCAAATTTATTCTTGAAACATTTAGACTTTATTCTCAAAATATTTTGAATTATTCTCGTAATTTCGACTTTATTCTCAAAACATTTTGGCTATATTCTTGAAATTTTGACTGTATTCTTGTAACATTTCGACTTTAATCTCGCAATTTTTGATTTTTTAACATGGCACTAAAACGCTGACAAATGAAATGAACATGAATGAACATCAGAAGGTGATTTATTTCAACTGTGAAAACATAAATATACCCCATTTTTCAAGTTAAGTCCACTGAAGTTAATCTACTCTCCTGTCTGATTTGTTTGACGACAAAATGGCGGATTTGACGTTACGATCAGTCAGATCACCAGTCAAATTGCTTCCCTGTGAAGGGTCAGTTTTACCGTACTAAATTGTGTATTTTTGAAAATTAACCAAATTTGGCCTCATGATGGAAAAGTACTAAAAGTATCTGTCAGCCAAAAGGTACATGCTTTATTAATTACCAGAGAAAACTATACTGATCTTTTCTACCCACATTACAAGTAGCATTTTAACAGTAGAAACCAGAGAAACTCAGAAATTGGACACCCCATGCCTTTATTTCTGATGAAGTCTTTAGAAATTTGACTCATTAAATAACAACAGTATATGTTCGCAGTTAATACATACCAAACTGACAGTAGAGTCCAGTGAATCCTGTTGGACATTCACAGGTGCCATTCACATCAACACAAACCCCTCCGTTCTGACAAGGACACTCCTCTATAGGGATTGCGTGTGATGTAAAGAGAGTAGAAAAAGACAGATGAAAATACACTTTTGGAAGGAGGTCAGCATAGTTTTCACTTTTCTGGATAAGTAAACATTCTAACCATTGTAAAATGTTACTCTTTCTTCACATCATCATCATATTGGAACAAAGTGTAAATTCAGTGGAAGCACATGTGGGAATGTTACACTGTGTGTGTGTAGTTTAGCGTAGTGTGCTGTGGTGGGATTTGTTGTGCTGTTATACATTATAAACTTGTTTCTTAGGTCAGTCCTTCCCACAATTTTCCCACACAGTTCATAGTGTGCTGGATGACTGTAAGTCATATTCTGTAAAGCTTTACTGTACGGTAAGACTTTTTATTTTCCTTTTCCCTCAGTAATTGCAGCAGTGGATCAAAGTAACTTGCTGTATCACTGTTAAATTGCTTCCTTTTGAAGTCCAGGGGGCTCACAAGAGGGTGTTATTTTTTCCGATAATATGTAACATGTTTTTGATCAAATTGTGTGACCCTAGGGGCAATTAATAGGTTGTTAATTCTCTGGAGCCATTTTCATTTGTTGTCTCTAAGGTCGGTCTCTTTGATCTCAGTGCTCCATTAGACACTCATAGGTTCTGCCTGTGAGCTTCTACCTTCTCTTTTTGAGAGGTCTGCACGACTTTTTCCACTACACATTCCAAGTGAGCCGGGCAGGAAGGTATTCTAGAGATTTAGGAGAGTCTATATAAGAGTCAATGGTTATTTCAGCTCCAGGTGGAAGAGATGAATTTGCTATAGCTCACAATGTGCTTTTAAATCTATAGGGGCACAAAGTGTGCGGTGTACAGCAGTGATGGACATTAGCCCCTTACACACATACTGTGCAATATTACCATTAAGAGATCATGTGTAAACAGGACCTTTTCAAAAATACCGGTAAATTTGTTCCAGCAATTTACCAGTAAGGGAAGTTGTAGCATTACCAGTAAGTCACCTGTATGATGCTGTGTGTGAACGCAGAATAAAGATTACCGTATGAACAAGTACGAGTTCAGAATGCGCTGACGTAAGACGTCTACTCTGAGCCAATCATAACATACTGATGCAGATGACGCATTTACTCTGCGTTGTTTACGGAAGTCAAAGACATGTCTCTGGGCCAAAAGCTGCTGAATGAATGTGAAAGTTTGACAAAAAATGACAACATCAACAAAAACGTTTACTACTCCATGTTTACAAACACAAGACCAGGAGGTTCAGCCTATAATAGGTCATTTCTGGTTAATGATGTCACAGAATTGACCAGTATTTGAAACTGATGTATGAATGGTGCTTTACCGGTAAAAAGATGGAACGTTGTTGCCTGTGCGAACAGCACATATTTGTATTTCCAGTAATTTTACAGCAATTTACTTGTATTGCTGTGTGAAAAGGGCCATTGACCAAATGAGATGAAGCAGAATATGAGGATGTCATCTTCATAACTTGAGTCTTTGGAGATTTGTGGTTGGATGTTAGAGCGTCCAAACAAATCTCACCTGCTTTGTTGCAGGGAAGTGAATTCCAAACATTAGGACTGTCTCATAAAACAGAGGCCCTTTTAAGTCTAGACAAGAGCGCTTCCTCTTGTTGGTAAAGTAGTAAAAAAGTGCCATAAAGCAATTATTTACAACATCAAGCAACTTGCTGCAAGGTCTGAGCAGTAAACTGGGTGAGGTTGTGTAGGTTCGGATAATTATGCTCATCCATCACGGCTGCATAGTCTTCCTCAGGCAGTGCTTCAAATTCCTGTGGGATAGTGGTGTCTGCCTTGTTCTCCTCTGTGCTATGTTCCTGCCCAATTACTTGAAGAGAGTAGCTACTATGCAGTAAAGTCTGAGAGTACTGTACCTTCACAGTCGTCACCATAGTATCCTGGGCTGCAGGTGCAGTTGTAGTTTCCAGAGTCAGTATACTCGCAGATTTGGCGCTTTTCACAACTCTCGCCATCGCAGGGAACTGTAAGTGAAATATAATGAGTAAAGATCTTTTAAGAAAAAGAAAGGTAGATAATGCTTAGCAGGAACTTGAAGAACATTGACTTACCTGTCTGATTTGCAGCATCAATAGTAGTGGAATTTTCCATAACAACTAACTCTGTTTTAGGGTAAAATAAAACATTTTTGAGTATATTACTCTATATTTAGAGTAATTAAATTAAGGCAAACCCATGAAACTGCAACCAAACCACAATGAAAAGAGGTTGACCAAACCACTTAAACCCTAGACCGAGAAATCTGATAACTACGCTGACATTATTTGCAAATCAGACACATCATCTGAAAGCACAGTTGGACAACTTTTTGAGAAGAGCCGTGCACTGGACATTGGAGGAGTGCAAGCTTCTTGATAATGGAATGAAGTTTTCTTTTTATGAACACACAACAGTTGACCAAGCATCTGATAACTATGAGTTGAGGCTGACATTATTTGCAGTTTAATTAGTCAGACAATGTGGTCTAAAGCCATAGTTATCCCAGAGTATTCCCTTCTCTTTATTCATTTTACTTTTTCAATTTCTTTGTGTCAGTCCCAGTTGGAAAATGTTACAGCTAGCCAAATATAAAGTGGAAAGTAGGTGGCTGGCTGTGTAAACATCTTCTATCATTAAACATTTTCCCATTGCAAAGGGAAACAAAAACAAAGACTGGATAATGTGTTGGCTGGCATTTCTAATGTGATATGGTGGGTTGAACTGGAGAGTAAAAGCCCACCTGTCTCACAGTGGCTTCCAGTGAAGTTTGTTGTACAGGTGCAGGTGTAGTTATTCACCAGGTCTTCACACACACCTCCATTCAAACATGGCATGGATGCACATTCATTGATATCTGGAATCCAAAACACAAGATTCATGTCAGCGTAGAGAGTAATTTGTCAGTGTGAGAAAGGCAATCCTTAGAACAGCTTGATTTTGACTGTATCAATATCTCAAGTTCATGCAGGTGTATGGTTTCATTGACCAGGTGTCTAGTATTAACAGTAATCTGGTCTCATGTAGAAACAAGGGTTCAAGATATACAAAGGCCGGCGGTTTAGTTTCCAGAGTACTTCCCAACTGGACTTGAATTTCATCAATAACTTTCACTGTGGGAAGCCCAATTTGTTAAGCAGGGGAATCGTGTCAGTGCTTTTTCCTAAAAAGTCATATCAAGGTCTGCTCAGAGAACTCGGAATATTTGGAACATAAAACCTGACCCAAAATGAAAACACAGGGAAAGAAATCAAAGTAACTGATAATATATTTCCATTTACTAGCTGCCCTTAAAAGTCCTGTACTATAGCAGTCTTCATGAAGTCAGGCTAGATAACACCATCTGTCAAATGAATAAGAGCGGGCCTAATGCGGAAAAAAGGAAATGTTCCCTGGGGAAAGCCGTGGCCTTTCAGTGACACTCCCAATATCCATACTCACCTGACTCACATAGGAACCCAGTGTAACCTGCTTGGCATACGCAGGTGAAGTTGCCGACACCCTGTATGCACTGTGCTCCATTGAGGCATGGGGTCTCTTGGCACTCGTCTATGTCTACAGGCAATAAACACACACACACACACACACACACACACTGGATATTTATTCAGCTGATTAATATATCCTCCACACCGTTCCCCTCACTCTGAAACTATGCACTTCTGGCTGTGAAAGGTATTAGAGGTTTGATACATCTCTGCAGGCTGGACTGTGGGAACGAAAAGGAGGTTGAAGCCAGCAGAGCGCTAAGGGAGGAGGGGAGGACAAAATCAGCGAGGAGAGAGGCCACAGCACAAAAAGACGACTGAGTTCAAAACTCACATCCATTTTCACTCGCTATTTTAGTCTTCATTGGACAACTTTTTAAGAAGAGCCGCGAATTGGATATTGTAGAAATATAAGCTTCTTATTGATACTGGAGCAAAGTTTTCTTTTCCGGAACAATGCAGTTGAGTCCAATAAATAAATAATTGAGTATTTACCTGTCTGACATGTTGTCCCTATGAATCCCACTGGACATAGACAGATGAAGTGGTTGATCTTGTCCACACATGTGCCTCCGTTCTGACAGGGGTATGATGAGCACTCATCAACCTCTATCAAAACAAATAAAAGAACAACAAATATGATATGTGACTTTTATTAGATGTGCACACAGGAATGAAAACATGAGGGAATCCTAAAGTGCAGGGGGCGGAGGAAAAGGTAATGATTTGACCACAGCAAAACGTTGGATGGACTCTACTGTACACATATTACATACAGATGTGACCAGGGGAAATTCTCTCCCTTAGGTTGTCCCCCTGGCTTGCAGGGTGGAATTCTGCTTTTACAAGCTGACTTTCTCTTTCCTGGCGAGGAAGAACACAAAGGATGCGTACGGGTTATGAGGGATGGAAGGATTTCATCATTCGTTTACCTATCTGGCACCTGCGGCCCGTGAAGCCAGCCAAACACGAGCAAGTAAAAGAGGGATTTCCAGTGATGCAGTCATCAATGCAACGGCCACCATTTTGACAGGGCCTTAAGTTAGCACAGACTGAAGCTGTGGAAGACAATGGAAAAGAGTCTGAGCAGACTGATAATGTTTTCTAATATTTTGGATACACTGATTCTTTTTTCCTTTGCTTTTGGTGGCATACCTGAGTCATTGCAGCTGCCCACTTGCACCTGAGAATCATCAATACGAAAGACCCAACGACCAGGATAGCCTACATTTGTGGTGGTTTCAACTTCAACAATATCATCTGTCCGAGATCCTGGGATATTGAAATAGCGCCTCCCATCACCAGCATTAAAACCTGCCTAGGAAGAGAGTGGAAGTAGAGGAGAGTTCTCTCAGAGTGGATTCTTTCACATTCTAATGTCACTGAAGTAATTTTAGTCAAAACTAAAAACCATCTTGTGTAACGGCAATGACCTTACCTGTGCAGCTATGCCCCCCAAGCCTGCTAGGTCACCACCACTGGTAGCATGCATCCCTGTTGTCCAGGAGATATTGTGGTACTGGAAGATGGTGAAGGAGAGCTCACCATCTGTGATGAGAACTACTTGAAATGTATTGACCTTTGGAGAAGAGCAGAGAGCAAGTCAGTTGCCACAACCAGTATTCAGAAGTTTCATTTACTTAGATCAGAACTCTGGCCCTTGAGGTCCACTGTACTACTAGAGGCAACTTTTTTGAGCAATGTTGCTAGGGCACATTCCCATTGAGAATGGCAATACAGTTCTAACGTCATGGAACCTGTGTCTCACCTGGTTGCCCACTGACGGCAAAATTGCAGAGCAAAATTGCTCAAAAAGTTGCCCCATGTATCATCACCTGCAGAGTTTCATTTTGATCAAGGATCAACTCTGCTAGACAGTCAACCTTGAGGGCCAGCCCTGAGAAACCCTGTGTTAGTTGGTCTTTTAGAAGAAATGTCATAAGAATGTTGTTGGATTTGTTAGTTTAAAGAACATGAACTTGGTACCGGGGTTATTGAGCTGCCACCAAAAAATGTGACTTGATGCCAGGTCGCAATCAGCACCCATGTAGTGACAAACATAGGGAACTCCGGAAAGTAACGATTAAGGTCTGCGTTGGCTCTTCTCAGGATGGCAGGATCTTTGCTTTCTCGATAAAAAACTTGTCCTGCCCGTCGGTTGTCTACATCTGCCCAGAACGGAGCCACCACCCTGCGGTCTCCAGCGATAGGGAATGCCACAGGTGTGAACTGGGACACTTCCCTCAGGAAAGACACCAGGCCATTATTGTTGACCTTGAAGACACAGAAAAGAAAAGCAAGTACATGCTCAGGGTTAGCAGAGTCAGCACACAAAGCTTCCTTCAGCTTACCTTCCTGGCACTCATTCCCAGATTCCACTGCTGAAGCTTTACCACACTATGAGCTGCATGTTTGGACATTCACTTTCTGAGTTGCACAAATAACATTTCATCTCCATGAAATTCTTTCCACACTCAAGTATACCTGATGACAGAGACTGGTTGATACTGCAGAGTCAAAAAGTTGTAAAACCAATCGCCTTTTTAAGCAGAACCTTTAAAGGACAATTCAGTTTCTTGTAGTGACTCTTGGGGTAGATATTACGAAGGACCTGGAACAGTAATCGGATGGCTGTGATGTATGGAACATGCTGACTGGGAATAAGCAGAGACAGACTGAGGTGTCTAGCAGTGTGTTGACACATGAGAGTGAGCAGTAGCATTGCAGGATGAAAGAGGCAGGCTCCTGTGGCAGATGTATCCATTTCCCATCAGGGAACAGACAGCTGCCTTGTTCTGCCAGACATCCATGTCTTGCAGCTGAGAAAACCAGAGCAATTTTCAGACACACATACACATTCTGACACACCTGCCCTGGCTCTTGTCCACTAGAAGTGGTTTTAGAGGGCGAGGCCTTTATAACTGCCTTTAAAGTAACCACAGAGCCCAACACTTGCTTTGCTGACCACTGGCATTGCTCTGTTGATTGAGTCTACTCCTGTGATGAATCTCCAGCCAGGGCTGACATAGAAGAAACCTTAGAGTATTCACAGAGGCACAGTGTTATCCAACTGATATGAATATGCATGCAAATTCACTAAGCAGGCCAACAGGGGTGTGTGAAATTATTCCATGAGTTTCTGCTTCAACATTTAAGTGTAGGTTTTACAACCAAACTTTCTTCAAAAGTTCTCCTGTTGACAGACTGGAATTCTGGAAAACTGTGACTCAAATTTTATTAGAAAAATACTATCAATCACCTCTCTGACCCATATAACATTGACACTGCACAGAGCAACAGAGTTATAATGTAGAGTGTGACTAATGCTAATCTATGCTAGTCAGTTTGCACCTGCACAGTCGCACCCCTCTCCAGGTGTTTGCTCCCCAATGCCAACTTCCCTGTCCCTTCATTTCACTCATCTGTACCCAGTTCTGGCAGCAGCAACAGCAACAAAGGCAAAGTCAGACACATGGCCTTTTTTCTCCCTTCCCCATGCGTATGGAAACCATAATTCGGAGGCCTTTGCTGTAAAAACAGTAGAGGAAGTTTTGTTTGGCCTGACTCGGGTACTTGGTTAATTGGCCGACCGCAGTCTTCCCCTCTCTGCATCAGCGTGCTGTGGCAAGAGTGTGGTTAACATAGAGAAGCAGAGTGAAGCCTTCAGGGCCACAACTCTGGGGTCACTGAAAGGAGCCCAGTGAGAGCAGAAGAATGAAAGAAAAGACAAAGAGAGAGAAGCAGGAGAAATGGAAAAGATGGAGGGATGGAAAGTGCAGGCACAGTTCACTGACAGATACAAACCCTTGACAGGAACCAAAGTGTGATTTAGAGTAAATGTTTCACAGATGACCAAAACACTTGAGAATGGACTGCAGTACTAAAACGTTGCATGCTAATGATATAAGCAGCAAACTGGGAAAAGAGAGTTGTACAGCCAATCGGGACAGCAGTGTTTTGACCGGCGCAAGCATTGGAAAGCTAGTAGCAATGGTGTGCGGAGGTAATGAATGGAAATTGCTTACCTTGCTGCTAAATTAGCAGCGGAAATCTCACTAAGCACTACATTAGCGATTATTCTCTGGTGCTGTAATATGTCCTGGCATTTGTTCTGATCTATTTGTAGCATCTGGAAGAGGTTAAACCAGCTGCTTTTCTTTTATGTCCTTATATTTTATTAAAAGTGGGATGGAGTAATTGGATCTAACCACAGACTAAAAGTCAATAAAAGCAATCATAACTTAGTTTAAACAGGTAAGCTATCTGGTACCCCATTTCCACCAGCATGGAGCTAGTTCAGAGTGCTATTGCCGTTTCGGAGTTGGTTCAACTAGCGAGCCTTCTAAGAACAGTTTTGCCATTCCGCTGGGCTAGAGAGCCACCACAGAGCAGTCTTACATCACTGAATATGTCTCATCTTTCCCAGCAACGCTGGAAGCGATAGTGCCAAACACAAACTCACTGAGAATGAGGTCTCTGCAGAGCAAAAGTGGGCATTTCTGACTTTGTAGGTGTTTTCAAACTGGTGGGTTTTCTAAATCATTCAATGAAAATGATCCCCCTTACCTGACCCCACCCCTAAAACTAACCATCACTATGATGCCCTCTGTTTTGGCCTAGCCCACCGATCTGGTACCTTTATTTGAACTCACCAGGCTTGCAGAGCAAATTTGAATTGCTCTTGCAGTACTTCAACGCCACATGCTGACTGGTCCGCGCAGTGCTGACGCATCCCAAACAAGCCTAATATCAACAATAGCGGGCGTTGCGTTGCTATTGAAGTTCATGGCTTTGAAAACCTACTTTAGCATCTATACACAGCGAATCCAACTTATTCATGTTTATCTGCTATTTCAAAAATGGCGGTCAAAAGTGTCTTGTTGATGACCCAGCTTCTGATGAAAGCCATTCTTACTTCTAGACCAGCAATGTTTTGGTGCTACTTATGAACCACTTTTCCTGGTTCAGAGCTGATGCTTTGGGTGTCGAAAGAATTGATTTGAAACTAGGCTCTGGCTCTGAACCAGCACTTAAACTGCCTTGGTAGAAAAGGGGCATGGTATATAGACCAAACACAGACCAAACGGTGCACAATACCAAAGCACCACAAGAGCGATTGGAGAGCAAACAACTCTTTAAGCTTCTGAATTGCTCTCGTGGGACTTCGATGCCACACGCCGCCTGGTCCGTGCAACACTGACGCATCCCAAACAAGCCTAATACGAACAATGGCAGACTTTGCGTTGCAGCATCCAACCACAGCAAGTCCAATGTGTTCATGTTTAGCTGCTATTTCAAAAATGGCGATCAAAAGTTTCTTGTTGGTGATGGTAACCCGGCCCTCAGCCCCTTACACAAGTGGTTCCTTCTCCTAGACCAGCAATGTTTTGGTGCTAGTTATGAACCACTTTTTCTGATTCAGAGCTGGTGCTTTGGGTGTTGAAAGACAAAGAATCGATTGGATCTAGGCTCTGGCTCCAAACCAGCACTCAAACTGCATTGGTAGAAAACAACACACCGAATTCAACATGTGTTTAGCTGCTCTTTTAAAAATGGCGGTCAAAGGTGTCTTGTTGGTGACGGTAACCCGAAAAGAGTTAGAAAGGGGCATGGGATGTAAAATTCAGTCAGGTGTAAATTCTAAAGCTTTGATGAGGAGGATCACATTTAAATCACTTTTTTTAGATCTATATGGTGCCACTTCTGTTATTTTTGGGTTATTCTTCACTGGATATATCACAAGTTTTCATAGGATGGTTTTCTTTGGAGCTAAGTCATTTTAATACTACATTTAGTCATTTTACTAAAATAAACGATCACCTGGGAAAAAGTATGCCAAAACAAATTCCTTCATAAAAAGGTGCCCAAAGTTCAGCTTGGCAAAACATTGAATCTTGACACGGGAACTCTTCCTAGTAATTTGAGGAAAAAGCTAAAGTGGATGTGTTTGTACGTTTGACCTTGGCTCCGCTTACTCCACACCCTTGTGTGGCTGTGGTGGATTTCTTTATCGTGACTGGCGTTCCACAGAATGCCAAACCGTGACCCTCTGTATGGCACTGCACTCATTCATAACTTATAATAATATACAAAGATTTTCACTATTCTTGGAAAAATAACTTAAACCTAGTATAGAAAAATTAATTTCAGTGGCTGTCCCTATTGCATTAAGTCCAAATATTAGCTCAAAGCTTAGCATAACATATGACTTATCTTGACATAAAGCATTACACGCTAAGCTACCCAGCTCCTAACAAAATCACACATATGTCCTCACACACTTAGCTAATATTTGGGCTACTTAAGTGAAAAGGAGGAGGAGGAGAGAAGCAAAGAGCATAGAGATAAAGAGAAAAATCCCTCAAGGTTGAAGATTCCCTTTCTATAGTTGCGCAAACATGAAGTGTTGAAGTGCTGAGGATGAGCTTTAGCAGATGTGTTCTCAGTGTGCCGTGAAACCTCAAATCTTTCTGTCCCCATCATTTTCCCTCTTCTGCTTTAACTCAACTGTTGGATGAACAATTTTATGCCTAGAACAATTATAAACATCCTTTTTATAGCTTCCCATACAAACAACTTGTTGGGAGGTTTCTTAACTTGAGGTCCCTGAAAATCAGTTATGGTGTTCTGTTCCCCATCAAAGCTTACACTAGTTTCATTCAAAATAATGTGTGTTTTTTGCATTTTGCTGTGGAAGTCCATGTCATGCTAGCCTTGGATCTCATCCTTTCTGCTCTTCATCCCAGTCATTCATAAGGTTAGTTAATTGAGGGCCTGCGTTGTTTGGCATCCCTGAGACACTTTACAGATGCATCTGGGTTCTGTTAAAAGGATCTCTCCTTTCTTCGATAGAGCAGCTGGACGGGTCCATTGGGAAGACCCCTGAACTTGTTATCTGAGGTTGAAGAAGAGGAGGAAGAGGGAAGGGTGAGAGTAAATCAGGGGAGAAAGGAGAGGTCGCAGCTACATGTAAGGTCTCTCAGATCCAAATAAAAGAACAAAATTGACCCTTAACAAACGGCTTGATTGACAGGCGATCTGACCAATCATGACGCAGAATCCGGCAAACAAACCAGACAGGAGAGTAGATTAACTTCGGTGGACTTAAACTTGGAAAAATTGGGTTTACTGACGTGCTGAAGTGAAGAAGAAAAGATGGTTGGTTCACGTGTCGATTGATCTAATAAGGCAATACAGAGGCAATACATGTATTGTTTGAATTTCTTAAAATGACAACATTTTAAAGCAAAAAGGTCCTTGTTTCATACCAGAAGTAACCTGCTGTCTTGTCTGTCAGCGTGTTGTCAGTTTCCTCTTTGCTCCGCGATTTTTCACTGTGTGAGAACATGATGTGTAGTGTGAGAGCGGCATTGTTTGTCAGACATAGCAACAGTAACTAAGGAAGGTGGGTTTTTGCGAAGGGTCAAGGGTCAAGCACATTTTGCACTAGGGTTGGGGTAATAGACCATGCCATCGTTCATCACCAATGGCTGGCAGACATCTACCTGACAGACAGCCGGCATCATAAAAAAAATTAAAAAAAAACTTTCTCTCGCAATTATATAATTGCGTAATTATACTTTATATATATTGAATGTGCGCTCACTTTTTACTTTTACTTTCAACATTTGCGGTCACACATTCTCTGTGTATACTACGGAGAGGCAGTACTTACCACAAATCTTACAAGATTTTGGGCCAGATTTACTAACAGCTTGCACCAGTGCAAAACATCTTTTGGTCTTAAAATAGTACTGTCAGACTTACTAAAGAATTAGTGCTGAAAAGGTGTGGACACAGTTATTTTTGTGCCTGACCTTATTTAATATGCATTTGTAGGAGTTTGCCTTTCAGATGCAAAATTTATTGGAGAAGATTATTAAAATGAACCAATTAACATGATTTACTGACATTTCACGCTTGTCAAATTACTGGTATTTGTGCCATTATTTAACGCCCCCAAAAAATGTGACGCCGCAACACGCGATAAAAAGTATCTTTTCCATGTTAATCTGAGTTTTTGTCCTAACTAGCTGCAATGGTGACGTGAAATTTCTATTTTAGAAATGATTTATATCACCATGTCCTAACTACATGTGAATTTGGCTGTCCACACCAGACACAACACAACAAGCGATGCGAACAGGGATTCTCAACTCTGGCCCGCGAGATCCATTTTCCTGCAGATTTCACTTCTAACCCTAATCAACATCACCTGAACAAGTTAATCACAGTCTTTGGGATCACTAGAAAGTTACAGGCAGGTGAGTTTAATCAAGGTTAGAGCTAAACTTTGCAGGAAAATGGATCTTGTGGGCCAGAGTTCGATTGAGCAATAGAATCAATCGAATAGCACAGCCAATCAAAAGTATGTGGCAAGGCTCTTTCTGGAAGCGCACTGCACAAACAAAATGTTTATGTTCAATCTAAGATTATTAACTGTACATACTGAGTGACTAATAACATCTTTGTTGTAGAATAAGCTTGTTGGTTCGCAGTGAGTTCACAGTTTTAACGCACATCTTTGCTTTAATCTTGACTATCTGAGCCAAACATTCAATACGGCTATATGGTCACGCAGTATAATATTCAAACTCACATTAGAAAGTAAAATTGCCATAGTTTGTGTGTTGTTGTTCTAGCTGCAACATCAGGGAAATAAAAACAGTTTATAAAATAGAAATTTAGTGTGTCGCCATCGCAGTTAGTTAGGACAAAAACTCTGATTAACATGGAAAAGATACCTTTCATTGCGTGTTGTGGCGTTGCATCACATGTAGTTAGGACACGGTGTATTTCTGCGCTGTCGCGGCTGGAACAACAACATACAGTACAAACAATGGCAATTATAATTTTGGAAAATTTAAGCAAATATATGTTAAAACTGCAAACTCACTGCGAGCCAACAAGTGTTTTCCACGAGGAGCTGTTGGAGGTGGTTAAATGTGTATCACTCAGTATGTAGTTTTATTAATGTTAAAAAGGCTTATTTATTATTATTTTTTACTTTGATTATAAACTTGGGATTCAGTGACTTCTGAGCTTCTGAATGGCTGGGTTTGAGTGATCCTGTCATGTCGCGCTGTCGCGTCGTGTCTGGTGTAGACAGCTTTGCTTGTCGCTGGAATCTTGCCACGTTGTAGTAGTTAGGACATGGTGTAACATTAATTTGCCCTGTTTAGTAACTCTAGATGTTTGTCAGTGGTGCTCAGGATCTGCAAACCATTTGCCATTGTTCTACCAGTCCGTACTCTGTTAATGTGGTAGGCCTAAGTGAAATTTTATATAGGCTACTTTAATGTAACAGGCTACTAGCAAGAGTCTAACCATGTCCCTTTAGTGGCTCCGTAGAATGCAATATTCGTTTTCCATTCTTTTCCAAAAACGGATTCACGCAATGTCATCGTCCATTACCATGTTTCACTGTAGACATTGTGTGATGCTAATTTGGTAGCCATTGCTCAAACCTATGTTGGACAACTCTGGTTTGATATAAGTCGTGGATGGCAATAAACTTGCTTTCCAGCCTCAAATATAGATAATAGAGCAATATTTTTAAAACATTTTTTCAGTCCAAAAAAAAGTTTCTCGTTAAGCCTGAAAGGCTTAGTTTTTTGGGGAGAAAAAACAGCTCTGCAAACCTATTGTCATGTCAGGTTAATTGCTTGAAAGCCATGCTTTAAGCTGAGACAGAGCTGAGTATTTGTGAGCTATATTATAAATGGTATTTAAATTATCGTGAAGAGGGAGTGAATAAGAAAAAGTGAGAAAAATGACTGGGGGTGGACAGAAAGAGTAGGTCAGAAAGTTAAACATGCAATAGCAAGCAGTACTGATCCTTCTTTTCGCTTTAGGGAAGCTCTTACAGTAATACCCTGAGACAACTCTCAAGAACCACCTCAAATTGTTTGGTTCAAGAGCTTTTCTGTTTTTTTTTTTTTTTCAAGGCCTGAAGGCTTGGAATGCCCTCCCGGAAGAAATTATCCATGAGGATCTGCCCTTGTGTACTCTCCAAAACCTCACCTGTTCAAAAGCAGCTAGCTCCCGTGTGGAAGAGATCAACATGTGGCTACAGCGTAGCAGCGTAATTGATTCTTGAGTGCAACGCAGAAATTATGACTGCTGTTTTAATGCTGTCGCATGCCTCAATGCACCAGTGACTTGCAAAATCTTACTCTGATTGACCTGCAGTTACCTCCTGGTTTGTACTCAGTGCACCCTTTTTGTAGTTACCACCCATAGCTGTACCTTCAGTCTTCTTCTGCTCTATCACATTGAGGTTATCTAAATTTAGATCTTCACTGCTATTCGCAGCAGGTCTTATCTTGTCTTCAATTTGCATTAATATTTACATTGTGCTCAGAGATATGAGATACCAGTCAGGGTGACACGCAGATGCAACCCTGCACTATTTCGGCAAGCTGCATTTGACAGCAAGTGACTTCATGACTTTAAAATAGGAAACACAATATTGCATCTCGAAGTTGTGAGAGCGCAGTTGTTTGAATGACATTTAGTGGCTGGGAGAGAGACTGGTTGTGTGGCATGTCTGCTCGGTCAGTCGTCCACTGCATTGGGATTGTGATCTCATTCATCCATTCGCTTGTAGCCCAGTCTGGAAACCTAGCCTCTGTCACTATGGTACCTCGGCCAGGCTGGGAAGTTGATAGTAAAGATGGGTGCCCCGGGTGGAGCGGCATATTTTGGGAGGCAACACGACTGGGATGCTGCATCAAAACAGATGGTGTCTATTTACAAGGATGGAGCTTCCTCTGTGACACAGATGACACAGATCAAAGCCCTACTTGCCCAACCAAAAGCAGGACATGGCTATGATCAAAGCACCGGGACCTGTCAGAGCACTCGCTACTTGCTTCTATTGCTGGTTCCACTCATGACAAGTCTTGTTTCTTTTTTCCCTCTCACTCTCTCAAACCACAGTTTAAGCAGATGCAGCAGCAATATAGACTGTCATCTCTTCACTAAAAAAATCCAGTAGTAGAGTCAATGTGTGTGGCCATATGTTAAAAATTTGTGGTGCAGAGGTTCATTATCCAATCCCAAGCTCTAAGACCTGGCTCTGTTTCCCTCAAAGACATATACACAAACCAGTTAGGCTACTGAATGAAATACCTGATTCTCCTGCACAACACTTTCCCACATGCAATCTATACTCACATAGAGTCCGTTGTGCCGTTCTCCGAAGAAAGGGAAAGCCACAGAGATCGCAACCAGTCCTGATCCCCCATCATCTTGCTCGATGGTCTGGGAGTCACCTTCATCCAGGCCAAATGGGTAGAACTCCTCCAGGGGTACAGCAGGCTCCACGCCATGAAGCAAAATAAGAAGCATGCACGTGGAGAGCACCAGTCTCCTCAGCCACCCCATGACCTTGTCTGCACAGGGATGGAGAGGAGAGGACTAAGATCCAGGACACTCAGAGAGAGGGCAACAAGACAACTGTAAACCCCAGTGCCAAATGATCCTCTTTGTCTTTCTGTAAATGTTCCTCTTTTGGTTTCTAATTCCACCCTTTGTTTCCTCTCAGATCTTCTCTCAGCCCTGGTACTTGGGCTGTTGGTCTATAACAAGGGGGTAGATTCCTCGCATTCTGTGTGCTCAAGAGCTGCTGTGCTCCGTGCCGCTCACTGAAATGAACAGAGTGAGGGAGAGAAAGAAGGAGAGGGAGCAGAGTGATTCGGCTCTATTTTTTTTTTTTTTTTTTTTTTTTTTTACAATCCAGTGACTTGGTCCCTGATGGTTAGTTTAGAAATATCCTCAATAAAACCTCTATTCTGCCTGCCAAAGGAGTTCTTTCAGACCCAGCCCCACCCCCCCAGGGATTCACTACCTTGCATGATTAGGAACTCTCATCCAATAGCTGAGGAGAAACCGGTAACTGGATAAGCACTGGGTGGAGCTATGGTAATCAAAGGGCTGCTTTAAAGAGACTCTGACAGGGCACTCTCCTCTGCTCTTAACTTGTGCTGAGAAATACCCTTCCCCAGAAGAACATGTCTCAGTGTGGTACACACCACCACAAGGCAGTGTAAGAGTTCCAGAAGCTGGCATGTGATATGATGCATGCATAGTGCATTCCTTATATACTGTATACAAGTTGTCAGTTTAAAAAATAGAAAAATATACAAAAGCCCTTTGGTTTGGACTACAGATTTACTGAAAGATTGCTTACTCTCTAAAAAAATTAGTCATACAAGACAAACTATTTAAAATATGTTAAATGTGCCTGACACAGCTCTCCTAAAATAAAATGAGATTTTTCTTAGTGGCGGGAATCAAAACTTGGAGGCAGAACATCACAAAGATTCTTTTATAGGTGGTTACAGCTTATTTGCACACATTAAACTACAGCAATTATCCAACATACGCCAAAGCCAACTGAGCAGTTCTTCAGACTACAAAAATCAACCTCATTTTTATTTTTCATGTTTGCAAGGTTTTATTGACTCATAACATTACTCTGTGATTAAATAAATCAGTTTTCTAATAGTTATTACATTGAATAACCTATAACACAGTAGTGATTATGAATTAGAAATTCGTTTTAACACCCATAATAAGAGAAATCAGCATTTGTAGGTAAGATATATGATTCACTTTCTGTCGTGATTCACTCTAGCTGTAATTTAGCTGATTGGTACTAACTAAAACAAGATGATCTTATTCTCTAAATGGCTTTGTGATTAAATAATGATCACAGCAATCATGTAAGTTACAAAATAGCAGGTTATAAAAAAGAAAAGAGAATAATTGTGTGGTGTAATATTTAAGGTAGGTACAGATGTTTAAAATTGAGATTGTGCCTAATGCTCTAAGATGAACAGGGATCGACTTAAGGTAGATTTATGGTCTGTTTCAACAGTTTGCTGCACAAATCCTTAAAACAATTTGGCAATTGAGAAGCATTTGGTGAAACAGTGATCTCTTTGTTTGTTGTTATTGGGTTCTTATGGTGTGGTTCAGGATTACTCAAAGTATTTCTGCAAATGTAGTCCAACATTTCTCCCTGAGACCAGTGATTTTGTGTGTTTTTTTTTTTTTTTAATTTGAAGTATGTGTGTGACATTTCATTATGCATGAAGTCCATTCATGTTAGCACAGGCCCTGTTTCATTGGTTATAGGCCTTTGAGAGACCACAAACATGTTTGGGAACAAAAATCTGTCGGTTGGTCAGTTTTTTAGAGCCCCAATCTCAGCATCTGCTTCATGTACGCTTGCCTCCTCTTCATCTCCTGCTCCAACTGTTCCTTCAGTGTGCAAACCTGAGAAACACACAGCAGTTATTGCAAAGCCATCAAAGTATTCATTAAAGGCTTATTCCTATGAATATAATGTAAATGTCAGTGTTACAATGCATCACATTTTTAAAGCTTTCTCAAACCTGTTCCTCCAAACAGTGTACCCTCTGACGGTGAGCTTTCTCTCGTGCCTCTAGTGCTCGCTCTGCCTGCTGCTGGGAGTCCCTCATCCGCTCGGTCTCTAGGTCAAGTTCTTGCCTGTGGCGAGCTGTCACTTCCAGGAGCCTCTGGGAGTGAGTCTGCTCCAAGATAGAGATCTGTGACTGCAAAGACAAAGCACAACATCCTGTCAGAGGCGAATCCAATACAAAAATAAGAGCAGCTGAAGTAACCCCTATATACAGTGCCCTCCACTAATATTGGCACCCTTGGTAAATATGGCACCATTTTAAACTTTCATTCAAGAAAAAAATCCCAAAATTCTAACTTATCATTGAAGTAAAAGAGTTGAAAGTAGGAGAAAATTCTCATTATGAATTAAATGTTTTTCTGTAGTTCACGTTGACCATAATTATTGGCACCCAATTATTGGAATATTCTTTACCCAGTGTGACAGCTTTGAGTTTTCTCTTATAATGCCTGATGAGTTTGGAAAACATTTGACAAGAGGTCTGAGACCAGTTCCTTCATACAGAATCGCTCCAGCTCTATGTTGGCGCTTCTTCTCTTTAGTTCACCACTTTCTTTTTCTATAGGGGTTAGGTCAGAGGACTGGGTCGGGCACTGCAATTTAATTTTGTGCTCAGAAGATACATTTTTGTGTTGATTTTAATGTTTGTTTTGGATCCTCATGTAAGATCCCATGGCCCATTATAAGAATACTAACAAGTATTTTTCATCTGTTAGTATTTGATACAATCTATTATTCCATGTATCTGAACAAGATGTCCAGGACCTCCAGCAGAAAAACAGACCCACAACATTAAAGTTCTGGTGAGTTTGTTGCCAAAAAGCTCTTTTTTAGTTTCATCTGACCACAGAAACCAGTCACGCTTGAAGATTCAGTCATGTCTGACAATTGAATATGCTGTAGTTTGTTTTTGGATGAGCGAGGAGGATTTTTCTTGAAACCCTCTTGAACAAAATTTGGTGATGTAGGGCTTTTAAGGCTTTCTGACCCCAAGACTATATTTATCAAGGGTGGCAATATTAATGGAGGGTACTGTAAATAAATAAACTCCTGACCCTGAGAATGAATCTGGTTTCACACAGTTTGTGCTACAGACATGAATATTACCTCAAATTGTGCAGCTTATTAAGAAAAACTGTTTCTCTATACTTTTTAAAGCTATCAGACTTTAAATTGGCTTATCTTTTTTACCACGGACCAATTGGGAGTCTATCCCAGGGTAAGACGGCATTTTAGTGGCATGTTAAAAAAAATCTAATATTTCGAGAATAAAGTTGAAATATTGTGAGAATAGAGTTGAAATATTTCACGAATAAAATCAAAATATTATGAGAATAAAGTCATAATATTTTGAGAATAGAGGTGAAAGTTTGAGTATAGCCTATATTGCGAATGCAAAGGCTCGAATTGAGATTTAAAAACTTATATTTCACTATAAAACTGACAGATGAAAGCTGAGTTTTTGGAATATCATCCGGTCCATTTGCATGCGCAATAGACTAAAATATACTTTCAAAATATTGTAATAGCCACGAATTAATTCTCATAATTTTGACTTTATTTTCTAAACATTTCGACTTTATTCTAGAAACATTTTGACTTTACTCCTATAATTTCAGCTTTATTTTCAAAATATTTTGACTTCATTTAAAAAAAAAAAATTAAGACTTTATTCTCGAAATATTTTGTCTTTATTCTCGTTTCAACTTCATTCTCAAAATATTTTGACATTATTCTTGTCATTTTACTTTATTTTTTAAACTTTTCGACTTTATTTATTAAAATATTCTCGTAATTTCAACTTTATTCTTGAAGCATTTTGAGTTTACTTTTTCAAAATACATTATTATTAACATTATTTTCTCAAAATTTCGACTTTATTCTTGAAACATTTTGACATTATTCTCGTAATTTTGACTTTATTTTCAAAACTTTGACTTTATTCTCGAAATTTTGACTTTATTCTCGAAGCATTCCTACTTTATTCTCATAACTTTCGACTTTATTTTCTAAATATTTTGACAATATTCTCATAGTATTTCAACTTTATTCTCATAATATTTTGATTTTATTCGCAAAGCATTTTGACTTTACTCATAATTTCTTCTTTATTTTCAAAATATTTCGACTTTATTCTCATAATATTTTGTCTTTATTCTTGAAGCATTTTGAGTTTATTACATTTCGACTTTATTCTTATAATTTCTTATATTTTCAAAATATTTAGATTTTATTCTTGAAGCCTTTTGAGTTTATTCTCATAATTTAGACTGTTTTCAAAATATTTAGACATTATTTTCATAATATTTCGACTTTATTCTCGTAATAATAATAATAATATTTAAACTTTATTTTTGAAACTTTTTGATTTTATTCTCGTAATTTTGACTTTATTCTCGAAGCATTCTGATTTTATTCTCATAATTTCGACTTTATTTTCGAAATATTTCGACATTATTCTTGTAATATTATGACTTTAATCTCATAATCTTAGTTTTTTTTTTTTTTTTTTACGTGGCACTAAAACACTGTCCTACTCTGGATGAATGACCAATTAATATTATTAGGATCAGATTTCAAAAGGTGAGGGTACTAGATGCTGATCCATGTATTATTAATTTCATAATATTCCTAAATATCTCTATCACCTGTAGTGTGTGAATTTCAGCCTGCGTCTCGCTTAAATCTTGCTCTAGATTTCGTATCTTCTGTTCCTGTTGTTCTCTCTCACGCTCACCATGCAGTACCTCCACCTCCTTCCTTTGCCGATTCTTTTCTACCTGCACACAACACATGCATGCACACAAAACGGAGGATAGAAATCTGGTGTGAAATGCTGTCACATGCTGAACATTTATGCAGGAGGATCATTTTAAGTTTCACTTATACAGATAAGATTGACAAGCCATTCATTAAGAAACATTCCAAAACAAACCCTCATGCAAACTTACCTCAACCAATAATACTAAGAGCAGTTAAGGGTACAGACAAATTAAACATCACAGTCAATTACATTAACAACAAACTATTTTTAAGTCTTTATGCTCGGCTGTGTATACTATTTATAACAGCATGACTTGTACCTTCTCCAGGGTACGCTTTAGAGAGGACCTGTCTTTTTCCATACGAAGCAGTGTCCTCTCCAGCTCAGTTTTCTCTCCATGCAGCCGATGTGCAGTGGTCTGCAGGGTAGCCACCTGCTCCTGAAGTTGATCCTTTTCTCCCTGCAAGTGTGCACAGCTCTCTTGCACCTCCTGCTCAGCCTTTTGCCTCTGTCTGACAGCCTAGTGAATTAGAAGAGACGTAGAATACATCAACATGGTTTTCTGGACTAAAATTCATGTCTGGGACAGAAACTGAGATTAACAAAGAACAGACAACACTGAGTGTATTTGTGTCTGGTTGAAGGATTACTCCACTTCCAAAATAAAAATTTCTTGATAATTTACTCACCCACATTTCATCCAAGATGTTCATGACTTTCTTTTTTCAGTCGCAAAAAAATTACGTATTTTGAGGAAAACATTCCAGGATTTTTCTCCATATAGTGGGCTTCAATGATGCTCAACGAATTGAAGGTTAAAAATGCAGTTTTAGTGCAGCTTTAAAGGGTCAAAACAATCAGTTATTTTCTAAAAAAAAAAATTACAATTTATATCCCCTTTAACCTCAAATGCTCATCTTCTCTAGTGCATACTTTGGTTCAATACAGTTAGGGTATGTTGAGAAACTCCCATCTCATTTTTTCCTCCAACTTCAATATCATCCTACATCGCTGCAGAAGTACTGACCTTAGTGTTTACAAAGTGAACGTGTAAAGAATGTCAAATGCCCCTTAAAAAAAAAAAAAAAAAAAACCATTTAGGACGATTTTGAAGTTGAAGGAGAAAATGAGTTGGGAGTTTTTCGATATACCTTGAACTGGACAGAGTGCACAGAGTACGCATGCGCATCACAGAGCTGGACAACAATTTGTGGTTAAAAAAAAAAAAAAGTATAAATATATAAAATTGACCAATTGTTTCACGAGATAAGACCCTTATTCCTCGGCTGGGATCGTTTAGAGCCCCTTGAAGCTGCACTGAAACTGAATTTTTAACCTTTAATCCGTTGAGCACCATTAAAGTCCACTATATGGAGAAAAATCCTGGAATGTTTTCCTAAAAAAGCTTAATTTCTTTTGGACTGAAGAAAGAAAGACATGAACATTTTGCATGACATGGGGGTGAGTAAATTATAAGAACATTTTTACTGTTAAAATATGGTGTCATGTGCAAGAGTTTGCAACCTTGAATTTTGCTCAACTGACAATTTGTATTATTATTTTTTTTTTAAATCTCTTTGTATGGAACCCTGTTTCTGCCACTGAATACCAAATTAAAAAGGTAATAACGACTGTTATAACGATTATTTTCTCAGAATTGCACGATAGAAACACGCAAATCAGACCTTTTTTTCTGTGAATTTCGTGATATAAACTCGCAGTTGTGAGTTATAAAGTCAGAACTGCAAGACAAATTTACAATTCCAAGAAATAAATTTGCTATTCTGACAAATAAAGTCCTATAAACTCCTTTTTTCAGAACTGGGAGTCTATATATCGCGGTTGTAACTTCTTCTCTCAGAATTGCAAATTTATATGAGATAAGTCAACATATCAAGACAACATATCTGTATAACTCGCAATTGCGAGTTTATATCTTGCATTTCTGACTTTATTTCTTACAACTTCGAGTTTCAGTGGTGGAAACAGGCTTCCATATCTTTGTCAGTTTATCATGGTAATAATTGTGTACATGTTTATATTTTATTTGAATTTTGTTTGGTTACAGGCACTGAAACTTTTCTACTGACTTTTCTACTTTTTTCTGAAAATGGTGCACATTGCTGACAGCAATATTCGAGGCAGCATCCCTTGCCAACATTGCCACCCTATGTCGCTTGAAATGCATAACATATTCCAAAATTAGCTTGATGCATGTGGCAAGGACCAAATTATATTAACAAAATCACCCAAAAATGAAAATTCTGTCATCAGTTGCTTATCTTCAGGTTGTTACAAACACAATGAAGATTAAATATGGTAAACAGAAGCTCAGCCATACTTGAATGAAATATGAGAACCAACGAGGTTTGAACTTTCTAAGCATCAAGTTATGGTGTAGTAAGTTTTCACTGGAGGGACAGAAACCGCCCAAAATATTTCACTCGAAGATGAAGACGAACAAAAGTCTTATGGGTTTGGAAAGACATAAGGGTGAGTAGATGATCACAGAATTTTTATTTTGGGTGAACTAACCATTTAAAACACTGTGTAAACTGTAAGAGTATGTGTGTGTGCATAACCTCCTGCAGGCCTCGTGTCTGTTTGTCCAGTTCAGAGACCCTGAGTTCAGACTCTTCCTGGCTTCTCTGCAGGATCTGTAGTCTCTCACTCAAGCCATGATTTTGCTTCCTACAGTTTGTCAGAGCCTCTCGTGTCTTATCCAACCTTTCCTGTGCACATATACACACACAGACAAGTATGAACAGGCATCAATCCACACATGCATAATCACACACCCACATACAGTTTTAATGAGGAGGCTGTTCCTCTCTGCTCACTACTACCAGTGTCCTGTCTTTTTATCCTTTTTCCCCACTCTTTCTTTCGTTTTTTCCTCTGGATCGCTTTTTATTGGCAAGAGCTGGCAGGTTTCAAGTAAACTGAAAAAGATTTACACTGAGGGCGCAGTGTTTTTGTTTGTACAGCATCTTTAAAACAGACTCATACTAAGCCTTAAAAACCCTCCAGAGGAGCTGGAGAAAATTAATGAGTTCAGTCCAGCGTTTTAATGCACCGTCATCCAGCACTTTCAGGGAACGGGCGGCAGCAAAGGTAAATACAAAAAAAAAAAAAAATCCAAATCTGGAAACATTATGGAACCACAGCATAAATCACTTCACATTGTGGCCTTGGTAGTAAGATGATCTGTGGGGTTTCAATTAAAGCTGTACATGAACTGAGGTGAATTGAGATCAAAACAGATTGTGGCTGAACCACAATGAACTTAATAAGGTTGTTTGTGAGTTCATGATGAGGAAAAATGATTGACAGTGTTTTAATAAAGCCTCCATAGAGAATTTGCTTAAACATGTTTTAAGTTCCATGTTTAAGCTTGTCTTCTGTCTTGCTGTTGTATGACTTTTGGTGCAAGTGTACTGCTAGTAGAATGGTCAGTTAAAGGGATAGTTCACCCAAAAATGAAAATTCTGTCATTAATTACTCACCCTCATGTCGTTCCGAATCCAAACCTGTAAGACCTTTGTTCATCTTCAGGAGACAAATTAAGATATTTTTAATGAAATCCAAGAGCTTTCTGGCCTTGCATAGACATCAATGCAACTACCACATTCAAGGTAGTAAGAACATCTTTAAAATAGTCTTCATTCAACAATTTCTTCTCTTCTGAGTCCCACAACAGATGAGTACCATGACTCAAGACAGTCAGAACGCTGACTGCATCATGGTACTCTCATGAATGTGCGGCGAAGACTGAGACCAAAGAGAAAAAAATGTTGAAAAAAACTCATTATTTTTGTTTCTTTTGCAAACAAAAAGTATTCTCGTAGCTTCATAACATTATAGTTGAACCACTGACAGGGGTGTAGAATTAAGGGGGAGGCTAGGGATGTGTCTCTACTAATATACAATGACTACCAAACTGTCCTGAGCAATAATTTTGATCAAACAATTAAATATCTGTATGTTTTTGTAATTTCGGACACATCTGAAATGTCATATCATTGATATTGCCTAAGAAGTTAAAGTAAATAGGCTAGGTTAGAAAACTGCACACTTTCAAGGATGCACATTTAATACATGGGTGGAATGTAGTCGCACACTGGACGAAAAGCTTAGTACAGCGTTTAGAACTGCTCACATTTATTTCACCCAATTCAAGACAGCAGTTAATATACTTGGGTTTATGTCCCCATCAATGTCAAAAGCAAACATACGTCCTTGACCACTGATGTCACATGGACTATTTTAACTATTTTATTCTTACCATCTTTCTGGCCCTTAAACGTGTCAGTTTCGTTGCTGTCTATGCAGGGTCAGAAAGCTCTTGGATTTCATCAAAAATATCTTGCTTACCTTCCGAAGATGAATGACGGTCTTACAGGTTTAGAACGACATGAGGGCGAGTAATTAATGACACAACATTTTTGGGGGGTGAACCTTCCCTTTAACTGATACTTTAATTTTTTACAGTCTTCTATAAACCCGTACTGACCTGCAACATCTTCCGGTCATGTTCAATGGCTGTGAGAGCTCGCTGCAGCTGTGCGGCCTGATCTTGTGCTGCTCCTGTAGCAGCATTGCTCTCAGTCAGGGATGCAGCCATGGCTTGCAGTTGCTCCCTCAACTGGCTCTCCTGTAGTTCTGTGTGTGCCAAGGCAGTTGCCAACCTCTCACCCTCAACCTACAATGGAACAACAGTGCTGCTTTATACTGCTCAAACATGACTGATGTCCTTTTAGACACAGCACAAACCTACACGCACCTTCAGGAGGGTAGCACGCTCTTCACTGTCTCCCAGTTCTCTGCGGAGGTTGTTGAGGCGTTCATGCAGTGAGCTGACCTCGGCTTCCGTCTCTGTGGCTCGGAGCTGGGCACGCTGCAGCTCTCCTTCCAACCCCCGACGTGTGAGTTCCAGCCTGGCAGCTCGAGCTTCTGCGGCCTCGCATGTCTCTTTCATACGGCGACGCTCAGCCTCCAGACTTTCCTCAGAGGCCTGGGAGCGCTCCAGCTTCTCCTGAATACAACAGTTTATTTATACTGATATTGTGACTACCATTTATTGTAGAGTGGCAATGAACACTTGATAACTCCTGCTTGTTATATCTGACTGTGGTGCTGTGAGAGAGAGTAAAAATCCCATTGAGTTTTGTCATTTTTAATGATAACATACAGTGCCTTGCAAAAGTATCATTTTTTTCACGTTATGACAAAGCAAAAACAGAATTGTCACAACTTCATAAATATATATATATAAAAAAAAATGTAATAAAAAAGTACATTGCATAAGTATTCATACCCTTAACACAGTACATAGCTGAAGCACCCTCTTCACCTCTCATGCTCTGTCAGCTTGGATGCGGCAGATGCACATTTTTAGGTTTCTCCAGAAATGTTTGATTGGGTTCAAGCCCAGTCTGGACCACTCAAGGACATTCACAGAGTTGTCTATAAACCACTCTTGCTGTGTGCTTAGCGTCATTGTCATGCTGTAATGTGAACCTTTTGCCTAGCCTGAGATTTTGAATGCTCTGAACTGGATTTTCTTGAACTTGGCTATCTCTATATTTTGCTGTGTTAAGCTTTTCTTCTACTCTAACGAGTCCTTCAGTCCCTACTGCTGAATAACAGCCCCACACCACGAGGCTGCTACCAGCACACTTTACTTTTGGGATGGTACTCTGCAGGTGATGAGCAGTGCCTGACTTCCTCCATACATGATGCTTGGAATTGAAGTCCATCAGACCAGGGAATCTTGTTTCTTACAGTCTAAAGGGCCTTTAGATGCTTTTTTTTGCAAATTCCAAGTGTGTTTTCATGTGTCTTCACTGAGGAGAGCATTGAGTCTTGCCACACCACCATAAAGCCCAGATCGGTGGAGTATTGCAGTGATGTTTGTTCTACTGTAGTTTTTTCTTATCTCCACATATGACCATGGAGCTCAACTAGAGTGACCATCAGGATCTTGGTCACCACTCTAACCTAAGCCCTTCTCCATCAATTGCTCAGTTTGGCCAGGAAGCCAGCTCTAGGAAGAGTCCTAGTTGTTTCAAACTTCCCTCAATTAAGGGTAACAGAGACTACATGCTTCTGTGAACCTTCAATGCAGCAGAATTTTTTCTGAACTCTGTCCAAGGACTGTGACTTGATGCAATCCTATTTCTGAGCTCTATAGGCAGTTTTTGTTTTACTTCAGGGCTTGGTTTTTGCTCTGATATGCATTTTCAGCTGTTAGACCGTTTTATTAAGATGTTTGTCGTTCCAAATTATACCCATTTAATTTAATTTGCCACAGGTTAACTCCACTCAAAGTGTAGTAACATCTAAAAGCAATATGAATGCTCCTGAGCTAAATTTCAACTATCCCAGATACTTATGCAAAGCAATCATTTCAGTTTTTTATTTTTAATACATTTGCAAAGATGTTAAAAAACTTTTTTTTTTTGCTTTGCCATTATGGTGTATGGAGTATAAAATGATGTGAGGGGAAGTAATTTAAAGCAGTTTAACACAAGGCATAACATAACAAAATTGGTACAAATTGTGTTCAACTCCTATCCTGAAAAGTGGCTGATCACTGTAAACCATCTTTGTGTTAGTTAGTGTAGAATGTATGAGTGTTAACCTGCAGTGCTTTGACCTCTGCCTCAGTTATCTGTTGGCTGTTCTTCATTTTGGCTAACTCTTCACTCATAATCCTATTCTGTACTTCCCCACGTTGAACCGCCTCGTCCCGTAAGGCGAGCGATGCTTGTGTCCCCTCTAAATGCTTGGCCAGCTCACGCTTTCCTGGCAAACACACACACACACACACACACACACACACACACACACACACAATTACATCCATGATAATCAAAAACAGAGCCAGAAATTGGTCATCACTGAGAAGTGTGTACCCAAGCTTTAGGATAGAATTCACTCTTACCCTCCTCTAGCTCTCTGATAGATTGTTTCAGCATCTGTATACGTGTGTTGCTTCTCTCCTGACTGGCTTGCAGGCTTTCTACCTGCTTGCTAAGATTATGCAACTGTGCTTGGGCCTCGTCCTACAATCAGACACAATCAGAGAGAAAGCATAACAATGCCACGTGAGCTTTTATGTGAGCTTTTCTTGAAAAACGGGCCAAAAAGTCATTATTCGCTGGAAATCTTGACCTCCACCCTAGCTCTCATTGGCATGTTCATACGAGTTCAAATCATTTTAAGTTAGTTCTTTTCACAGAATTGGTTTATCCAGTTCATAAAAACCACTTCACAAATCAGATTTGTTTCTCAAGTTCTACTCAGTTCCAATTCAATAATTCAGTCGCCGCAGTTAACAGCTTACTGAAGGGAAGTCTAGCATAATTATTAAAGTATAGCTGGGTGGACTACTTTTATGATGCCTTTGTGGCAATGTAGAGGTGTCAGGTACCCGCTCTCTCTGTGTGTCCCTGAGCTCTTGCTGGAAGCTACGCAGCAACATGTGAACTGAGTCCAAATCCAGTTCTCCATCCTCTCCGCGGGAGGGGGACAAAGAACACACCAGCAATCCATTCACCCCAGGCTCATCTGACATGGTTTCACCTGAGGGTATACACAGACGTTTTCATTTCATTCTTCTTACCGTTTAATTTAGAGCAACACATTGTTTAATAACCTGTAGCTTTAAAGAAAAGAATCTTTTGTAATACAAGAGCGGTGATCTTCTTCTTGACCTTTCATGAACCTTTGCTACAGAGACCCGATTCATTATTGAATTGAGAATGCATTACCTTTCACAGGTGATCGAGTTCTCCAGGGTGAGGGACTCCGTCCGCGTTCCCCAGGTGCGGGCGAACGTCTTCCACGTCCGCTTCCAAGTGTACGTTTTAAGGTAGAACTGAGAACATTCAACCTGTGCTCAAGATCTCTCCGTATGGCGTCATTCTGTCCCAGCTGCTCTTCCAGTCCTTGGGCCCGTGCCTCTGCTAGACTCACCTTCAGCCCAAGCTCCCTGAGCTGGGCCTGGGCTTCCTGCAGTGCCCCCTCCAAGCGAGCAACCTCCTCACGCTGCTTCACTTGGCTTTCCTGAAGAATGGCGTCCTGTTGTTGCTGCAACTCTTTCTCCTGGCGCTGCGTGTCTTCCAGTTCCGCTACACGCCGCTGCAAACCTGCAGCCTTTTTTAGACACGCAGACCCATTCCAAGAGTTTAAATGTGTTACTGCATGTGTGTGTGGATTCTGTATTAATGCCAGTGTGTGTTGTACCTCCTTCAGAGCTGCCTCTCTGCCAGCATCGCTTTCCAGGACTCTCTGTTTGAGAGTAAAGGTCTCCTTTCTCATTTCCTCCTCTCTGTGCTCTTCCTGAGTCAGTCTAGCCTGCAAGTCACTCAGTTCTTGCCCTTGTTGAATGCACTGACCCTCTAATGTCTTCACCTGCTCAGACAAATTTGTATTTACAAAATGGCTGCAATACAAAAATCTAGAAAGAGAGAATGCACTGTACACCAGGGCCCGTATTCACAAAACATTTTATCTTACCACTAAGAGTTCTCAGAAATAGCAGTAAGAGTTTTCTCCTAAAACCTATTAACAAAGCTGCTGAGACAAACTTTTACTAAGGAATAGAGAAAAGTCTTATACTTAGAGTAAGGGCGGGGTTGACCTCGTTGCTATGGATGATGTCAGCATGCCTACTAACTATGCACTCATTTGCCTTGTCCAAATACCCACACTTACGGCCACTTGAGAGCGCGTGCACGTGACAGGAAGTAAGTGTGTAAGACTGTCCAAGGTCTTAAACACGCTAAAGTGCAGTGCCCTTAACGCACACTTAATCCACACTATCTTGAATACCGCTCCGGAGTGGTATTCGAGGCTTAGTGTATCTCATAATGCATCATGTTCTTGAAGCAGCTCGTGAGACTTTTTGCCGAGATCTCGCGAGGGGTCACGGAAACCTTTCCACTATAATTTAAATAGTAATATAATACTTAGATATTACATCTAATTTATTAGAAACAAAGTGTTGCACATTTTATTGGTGCAAAGATGAGTAGTGGTGATATTTATTTTGTACAACATTTGCAACTAATTTTTATCACTTAATTAGAAGCACCACAAATTTAATTGAATCATCTTTTTTAAAGACTACTGAACAGACACTTAGAAGTTGATTTTTAAATGCACAGTATTGCACACTATAAGTGTGTCCCATCAGGCAAGGAAACGTTCGACACACACTTGAGGTCTTCATTCTCATTTGAAAACTTGGGCCAAAAACATGAAATACGACATAAAATAGTGAAGTGGTAAAGTGCAAAGACCGCAAGTGTGGGTATTCAACTAAAGTAAAAGAAAAATGTTGCCACATTCAAATAAAGATTTTGAAATGCAGGCTAAGTGACACTAATTAAACAAGTATATGTTCAGCTAATTGTCAGCCTTTTACATGTGTGCTTTTTAAACAATTAGCTGATATGCATATAAACAGCCTTTTTTATTAACAGAATAGAATAATCATGGCTGACAGTTAGATATGCAAATGTAAATGAAAACCAAACTGGACGCAAGAACAGCTGTTACTTCTTGCCAAACTTGTTAATGAAAACAAGGATATAATCAAATGAAAGAGTTGGGATAACCTCCGAAGCCAAAAAAGTTGTGTGGGAAAATATATGTGGAAAAAAATGCAAATAAATGGAGAGTGTTTCAGCCATTTTAGTATAGCTAGTGTACTCTTAGAGCAAAGAGGACTGAGGACTGACACGTCCATTATTTTTAAGATTTTCTCCTAAATCTGCAAGTTATGAGCTACTTTTAGCCTTAAGATGTTTTGTGCATACAGGCCCTGGTAATACAACATTTTGTTCCATTGTGTATGTTTATATATAATTAAAGAATTAGTTCACTCCTGAATTTCCTGACAATTTACTCACTCCCATGTCATCCAAGATGTTCAAATTAAGGCTTTTGAGAAAAACACTCCATGATTTTTCTCCATATAGTGGACTTCAATGGGAACAGTGAATTCCAGTTTCAATGCAGCTTTAAAGGGCTCTACACAATCCCAGCCATGGAATAATGGTCTTATCTAGCGAAACGATTTCATTCTAGCGATAGCAAATTTTCTAAAAAATATATATATTATATACATGCAGCTCAAAAAATTATATATATATATTTTTTTTATTTTGATGTATAGAGCATCAGGAAAGTCAAAAATCCAGTATCTCAAAATATTAGAATATTTACATTTGAGTTTCAATAAATGACCATCCCTACAGTATAAATTCCGGGTATCTCTTGTTCTTTGAAACCACACTAATGGGGAAGACTGCTGACTTGGCAGAATACTGTCAAGTAAAGCTGATTCAAACACTTGGGAGAGCTTCACAAGGAGTAGAATTAAGCCGGAGTCAGTGCATCAAGAGTCAGTAATGATTTGGGGTGCCATGATGTCCGCTGGTGTTGGTCCATTGTGTTTTATCAAGTGCAAAGTCAATGCAGCCATCTACCAGGAGATTTTGAAGCACTTTATGCTTCCATCTGCTGACAAGCTTTATGGAGATGCTGATTTCCTTTTCCAGCAGGACTTTAGCACCTGCCCACAGCGCAACAACCACTTGCAAGTGGTTTAGTGACCATGATATTACTGTGCTTTATAGGCCAGCCAACATGCCTGACCTGAACCCCATTGAGAATCTAAGGGATATTTTCAAGACAAAGATGAGTAACAGTCGATCCAACAATATGCAGACATTCTGAAGGCTCAATAGTGTCTCAGCAGGCATTCCATGCCACAATTCATTGATGCTGTAATTTGTGCTAGGAGCAAGTAATTTGCTGTAATATGTGCTGCCTACCACGTACTGAGTGCATAAATGAACATACTTTAAAGAACTTGAACTTTTCTGTTTTGCAAATCCATTTTTTGATTGATCTTAGGAAATATTCTAATATTTTGAGATACTGGATTTTTGACTTTCATGAGCTGTAAGCTCTAATCATTAAAATTATACTAAAAAAACTTCTGAAATATTTTACTCTACATGTAATGAATCTAGAATATATGAAAGTTTCAGTTTTTGAAATAAGTTACAAAAAAAAAAAGTACTTTTTCACGATTTTTAACCAAAGCTGCAGCTGCACCTATATATATACATATATATATATATATATATATATACACACACACACACACACACACACACACACACACACACACACTTTTTAACCACAAAAGCTTGTCTTACGATGCACGTCTACGAGTTACGCAGTAGTTCTTCATCTTCAAGGTAGGGTAGGGTGAAAAACAACATCTAATTTTCTCCTCCAGCTTCAAAATCATCCGGCATCGTTGTTTTCCCTTTTTTTTTGTAAAGGTCATTTGACTTTCTTTACACATTCGCACCTTTCCAACATGACAAAGTAATGCGTGAAGTCGAGTTAGTACAAGATGAGCATTTGTGGTTAAAAAGTATATACATTTTTTTTTTTTTTGGAAAATGACTGATTGTTTCAGTACATGAGACCCTTATTCCTCGGATCGTGTAGAGCCCTTTGAAGCTGCAATTTGGAACCTTAACCTGCAGATTCCCAATGAAGTCCACAATATGGAGAAACTGTTTTCTTCAAAAACTTAAGAAAGAAAGACATGAAAATCTTGGATGACATAGGGGTGAGTAAATTTCAATTCTGGTGTGAACTAATCCTTTAAGGCACTGACTATAAAAGAAACCTTTTGATTTCTTGGGCCCTGACCTGTCTGCGCAGTTCCTGCAGTTCTCTGCGTGCCTGCAAGCGAGATTTCTCAAGCTCTCGCATGTTAGTTCTCAGCTTTAGCGCCTCCTGCTGGAGGGAGGATTTACATTCTTCTAACACTGTCAGCCTCTGATCCTTTTCTTCTCCCACTCGCTTCAAACTGATAAAAAAAAGAAAATCAAGGAAGATTAATACATTTTTAATTAATCTAATTCCTTGTTCCATAAAGAATCTAGGTCTTACAGGGATATTCTGATATCTCAAAAATGTTTGCACTCATTTGATATTTAGGTTATAACATACAGAGAACTCCATTTTAAACTAACATTTTAGATGAAATCACTGATCTGATGTTACATATTCTGCTAACCAACAGGGAACAGGTACATAATACAAAAGATATCAACATTTCAAATAAGTCTAGTATGCTAAACCTGTTGTTTTCAAACTCGGCTCTTTTCACAGCTGTTCGGAGTTCATGATTGGAAGTCTGGATGGCCTCTTTCTCTCTCACAACATCTCCTAAAGCCCTTTTTAGTTCCAAGCCCTCATGCCGATGGGCGTCCCTGTCCTGCAAACACTCCCTCAGCTCTCGGTGGGCCTCGATTAGTTCTTTACGGCCAGAATCCCTGCTCTCCTCCACCTCACTCAGTTCCCTTCTCAAACGCTCCACCTGGAAGACACAGAGATGACAGGAAAAGATTAAATTAAACCAAATGATTCTGTTAATACAAAAAGAGTGATGGGTCATGGTTTGAGTGCACTGTTTGAGTTTTCTATCGAAAATAGAGTCCATTTAAATCTCTCAAGTGGTGATGTGACACCACAGAGGGAGTGAAGAGTTCTAACAGTCATATTCCTTACGTGGCACGGTTATGCTGAGGACAATTCAACTTCATTTTCCATGAGATGAATGAAATGGAAACACAGCCTATTAGTAAAATTCCACTGCCTTGTTCCATTCAGCTTCTCAAAGCATGTGAGCATCAGACTCATCCAAAGAGTTCTGCCCTCCTTTCAACGCCGGATTTCAGGGCACATTCTCGTTTAAAAATGTGTTTTAAGTGCATGTGAAATGGTTCAAATTTTCGAAAACCTTCATCAGATATGCTCAGGGTGAAACTCCTCGCCCATGTAAACACACAGGAATATGACCCACATTCTGGTAATTGCTTGGCTACAGCTAATCATTTTACGGTGCATTTTTTCCCCAAAATGCAGCCAGAATGCAGAGAGAAAGAGGGAGAAGAAAAACAGAGAAAGACAGGACAGGCTCCAAAGACTGCCACACACAGCAGCGATGATGAGAAACATCAGCGGTGTGTACAAGCGTGTGTAGATGCTGGTGTGCTAAAAGGAAATATGTGTGTGTGTTTATGTGTGTGTTTAAGTTCACTGGGCCACACAAGATGTTTTCTTCTCATAAATCTTGATGTAAAAGAAATAAGCCCATGCCAAGCCCACACTGGTTTAATTCATCGATAGGGGGGTTGTGTTAGTAGGACAGTGGGTCAAAGATGACCTTTGTTTAAGTTGAGTTGGGGGCGGTATTTCCATTAAGATGACTTTCATTACAGTACAGGAAAAAATAAACTTCTGAGCACCTGCTTATTTGTGACTGCAACTTTTCATTTTCATATCATAGAGAAAGCCTTCGCTTTTCACTCCCCTGCTGGCTTTTATCATTCCCTTTCACCACTGGTGGTTTGTCACTGTCTGACCAGGGCAAGCTAGAGGAGGATTAAAGAAAATAATCAAACAGGAGGGAAGAATCCATCTTGGTGAGTAGTTTTAACTGAATCTGTGGCCTGAGGTCAATTCCAAAGGCTGACCTTGAGCTTGACAGGTAGAAGTGTATACACACGGATACAAGCACAAACATGTGTGCTGACCAGTCAAACTGGTGGCACCTGGAGCATGCTCAAAACACATTAACCAATGCCAAGTTCAACATGACTGTGTGCTAAATGGCGCTCCTCAAGACTGCCTCTGGTAGGTACTCCTAAGTTGGAGTCCAACATGCCTTATGTTGCCTCACGGCCCAATATAAACTAACTCACTTCTTAACTTACATGATGTTGGTAATTTGGCACTGGCACAAACAAAAATCTTACTGCTCTCCTGGGCTATAGATTTTTTTGTGTTCTGCATGATAAATTTGTTTCTGTGTCTGAACAGCTGGAATGTAAAGACTTGAGTTGTGTGACCTCTTGCTGAGCCTCCTGCCTCTGCATAGAAAGCTCTCTGATCTGGCAATTTAAGTTGCGCTCCGAAACTTCACGGGAACTCAGAGACTCCTCAAAACGGGACCGTAGGTCCTGAAGCTCTGCCTGCAAGCCTAAAATTGTGTCCTACAAAGAGAAGGGACAACATTTAACATTTGCAATTTAGCATTTTTCTGGCAATAACATAATATACATAAAATAATCAAAATATGTGACCATGGACCACAAAACCTGTCATAAGTAGCACAGGAATATTTGTAGCAATAGCCAACAAAACATTGTATGGGTCAACAGTATTGTATGGGTCAGTCAGATTCCAGATTTTCAAATAGTTGTATCTCGGCCAAATAATGTCCTATCCTAACCATAAATCAATTAAAAGCTTATTTATTAAAAAACATTGACCCTTATGACTTGTTTTTGGAGGTCCAGGGTCACATATATAATATATATTTCTCAAACTGCATAAAAACAAAGAAGTGAACACAGAATTTCAAATTAGCAATAATTCAATAATGAAATGATTTTCCTTGCACTTTATTAACTTACTCTTACATAGAACTCTTTTTCACTTTTCAGCGATTAAACTTCACCACAGCATTGCAATTTAACAAGTAAAAAAATTGTTTATTTTCTCAGTTTACTGAGAAACACATGCTGTGGTATGGACCAGTGTGAATATACTGGATGAACATATGTGTAGATTTGAGATTTCTAAGGATTAGTTTACTCCAAAATTAAAAATTTCCAGATAATTTACTGATGTTCTAATCTTTCTTTCTTCAGTCAAAAAGAAATTTGAGTTTGAGGAAAACATTCCAGGATTTCTCTCCATATAGTGGACTTCTATGGGTATCAACAGGTTGAAGGTCCAAACTGCAGTTTCAATGCAGCTTCAAAGGGCTCTACACGATCCGAATACCTATCTAAACGATCAGTCATTTTCTAAAAAAAAATTAAACGGTATATACCACAAATGCTCATCTTACACTAGCTCTGTAAGACGCTTTTCGCTCTACCCAACCTTTTTGAACCAAAGTACACAGACAAAGAACTAACCATGCGAGACCTATCCAACGTGATTATGTAATGCGCAAAGCTGTAGATGCAGCATTTGGTTAAAAAGTATATACAGTTGTCACAATACATGAAGGAAAGGCACAACACGAAGCTGAAAGTAAAAGAAACAGTCTTTAATATAATCCAAACTGGTAATTCATCGGGTAAATCCACAAGAAGGGCAGATACACACATACACGTCGACGAAACCGGACAACAAGGCATTGAACAGAAACAACTCTTAAAGGGTGGCTAATGAACTCAGACAGGTGTACAGGTCCTTCTCAAAAAATTAGCATATTGTGATAAAGTTCATTATTTTCTGTAATGTACTGATAAACATTAGACTTTCATATATTTTAGATTCATTACACACAACTCGAAGTAGTTCAAGCCTTTTATTGTTTTAATATTGATGATTTTGGCATACAGCTCATGAAAACCCAAAATTCCTATCTCAAAAAATTAGCATATTTCATCCGACCAATACAAGAAAAGTGTTTTTAATACAAAAAAAGTCAACCTTCAAATAATTATGTTCAGTTATGCACTCAATACTTGGTCGGGAATCCTTTTGCAGAAATGACTGCTTCAATGCGGCGTGGCATGGAGGCAATCAGCCTGTGGCACTGCTGAGGTGTTATGGAGGCCCAGGATGCTTCGATAGTGGCCTTAAGCTCATCCAGAGTGTTGGGTCTTGCGTCTCTCAACTTTCTCTTTACAATATCCCACAGATTCTCTATGGGGTTCAGGTCAGGAGAGTTGGCAGGCCAATTGAGCACAGTAATACCATGGTCAGTAAACCATTTACCAGTGGTTTTGGCACTGTGAGCAGGTGCCAGGTCGTGCTGAAAAATGAAATCTTCATCTCCATAAAGCTTTTCAGCAGATGGAAGCATGAAGTGCTCCAAAATCTCCTGATAGCTAGCTGCATTGACCCTGCCCTTGATAAAACACAGTGGACCAACACCAGCAGCTGACATGGCACCCCAGACCATCACTGACTGTGGGTACTTGACACTGGACTTCAGGCATTTTGGCATTTCCCTCTCCCCAGTCTTCCTCCAGACTCTGGCACCTTGATTTCCGAATGACATGCAAAATTTGCTTTCATCCGAAAAAAGTACTTTGGACCACTGAGCAACAGTCCAGTGCTGCTTCTCTGTAGCCCAGGTCAGGCGCTTCTGCCGCTGTTTCTGGTTCAAAAGTGGCTTGACCTGGGGAATGCGGCACCTGTAGCCCATTTCCTGCACACGCCTGTACACGGTGGCTCTGGATGTTTCTACTCCAGACTCAGTCCACTGCTTCCGCAGGTCCCCCAAGGTCTGGAATCGGTCCTTCTCCACAATCTTCCTCAGGGTCCGGTCACCTCTTTTCGTTGTGCAGCGTTTTCTGCCACACTTTTTCCTTCCCACAGACCTCTTGCTTGAAGGTGTCAATGATGGCCTTCTGGACAGCAGTCAGGTCGGCAGTCTTACCCATGATTGCGGTTTTGAGTAATGAACCAGGCTGGGAGTTTTTAAAAGCCTCAGGAATCTTTTGCAGGTGTTTAGAGTTAATTAGTTGATTCAGATGATTAGGTTAATAGCTCGTTTAGAGAACCTTTTCATGATATGCTAATTTTTTGAGATAGGAATTTTGGGTTTTCATGAGCTGTATGCCAAAATCATCAATATTAAAACAATAAAAGGCTTGAACTACTTCGACTTGTGTGTAATGAATCTAAAATATATGAAAGTCTAATGTTTATCAGTACGTTACAGAAAATAATTAACTTTATCACAATATGCTAATTTTTTGAGAAGGATCTGTAGGTGATTAACTTAACAAGGACAGGAACACCAAATATGGGTACAAGAGGGAAAAACCAACACAGACAGTTCACAGGGGTGAGACATTACTCCCCCCTCCTAGGAAGGCGCGATCTCGTGCCGTAGACGAAGAATGGCTGGACGAAGGGGACTTAGGAGGCGGACAAAGGAGTGGATATGGGATGGAGAAAAGGAATTCTCTGTAGGAGGAGGCTTCAGCAGAGGACGAACACCCGGGAGGAGAACAACAGACAAGTCCAGTGTGAAGACGATGGAGGGAAGAGCCAAGGTGGATCAGACGGAGGAAGGAGAGAGGGATAAAACAGGAGAGATTTGGAGCAGGAGGAGCCAGGCAAGAGCCAGGCCGCAGCCATGATGTTAGCCCACAGTGGTCCAGACGGAGGGAGGAGCCATGGTGGAGGAAGGGCTGACAACTCCAGGGGGCCGACCAACGGCGGCGGAGCAGGTGGTGCCAGCAACTGAGGCGGAGATCCTGAGAGGACTGAGGTGAAGCTGGAGGGAGGGAGGAGCCCAACGGAGCTGGTGGGCCGATGGGCAACGGTGGAGACAAGGGAGCTAGGTACCATGGTGGAGCCGCTGGGTCGGAGGGTTGAGGCGGAGTCCGGGACACAGAGGCTGGAGGTGGAGGTGAGGGATCCTTCAGCCATGGCGCCGATGGAGATTGGCAGACCCGCGGTGAGCCCACAGCACAGATGGTGGGCTGAGCAGAGGGGCTGCCAAGAGACGGTGGTGGCATGGTTGAGGCGGGACTGAGGTGATGGCAGGTCGACAACCAACCAAGGCGAAGCCGTAGGGATGAGGGAGCCCAGTGGAGCTGGTGGGCTGACGGGAGACGAGGGAGCTAAGTGCCATGGTGGAGCCGCTGGGTTGGAGGGCCGAGGCGGAGTCCGGGACTCAGAAGCTGAAGGCGGAGGTGGGCTGAGGGTGAGCAGAGTGGCTGGCCGGAGACAGTGGTGGCATGGCTGAGGCTGGGATGAATGGATGAGGCAAGAGAGGGAAGGAGGGTGGGTGGGAAAACTTGGCTTGGTAATGACCTCTGAAGAAAAGTCTATTAAGTCCCCAGAGTCCTGAGCTTGCCCACTGTCCTGGGCGCTGTAGCTGGCTTTCGCACCTGGTTGGACGTGACAGGCTGTGGCTCCGGGGGCAATCCTCAGCTCTGTCGCTCAACTTGGCGATGGCTTGTCGGCCGTGCTGGGCTCAGGCTCTCTGTCCGCGGTGGGCTCAGGCTGACGCTGCGCACTGCGGGGTGATGTTAGGCTGGGCACTGGGTCATGAGTGGGGCTGCAAAATCCACAGTCATCGAAGACTTGCAGGACACCAGCACTCACTCAATATAGGGGTGAGGCTCTCTCGAGGACTATCCCCAGACAACTGCTCTCGTGTGGTGTTGTTCAGTCCAGTTCAGTAAAACGTGCAGATGTCTGGGTAGTGTGTGTAGTTGGCAAGAAACACAAAGTCGGTGGTGTGGTCCTCAACAGAACGGACCCCCTGCTTCAGCAGTAGGACGAGGATGGCAGGATCATTCATAACAGAAATAAAACACTGGTAGAAAATGAAAAATGAAAACACCGGGTAGCATGCCTCTTACCTTTTTTTTAAGGGTCTTCTGTCACAATACGTGAAGGAAAGGCACGAAGCTGAAAGGTCAAGAAACAGTCTTTCATATAATCCAAACAGGTAACACATCAGGTAAATCCACAAGAAGGGCAGGTACACATCGGTGAGCCCAGGCAATTGAACATTGAACATTGAACAGAAACAGCTCTTAAAGGGTGACTAATGAACTCAGACAGGTGTGGGTGATTAACTTAATGAGGACAGGAACACCAAATATGGGTACAAGTGGGAAAAACCAACACAAACAGTTCACAGGGGTGTGACAACAGTTTAATTTCTTTTAGAAAATAAATGATTCTTTCGCTAAATCCCTAATTCCTCGTCTTGAATCGTGTAGAGCCCTTTGAAGCTGCACTGAAACTGAAATTTGGACCTTCAATCCACTGATCTCCATTGAAGTTCATTATATGGAGAAAAATCCTGTAATGTTTTCCTCAAATACCTTAATTTCTTTTCAACTGAAGAAAAACATGAAGATCTTGGATGACATGAGGGTGAGTAAATTATGAGGGATTTTTATTTAATTCAGGAGTGAACTAATCATTTAATGTCAAATTCAATAATTGAATAAACACTATTAAACATTTAATCTCTTGCATTAATGTGATCCCTTTACAGTAATCTAATAAGTGCAAAACATGACATATTTGGATTTATTGTACCTTGTCCTGCTCCTGTTTGCTCAGGAAGTCTCTACGCATACGATCTTTTTCAAGGGCAGCTGTCTCTATGTCACGCTCGAGGGTGATTATGCGCTCAGTAAGAGTAGCCTTTTCTGCCTCCTTCTCAGATAGAACCTGCCAATCAAACACAACCATCTCAAGAGTTAATGCGGTAGAACCAACTCACAGTGATGGCATCTGCTCCATGTTCTGACTGCAGATGGTTTAAGGCTATATGGGGCAACAGACACGCCTTTTGATCAGATCGAAAGGAAGTTGTCAAAAAGTTTTGACTGTGCTCTTCTGAGACACAAATACACACACACACCTGCTGTTTATGGCTTTCGGCCTGCAGCAGGGATTCTGTACAGTGCTGCTGCAGCTTGGCCAGTTCTTCCTGCAGCTGTTGCTGAACTCTGCGACTCTGCATGCGCAGCTCCTCACACTCAGCCCGCAGCTGCGACTCTGCCTGCTCCCTCTGTGCACACAACTCCGCGCGCATGCGCTCCTGAGATACACAAGACAGGTGCATGTGTTATAAGCATCCAAATACTTGCTTGAACCACAGGAGAGTTTTACAGTTTAGGGTTATTGCATTTCAATCACATCTTCCGCCAGGATTTTTCTGATAGTCCTAAATCTATGGCAGTAAATATGTCTGAAATAAACACACAATGAATACTGAGCTGTTTGCTGAGTACAGTACCTTGCAAAAGTATTCATTTTTAATTTTTTAAACTGTTTTAAATGGCTTTTCCCCCCACATCAATTTACTTGCAATACACCATAAAAAAGCACAAAAAACAAAAACAAAAAAAAGACAAAGCAAAAAAACAGATTTGTGACAACTATTGAAAAATGTATTGAAAAGAAAAACAATGAAATAAGTACATTGCATAAGTATTCATACCCTTAACTCAGTACTTTGTTGAAGCACCTTTACAGCCTCAAGTCTTTTGGGGTATGATGAGATCTTGTTTCTCACAGTCTGAGGGTCATTTAGGTGCATTTTTGGTGCAAATATTAGGTGCAAATTCCATGTGTCTTCACTCAGGAGAGGATTGAGTTTGGCCACACCTCCATAAAGTGTGGATTGGTGGAGTTTTGCAGGGATGTTTGTTCTTCAGTAACTGCATATATGATCATGGAGCTCAACTAGAGTGACCATCAGCTTCTTGGTCACCAGTATAACCAAGCCCCTTCTCCATCAGTTGCTCAGTTTGGTCAAGTGGCCAGCTCTACAAAGAGTCAGAGTTGTTCCAAGTGTCTTCCATTATAGACAATGGAGGCTACATGTTTCTGTGAACCTTCAGTGCAGATGCCTTCAGTTCTTCCTCAGGTCTGTGCCTTGATGCAGTCCTGTTTCTGAGCTCTACAGGCATTTATTTTGACCCCAGGGCTTGGTTTTTGCTCTGATATGCATTATCAGCTGTTAGACCATTTCTGAAAGGTATGTGCCTTTCCAAATCATAGTGCAGTAACATCTACAAGTGATATGAGTGCTCCTGAGTTCAATTTTAAGTGTCCCTGAATGCAATGGAATCATTTCAGTTTTTATTTCGAAGAATTTTTTGAAAGTTGTTACAAACCTGTTTTGTGCTTTGTCAATATGGTGTATGAAGTGTAGATTGATGTGCAAAAAAGTAATTTAAAGAAGTTTAACAAGGCTGCAACATAACAAAACGTGACAAAATTAACGCAAGGCACTGTAGCAGTTTAATCTATGGCTCTGTCCCAAATACTGCAGTCTTAAATTTAGTTGTTAAATCAAATTTAGGGCTATAAAGTCTTAAATGGTACAATAAAGTCTTATTTATGATTTGAAAAGCTCTTAAATTTGGGGATGGAAAGACAAATACTGCGATATGGCTGAATGTGACGATTCAACTTCAAAAAGGCTATGATTTCATTGAATGAATATGAGCGCAGTACGTTTCAAAGTCAGGTGCTGGTCTGCTTTGTGTACTGCGGTTACTGGGGAAAACAAGCAAGTGTGTAATTTTGGACAGTACCTTAATCTCAAAATTTCAGTGATACCTTGTGCTTCTGCTCAGTATACAGTTGTTCCTGATGGTTTTGCTGTGTTGTAATGAGGGTTTGTTGTGTGTTTCTCTCAACCTGAGCAAGCTTTAACTCTAAAGCCTGTTTTTCCTGCAAAGCCCGGGACATTTGCTGCTCTAGTTCACTGTGAACACTAGACAGCTCACCTGTGCAAAGAAAATAGCAAGTATATACACACACTTTGTAATGAAAATATACATTAGGGACACACTGAGCTCCAACATGCTGGAAATGTTAAATTATAATGCTCTTTGGAATCATCATTACACAATATATAGTGACAGCACCAGCACATAAATAGTACAGTGTGGATGCTATCTGTGAGGTGACTTTGTTAAGCTCTAGAGAGAACCTCGGCTGACCCCTCAGCTGTTCACCAGTTCTGGGCTAAAATATAGGCCCCTTGTGGACTGTAGCTGGGGCCCACTGGCCAGTGGGCTCAGCCAAGTCAACGAGAGAGGAATAGAGACTCCCTGAAGAGACACTCACGCGTCAAAGTCTCGTTAGCCTGCTGTAGACTAGCGTTCTCTCCCTCTAGCCTAGCGCGGTCAGCCTCCAGCATCGAGGCCAGTTCCTGCCTGTCCAACAGGCCTGACTCTAGAGACTCTCTCTCAGCCCTGAGCAAAAGAAAAAGGAAGAGAGAACACAAAGAAAAATAGGTTGTGTTTTGTGAAGCTAATGAACATCTTTAAATGGTTGTTTCTTTAGCTAACATCATTCAAGACAGATGAGATGTTCTGGAGATGATTTACAGAGTAAAACACAGGATTAACCTCACAGTGATTCTTTCACAGAAAAGACTTAGTGAAACTAAGAAGAGTTACATGATTGAAAAGGCCCAATTGATAATTACTCAAAAAAAAAACTCACTGAAAACACAGGTGTTTTACTTTGCTTGCCAACCTTAAACTCCAACATAAATACAAACACTTAGCCCATATAAACACATTAATACACCAAATCCTACTCGTACTAAAACACTAACACACACTGACTCACCGCAGAGCGGCCAGGTTTTGGGCCAGGGCCTTGGATTTACGTTGCTCTGAGGTGAGTTGCACTGTGAGATTGGCTTTGTCTCTTGCCAGTTCATCTCTCTCTTTGCAGGTCTTCTTTAGCGAGTTAGCACTCAGCTCCATTTCTCTGCGGCATGTGTTCAACTGTTCTTGAAATGCTTGCTTCTGCTTACTGACCTACACAAAACACACATGTACATGGAAGCATATATTTGAATGTTCACATATCCAGTGTTTGTTGATAGTAGATCAACGTCAGGATAATGAATCAAGTGCTCAGATGATATCTAAAAATTTACAGATTTGTCAAACACGTCAGATCCTAGATTATGCCAGTAACTGACCACATGGGAACAGCAGGCTGTCCAAATATTTTCCTGATATGTTAAAACTTTCCCCACTGAGCCGGCACTAAACCGTTTGCTAGCAAACCAAAGGAAATTTTATTTCACTTCTCTGCCAAGCAGGTCAACTGAAAAAGCAGCAAGTAAAATGGACAAGAAAATGTTGCAAATAATGTACTGTACTAATAATTTACAACAAGACTGTGTAAAAATGGAGATTACATTAAGATCCAGTGATTTATGGCAACTTTAAAACACTACAGTTTTAACATAATGACACCTCGGTAAAACGCGACTGTAGGTGTAGACAAAGGAGCAGCTGAATTCCATACTGTCTGTTGCAAAGCTGCGAGCAGACAGATCAAGCTTATGATTTACAGCCTTTTTCACTCATTCTCTCTCACTGTGATACTACCCGTCTGTAATATCTATCTCTCTAGTCTTCCTGTCCTTCATTTGTACTCGAGATCCCCTTTGCCTCCCCCATTCAATTCCTTTGCCACTCATAAAACACACGCTTGGGCCAAGATTCATATATGGAACTCTTGGAGGAAGGTGTTGAGTACCATGGCAGATGGGTCTAATATCTTCCCTTGGCTTTTTAATGTGACAACAAGACCCATCAGAGCACAGCTGAGAGCTGTGAATCATGCTGGGTAATGGGGTACACACCCCCTCATTTTGTGAGGAGGAGAGCGACTGACCTGGGCGTGTTGCTCCAGGGCTGAACTTCTCTCCCTTTGTAGGAGGTGGCACTCTGCATCCTGGGTCACTCGGGTCTCTTGAAGGTGAATGTGTGAGGCCTCCAGAGCACGTTTCTCCGCTGTTAGGTCTAACAGCTCCTGCTGAAGTCGAGCTAGCTCCTCTCTAGATGTCGCTCGCTCTAGCTCTGCCTCCCGTTTGCGTTCACCTAGCTCTGCCTTTTCGGCCTCGACCTGGCAGCAGATAGGTCAAAAATGATATTTTATTGTTAAATAATGACAATTACCATGTTGAAATGTCCAGCCTTGCTGGTCACCATCACATATTGTGATGCAGATGTTAATATGTTGCCATTCATACTAGGACCATCTTTTGTCAGCCAGTTTACATTTCCATTTACTAAAATGATCAGTTGTTGCACACCATAATGTATGCAAAAGATTACAATCCACACAAATTTATGTCATCCAAGTTGCTTATGTCTTTCTTTCTTCAGTATTTTCCTCCATTTAGTGAACTTCAATGGGAGCCAATGGGTTGAAAGTCCAAATTGCAGTTTCAATGCAGCTTCAAAGGGCTCTACATGATCCTAGCCGAGGAACAAGGGTCGTATCTAACGACATGATTGGTCATTAAAAAATAAAATAAATATGTATATACCTTTTAACCTCAAATGTTCGTTTTGCACTAGCTCTATGTCCATGATTTACATAGTCATTTTGGAAAGGGCGTAGGTTATGTAAGCTGAAGTACCGGGTCAGGAAGTCGTACGCCCTTTACATTAAAGGTAAAACAACAAATGTCGGATGATTTTGAAGTTGGAGGAGAATGTGGGAGTTTTTTTGCCTCATCATACTTATTTGAATCGAAATACACAGACGAAGAACTAACCTAGGGATGTTATGGTATTATGAAAATTGTGGTATCGCGATAGCAAAATCTCAATATCATCGTGTAGTTTTTAAAATATATTTAAACTTCTTATTCTAACATAAAAGGTATTTAAAGTTGTGTTTTGGGCTATTATCCTTTGGCACAGTCTCTGTTAAATGTACTAAAACCAAACGCACAATATGGCTTAATCACTTCATCAAGTCTGTTTTCGATGCACGTTTAAAAGCGAAGCATGCACTTCATTCAGGCCATCAGCTCATTATTCTGTGTTTTCCACACCTCAGAATGGTTTAGCACATATTTGGGAATGCACGGCCTCCAGTTATGCTTTATTTTTACAGTAGATGATTACAGCATTTCACTAGATTTTTAGCATTTTGATAAGACTTTTTTACTGAAGTTGGAGTTTCCATCAAAATAAAAGCCCTACTGAGGTTTCTGTCAAAATAAAGCTTGAATTGAATGTGAATATGTGAAATATGAATTGCTGACAACTAGCGGTTTACATAGGTAACGTTACTGCAGTCCAAATTCTAAATACCTTTTGTAGAATTTAAAAAAGAAGTATTGTAATTTCCCTACTGAAATGTAAAGCAAAAATAATATACTTATGAAATATTAATTTTCATTTATTTTGCAGTGCAATTGTTTTACAATAAATGGCTATTACTGTCATAGAAATAACAATAATATAATTGCTGTTATTATTATTATATTTTAATTTGTTTGGCTTCCTAAAACACCAGTGTGAATGAAATTTAGACTGAGACAGTACACTACAAACAAAAAGAGGTTTGAGTCCCCTTTAAAGTTCAGGTATAAGTCAGTTCACTGACTTTTTCTGACTTAGGTTTTCTTAGTAAAGGAACACTCCTCTTTTTTTGAAAATAGGCTCATTTTCCAACTCCCCTAGAGTTAAACAGTTTTACCGTTTTCGAACCCATTCAGCCGATCTCCGGGTCTGGCAGTAGCACTTTTAGCATAGCTTAGCATGAATCATTGAATCTGATTAGACCGTTAGCATCTCGCTCAAAAATGACCAAAGAGGTTCTATATTATTTCCTATTTAAAACTTGACTCTTCTGTATTTACATTGTGTACTAAGACCGACAGAAAATAAAAAGTTGTGATTTTCTAGGCTGATATGGATAGGAACTATACTCTTATTCCGGCGTAATAATCAAGGAACTTTGCAATAATATTATGCAGCGCCTGAATATAGTCCCCAGCTATTTTACTGTTAGCTTAGTGGCTTAGTGCCAGTCAAGTTGGACGTTACCTAGCTGGGGACTATTTTCAAACGCTGCGTAATATCATTGCGCCTGCTGCACCCATGGTACGGCAGCAAAGTTCCTTGATTATTACGCCAGAATGAGAGTATAGCTCCTATCCATATCAGCCTAGAAAATCACAACTTTTCATTTTCTGTCAGTCTTAGTACACAATGTAAGTTTTAAATAGGAAAAATTTCAAAACTCTTTGGTCATTTTTGAGCAAGATGCTAACAGTCTAATCGGATTCAATGTTTTATGCTAAGCGATGTTAAAAGTGCTACCACCAGACACGGAGATTGGCAAAATCTCACAATAATATTGTATTGTGAGATTTGATATTGTTACATCCCTACTAGCCACGCGTGACCTTTCCAACATGATTACATAATGCGTGAATTCATAGATGCAAAGCTAGTGCAAAACAAGCATTTGTGGTTAAAAAGTATACAGTTTTATTTCTTTTAGAAAATGACTGATTATTTTGCTAGACAAGAACCTTATTCCTCATCTGGTAAGCTGCATTGAAACTGCAATTTGGACCCTCAAACTATTGGCTCCAATGAAGTCCACTATATGGAGGAAAATTGTGTTTTCTTTGAAACCCTATATTTTTTGACTGAAGAAAGACATGAACATCTTGAGTGACATCATGAAAATTTAATTCAGGACTGAACTAATCATTAAAAAAAGAAAAACATTTAATGAGTATAAACACTATTCACACTATCCAGTTCAATGTCTCTGACCTGTAAGAGAAGACGGTTCAAATCGACCTTATCTTTAGCCAATCCCTCACTCAGGGCTCCCATCTTGGCCAGGGAGTCCTGTAGCCCTGCATCTTCACTTCGTAGTTTAGTGAGCGCCAGTTCCTGCTCAGCATTTTGGGTCTCCGCCTATAGGGAGGCAGTACAAACATCAGTGGGAAGTTTGGCTGCATACAATCATTAGCTACCAAGTTCACGTAACCAGCATTTATTTTGCAATCAGCGGTTAGGGTAAAATATGTTTGCAGAGCTGTTTAATAGCACTGGAGTTTAACCGTTACATTTTGTCCCCAGAATGACCTGTGGCAGAACTGCGGAAGTGTGGAAAAACTGTAAGTTAGACAGAGTAAGTGATGAAAAATCTCACAAAGGCAGTTTTGCATGGTAAATATCAACCACTACAAATAAGCAGAGCTACATAACTCATCCAAGGTCAAAGTAAACTGTGTTTCCAGTAATTCAACAACTGAGTTGGACATTTGACAGGGAAAAACTCTGTATTTACTTAATGGATAAATAATGCAAAACTGGGTAAACAGTTTTATGACTGGATGTAATTCACTGTAGCAATATGCAGGTGAGAACAGTTTTATACAGACTTAGATCAGGTGTTAAGATGAATGAATGAGCGAATATGTGAATGAAAGAATGAATTTTAGTATGTGAATAAATGAGCGGCTGAGTGAGGAAGGGAGTTAATTGACCAAGTGAAAAAATGTGTTCTGAAAGAATATGTTAGTGAGTGAGAGTGTTGGAAGAATGAAAGAATGTGAGAGTGTATAAGATGTAGTGAGTGAATTAATAAGTGAACAAATTAGTGGCTGAGTGAATAAGTGGGTGTGCATTTTGTGTGAATGTGTAGAGCAGTACCCTAGAGAGAGCCTGTGCAAGACTGCTCTTTTCATCTTCCAAAACTTCTTTCTGTAAAGTCAGCTGACTCAGAGCTTCTTTTAGTGTGACCAGCTCTTTACGCACATCAGAGTGTCTCATCTCCAACTGCTCCAGAGCGTGACGTCTGTAGAAAAACACAAATGCACACAAACTGTCAAGACAAAAAACACACTTTTTTGATCTATGGACAAAAAAACATAAAAACAAATGAAAACCTAAGCCCATTATGGCACAGAGCAACCAAATTAGCTCACAGGAAATGTAGAAACACAAACAAAACATAATATTAATGTAAACAATGTTAAGGTTAAGGCACATATTCATGTACAATATACATATACAAACAGAGATATTTCTATAAACATGCTCCTCAAAAACATTTCCTCATCTGAGCAGAAAAAAAGACTTGAGGTTAAAAATCCCATCCAAAACTGTTCTGATCCATATACAGTACATAATAACACATAATCAGGGTTGTTACCTTTGACCTAACCAGTAAACTAATGCATAATGCATCTTCATGTTTAATGCATTTTGTAAACAATACTATTCTGGTTTGATTCAAGGCTACTTTAAGGACAACATGTGCTAGTGATACTGACTGTAAACAATAGGACAGGGAAATAAACAAGGGCCAAGAAGGAAGTCAAGGGGTTTGAGGTTTCGCAATGCCATACCCCCTCTCGGATTCAGAGCGTTCTCGAGCCAGCTGCCTCTCCAGGTCCTCCCTCTGCTGCCTGAGGAGGTCTCTCTGCCTCTGAACATCCAGAGAGGAGCTTCTCAAAGCTTCCTGCTCTACTTGTGTGCATTCCAGCTGCTGCTGCAGGGCTGAGAGCTGCCTCTCAAGCTCTCCTTTTTCACTAAGATGGGAGAAAGGAAAGAAGCAGTTGTGGTGGGGTATGTGGCTGTTCAGGTTATAGTCCTAAAACGCTGCAGGTACCACAAAATGTAAGTTAGTGTGCTTTTATCAGAATCATAAGCCCTTGTAGCATAAAAAACAAAGTCATTTATAAATTAGCCTTTAAGATTAGCCTAGATGTTCAATGTTCAGTTGTAAACTCAATTGTGCAGAGCCACTGAACAATGGCATCCTTTATTGAAGTGCCAGGTTCATTCAGTTGCAGACTCTACCTGGTTACTAAACCCAGTGAGGTGCGGTATCTTTGGGCATCTCTGGTGTTGTCCTCCTCAGATCTCTCCAAAAGTTGATTCTCTTGCTGCAGTTCCCGGATTCTTTGTTCCAGGCTTCTGGTTTCATCTTCCCCCACATGTAGCTGATCTCGCAAGGTGGCAACCTGCTCTTGGGAGGCTTCCAGACGTGCTTGCAGCTCCTTTGGGTGGATAGATATTTCATTTAGTTAAATGTGCTGAAATTACATATGCTTCTTGATAGCAGGGTAAACTATTAGTGATATCTAGTGAAGTGTGTAATTTCTGTACCACTAAGAGTGACGATACCTGTGCCCCTTTGAAATTGTTATTTTATTTGTCCTACAGCCTGAAATCAAACCCAGTTCCAGCTTTATGTACAATTTTGGTACTAGCTTTGCACACCTTGATTGGCGAATATTTGCCCATTCTTTCTTGCAGAATTGCTTAAAGTTCAGTCAAATTCTGTGGTGAGCGGCAATGGACTGCTCTATTCAAATTCATCCACACTCCACATCCACAAACTCTAACTTGCCTACTCAAGGACATTCATCTTCTTATCCTAAAGCCATTTCCTTGCTGTTTTGGCAGTATGTTTAGGACCTGCCCATCTTCAGTATCCATTTTCCCTGCAATCCTGACCAATCGCCCAGTCCTAGTTTGAAAAGAAACAACCCCACAACACCACGCTTCACAGTAGGTATGGTGTGTTTTGGGTGGTGTGTTGTGTTTGCTTTTCGCCAAAATGGTGCTTGAAGTTCAGTCCAAAAAGGTCAATTTTGGTCTCATCAGACCATAGCACGTTTGCCAGAAGGTATCAGACTCTACTAAATGTGTTTTGGCATAGCACAAATGATAAAGACATACAGGCCAGCTTTGTGTAAACCTTGGAAGACTGACCAGACCCAGCCATAAAGCCTTGTAAGTCCTTCAAAGTTGCCTTTGGCCTCCTGGTAGCCTTTCTTATCAATGTCCTTCTGGCTCATCCACTTGGACGGACAGCCTGATCTAGGCAATGTGCTTGTGGTGCCATACACTTTCCAATTTGTTAATGATGCTCTGAACAGTACTCAGAGGGATAACTAAAGCCTTTGAAATGTTTTTGTAGCCTTCTCCTAACTTGTGCCTTTCTACAACTTTATCCCAAAGGTCTTTTGAAAGCACTTTCCCAACAAACGGTGAATTCTTTGCTGTACCATGCACTACTAACAGTGGAATCTTCAAGAAACTGCTTGTTTTATTCTGAAGTAATCAACACCACTACTATTGATGTCAGGTGGGGCATCTGGAAGTTGTTTAATCTGGTGTTTAATCTGGAAGTTGATTGCTTGCACCTGAGTAAGTTATAATGGTGTACTCAAAGGGACCGATCACTTTACCAAACCAGGCATTTCACTGATTATTTTTTTAATAAACCTCCAGAATTTTTTAAAATAATATTTTTACAATAATGATGAGGTTTATATTGTGTACATACAGCTAATAGGCACTGTATGTATAGTGTACAAGACCGTAGTTGCAAACCTGAATTTGTCCCTGACGCTGTAAGATGGCTCTCTGCACAGTTATTAGAATACCATCTCGTTGAGAAGAGGAAATGGATCCTGAAGAAACAGATGGGTGCTCGTCTTTTGATGAGTCTGAGGAACTCTCGCCACTAACCACCTAAAAGAGAAAACAAGAGATGAGCTGCCAACAACTCTGGTATATCTGGCCCAAGATATTATGGCCAATAATCATGCTCAGTAAACCTGATTAATGTTGTGCAGTATCTGTTGCAGTCTGCTGATCTCGCTGCGTAAGGCATCCCTCTCGGTTCTGTCTTCAGACCGATTTATTTCCTGTGCAGGAAAACATTCAGGTCAAAATGCAGCTTCATGAACAGCCAAGATACACACCAGACAAGACAACTGAATCAAGATAAATTATTAAGAAAGTGATCGTGTTTATGAAGACTACTCTTCCCAATTAATGATTCTAGCAACACCATGATTCTTACTCAATTCTTGGACTTTTATCTGTTCCCTCCTGTTGGAATGACCTCTGCAACTCAATCCATACCTTTAGGTATCTTCAAGAAACAACTAAAGACACTTTTCTTTAATCTAGACTTAAACCCTCTAGCACTCTCTATTCTATGAACTTGTTTTCTTTTTATTTATTACAAAAAAATAATAATAACTTGACCCTCTAACACCAACTCTCTTCTATTTCCATTTTTATCTACATTTTATTCTTTGTATTTATAAAAAACAGCCTTGGTATGTGTACTTACATATTATTGCTCTTTTGTTGGTTCTTTTGTCCTTATTTGTAAAGGTATGTCTCAGTCAACTCCCTACCTCTTGACCTGGTTATATCATAAATCAGTATATCACAGAGGTGGGAACAAGTCTTTGTTTTGCAAGACACAAGTAAGTCTCAAGTCTGTGCATTCAAGTCTCGAGTCAAGACAGATAAGTCACAAGCCAAGTCCTGAGCCAAGAAGGGCAAGTCCAAGTCGAGTTGCAAGTCCTCAACTTTAAGTTTCAAGTCCTAATCAAGTCATTAGTGCCGTTTGCCCAAATTAGTGTCTCTATTAATTACTACAGTAAATTACAAGTCAATAATAGTCTATAGTAAGAATAATTGCAAAGATACAATAATTAGTGGTGTTTCATTGAGGAATTAATCATTGCTTGTCAACAAATATAGGATAATTGAAAGAATAATTTATTTTAAGTCATTCTGTTTCATTTGTTTATGATTCAGTGATTTGAATGAATCAGTTTAAATCAGTTTTGGTATCAAAATATGCCATTTCCGTAACAAATCTACATATATTACAGTCACCGCTATGCAGATTGAAAATTATATTCAATATGTTTGCGGGAGTGGGATAAGAAAACAGTCCCGTGCAAGGCTTTAATACAAAAACGCACATAATGAATGGAGGCTGTAGAAAAGCAAAGGACAAATCCTGGATATTTTGGGGCGATTTAGGAATCCCGGCCAGGCGCATTTTTTAAGTTCAAAAAGAGGGTGTATGGTCACCCTAATTATGTGGATAAAAACAATACAAGCGCTCACTTAGCGAGTCCCTCTCTTGCTCAGTGCCAACAGCTGCGCTAATCATACCATTCTAATCATACGCTTCAGTAACCAGCCTATATCGATCAGAACTCTGTTGTTGTTTTTTAGAAGATATAGCCATAAAGACTTGCAAAAGAGTCACAGGGTTCAAGTTCAAGTCAAGTCCTGAGTCATTGCTGTCGAGTCTCAAGTCTTCTTTGATTATGTCGAGTCAAGTCTAAAGTCATCAAATTTGTGACTCGAGTTCGAGTCAAGTCTCGAGTCCACAACTCTGGTATATGTTACACAAATTTGGTTACTCGTAAGTACCCTAGCTCACTGCACATTGGGACAGTGACTACCCAGTTTTCGGCGGCATGACTACATACAACGCCAATGGACAACGTTTGCCCCTTTCACACAGAAATTGCTGTAAAATTACTGTAATGGTGTTGTGTTTGTAAACATAGAGGGGTAAATGTGGTCAGTGTTTTTGTTATTGTTTTCAATTTTGTGTCGAACATTCACATTCATGCAGCTGCTTTTGGTTCAGAGATGACTTGAAACCGAACTACACAGTGTGGAGTAAATGCGTTATTAGTGATAGAATGTTATGATTGGCCCAGCGTGGACGTTTTACGTCAGCGCGCTCTGAACTTGTGTGTGCTCATATCGGAAATCTTGTTCTGCGTTCACAGAAAGCACATTACCTGTAATTTACTGATAATTTTGCAGGTTCTCATGCCGGTAAATTGCCAGAACAAATTTACCTTTATTTTTTAACAAATGATCTCTTAACTGTAATTTACTAGTGAAGACTGTGTGAGAATGTCACAGCTGGAATTAATCAACAACAGGCAGGACCAATTTCTTTTTGATATTATTTTTATTCTCTTTTCTGTTACAACATTTCATCCAAATATTAATTCTAAATGTTAACTAGATGTGTTCACTGCCTGTCTAGTGATGTGTGTTTATGCTGAAATATACTAAAAAACATTTTATCTTTTCAAATCTTCTATCACGCTTCATTACATTATAGAGCTGGCTCATGTAGTTTGTATTTGGCAATTCAGCAATGTGACGTAATTTCTGGTAAGAATGCTCCCTATTTTTTGTACTGCATTGTGGGATTTTCAGGGAGAGAATGTCTCAGTGGCTTGGAAGTGATTTTGTGATTGACACGGCCCTTAAAATCGCTGATTCCCTAATCAGTGCCCTCACTACTGAACTAAGGAGCTGATTGAGACGCACCCAAAGTCACTTCGGATAAAAGCATCTGCTAAATGATTAAATGTAAATGATTCTACCGCAACACTGCTCACCATCCTGTCCAAGCTGCTCCGCAGTGCTGTCACATTGCTTTCCTTCTCAATGTTCTGTGCTCTGAGCTGCTTCACCATTTCACCCAATTCCAGGATTCTGTACACATACATGCATGTTAAACTTTAAATATCATAAAAGTGGTCCATATGACCTGTTTCCTGTCTTCTGAAATCATAGGATGGACTGTGAGAAAAGACTAAGGAATAAACTGAAATTAAAGGGTTCACACAAAAATTAAAATTAGTCCATGATATACTCACCCTCAAAGCATTCTAGGTGTATATGACTTTCCTTTTTTAGACGAATCCAATTGGAGTTACATTAAAGAAAATGTAAAGCTAAAGAAAAGTGATTGATGCATTTTTATTACAAAAATGCATAAATTCACTACAGGAGGCCTTTATTCACCCCCCGTAGCTGTGTGGAGCACTTTTTACTATGGATTGAAGCAGTTATTGGACTTCTTTTGGACTGTTAAACAGAAACACCCACCGCTATTATAAAGCTTGGAAGAGCCAGGATAATTTTAATGTAACTCCAACTGGATTCGTCTGAAAGAAGAAATTCATATACACCTAGGATGCCTTGAGGGTAAGTAAATCATGGGTTAATTTTCATTTTTTAGGCAAACTAACCCTCTAAGTTATCATTTACTAAAAATCTCGGCATCTACAATAGCTCTCTTTGGCATGTTCATGTGAAAAGTAACAATGTTTTAATATTGAATAATTTAAAGTTATCTATTGAACCGGTTCACAAACTGACCTGAGTCATTTGTTCACAAATCATCTTATTTTCAAGTGAACTCCGACTTTAATGGTTAATAATTCAATGGAAGTCAGTATCATCAGTGAATAACAACTTACATTTTGGCCTGTTTCTTAGAAAAGCTTCAAGTCATTTAGCTTCAAAAGAACTCTTATGTTATATTTAAAGCTTTTGCATAATTTTTCGAAGGTTCAAAGCTTCAGACATGAAGGTATGTAATCGATGAAAGAATTTAAATTTTTGGGGTGTACTATTTCTTGATGTTGTAATCTGCAAGTTGAAATAGCCACAGATTTTATGAGGTTCTGAGGTATTCTAAGAACAGTGCTGACTCTTTTGCATGAGCATGTGCGTAACATTAACACGGTTGAGACAAAATGATCAAACACTCTTTGGTGTGCTTATTTGATACCCATTTGTCTATGGCCCTTTCTTCCCGCTGCAATAAACCTCAGCTAAAATTTCATATATCAAAATGGAGAGTGATCTCTGCTCTCTACAATATAAAACTGTCACTGATGAAAAGACGTAGAAGAAAGAAGCTGCAATGACTCCATTCATCAGAAGACCCCAACCCTGCTTTGTCAGATCCATGGATCTGCTCTCAAAAGAAAGTGTCATAGACCACTGACACATTATACAAGTAAATGAAGAATGTAGAGAATACTGAACAGCAAAGAAAGAGACACACTCTTTCTCTCTAGTTTTGGCATGCCACATAGTTGGATAGATGAGGCAATCGGTGCTGACCTTCCCTGTGTGTCAGCACTCAGGACAATGTACAATGAGTCATCTACGAGATGTGAGTTCAGGACATCAATAATTCAATTCAAAGCACTGGGATAGGTGCTGAAATTTATGACAATGTGAAATCCTTTGAATACGATAATTTAACCCCAGCTGCCAATACTGTATGTATTTATTACAGCATGCTGCTCAAGCATGATGACACTTGTATATTACTAGTGAAAAATGAATAGGACATGTACATAAACAGACAGACATGTTGTACCTAGAGTTAAGCTCTACTTTCTCAGCGTCAAAGCGGGCCTGCAGCTGCATAGCCTCTTTCAGCTTCTCTCTGAGTTGATTTTCCAGTACAGATACTCCGCTGCTAACCGGGGTACAAGGCTGGCCCACGTTAGCCTCCAAATTCACACAGGCCGTATTAAGACGACGGCCAGTCACCGCACACTCGGCTCGCATGTCCGATAGACTCCTGTAAAGCACAAAAAAACCTATTACAACCAGCAGGAGCAATGAAACTTCCTTACACAACAATTTCCTTACGTTCCCAAGGAAATGTGTTTTGTTCACAACTGACGAGAGCCAGATGGCCGAAACTATATTGTGATCTGGGAATAAACTCTTTGAACGGTGTCGTGTCTGAGTAAGGGTCGTGAACATTTTCTCCGCTGTCCATGTGTTGAGTAATCCACATTACAGCAAATTACTCAACAATGATCACAGCATTTACACAGGCCGAGCCCTCATCAGGCTTGGCTCTGATGGATAGCTCAAGACTAATCTGAAGGGCAATCTAACCATCCCATTTCCCCGGACGATGCGGTCAGGGTGGGTGAGGGGTGACCCAGGTGACCCGCTACTCTTTGATCCAAAGCGGGGATAAATGGTGGTGGGTTTGGAAAGAGGGTTCTGGCTGCAAGCTACACTCACCTGTCAGCAAAGGCCCGCAGCTGGGTGAAAGAGCTTCGCAAGAAGGCGGCCTGGCGCCACAGAGATCGCACACGGGCTTGCTCGCGGCCGTTTCGGGAGGTGTTCAACTGCGGGAGGAGCGACATATGGTCAGCAGGTTCGGTAATAAGGAGGGTGGCAAAGAGGTTTCCATTATATGCAAAATAATGGGTGCACTAACACATACTTGAACTGCTAAGTCTCATATATACAAATGGTACAGTAAACTTTAACTATAAGAGGCTGAAAACTACACAAGCTCCTTCGTATCACCAGATGTTTGCACCGAGCAATGAATTCTCGCTCTTTTTTCCAATCGACTGGAATGTTTTCACAGGAAACAACAGCTGAGAAAATCACAACAATGATTTAAAACAAAGACAGTGTCCAGACTGACAAAACAGGCACCAGGGTGGAATTCCACAAGTTCCAGAGTTGAGTTTCATTGGGTTGGATTAAGGAAAGATTTTCCTTAAACTGTGGATTTGGATAAAAACATACACTACAGATCTCTCCTTCCTCCTCCCTCTCACCTCAAGTTCCCTCCTGAGTCGCGTGTCCCTCTGCTCTGCCTCCTCTCGTGCCTTCTGCAGGCTTTCCGTCAAGGCCTGATTGGCTTCGTTGGCTTGCTCGAGTTGTTCCCGGAGCAGTGCGTTGACCTGGCTCAAACCAGAACACCTGTGAAATATATGGAACTGCTTCAGAGCACTGTTTCCACCTGTTAAGCCACGAGCCAAACTTTGCACATGATCTCACCCCCACCCCACCCCCCCTCCGCTGCACGGCCTCTATCAGCTTCTATGTTTACAGGCTCATAAAGGCCCACGTCACATTCTACGTTGCCAGCCACGCTTAGAGGAGAATGTGCGTGACAGTTTTATAAAGTCCATGTCAGATCCAGCCTAATTGCCACCAGATTTGCTTGTCAAATAGTTTACAGGGTTATTTACATCATTCGTGGCAGAATCCACCCAGTTACATACAAAGATTGACGCCAGGGTGTGAGGCAGTAAGGGCGACGAACAAACGATCATCAAAGGGGTGAGCAACAGTGAGAGACACGATCAAAGCCTCGAGAATGTGTTTAATCATTTTCAATAACTAGATCTGCTCCATGATTCTGTGTTTTGGCTTAATACTGCAGCTTTTGCCCTTCTTAGAAAACACAAAGCAGAGGCAGACAACAAGCATAACACTTCTGCCCTGCTGAATCTCAGTTAATTGTGGCATGCTGTGAAATTCTCATGAGCCGTGGCACAGTTGACTTCTCTGACAGAGAAAATTATATAAATTGTGTTACAAGACTGCAGAGCCACAGATGATGGGATGAACTGCACTATGCAGCGCGCTCTTTTTGACAGAGGCACTAAGGTGTAAAAATGAATGAGAGCTTGGCAGCTGGGCGGCCCAGAGTTTGCCATAACTGTTTCAATTACGGGCAAGTGGCACAGTAAATCACGTTCTTTTAAAGGCTGGCGTCTGGGATGCTAGGTTGGCCGGCTCTTTGTATGAAGTGCAGTAAAAACTATTTGGCTGAGACGGCGAACAAGGCTGTGATAATTAAGTCTGACAAACTGGATACCTTTGTTTTTGACACCCCCTTCTGAAACGATTCATTTCCAGTATGTGCTTGTCAGGGCTGAAGTAGGCAGCTAGGAGATTTTATTTAGAGCAGTTCAGCTCTATTTGCTTTCCTGATATATGTTGTCCATGTGTCGTTTCTCAGTGTTAGAATGGCGAAGTACCCTGGTAGAAAAAAATTCAGGTGGTGGTGGTTCTTCTGTTTTAGAACATGGAAGCTAGTTCCTAGCTGGTCTGAGGTGCTTATTAGAAGCTTCAAATTGTCATTAGAAGGTCTAATCTCATAACTAACCGGTCCAAGTCGGTTCCAATTGGCTATTATAGCTGGTTTAAGCTGTTCATTAGGTTTCCCGTGTGGTCTGCAGCAAGTTACTGCTTTTCATTAGTAGGTCCATGCTGTTTATTAGTTGATATAAACTGGTCTTTAAGTGGTGCTAGCTGGCAGACCATCTTGGAAGGTCATACTAGTTTATGGTGGTCATGCTGGATTTTCCAACAAAATTAAAAGGGAAAACAAAAAGAAAACACAAACTCTCTACAAGGTTTATCATTCCTACTTTCCAAAAAGTAGAATTCTCCTTTGGTTCCAAACAGTCTTGACATACTCTTTGGCTGATTCACCCACTCTCCCTCATTTTACCTCAGTCTGCCCGGCTCTTGTTGTCAGAAGTGCATATCACTCTTGTTCTTACCGTTTCTGCTCATCCTCCAGCAGTGCAAGTTTACTTTGGACATCCATACTGTGTTCCTGCTCAAAGCGCTGGAGACGGTGTGCTGAAGTGTCTAGGTGTGACTGGAGCTAAAAACATGGACAAAGGAAGGTTTACAGTTGAAGTCGAAAGTTTTTACATACCTTGCAAAATCTGCAAAATGTTAATTATTTTAGAAAAATAAGAGAGATCATACAAAATGCAAGTCATTTTTTATTTAGTACTGACCTGAATGAGATATTTCACATAAAATGTTTATATACAGTCCACAAGAGAAAATAATAGTTGAATTTATAAAAAATTACCCTGTTCAAATGTGATTCTTAATACTGTGGTGTTACCTGACTGATCCACAGCTGTTTTTTCTTGCTTAATGAAAGTTGTTCATGAGTCCCTTGTTTGTCCTGAACAGTTAAACTGCCTGCTGTTCTTCAGAAAAATCCTTCAGGTCCCACAGGTTCTTTGGTTTTTTAGCATTTTTGTGTATTTTGAACCCTTCAGAAGAAAACATGATGCATTAAGCACCAGGGGTGTAAACTTTTGAACAGAATGAAGATGTGTACATTTTTCTTATTTTGCCTAAATATCATACTTTTTTCATTTAGTACTGCCCTTCAGAAGCTAGAGACACATGACACATGTTCCCCAGAAGACAAAATACTCTGATCTTCAAATTCAAATCCAACTCTTAATGCATCATGTTTCTTTCTGAAGCATCAGTGAGTGTTTGAACCTTCTGTAATAGTTGCATATGAGCATATTGGAAAAAAGAGCGAGAATTCATTGCTCGGTGCAAACATCTGGTGATACGAAGAAGCTTGTGTAGTTTTCAGCCTCTTATAGTTAAAGTTTACTGTACCATTTGTATATGTGAGACTTAGCAGTTCATCCAGTCATTGTTGGAAAGCGTTCAAATACACAAAAATGCCTGAATGACTTTTCTGAAGAACAGCGAGTAGTTTAACTGTTCAGGACAAACAAGGGACTCATGAACAACTATCACTAAACAACACAGTATTACGAATCAAGTGTATGTAAACTTTTGAACAGGGTAATTTTCATAAATCCAACTATTATTTTCTCTTGTGGACTATATGTAAACTTCTTTTATGTGAAATATCTTATTTCAGGTCAGTACTAAATACATTTAACATGCATTTTGTATCCCTCTTATATTGGTAAAATAATTTACATTTTGCAAATTCTGCAAGGTGTATGTAAACTTTTGACTTCAACTGTATATCTAATACACCTAAATACACATGACAACAATTACATAACATAATTCACAGGAGCATATATATTTATTTTTTAATTAAAAAGCTCCAACTGAAATTTTTATGTAAAGTAAAATACTAAGGCCTTCGAACCACGTAGTTCTAGGAACTCAGTTCCTAGGTGATTTCCTAGAGAACAAATTTCCCCCCTCAGGCCATTTTCCTGGTTGCATTTGCACTGGCAGCAAGAACTCTAAAGTGGCTGACATTGACTTTATTCACAGCATTTCAAAATGTCAACAACCTGTGACTTAAACTCCTATGAAAAACTGTAGTGTTACATATCATCAAAGCTAACAAAACAACACAACGCTGCAGACAACAGGTAGCTAAATGCTGCCGTTTAACGCTGTTTTACATGTTCGTGGAGTAAATATTTTTACATGGCTTTTTGAAATAGCCGAGTAGCTGGTGTTTTGTATGCGTTTGGCCAATCAACGTACACTTATGTCAATGATGGTTCCTATAGAGCTGTTTTAGACCCTACTATGAGGTAGGAGCTAATTTAGTTCCCCCAAACTAGAGCTCCTAAAACGAAATGTTCCTAGTTCCTGCGGTGCGAACACGCCAAAAAGCGAAAACTTCTGCCAGTAGTTCTAGGAACTATGAAAAGTTTCTTCCGGTGCAAAAGCCCCTCATGTGTTCTTCTATCAGTAAAGGCTGTGAAGTTCTCCAGTGAGACATACCGAGAGCCTCAGCTTCTCTGACTCTGAGGTTTTCTCCAGCACCTGCTGCTCTAGATTTCCACATCTCTTCTTATACTGGAGCAACTGCGGACACAGACACATACTTTCATTCTTCACTCTGCAACTTAAGATTGAGCACATTCCCACAACTACACCAAAGATTCATGGTTTCTTTTTGATATGTATATTGTAAGTAAATACCCACAAATTACAAAATCATTTTCCCCCTCAAAGAATCTTTCCCATCTCTGACCACATGAAATGTGTTGGATGTGACCACATCTAACAGTGGACCTTTGCCTGTAGTTTCTGCACCAGCTGAGCCTGTCTGTGTTGGCTTTCCTGAAAGGCCTGGAGCTTCAGCCTATAAGATCGTCCTTCCTCTCTTAGCCAACCCTGCTCTGCACCATACACGCTTTGCTGGTCTGAATCTCCGGACTGCTGCAACAGCATCTGCTCCAGCTGCAAAGACATATGCACACAATACACTGCTTAATCACCTTTTAGTCCCTTTATAGCTGTTCACAATTTGTATTAAAATGATTTAGTGACATTACAATGAAAAATTACTTCTAAAGACTAAGTATTAAAGGAATAGTTCACCCAAAAATGAAAACTCTGTTTAAAAAACTCTATTAATTACTCCCCCTCATGTTGTTTAAAATGCATAAGACTTTTGTTCATCTTCAGAACACAAATTAAGATATTTTTGAAAGCTTTTGACTTGTTCAAAGTCCAGAACATTACGGTTGAACCACTGATGTCACATGGACTATTTTATCGATGTCCTTACTTCCTTTCTCAGTCTTGAACATTGCATTAGAAAGCCATCGGATTTCATCAAAAATATCTTACATTTCTTTAATATCACATATTTTTGCTTCACAAGTACTTTTATCTAAATTTTTTTCACTGAAAAATACAGGTAGAGTGTATTGAGAGGAGAAAGTTGTCTGTCACAATGGCAAAGTGTTTCTCCTTGGATTCCCATCCTCCTACGGGGTCTTCAATCTCAATGTACCATTACCCCACAACCCCTCCCATCTTCCTTTAACCCCCAGTGCATATCATGGTGCCAGACACCCAGTCCCTACTAACAAAAACCACATGTTTCCTCTCAACACAACAACATGCTGCCTCAGCTGATTCAAACAAAGCAAGTAAAAGAGAGCAGGAGGGTTAGAGAGAGTAAAGGGTGGAAGTAGAGTCACCTTCATCCTTTTTGCAAAGAAGTGCGAAACACAGAAATACATACAACTACAGGTCATACTGAAATCACAGGCTAACACTCATCTGCTGTTAAGCAGAACAGCAGTCTCTACAAGATGCAAGGGACAATAGTCCCCCTGTTCCCAACTGGAGCCAAGGGCTTCGCAAAACTTAATAAAACATTTTCAAACAGTCATTCCGAGAGCTTTAATTCCGTATACTACAAAGAGGGGCAAACCAGCACCCGGCTCTGGGCGGTTTTGGGGTTCAGGGCTCATAAGGGAACGGGGACTTATTATATGGCCCGTTGTTAAGGTGACAGCTTTTGAAAGCGAACAGAAAATGAAAAACATGGGTGGAGGACGAGTCAGAAGAGAGAGGGGGGACATTGGGTGCAGCAGCAGCTGTGTTTAAAGGCTCCTTTGGAAACAGCTGCACTACCCTATTGATTATGTATCTTTGCAACTATTTTGGCACAATTAGAGGCAATTTGTTGCTACAACACAAAAAGCGTTTGATGCAAAGTCATGAAATAAATGGCACCTACCCACAAGCATATTGTTCTGCCTTAAAAGCTCATGGGGGTCAGGGGTGCAGCACAGTACAGCACACCTCTAGTGTGTATGTACAGTATCTCTGTTTGTGCATTTGCTTCAAAAATACATAAATAAATACAAATAAGAAAGTCGATTGTGAGACATAAAGATACAATGCGAAGTATTTTCTATTGCAACACACTGTCACACTGTGACACAATGTCCCAATTACGAGAAATTATAAGACCAAATTGCCAGAAACAAAATCATGGCTATGAAATCATGTCACATTGTAAGATATAAAGTTGCAATGAGAGTAACAATGGCATAATTATGAGAAACAAAGACAGTTGCGAAATTTATTGTGAGGCTGTGAGGGTCACAATTACGCAAAACAAAAATCACAACTGCCAGATAGATTCACATTGTGCACAAGTTGCAATAGTGAGATATACAGTAAATTTACATTGTGAAACATGGTCACAATTCTAAACAAAGTCACAAATGTGAAATATAACTTGTGAGATATGGTCATATTATAAAATCTAAAAATTATGAAACAAATTTAGAATTACGAGATTCTAAAGAAGGTCAAAAAAAATCTGGAAAAATGATGTCATTAATTACTCACCTTCATGTCGTTTCAAACCTGTGAGACCTTTGTTTATCTTTGGAACACAAATTAAGATATTTTTAATTAAATCTAAGAGACATTTAAGGACTAGAAAGATTATAAGAACATCAATAAAACAGTCCATGTGACATCAGTGGTTCAACCCTAATTTTATTAAGCTACAAGAATACATGTGTTGTGGTAATCTCAGAATGTGCTGCAAAGACTGACACAAAAGAGAAGAAATTGCTGAATAAAGTTATATTTCTATTATTTGCATATTCCCTGTAGCTTCATAACATTATGCTTGAACCACTGATGTCACATGGACAAGGTCTTATGGGTTTGGAATGACATGAGGGTGAGTAATAACAGAATTTGTATTTTTTGGGGAACTATCCCAAAATAGATATCAAGCTGACTTTAAGATATAGAGATTTATTCAGGCAATATCATGAACTCTCCTATCCATAAGTGATTTAAAGCATCTCTCTTTTTCCAAACAGATAATTTCCCAAGAACTTTGAGAGAATGGAATCAACCTGCCTTTAATTACTGTCCAGAACCAACTTCTCCAATTTAAATCTTAACGGTAACCATGTTAAAAAATGATGTCAGATTTGCTACTGAAGGAAACTTTACCATCAGCATCAAAAAGACAGGAGGGTTTTGAAGCAGGGCTGATGGATGATGCAATGACATGTGTCGATATTGGATCCTTCTTGCTAGCGGCACTAAACAAACCCAGCATTATGATGGTATTAAATTCAAGAGCTGGTCCCTCTCTCATGTTGCAGCCAATCTGCCGCCACAGGCTTGGCTCTGGTCCATGGGGAGAATGCTGTCACACGTGTCTAGAGGCCACTCAGCCTTTGCGGCATATGTATAAGTGATGAATTTTCAAACACGGGTGTTAGCCACATGCTTTTGTTTAGATTAAAGCTTTATGCAATGTACTTACAGTAAAAGTACATTTACAATTCTGGTTAAGATCTTCCCTTTACATCAAACAAGCATTCATGGGGGTATATGACTGCAGGCGACTATAACACATAACACAGGATGAAAATTCTTTTGTTTTAGCTGTTTAAACTAGGGGTATGCAATAGATGTAATTTATGAAAATTTGATTTAAACTTTAAAGATGTGATGTTAGACGTTTTTTTCTATATTTGCATCATACTATTAGTTGAAGGGATAGTTCACCCAAAAATGAAAATTCTCCTATTAGTTACTCACCCTCATGTCGTTTCAAACCTGTAAGACCTTCATTCTTTTTTGGAACACAAATTAAGATATTTTTAAAGAAATTTGACAGCTTTCTGACTCTCTATAGACAGCAACGCAACTGACACGTTTAAGACCCAGAATGGTAGCAGGAACATCAATAAAATATTCCATGTGACATCAGCAGTTTAACCTTATTGTTCTGAAGCTACAAGAATGTGGGTAAAGAAAACAAACAAACAAAAAAAAAAAATGAACAAAGGTCTTACGGGTTTGGAATGACATGAGGGTGAGTAATTAATGACAGAATTTTCATTTTTGGGTGAATTTTTCTTTTAAGCAATGTTTCCTGAATTTTCCTGAATATCAACATTATTGCAGATATAATACAGATGTTATACAACAGATCTATAAAAACCTCTGTAATGCCTGATATATAAAATTAACATTCATATAAAAATATATATATTTTTTTGTAATGAAACCTATTGTTTTGTTTATTGAACCTTTAGACAAAATCGTAAGTCTTTTATGGCCCTGAAAAAAAAAAATCTATTCAGAGGCCTAAACTATAGAAAAAAAAAATAAATAAAAAATTTAATTAGAACCTTTTATCTCACAATTCGGACTTTTTTCCATGCAATTGCGAGTTTAAATCTCATAAATTCTAACTTTATAACTTGTAATTGCAAGTTTATATCTCACATTTCTGACCTTTTCTTCTCAGAATTGTGAGACGTAAGCTAGCAATTTTGAGTTATAAAGTCTGATTCTGAATGGAAAAAAGGGTCAAAAGACTTTTTTACACAATTCTGACTTAATAACTCGCAATTACGAATTGCAAGATATAAACGCGAATTCTAAGAAAAATTCTAAGAATTCTAAGAGTTTATATCTCACAATTGTGACTTTATTTTTCGTAATTGCAAGTTTTTAATCACACAAGTCTGTGATTTGCAGTTGTGAGTTAAGTCAGAATTCTGAGATAAAAAGTTGTAGTTCTGAGAACACATCAGTCTTTTTGTGAGTATATTCTACACAATTCTGAAAAAAAAAAGAGAGAGTCAAAGAGTCAGAATTGGATTTTATACCAAAGCATTAAAAAAAATACAAGACTAAAATGTATGTTGTTATTCAATTATAATCCTGAACTGTAATTCTAAATTAAAATGGTGGCAGTACACACAAGTCTTTTGTTCGGTGACACCTCACGGGAGAACCAATGATGTTTGATGTAACCGGATTGTCATGGGCACTATATTTAATGTGAGAGCTATGACTTTAGTAGAGTTTAGTTTTTCTCAAACAAAGCTATTGTAGGACTTCAGCAGATTTGGAATATACTGTAACACACAAGTGGACTATGGCCTGCTTTCATTGCACTTTTATGTTGAGTTTTTGTCCTTTCTTGAGCTCGACGGACCATCACTATGAACTGCTGAGGTATAGAAAAGCTTCTTTTGTGCCCCACAGAAAAAAACAGTTTTTACATTTACTATTATTTTAACGTAGAAAACTAACACACTATTGGCCTGTTTTACTAAATAGGGCAAATTAGCATTAGAGTGCAATTCCATAAAAGTGTCGATGGGAGGGGAAATTCTGCATGTGTCACGAGTCACGTATGAAAGGCGCACACGAGTTGATTTAAATACAAAGGCTTTTAATACAATCCACAAAGGGGTAATCCACAGACAGGAACAAACGTGTACTCAAAGCAACCTTAATACCTGACAAACTGACATTCAACTGAAACCAACTTATAGAGCTAATTATACAAACAGGTGATGGAGATAATAATGAGGGCAGAAAAACCAAATATGGGCATACAGACGGGATAAACCAAACAGACAGTTCACAGGGGTGCTACAGCATGTGATTTATTGACAACGTGCACATTAAAGAAAACAGACACAGCCAGATAATTTCCATAATAAACAGCACAATCTAACAAGAGTGGTGCAAATGGCCACCTGCTTAAAGACATGCTTTTTTGGGCATTAAATAATGGCACAAATATCAGTAATTTGACAAGTGCAAATGTAAAACGCGCTGCACAATTCATTATAATACCCTCCTCCTGTAAATTTTGCATCTGAAAGGGAAACACCTACAAATGCATATTCAATAAGGTCAGGCGCAAAAACAACTGTGTTCATGGCTTTCACTGCGTGTCTTTAAAACTGTGTCTAGTAAAACTGTCCCTATTTCTTTAAGAACAGTATTAGAAGAAGAGGTTTAAAACTCCTCACTTCCAAATGCACTGACTGTTTAGGAATGACATCTGTGTCAGAGAGAAGTGTGAGTAAGGCTTACACACCACATCATCCTACTCTATCCACTGACCACACATTGAATCTGTACTTATTATGGTTCTCAACAGAACAGTCATTCAGAATGGCCTCTGAGGGCCACTAATGCAGGAGAGGCCCCATCCCAAATGCTCGCCTTTCTTTTAAGGTCACCTACTGACATTTTACAATAACGATCAACATGCAACATATTGCAAAAGACCGGATACATGGTTTATATTTCCAGTGTTTTTTAAAGTATCTATTCCCTGGATTCAGTGTCTTTTTTTTTATGGAAAAAAAAGAGGCCCCGTTCTGCCCTCTCACTAAAATGTGTTCTGAGTTAGCATTTTTTATATTACTTAATATTTATGATTTGTGCCACTCCTTGTATTGTCTCGTTTGATAAATATTTCACAATACATCAAGGAACGGCAGCACTTTGATTCATCTGCCAACATAAGAACATTTTCAAGGCCACTGAAAGCTCTTTGCACAAGGGCCAAGAATATTCAGCTTCTCCCTCCATGTGGTCATAAGAGTGGATTGATCCTCTAATATGAGAGAAAACATATTTAGAATCATGTTCATTTTCCGTCAAGCTTCCTGGGGTTCCAACTCTGCATAGAATATTCACTGAAATGGACTGTTGTCAGCCACTCTTAATTAATATCAAAACATTAACAGATTAGGAGGACCATTACTGGCATTTCTATAAACCAATGTAACAATTAGTCATTCATAAGCACAGTGCTGAGCAAATCTTGCTGTTAGTCCAGACTGTCGGTTTGTCAGAGATACAACAGCCTTCTATTAATCAGAGGTTACAGCACTTACAAGCAATGAAGCTTTCTCACATTTTATTTCAAATTGGAAGTTCTATTATAATCTACTTAACCTCATGTAATTACAAACCTGTTTGACTTCCTTCTGTAAAACATAAAATAACACATGAAAGAAGTCCAAGAGATCTGGATATGAGAAGTAAATGACAGAATTTTTATTTTTGGTTCAACTACTTTTTAAATTCGGATGAAAATCCTTTCATCATTTACTCTCCCTCATGTCGTTCCAAACCTGTATGTCTTTTTACTGAGAAGGGCACTTCTGTGTTCCACAGAAGAAAGCAAGTCTAGAGATTTGGAATGACGTAAGGGTGAGTAAATGATTAAAGAATTTTTATTTTTAAAGCTGCACTCAGTTTCTCTAGAAAAATGACCTGGTCTGAAACACACAAAATAAGCAACCCCTGGTTTTCATACTCACTGGCTGAAAGACCACGCTCACCTCTGACTCTCATTTATCTATTACTCAAACAAATAAAACAGCAGTTTCCAGAATTAAAAAAGCTTAATGTTACTTACTTGCATAGATGCCACATAATATAAATCGCAAAAGTGTAGGTTTATTTCTTTTTATTACTATAATTGTTTTATTATTTATATTTATACTGTGGGGCTGTTGAATGCCTAAAATAGTTCCAGGCAGGTGTCAATATCACTTTGCCAAATAATTTCAGTTATTTCAATGGTCCTTTTAGCAGACAAGAGCAAAAGAACCAAAATCCACAATGACACTGACCAAGCAAGTAACAGTCATGGCCAAAAAAACAAAAATGCAATTCTGTCAGAAAATGCAACACTTCTCTCAGAAAATTGTTCCAAATGCAAATGTTTTGGTATTCACATGCTTATTGTTTTTGTTTGCACTGGAACAACACACAAAAAAACAAAACAAAACAAAACAAAACTAAAAAAACGAAAAAAAAAATGGACTGGACAAAATTATTGGCACCTTGTCAAATTGTAAGAAATAATTGCTTTTCAAGCATGTGATGCTCCTGTAATTTGTATTTAGACACATCAGTGGCAAGTAACAGGTGTGGGCAATATAGTAATCACACTTGCAACCAGTTAAAATGGAGAAAAATTGACTCAACCTTTGTGTTGTGTATCACACTAAGCATGGAAAAAAGAAAGAAGTGTAAAGTTGTAGAATTGTGGAAAAACATGGAGAATCTCAAGGCTACAAGTCCATCTCTAGGGTTCTTAATGTCCCTGTGTCCACTGTGCGCGAAATCATCAAGAGGTTTACAGCTCATGACACTGTAGCTAACCTCCCTGAACATGGATGGAAAAGTACAACAAAGGATTGTTCGAATGTGGATAAAGAACCCAGATTAACTTCCAAACAAATTCAAGCTGATCTGCAGACACAGGGTACAACAGTGTCAGCTTGCATTATCCGTCGCCATTTGAATGAAAAGGGACGATATGGTAGGACACCACTGCTGACACAAAGGCATAAAAAAGCAAGACTGGAGTTTGCCAAAGCTTACGTGACAAAACCACAATCCTTCTGGGAGTACGTACTGTGGACAGATGAGACAAAAGTAGAGCTTTTTGGTAAAGGACAGAAAAAGAAATGAGGCCTTCAAAGAAAATAACACAGTCCCTACAGTCAAACATGGTTCAAAGATGTTTTGGGGTTGCTTTGCTGCTTCTGGCACTGGATGCCTTGACTGGGTGAACGGTATCATGAAATCTGATGATTACCAAAGAATTTTGGGGCGCAACATAGTTGCTAGCGTCAGAAAGCTGCGTCTCCAACAGAGGTCATAAGTCTTCCAGCAGGACAATGACCCGAAACACACTTCAAAAAAACAAAGTGCTGGAGAGTTCAATAAGTCCAGATCTGAATCCCATATAACACCTGTGGAGACATCTCAAAACAGCAGTTGGGAGAAGGCATCCTTCAAATCTGAATGACCTGAAGCAGTTTACAAAAGAAGAATTGTCCAAAATTCCAGTAGAGAGGTGTAAGAAACTCATTCATGGCTACAGGGAGCGACTGATTTTATTTATTTTTTCCAAAGGGGGTCCTACCAAATATTAAGTTAAGGGTGGCAATAATTTTGTCCAGTGATTTTTTGGGGGGTCTTAGTGGAATTTTTATCAGATTTGACTTTTCTTTTCATTTTTTTGTGTTGTTCCAATGCAAACAAAAAAAATAAATAAATAAACATGTGAGTACCAAAACATTTGCAACTGCAACTATTTTTTTTGGAGAAGGGTTGCATTTTCTGCCAGAATTGTAAGGATGCCGATATTTTGGGCCATGCCTGTAAAGCAAACAACAAGATAAAAATACAGATATGCACACATTGAGTACGGACGCGCACTTGCCTAGAAACATGTTGTCAGCACTGCTCTGACGATTTTTAGGAGTAAAATAGTTTAGCAACTTAAAAAGCTACATGACGTTTTTTTTCAAGCAAGGTAATAATGCCACTGTTCTTGAAGATAATAAACTTACAGATTCGCTATTAGTAGAGACGCTGCTGCTGAACACTGTTCAAAGATGCAGAATCTGGTAATTTCCACACCTGATTAATTTCTCTCTCGCTAATATCTCTATTAATAAGTGATTCATTTGCTATCAGTGGCTCAAAGCACTGTTGCTAGATCTAAAATGACGTTTTAAAATAGGCAGAAGCATGTGATAAGATGCATAAGAAATGAATCCTACACACAACAACATTTTAAGGACAAAAACCTGATGAATGTCTTGTAATACAAGATCTGAACTATATTTGAAGTGTGGCAACCATAGTATAAGCGGAATAATTGACTCCAGTCTGTTAAATTATCAGCAAATAATGCACACCCTAGGTGTAACGGCCACGATATGACGATCATTTAGTCTCCAGCACCACAATTGTCCAGTACTGCAACCTACCTGGAGTCTCCAGAAGTGCAAGGCTTTCAGAAAGTTTGCTTGGGTAAAAAAAAATTCTAAAAAATTACCCTCACTTAATAAGAATAACATGCTGAACTGTTGCATAAAATGCTGAAATGCTGTTTTTAAAAGACTGTTTTTATAGGCTTTATAGACAGATAAGTTGAGAGAGGCTTTTGAAGGACCAGCACCGCATTCTCTTTTACCACTGTTTGTAGAATTTATCTTCCAGAATCTGGCAGTAAGTTTTGGGAGTTCATTTTTAGTCCATCTCTGCAAGACAGACTTTTCAGGATAGGAGGCTAAAAATGAACTCCCAAAGCTTACTGCCAGATTCTGGAAGATAAATTCTTCAAAAAGTGGTACAAGAGGATGTGATGCTCATCCTTCAAAAGTCTCTCAACTTATCTGTTTATAAAGCCTATAAAAAACATCATTTATCCATCTTCATGCATTTCACAACACTTCAGCATGTTATTCTTTTTAAGTGGGGGACATTTTTTTTTTTACCCAAGCAAACTTTCTGGTAGCCTTGCACTTCTGGAGACTCCAGGTAAGTTGTAGTTCTGGAAAATGGTGGCGCTGGAGACTAAATGATTCCTGATGGTTTCACACCTAATTCTTCACCTTAATTCTCAACTCTTTTGCAGTTAACATGTGTCTTTTCTTCTTCACCTGTTTTTTTTCTGACCATGCTGACCTAATGATCACGTCTTAACTTTGCAAATTCTATTATTGCATTAGTACTGCATTCTTTTTTGACTTTTAGTCTGAGTTAAATCTCTTTTTTGGCTCAAAAAAGAAAGAAGAAAACACACACATAATTATGCACACCTGAATATAAGGAGTTGTTCACTTCCAGCCTTCACTGACAAATTTACATCACTTAAGTGATTAAATACAAAATCAATAGTAGTCATTAATATGATCAGAATATGACCTTGCCTAATAATTCTGCACGCACTACACAGTACTGCATATACAAGTACATGAGACACAATAAAATACACATATTTATATAAATACAAGCACATAATTCACAAGCACAAAAGCAGTGAGGGGAAAAACCTCTTGCTCCCATAAAGTATCACCCATAAACAGAGGACAGACTGAGTCAGCCATATGCTGTGGCATGGCGAGGGTTACAGCTGTGAGCGCTTCTCACTGGCCTGGCCTAGACCCAGAGGCTTAATAAAAGGAATTAATGTAGTGAATAATCTGTCAGATTCCCAAACACAGCTGGAGCGGACGTACAGTTCCTCTACATATATATACACGCTCACACGCACACACCTAAACAAACTCCCCCATACTTCAGTTCTAACTCGCACACATGCACATTCAATAATGCCTACACAAACATTCATACAAACTCAAACGCATAAACCCAACACACCCGTCCCTTGTGCCTTCATGTCCTCTTTCTACTAATATGCCCTTCTCCCTGTCCCTGCTGGAGTGCTGGCCCGCTGAGAGACATCCAGCTGATTGTGAAAGCTGTTTTTGCAGCGCCACTGTGAGTGATTACACAATGCTGGCCAAGAATCAGAGAGCTGTGAAGCTCCCCAGCTCAGAGACCCCACTGCAGCCCCCAGGCACAAACCAACAACCATCACCATGGAGCACTGTTTGACCACAGCCACAGCTGCTGTGGAGAAGACCTACTGGGAGGTAAAAACGGGACACAGGCAGCGTCCACATGCAAAATACAAACACAAACACATGTTCACATGCGCAATATTGCATCAATTGGCCTTGGAATTTACAATCACCTTCCACAGCGATGGATGTAAACAAACAAGTGAACCCAGTATAAAACATATGCACATTGTCATTTTAAAATTAAACTATAAACTACAAGAAGAAATAAGCCACATGAATGGGATGCTAATAAAATAGCGGTTAACACAATGGCCTATTTAGGAGCAATGCCTGTTTTCACTAAAACGCAAAACTGCTGTGTGACGTGACACAATCACAGCTATCTGAAAGATATTAGATCCTTAAAGCAATAGATCTTATTTATGCACCTTTTATAGAACCCTTCTTTCTTCTGTAAAACACAAATGGAGAAATCCTGAAGACTCTACAAAAGCATGCAAATGCACCAAGTGTTATAAAAGTTGTCCATATGACCTGAGAGTCTTTAGAAGCCATGCAACAGCTTCCTGTAACCAACAGACTGAAAAGGAGGTTGTTATTCTCAAATATTCACCTTCAATGAGCTTTTAATGAGCTGTTAACTGGTACAAATAGATCGAGTCAGTAGCTGTTTCACCCTGTTTTTATGCGCATTTTGAAGTATCGCATAAGAAACGAGTGATAGAAATGGCTAATTTCAAAAGAAAAACCCTTAGTTCGCAAAAAACGCTTTACGCTCGCTTGAGGTGGTTTTTGACTAGTGTGAAAAAGTGTTTAAAAAGTCATCAAAAAAGTCATGTGACTTTGCGCTATGGGACTAACCAACGGACCGATCTGAAATGACATTATGGTCTTTTTGAAATGCCCAAGCAAACTCTGCTGTCAAAGTATTTCTGTATAATTGCCTCCCAGAACTGTCTTACAGCAGCATTCACCTCCGAAAGCAGTGAAAAATTTTATTTTATCTGCTCATTCTGAGACGCAAGGTAATAGAATTATTATATTTACTGGTTTCTCCTACTTTTTTTAGTGATATTTACTGCCAGTTTATCAGGAAGTGACGATTTTGTTCCTTTGAGGAGCAGGAGCTTGTTCAGTCTTCAACTGGAATATAGTCCAAGAGACATTTTAAACACTTTTATGAAGATTGAAGTTTGTGAAATTCCAGTATAAATTCAGTTTAATTGCATGGAAAGGAGCAACCAGTACATTATTAAAAAATTATTCTTCAGTGTTCCACAGAAGAAACTAATATGGGTTAGGAAAAACACAATAAGGCTAAGCAAATGTCAGAATTGTAATTTTTAAACTATTCCTTTTGGAACAATGCTATTTAGGACAAGCAGAGCTAAGCTGCTTAGATGTCAAGCCTAAATTAAAATGGCAAGCAAATGGTAAAATACTTTCTAGGAAGTTTGCTCTTCTGTTCCCACAGTCAAAAAAGAAAGAAAAAAAAACCACACACACACACACACAGTCAAACAGGGAAAAGAGAGAAATATGGAAAAAGATAAAGGACACTTAATTAAATGTAGTGAGGACTCTGGGATGATTCCTACTTTGAGGAATGATTCTCTGGAGCGTCAATCATTTTTACGACTCACAGACAGCTGACAGATCCAGCCTCGCTGGCTCAGCTCCACTCGCGACCACTGCTAGGCTTAGCAGCTTTATGTAGGCAAGAAAACAAACCCTAAACACTGACTCAAATACAGTACACCATTTTCACTCTACCAAAACAACCATATCAGTGGCAATCATGTTTGACAAGACCTTTAAAGCAAAAAGGAACGTGGATTAGGTCAAAAGCGCCGAGCCTGGAAGCTGCAATGGTCTTTGTCAAAAAGTCTCCAACTAGTCTGCGAGTCCGGATCAATTCAGAGAGGTTTCCTGACAAATAGCATCACATTTTATCTACAAAACCCCTTTTTCACTTATTTAGTGATTTATCTCTCAGCTTAAAAGCTCGTGGCCCTGTGATTGTTGTTTTTCTACAGTGCTCCATTTGGTTAACATTTCTGCTTTATCATACATCTAACTCTACATTTGGGTAACTCCTACAAAAACACACAGGGAGACTGTCTCACACTATCCCGATCCAAAAACTGCCTCGGAGCTGTAAAATATATACCCACGCAATCCCCTGACACAAACCCACACATACAAACGTACACACTCCCACACAAATACACACGCACGACCCTAGCGCCTGAGAAAACTGCAAACTGGCAGTTGTCCAATATCAACACAGAAAGGTCAAAGTTCACATCAACATTTTCTTCGTCCTCCTGAGACGATGCAGCTTTTCAAACTGGGTCAAGATTTATCCCGGTTCAGGGGCAATTTTCAAGGGTCACAAGAGATTGCTGCGATTTTACCAGGAGACAGAGGTGTGCTTTCAAGAGCAAAACCTCACTCCCTGCCCAAATATTTCCATTCCAACTCTTGTTTAGGAGGCCACGCTCAAACTGTCCCGAGAGCCACGAGAAGGACTTTATGGGGTTTGCCGCTCCTTTTCAATTAGTCCAGTGTCGCAAGATGTGCCACAGCGGGTCTATTCCGCCACAATGGCGCTGGGACCCTCCCCAGGAGAGAGCGAGGGAACACTCACAGATCAGAGCCGCTAAAGCCAACTTTATTAAGGTATTTGCCAGACTAAAGAACAAGAAACATCTCAAAGGACTACTAAAGTTAACCGACCAACACACCCACACACTCCGAAGAGATAAAAAGAGATAAATTCTCATTTCATCACCTATTTTAGCTGAGCCAAATAAACTGGATAAACCAAGAGGTTAACAGTAAAACTAGAATCTATTTAAATGTTAAGTCTGTGATTTACAGCCTAACAACTAAATCAAATCAACACAGTGTAGGAAAGTAGCACTCTATTAGTAGTTTTGCAGGTAGACTGACCTCTGAGAATTGTAAGCTGAATATATTAGGGCTGTCAAAATATTTTGAATTTTAAAATAATTAATTACATGACATACAAATATAGCCATTTAGCGCTCACGAACCGGCCAAGAGAAGCCTCACCTCGGCCAGATCTTCTGGAATTTACCGCTGGCTCTGATGTCTCTACAGTGGTTAAACATGAGATACAATTCATTTGGGGTAAATCTAACAGGCTGTCGTTGGTCTCATTAATCTATTATTTGTTCCAGAGCAAATAGTTTTGGCAAAATCTCATCATGTTTATGGAAATTCAACACTTTATATCAGAGCGCTGCCTGTGTACTTTTGACTGAATTGCCTAGCTGTTATTGTTTATTATTATTATTCAATAAATATTATTTTATATAAATAATAGTAGTATTTAAAGGGGGTTACAATGGTGTTTCATGTATTCAGAGTTGTTTACAGTGTTAAACAGTTGGATTCTCATGCTAAACTTGGCCAAAGTTGAAAAAAATAATTTGGATGAATGACATAGAATTTGTGTGCCGAAAATCTTACTTCCGGGTCGTTACAAGTTTCGGCTGTTTTTTTTTTCTCGATCGTGGCATTAATGACGTAATCGGTGGTGGAACTCCTTATATGAGTATTTCTCCCGGAAAAGCGTGTCAGTGCACACATAGACTAGAGTGTGAGACTTATTCGGCTGCACTGCTGAAAGGGATTTACTCGGGAGGAATGACTCTAAAGATGTGTGGTTTTGGTTAAAAGGCAAAGATAACTTTGCTCAGCTTCTGAAGAACCCAGGGTTACGTGAACAGTGGATGCAGTTCCTTTTTCCGGGGCAGCAATGGAGTTTTGCAAGTGTGTTTGTTGACGAACGTTTCATATACAAGGCCCAGTTTGACGCTGGATTTGCACATTGTTTGATGCTGAAAGATGGAGCGGTCCCAGCTATAAAAGATCCCAGTCATGATTCAGAACTGCAGATGGTAAGTGAAACGGCATCAACTGTCTGTGCTTTATTGGAAATCCTTGCGCTCCACCCACGGCGCGCCTCCAGAAGCTCAGCTTTTTCCGGAGAAACTCTGAAAGCTGTATTTTTATTTTAGAAATATGATAAAACTAAGACTTTTTGGAGATATTAAGGATAAAGTACTACTCTATAGGTACTCAAGATTAACATGAGATTAGGTGAAACTGTGTATGTTATGTACCCTTTAATACCCTGAGAAACGGTGTGTGTGTTTGTGACAAAAGACAGGAAAGACTGTTATAAATGGACATGCACTGATCAGCACTATCATCAGAAATCACCCTTAACAGATGAAAGGATATTAACATTACAACAAAGATAATGCTTTCCTCAGCGGACATTCAAACTAATGTTTTATTGTGAATATGAGATTAAGCTAAAGAATGAATGTTTCAGATGTATCAGATGCAGGTAATCACACTCGCTCAGTCCATCTCTCTCATAATACTCTATTACACATAATACAGTGAGCTTTTAATACAGTAATACAATAAGCTTTTAATGAAGCAACTCAACGTTCCTTCATTACTAGTTCTAAAATTACATTTTCGAATTGGGCTCAGCTGTTAAACTGTTAAACAGAGATTTGAATCTGTGGTAGAAGGAAGCAGTTCTGCATAAAAGAGGGTTTTTAAAGACACTCTGTTGTTGTTTATTATGTATTTACACACTTGTGTTGTTATAAATGCAACATCACACTCATAGACGTGCGATAAGGCTGTATATTTGCACGCTATGATTACCTATCCCAAAAAACAGCCATATCTCACACATCTATGAGTGTAATATTGCTCATATATTTACTATTTACAATATATAAAATGTAATGTATTCCTGTGAGGCAAAACTGAATTTTCTGTATTCAGTGTCACATGATCCTACAGAAATCATTGTAATTTACTGATTTGCTGTTTAAGAAACGGTGAAATCGTGATAAAATTTATTTTTTCCAGCATTCTTTGACTGAATGTTCCAACGAGCAGCATTTATTTGAACTAGATCTTTGTAAAAATGTAAAATATTGGGCCTCATCCAGCTGTTTTTGAACACAAAACCATACTAGCACAAAGTCCAAAAACTTGAAAAACTTTCCATCTTCTAACAGAGCTCTGTGTGGTATGCACACAGAAAACACAATGACTGATGCTTCAATTGGGAATGACAGATTAAATGGATCACACTCCACCAGAATATGTCATTCCCACATCAAGACAGATTGAGGGTGAATGCAGACAGGGAATAAGCAAGCATCTAGAATTCATTACCTCATGTTAATATACTGGCACCAAGCGTATAGTTATGTGTGTTACCATAAATTTTTTAATTTAACATTCATATGTATGGAGTCATTTGACTTCACAATGTCAGCACATTCACACTGGAGAGTTTTCAACTGGCGACAAAGAAAGGAGAGAGAGACAGACGTGTCTACACTCTCATACTGCATGAGATAGGTCTTTCTTCTCCAAAAAATGTAAACGTGTGGATTAAAAAAAGACTATTTATACCAACCAGACTAATTAGGTTTTATTTATAGCTCATTTCTTAAAATAGGCTCCACTAGCAATGTGCACAGTTGGCATTCATTAAACTTGGTGAGGAAAAAGAGGGCACTGTTATCACAAATGGCAGCCTTGTGTTCTATGAAAAATGAGCTTTTTCTTTCACAGCCCCATGAGAGAAGGCCAATGACCTTTTTATTTCCCCCCAAACAGCAAGGTGGGGGGAAGACAGACAGTGGTGATGCTGTAAACTTCAGAAAGTGAAAGAAAACTTTCCAACAAACTTTATGTTCTTCAAACTAGTTTATGATTTTTACATTTTGATGTTTGATTTTGGCAAAATTGTACAGAACGTCATGCCAGTTCATTAAAACCGTGTCCTGTGTGCCATACAAAAGAGGTTTCATGAAGTACCCCACTTCTCCACAACAAAAAGAATTAAGAAAAAAAAAACTGTGAAATGTAATTATAAGTTCATTTCTGATTCCAAAATGTTGACGTCAGAGAGCTGCCACTTTGATCACATGTAATGAAATGTAGATTCAGAATAAACTACAGCTCTGGATCAGTTTACATCAATCCTTCATGAACGCAAGGGTGTTCATTCCATTTTTCAGAGCCAAAGTCCGGCTTCAAATAGAAATAAATATATTTCATTCCATGTGACACAGTTGATTTTCACATAGCCCTTTACTGCCGTTTGTTTATCGAAAACTCCAAACGGGTTTTCCCTCTCGGAAAGAGCACTGCGGCTCTGATGTTTGCTGTGCGCATATTCCATTTCAAAGCCATGTGGCTCCCTCTTTCTCTGTCAAAGAGCCTCTGTAACTCCCTCTCTTGATCTCTTCCCTACATACACATCTGTCTATCCACCAACATGTGCAGAAAAAATGAAGGAAAATAGGAATAGGGTCCAAAGGTGCTCCATCAACCTCTCACGTTATTAGTGATGGTCCCTCCTCTGTTTTCAATCCCTTAAAAACTGTTGGACAGAGGGAAACACTCACTTAAAAGCTTTTCCTGGACCGAGACTGCATTAGTTCAGAGTGCATGAAACCCCTGCCACCAGGTTACTGATCGACAATCCCTCAGTGCCCATTATAAAAAGCCTAGAGAGAGTTCGAAGGCAATAATCTACTATATACCGGCATGTTTGACTTCCAAGCGGGGAGGCAAATACGCAGGTCTCTGAAACTTTGCATCAATCACATGCTTACACCAGATGGAGGCTTGTGTTTTTTATTAAGCACCGTGTGTTAGAGATATTAACCATACTGCCAGAGGACAAGATCACGTTCCCATCGATATCAGGTTGTTTTTGATTTGATTTCTGATGTACCTCTGGGAATGTGCTTGGGCGGGGATGACAAGACTAAAGAGGATGGAAAATCATAGATAATGTAAGTTATGAGATCACAGAACCACCTTATTTTTCAACACAGAAGTAAGCTGTTTCCTGTGAATGTAGAAGTCTTTATTTGCTATCCACCTTTTTCCTCCCCAAATGATGGGAGTAACTTCCATTAAACTGTAAACAAACAGTGACTGCCAATAAAATTGTTTAAACGTTGGCTCTATGAATGCCATAATAATAATTTGCAAAAACTGGGTACAGTGAGGTCACATTTTTCTCCTCACACCACAAACATCAAAAAAGAAACATAAAAGTGTAAACGTATTAACAAATTACTATGGGTAGACTATAAATAACAACAAAAGCTCAGGTAAGTCTTTCAGCAGCAATATTATGAACATCTTAAATATTACTAGTGATATACTCACCAGCTACTTTATTAGGTACACCTGTTCAACTGCTTGTTAATGCAAATATCTTATCAGCTAGTCGAATGACAGCAACTCATGGTCAACACAATCCGCTGAAGTTCAAACTAAGCATCAGAATAGGAAAGAAAGGTGATTTAAGTCACTTTGAACATGGCATGGTTGAAGGTTTAAGCACTTTTGAAATGGCTTATTTTCATGCACATCCATTTCTAGGGTTTACTATGAAAGTCTGTTTCCACCACTGAATAAAAAATAAAAAAGGTAATTGTGATGTTACTTGCAATTCTGACTTTCTTTTCTCAGAATTGTGATATAAAGTCAGAACTGTGATATATTAGCTTTCAATTCTAAGAAATGAAGTCAGAATTGTGCAATATAAACTTGCAATTGCGAGTTATAAAGTCAGAATTGCAAGATGTAAACTCGCAATTCTAACTTTGTTTCTCAAAATTGTGGCACAAACTTGCAATTGCAAAACAAAATAAAGTCGCAAATCTAAGAAATAAAGTCAGAACTGCTAGATATAAACTCACAATTCTGACTTTTTCTCAGAATTGTGTGATATAAACTCAATTGTGAGTTATAAAGTCAGAACTGTGATATATTAACTTTCAATTCTGAGAAATGAAGTCAGAATCGTGTGATATAAACTTGCAATTGCGAGTTATAAAGTCAGAATTGCAAGATGTAAACTCGCAATTCTAACTTTGTTTCTCAAAATTGTGTGATATAAACTCACAATTCTGACTTTTTCTCAGAATTGTGTGATATAAACTCTCAATTGTGAGTTATAAAGTCAGAACTGTGATATATTAACTCTCAATTCCGAGAAATTAAGTCAGAATTGTGATATAAAACTCGCAACTGCGAGTTATAAAGTCAGAATTGCAAGATATAAACTTGCAATTCTGAATTTGTTTCTCAGAACTGCCTCATATAAATTTGCAATTGCAAGACATAAACTCAATTCTAAGACATAAAGTCAGAATTGCTAGATATAAACTTACAATTCTGACTTTCTCAGAATTGTGTGATATAAACTCTCAGTTGTGAGTTATAAAGTCAGAACTGTGATATATTAACTCTCAATTCAGAGAAATTAAGTCAGAATTGTGATATAAAACTCGCAACTGCGAGTTCTAAAGTCAGAATTGCAAGATATAAACATGCAATTCTGACTTTGTTTCTCAGAACTGTATGATATAAACTCACAATTGCGAGACATAAACTCACAATTCTAAGAAATACAGTCAGAATTGCAAGACAAACATACAATTCTGCATTTTTTCTTGCAATTCTGAGAAAAAGTCAGAATTGTGAGTTTATATCTTGCAATTCTGAATATATAACTAAAAATTAAGAGTTTATATCTCGCAATTCTGACTTCAAAACTTGCAATTGCTTGTTAATATCACACAAAATTTCTCAGAATGGCAAATTTATATCCTGAAATTCTGACATTATAACTCACAAATGCAAGTTTATTCCTCACAATTCTGAGGAAAAAAGTCAGAATTATGAGATACAGGGGTTGGACAATGAAACTGAAACACTTGGTTTTAGACCACAATTAGTACGGTGTTGGGCCTCCTTTTGTGGCCAATACAGCATCATTTCGTCTTGGGATTGGCAAATACATGTCATGCACAGTAGCCAGAGGGATTTTGAGCCATTCCTTTTATAGAACAGTGGCCAGGTCACTATGTGATTCTGGTGTAGGAAAACGTTTCCTGACTCGCTTCTCCAAAACATCCCAAAGTGCAATAATATTCAGATCTGGTGACTGTGCAGGCCATGGGAGATGTTCAACTTTACTTTCATGTTCATCAAACCTCTCTGTCACCAGTCTTGCTGTGTGTATTAGTGCATTATCATCCTTATACATGGCACCACCTTTAGGGTACAATGTCTGAACCACTGGGTGCACACTTTGCTCTTACTGGTGGAATGTGCAATAAGTGAAGATTGGCCACTAGGCTGCGTAAATATATATGAAACCTCCAACACTATATTGGCCAGTGTTTCAGTTTCATTGTCCAACCCCTGTAAGTCACAATAACCTTTATTCTTTATTCAGTGGCCCTGAAACGGCTTCCACAGGTTACAGAGAATGAATGGTCAGACTAGTTTGAGCTGCTAGAAAGACAACAATATCTCAAATAACAACTCATTGCAACTGAGGTATGCAAAAGAACATTTCTGAATTCATAACAGGACAGGCTACAGCAGCAGAACACCACAACAGGTGTCACTCCTTTGAGCTAAGAAGGAAACTGAGGCTACAATTCACATAGGCTCATTTAAAAGTGGACAATAAAAGATTGGAAAAAGGTCGCTTGGTCTGACGAGTCTTGATTTCTGCCGTGACATTCAAACAATAGGATCAGAATTTGGCGTAAACAACAGGATAAGGATCCATCCTGCTTTATATCAGTGGTTCAGGCTGGTGATGGTAATGGTGTGGGGGATATTTTCTCAGCACACTTTGGCCCCTTAGCACCAATGAAGCGTTGTTTAAACATCACAGATCCTCAAATCAGCTCAAACTGGTTTCTTGAACACGACAGTGAGTTCACTATACTCAAATTGCCTCCACAGTCACAAGATATCAATCCATTAGAGCACCTTTGGGATGTGCTTGAACAGGAGATTTGCATCATAGATGTGCAACCGTTAAATCTGCAACAACTGTGTGATGCCATCATGTAAATATGGTTATGTAACATACACATATTAATCAAAATTGGATATTTCAAAATACTTTCTCTAACTGACAGATAAAGCTATTTCTCTGCTTTAGAAATATTCCAGTAAGCATAAACACTGGTTGTGATTAGAGGTGGAAAATAGTAGAAAATGGTTTCAAAATACCATGTAAACAAAAAAATTATAAAGAGGTGTGAGGATTTGGGGAGAAAAACAGGAGAGACCCCAACTGTTCAGTGTTTGTTGTCTTTTACATATTAATTTAAGAGGAACAGAACACAGCTAATGACCTGAAAAGGCCTTTGTCACTAATATTATGATTGACAACAAAATCCTATTAAAATACCTGACTGATAAAAATGGAGCATGACAGTAAATATATAGCTCATTCAGTTAAACCTGACAGATGACGATTATTTGTAGCGCAACTTTTTTATTTGATATGATTTGCATAGTTATTTTGAGTGGATGTTCCTCAAACCACAAGTGGCATTTAAAAGGTCAATAACTAAAAGAATAACATAAGTACCAGTTTGCAACATGAAACAGCACAACAAACTATTTGTGTACAGCTAAAATAACTGGAAGCAGCTGGCCTTGCACATTCAATTTAAAAAAATGTCCTTTTCCTCTCTACATTAAAAATATGGTGGATGCTTGTGCTTTTAATATCTGAAGAACGTACTGTACGAATTCTGCTTAATATGCAGTCCATTATACACAGTGAATCACCATCAGGTGGTCAGGTGTGTTTATCTATTTATAAATGTTTATCCAACAGATTTCCAGAGGAACTGGAAGTCCAGAGACCCAAGGACATGTGTGTGAGGTTTGTACATGTGCTCCTACCCGGCTAGTGAGAGCAGCCTGCCTGCTGAGCAGCTGGTCTCTGTCTGTGCACATCTGAGAAGGCAGATCCTTCGGCAGCCGGTTCTCCTCCACCTCGCTGCTCTCGCCTGATACGTCACCAGAGGAATAGCATGGCAGGAAACGATAGAATATACATGTGTTCTAATTATACCCTGATACCTCAGCAGAGCCATCGTGAGCTCATTCAGAGGGTAGAGTAGCCTACCTGTGGGCGTATCAGCCAGGTTTCTGGTGATGATCTCACGGATGCGGGCAGGAACCGGTGTGACGTTGGACTCCTCCTCATCTCCCCGTAAAGTGTAAGCCTTCTCCTCTGTACTGCTATCTGGGTTAAGCAGTGTCTCCTCCAGCTTCTGCATTATCAGCATTATCAGCACAAACTACAATCAGGTGACCTAGTCTAACTGCAAATTTAAAAACTCTAAACGTTTTGATGCTTGGTAATAAAACGTTATGTATTATTTAATTGAGAATGTATTATTTATTGTAACTAGTTCATCATGTCTCTGTTTCAGTTTCGTTGGATGTCACAACAGCACAAGGAAGTGAGTCACCTGTCTTCAAGTTTCACAGAAGAACCTGAAACTGACCCAGTGATCGACCTTAATTTGTTGAAACATTGCAAGGCTCGTTAATATTAAATCAAGCTCTCTCCTCTTTCATTCACACATGCTGTTTTGAATAGGTAACAGTGCAATAACCTATTTAAGTTACAGCTGGTGAAGATCAGCTTTCCTGCTGGAAAACACGCACCTGAATCACGGCTTCCAGTCCTTGATCCCCTTCACAACTCATCTGGAAACTGGTAGTGATCCAATGCACTTTAAGGGAACAGCGACGTTTTTCCAATTGTCCTCAATTCGTACTGAGACTTTAAAGCGTCTTAAACCCTTAAACAGGGTTTAGCAAGTTGATATGCACGCTAATAAAGTATTAAAGGCTTCAAAAGTTTTGCTCTGTAGGAATAAAGGTTGCAGAGTGCTTTGCACGAAATATCAATGCTTTAATAACGCGCAAAAGCAAATGAACGCAAAATATTTCGTGCTAGAGTAAAGCCACAAGTGCAAAAGTTGCAATCACAGCACAAGCTCGAGGTGGGTGCCTATGGTTGCCAGAGAAACCAGACGCTCTGGTGTGTTGTCATGAGAATTAAAACGCAAGCTTTCCGGCTTCCATAGTTACAGACGCTGCAGGTCACGACTGCACAAATACAACACTGTTTATTCCAGTCATTGTTGGCACTTTGTTAAAAATCCATTGCAATAATGAAAACTAACATGGTTTTAATCAACACGATTTAGTTATAAACATCATAAAACCTTTTTTTTCTGAACAAAAACATGTATTTCGAAATACAATCAAACAAAAAAGACTTGCCAATCAGGTTGCCAATGTTATTAGAATAAGGTTTAAAAAACAAGTTAAAATTCTACAATAAAATGAACGTTTGGATTCATAGAGGAAAACATAATACACTAAAAAAAAAAAAAGTGGTCTGGCTCGTAATCATAAAGGAACCACTTTAAGTGCTATATAGGATCTATCTTTAAAGGTGTTTTTTGTTAAATGGTGCAATGTAGAACCATAAGAGGAATCTCCTTATGATACTTCACTTGCTATGGATGGGAATTTACTACAATTGGAAAAGCTGTTCTGGATCACTTTTAAGCCGTTCTGAGTTTATAAAGTCTTGTGTAGGGGGCCCTGGAATATTTCCTTGTTAACCATGTTATCATTAGGAAATACACTGTTTTTAAATGTCTTTTTTTCTTTTCCCCAACTAAACTAAGAGACCAGAAGAGAGTTAGAGAACCTTTAAAGAACTATACAGGGGCTAAACAAGTTTTTTGTATGGCAGTAGTGCTATACAGCACCTCAACCACGCTAAAAAAAAATGCTGAAGGACCATACTGGGCTTCACAGGTTCTTTAAATGGTAGTGATGCTATATAGCACCTCAACCACCCCAAAGAACTGCTGAAGAACCATACTGGGCTTCACAGGTACTTTATAAGGTTGCAAATCTATATAGCACCCCAACCACCCCAAAGAACTGCTGAAGAACCATACTGGGCTTAACAAGTACTTTATAAGGTTGCAAATCTATATAGCACCTCAACCACCCCAAAGAACCACTGAAGAACCACACTGGGCTTAACAGGTTCTTTATACGGTAGTGATGCTATATAGCACCTCAAACACCCCAAAGAACTGCTGAAGAACCATACTGGGCTTCACAGGTTCTTTAAATGGTAGTGATGCTATATAGCACCTCAACCACCCCAAAGAACTGCTGAAGAAATGCTGAAGAACCATACTGGGCTTAACAGGTACTTTATAAGGTTGCAAATCTATATAGCACCTCAACCGCCCCAAAGAACCACTGAAGAACCACACTGGGCTTCACAGGTTCTTTAAATGTTAGTGATGCTATATAGCACCTCAACCACCCAAAAGAACCGCTGAAGAAATGCTGAAGAACCATACTGGGCTTAACAAGTACTTTATAAGGTTGCAAATCTATATAGCACCTCAACCACCCCAAAGAACCACTGAAGAACCACACTGGGCTTAACGGGTTCTTTATACGGTAGTGATGCTATATAGCACCTCAAACACCCCAAAGAACTGCTGAAGAACCACACTGGGTTTAACAGGTTCTTTATAAATTTGCGAAGCTATAAAGCAGGGATAGGCAATGTTGGTCCTGGAGTGCCGATGACATGCAGAGTTTAGTTCCAACTCTAATCAAATGCACCTGAACAAGCTAATCAAGGTCTACAGGATTACTAGGGCTTCAGGCAGGTGAGGGTTTTTTTCAGGGCTGAAGCTAAACTCTGCAGGATATCAGCACTCCATGGCTGATGTTGCCTATCCCTGCTATATAGGCTCTCAACCACACCAAAGAACCACTGAAGAACCACACTGGGCTTCACAGGTTCTTTATAAGGTAGTGATGTTAGATAGCACCTCAAACGCTCCAAAGAACTGCTGAAGAACCACACTGGGCTTCACAGGTTCTTCACACATTAGTGATGCTATATAGCAGCTCAGCCAGCACAAAGAACATGAAGAACCCATTTTTTCTGTGTGTGTATAAGATATATATATGTAATCATCCATTATATTTAAATGTCAGAACTAAAGGCAATTTAATTCAAAGATTTTCATTTGTCACATATAAGGCAAAGAACAGCTAGCTAAATTATGTAAAAAAAAACAACAACAACAACAACAACAACAAAAACCTTATCAAACATTTATAATACTGCCAAAACTCACTATACAAAATGTAACTTTGATTTTGCACCAAAGCCAGTCAAGATTTAGGGGACAGAACAGATATTAAGTCTCTTCAGGAAAGATTTCAGTCCACTGTGAAGTATCCAGGAAGATGGAACAGTAACCACTGTAAGTCCAGAGCCTGGGAAGGAAGCACTCCACCTTCCAAGTGTTGGATGCACGGTTGTATACTTCCACTTCCACACCGTAATCCCCCTCCATGCCCTTCCAGTGCCCCCCAGTCACATATAACTGCCTACCTAGAACCACCAAATCCCCATTCTCATGAAGAGTGTGTAGAAACTGAATCTGGGAAGAAAAACAGCAAACATAAAAACAGTAGTCAGTCTCAAAGGACTGTGATTTTCTGTGTAAAAAGAATTATGAATATTATCAAAAACTCACTTTTTCCCACATATTACCATCAGGGTTATACAGATAGACCTTTTTGGTGTTATCTGCGATGAGGTAAATGCCTCCATCCATAGAAACAGAGCGGGGAGAAGAAAGATATTTGGGAATGAAAGGAGAACAGATGATACACCAGCTATCTGTTGAAAAAGAGAAATCTTTTTAACAAAAATATACTAAAACTACACAGTATTGAATTGTAGTAGCACGACTAGATGTTGGCAGGGCTCCATATGTGTATAACATTATAATTTACACTGTGTCTTGTAAAGTGTCTCATAAAATTGTTCTGAATTATTAGTTCCAACAATCTGAAATGAGAAGCTCTTGGTTTGTTTTTTTACTGATATTCGTAATGCCTATTAATAACAGTTAAATACATCTGAACCATAGTGACATGTGTTGTTTCTTACCTATTACAGGATTGTAGCACTGCATAGTCAGGGCATTATATTTAACAGCACAAGAACCAATGAGGTAAAGCTTTCCTTCACAAGATGTGGCTGTAAAGTTAGTCACATACTTCAGCGCTGGGCCTGTTAGAGTCCAGCAATTACTGAATGGGTCGTAATGTTCAACTTCAACATAATCCATTGTAGTTCCTGTCAATGAAAAGACAATACAGTGTCTTACACAAAAATATCCAGTTCTGCATGGACATTTACCTGAAACCATTTGTCAGAAACCTGTTGGAAACTGATTTGTTTTCTTACCCCCAATTACATAAATCTCTCCATTGAGAGTTGCAGAAGAGTGGTTAGTCCTGGGCCGCAACATTGGAGCAACTGTGACCCACTTCCCCTCACGAGTGATGTACTTCCAGGTCTCTGTGGTGGACCAGGTGTTGGACTGAGACCCTCTTGATCCTCCTAAGAGTTAGAAAAAAAGTTTTTTCCACACCGTGTAAATTCAAATGAAGGCTTGCTGATTTATTTGAATACATTTTCAGCTCAAAAGGACGGTTTAAATGTCCCAGTTGGTGACCAGACTACATCAAGCAATACCGCATCAAGTTTCCCAGGTCATCACAAAGTTAATGTTCTGCTTCTTTGTGCTCTAGTCCCCACATTTCTAAAGTGGCTTCAGGTCTTATGTGAGCCTTAGCAGGATTGTCTATAAGGCAGGGGACTGTTTTAACTTAGGATCTCCTAATCCTCAATGGAGATGACATTCCATTCATGTGTGCAATAAAACGATAAATCTCACTGATCCTTTCCCTAAGGGCCTAGTCTCTATAAATACCCGGAAAATCTGTGGATTTGTTTTCTCTAGGTAAAAATAGAAGTGGTCTCCTGCTTTCATTTTTTTTCCTTGTCATTATGCAGTCCAGACCAACCAATCAGCAAATTATCCATATTCCTATAAATATTGTGAAGAAAACCTTTAATGATATGCAAGCTACAGCCTTCAGCAACAGCTAAATATCTATTGAAAGAGTTCAGCTTACCTGTGACATACACATTGTTATTTAAGGAGACGACAGAATAACCCCATTTATTGTAGTTGGGAAAATCAGGTAGCTGAAACCACTGGCCTATGAAAAAAGGAATAAAACACATATAAAATTATAAAAAATCAAATGTACAGTATGTAGAGTGAATAAGACCTTATCACATGACAACCCGCTAGTACATAACATTGACTATTGATTATTTTGACACTAACAGTCAACAATTTGGACGTACATAGTCACTTTTTTGTTACTGTTTCAACATTTCAAGATAATAGTAAAGAGAAATATGAAATACATTAAATAATAAAAACGATTTATAGTGATGTGAAACATCCTGTGATGCTTTTATTTTGACTGCTTTTTCTTATTCAATTCAACTTAACTATTTAAAAATTTACAATTTTGTATTGTAAAGAAATTATACATGAGCCAATTTGCCTGCAAAACTAATTTCAAGCATTTAAGAATAAGATTCTAGATGCAAAGATTTCTAGGATCATATTAAATATAACTTCTAAAGGGGACACCGGATGCCCATTTTCCACAAGGTTGTTATGATTATTTAAGGCCTTCATGAAATGTCTGCAACATACTTTAGTTAAAGGGTTAGTTTACTCAAAAATGAAAAATAGACCATTATTTACTCACCCTCAAGGGATCCTAGGTATATATGACTTTCTTCTTTCAGTCAAATCCTATCAGAGTTGTATTAAAAATTATCCTGACTCTTTCATGCTTTATAATGGCAGTGGGCGGGTGTTTCTATTCAACAGTCCAAAAGAAGTCCAATAAAGTGCATCCATCCATAATAAAAAGTGCCTCCGGGGGGTGAATAAAGGCCTCCTTCACTGAATCAATGTGTTTTTGCATTAAAAATACCCATATTTAAAATGTAATAATCACTTTTCTCTAGCTTGTGCTATGATGTAGGATGTACAGTCATGGCCAAAAACATCGGCACCCTTGCAACCCTTCTCTCAGAAAATTGTTGCAGTTGCAAATGTTTTGGTACTCACGTTTATTTTTTGTTTGTTTGTTTGCATTGGAACAACACAAATAAAACAGAAAAGAAAAGTCAAATTTGATACAATTCCACACAGAACCCAAAAAATGCAGTGGCACCCTTAACTTTTGGTAGCTTAATATTTGGTAGCACCCCCTTTGGAAAAAAATGACTGAAATCAATCGTTTCATGTAACCATGAATGAGTTTCACACACCTCTCTGCTGGAATTTTGGACTAGGTCATTCAGATTTGAAGGAGGCCTTCTCCCACTGCTGGTTTGAGATCTCTCCACAGGTGTTCTGTGGGATTCAGATCTGTACTCATTGCTGGCCATTTCAAAACTCTCCAGCACTTTGTTTGTAGGCATTTCTGAGTGCTTTTTAAAGTGTGTTTCGGGTCACTGTCCTGTTGGAAGACCCATGACCTCTGGTGGAGACGCAGCTTTCTGACACTGGCCACTATGTTGCGCCCCAAAATTCTTTGGTAATCATCAGATTTCATGATACCGGTCACACAGTCAAAACATCCAGTGCCAGAAGCAGCAAAGCAACCCCAAAACATCTTTAAATCCCTCCATCATGTTTTACTGTAGGGTGTTTTTTTTTTGAAGGCCTAATTTTTTTTCTGTAAACAGTGCCATAATATTCTTTACCAAAAAGACTTTTGTCTCATCTGTCCACAGTACGTTCTCCAAGAAGAATTGTGGTTTTGTCACATAAGTTTTTGCAAACTCCAGTCATGTTTTTTTATGCCTTTGTGTCAGCAGTGGTGTCCTACCATAGCGTCCCTTTTCATTCAGATAGATGCGACCTGACGAGCTGACACTGTTGTACCCTGTGTCTGCAGATCAGCTTGAATTTGTTTGGAAGTTATTTGGGGTTCTTTATCCACCAATCGAACAATCCTTCACTGTTATTTTTCATTAATTTTGCTCTTCCGTCCACGTCGAGGGAGGTTAGCTACAGTGCCATGGGCTGTAAACCTTTTGATGATATTGCACACAGGGGACACAGGAACATTAAGATCTCTGGAGATCGACTGGTAGCCTTGAGATTGTTAATGTTTTTCCACAATATTTTCTCTCAAATCCACAGACAACTTCAACATTTCTTTCTTTTCTTCATGCTCAGTGTGACACAAAACACAAAAGTTGAGCCAATTTGTCTCAATTTTAACTGGTTGCAAGTGTGATTATTATATTGCCCACACCTTTTACTTGTCACAGCTGAGTCTAAATACAAATTACAGGAGCATCACATGCTTGAAAAGCAATTATTTCTTACAATTTTGACAAGGTACCAATAATTTTGTCTAGTCCATTTTTGAGTTCTGCGTGAAATTTTATCAAGTTTGACTTTTCTTCTGTTTTGTGTGTGTGTGTGTGTGTGTGTGTTGTTGTCCCAGTGCAAACAAAAACAATAAGCATGTGAATATCAAAACATTTGCAATTGGAACAATTTTCTGAGAGATGTGTTGCATTTTCTGAGAGAATTGCACAGGTGCTGATATTTTTGTCCATGAATGGCTTGCACGTATACGTCATCCACCAGGAATGGCTTGCACGTATGACAGTTAGCACAAGCTAGAGAAAAGTGTTACGTTTTAAATATACAACGCATCGATTCACCACAGGAGGCCTTTATTCACCCCCTGGAGCAATTTTTATTGTGGATGGATGCGCTGTATTGGACTTCTTTTGAACGGTTGAACAGAAACACCCACCCACTGCCACTATAAAACTTGAAAAAGCTAGGAATTTTTAATATAACTCAGATTGGATTTGACTGTAAGAAGAAAGTCATATACGCCTAGCATGCCTCAAGGGTGAGTAAATAATAAGTTTAAATTTTTGGTCAAACTAACCCTTTAAAATTCCTCAATGGTTGTGTAAAACAACACCTTATCAAAAACAGTTCTGGTCACAGTGACTTGTTTCGGTGCATGTCTCTTTAAATGATAAAGAGCTACTTCTCACTCAACTTCTTACTTTTGGTGTATTTGGTGGTGCGTTACCATTAAAAACAAATCTAATCCACTGCGTCTTCAGTGCATCTCCTTTCCAGAGAATGTTCAGTGTTACATTCAACAACAAAACGCCTGCATTGCTTAAGAGACATTGTTGTCGCCGTAGCTGCTCAAACATGAACAAAATGAACAGCTTACAACTGGCTGAGGGCATAAATATGCTAATACGGGACAGTCCATCAGCGGCTGTGGGCGGGGCATGAGCAATAAGACATCATACTGCTCAATCTCTTTAGGTTTTTTTTGGGATTTAAAAAAAGGAGCGAATGCTTTTTTTTTTCTTTTTTTGAGCCAAAATTAATTTTTATTATTATTATGTTTTTTTTTTTACACATTAACCTAGTTCTCCTTTTAGAAACTTATAAAGTTGATGTGTCAGCTAAAGTTGTTCTTACCAAGTTTTGGGTTGTAGAAACCACAATTTCTGGGATGCAACCTTCTGTCTCTGTCTTCATCTTCATCCTCGTCTTCATCATCTGAGTCATCCAGCGAGCGACCACCCATCACAAATAAAACCTCCTGCAGGTTGAGGGCATTCTGAGTCACTCTCTGCTGTGACTCACCTCCTTTCATTTCTTGTTTCTGAAGGAAAAAAAACAATAATAATTGTAGTATGGAACATTATGTTTATGATTTCTGTACACAAGATATTTGTCTCACCTCTCTACATATTCTCTCTACAAACTCTTTGGATTCTAGTGAGTCTTGCACCAGTAGGTCTTTAAGCAAGTACTCATTGAGGTAGGCTTCTGTGAGGAGGGAAAGCTTAACCAAGCCCAACAGTTCTCGCAGGTGGCAGATCCGATTGTCTCTACAATGGCCGACCCAGGCCAAAACAGCCTCGACACAAGACCGGTCATCTCTTATGTGCAGATCCTCATCCTTCAGGCAAGCCACCACCCTGTCTTTCTCCAGCATCAAGAACTCTTCATGTTGCTGCACTGCCTCAAAATTTTCAAGGAGGAAGCTCCATGCTTTGGCAACAACTTCAGGACAGCCATGGATCTCTCCAAACTCAAGGATTCCCAAGCAGTTTGTGGCATCTATCTGGTGCTGCAGATATCGACTGCATACAGTACGGACAGTGTGGAACTGGAGCTGGCTGGATGTGCAGATGAGTCCCTCTACGTTGTTTTTGTTGATGGTGAGTTTCCCTGTATAAGCAAAGTCCAACAGTTGTGACAACACATTGGGATCTACATCATGAAGCTCAACACGAGCAGCAATGCTCTCCACAAAATCTCCTGAAAACATGGAACGGAAGTAGTGGCTGCAGAGTGCAAGGATTCCCCGGTGACAGGGGAAATCTCGTCCGCCAGCGCTCAGGGTGACATCCACAAGTTTGGGTTGAGAACAAAGGGAGCGCAAGCCCTCTAAGATGCTCTGCGGATGGGAAGAGAGGCAGAAGTCTAGATCGTCTATATTACGCACCATGACGAAACTTTGACCTATGGCCTTAATGCATTCAGGGCCAACCAACAGATGTTTTCAGTGTTTACCTACATAGGACAAGACAAATGGGTATAATCAGTCACATGCAATCTGATTGCGACATTCATGATCATAGCAGTGTGGAGCCTCGTATGACCTACGGATACATTTTCGGCCTTTCTGCTCGGTAACAGAACATTTCGGGAAGAAATTGGAAGAGAATGAAGTCATGTTAGCACATCAATATAAGTCGAATTATCAGACGATTATCGCCAGAGTTAAAAACAGGTTCTTGCCAAAGACAATATATCTGATAGCCACACTGGGAGAGTATAATTCTGAGAATGAAATTTACTACCATTCAAGATTCATGTCTTTGCCTGTGAGAGAGTTTGCACACAAAATACATAAAAATATCACTGGTGAATATCACTGGATGTTAAACACATCTTCTTAACGCAACAAAACAAGAAAACATAAAATGAGCTTACCGGCTTGTGAATGAAAGCAGAATTCATACATTATTCACAGTACTTTTTTGTTGCTGCTGTCTGAGATGTGGGACACGCTGTCTTTTGCAGAGTCACTGGGACAGCATGCTTGTCTTTCACACTGCTATTTTTAGGCCAGTCATTCTGGGGGGGCTATACTCAGAATCTAAATAGTACTGCTAAGCTCCCACCTGCTCTTAAAGAGATACACACAACTTTCTGTGTAACAGTAAACAGTCAGATGATAATTTATTTAATCATATATTTAATCAGTAGCCTTTAATATTGGTGCAAATTAAGTCTCTAAATATCAGATTCTCAAGGGGTAAGAAAAACTCAACAGAAAAGGAATTTAAATGATTTTATATCACATATCGATAATTCTGACAAAAAAGACAAACACTTCAGTTTATGGCAGTTTTCTACCTTGCACTCCTGGAAAATTGGAGAATAAATGGTAAAGCATGCCTTACATGTCACAAGTGTACACAAGTATAAATATTGGTACCAGTTCTACATCAAATTCAAAAAATATATTTAAAGGATTAGTTCGCTTGCGGAATAAAAATGTCCTCATAATTTACTCACCCCCATGCTATCCAAGATGTTCTTGTCTTTCTTTCTTCAGTCAAAAATAATTTTTTTGAGGAAAACATTTCAGGATTTTTCTCCATATAGTTGACTTCAATGGTGGGCAATGGGATGAAGGTCCAAACCTCAGTTTCAAAGGGCTCTACGCAATTCCAGCCGAGGAATAAGGGTCTTATCTAGTGAAATGATCATTCATTTTAGAAAAAAATGTAAATTTATATACTTTGGAACCACAGATGCTCGTCTTACACTAACTCTGCATGCAGTCTTGAAAAGGTTACACTTGTGCTTTCGTTCAAAAAGGTAGGGTCCATCTAATTTTCTCCTCCAATGTAAAAATTGTCCAACAACGTTGTTTTACCTTTTTATTGTAAAGGGCATTTGACGTTCTTTGCATGTTTGCTTTATAAACACTGGGTCGTTTACACTACTCTGGCATTTTCAAGATTTTCGAAAACGCTGAAGATCCCATTTTAGTTTAAAAATTCCAGGGTTGCATTTCAGTGTAAACTGACCAAAATGGAGACTTTTGAATACAATGGCGTGGCTGGCCACATTCGCTCTGCGTATCCTTGACGACCGTGTAACAATAACATCATGCTCATTTGCTGAGTCTCATTTTGGAGGCTTGGAGAAAAGTAACTGTTAAATTGCAAAGTGTAAAAATAAATTATAGTATTTTTACACCCTAAGGAATAAGTCAGTTTTATTACGGTTACTTCTCTTAAATAAGACATCCTTCATGAGGTATGCAGCCTGAATGGTCATGTGACATGCCTTTTCAGTTGTGTAGTTTAGACGGAGATCGTTTCTGAAACATCAGTGTAGACAAGGATTGTTTTTATTTTAATATGCCATTTTAGCGTTAGTGTGTAATGTAAACAGGGCTTTAATGTGTGAGGTTTACTTCGTTTACTTAGGCTATGTTTTAAAATGCTTAACTTTTGCTACGGTTACGCCTGTCGTTTACACTACTCTGCCGTTTTCGACCCTTGAAAATGGAGAGACTTTTGAAAACCCATTTTAAAATGTATAATTATAATTTTGAAGCCCATTTTAGTTTAAAAACTCTGGGGTTGCGTTTCTGTGTAAATTGACCAAAATGGAGACTTTTGAAATGACGTTAGATTTGTGGTTAAAAAGGACATAATTTATAATTTTTTTTTTCATTTGATTTATTTTTTTAATGACTGACCGTTTTGCTAGATAAGACCCTAATTCCTCGGCTGGGATCATGTGGAGCCCTTTGAAGCTGCAATGAAACAGCAATTTGGACCTTCAATCCGCTAATACCCATTTAAAATCTACTATTTGGAGAAAAATCCTGAATGTGTTTTCCTTGAATTTCTTTTCAAATGAAGTAAGAAAGACATGAACATCTTGGATGAATGTTGTAAATCAACAGGACATTTATTTTCTGGAATTAAACTAATCCTAAAAAGACAATAAGGAATCTCTATGTACATTTCCCCCCAAAAGGCTTATTGTCATTCCTCAAAATCAAATATCTCTGCCTCCTTTTCTTTCCAGAAAGCAAAACTGCGGTCAATATATTTGCAAATCTCCTCATTGGTCAGACTAGTAATATCTGCATTATTTCTCAGAACATCACTTTCATCTGGGGTGGGCGTTTGTACAATGACTTTAGGCACAGGCCTTGTTTCTACCGTTGTGGTCTGTTCTGAATGTTCAAGCTCTGGTTGGCCTGATCCATCTCCGAAGAACTTCACTTTAATGTCTTCAAATCCATCCCTCCATTCCCGGTTCCCCACCTCAATGTCCTGAATTACAGCCTTGTGAAAATCCCGCACAGTCTCCCAGGTGAAACGCCCCACATGGTCGAACACTTCAAAGCACAGCAAGTGTCTCATTTTCCTCTCATCTGGTGGCAAATCTAGCTCAAGTATGTGAAAGTAGCCGAGCATGAAGAGGTCGAGTGTCAGCGTGTCATAGTCAACGGGAGATCCATCCACACGCGGCAGGAACTGCTCAGGTGAGTAAATTGCCTGTTGCCGGTTGAGTCTTCGGATCTGCCTGGATGGTACAAATGAGATCATGCTTCTCCAGTTCCCTATCATCTTATTGATGGCACTTCTCTGCTTGAAGAAGTGTCCCAATTTGCCATTTTCCATGGTGTTCTTCGGAGAGATATCCAAGCTAGCTTTGCGTTCACATTTCGGCTTCTTAGATATATCCAGCGAATCGACGCTTTGCTTCCTCTGAGCGTTTCTCACAGTTACCGTATAAGCTGACTTCTTCCAGTGTCCCAGGAACAAGACCACAATACGCTCCTTTCGCAGGGTTGTACTTTCCATGGCATCACTGATAACATAGTCGATAGATGAATCATCAAACTGGTCAACCTCTGCTAGTTGTTCTTGTGTTTGAGAAACCTCATCTGAACCATTTTTTACTAGTTCTTGCTCTTGTTCACCTAGTGATTCTGTCATCCCTGAATCATTTTGTGAGAAATCGTTCTGATCCTCAAAGTTGGACTTTAAGTTCCTCACAGAGACCCCAAACTGTTGAATCTCATTTTCTATCTTCTCTCTCCTGCCTCTGTTAAAGCCTTGCCTCTCTGAGGGCTGAGAGAAGACATTCACAAGCTCTGTGTTTGGCATTTTGCAGTAGGGCTGGTCTGTTAGGTTGGTCATAAGCAGTGACATACTCTTTACAATTCCTGAAATACGGTTGCACCAAACAGGTAAGGGAGTCTGTGTAGAGTTCTTGTACTGGGTGTTGACTGTGATATTGACGATGGGTGCCGGAAGAATGTTTCGAAGTTCTTCGGCCAAACGAGCAATCTCCATTTCATAGCCCACACAGTTCTTTTGCATCGAGACAGTCTCAATTTGCTTCTCTAGATAAATAAGGTCATCCTCTGTTAGAAGCTCTCCGAATGGTCCCAGGATGGCATTGTGAGCCTGGGAGTACCGCCAACTGTCCATCTTTGTATATTTACTTCCACTCTCCTGTTAAATAGTATAAAATGTCCAGTTAAAATTCAACCTGGACAAATTGCAGAATCATCATGTATTAAAAAAGACATTTAATGCAATATTTGTAGCTCACCTTTATCCTCTGGGTTTCTTGGTCAAATAAGCTGGCCTGTAGCTGTCGTACCATCACTTGTCTCTTCCATTCTGCTATTGATCTGCCCTTCTCATCGTGCATGGGTACCAGGTAATCAATATCAGACAAATTAGCCTCCTCTGTCGGTAACACCACCATTTTATTCTAAAAGAGAAAAGACAATAATATATTGGCAAGTACTAGAGTTCAAATTGTGCCTTTAAGTACATGAAAAACAAAAACAGCACTATCATGCTTAATTTAATTAACTTGGCTGTTACTGTGCTTTGGTACATTTTTGTACAAGTCAATAATTAAGCAACATTCACATGCTTAGTGTTTACCGGCTTTTTTTTTTTTTGGTTAAGTTCATGAGTCCCTTGTTTGTTCTGAACAACTAAACTCCCCACTGTTCTTCAGAAAAGTCCCACAGGACCACACATTCTTGGGTTTTTTCAGCAGTCATTTGAACCCTTTCCAGCAATGACTGCACTATTTTGAGATCCATCTTTTTACACTGACGACAACTGAGGGACTCATATGCAACTATTACAAACAGTTCAAATGCTCACTTATGCTTCAGAAGGAAAAACGATGCATTAAGAGCCAGGTGTGTAAACTTTTTGAATGTGAAGGTCTGGGTAAATTTAGCTTATTTTGGCTTCTGGGGAACATGTAAGTATCTTCTCTAGCTTCTAAAGGGCATTGAAAAAAAAGATATTTAGACAAAATAAGAAAAATGTACACATCTTCATTCTGTTCAAAAGTTTACACTCCTGGCTCTTTAATGCATTGTGTTTACTTCTGAAGCACCAGTGAGCATTTGAACCTTCTGTAATAGTTGTATGAGAGTCCCTCAGTTGTCCTCAGTGTGAAAAGATGGATCTCAAAATTATATAGTCATTGTTGGAAAGGGTTCAAATACACAAAAATGCTGAAAAACCAAAGAATCTGTGGGACCTGAACAGCAGGCAGTTTAACTGTTCAGGACAAACAAGGGACTCATAAACAACTATCACAAAAAAAAAAAAAAAAAACAACATACAGCTGTGGATCGTTCAGCTAACACAGTATTAAGAATCAAGTCTATATAAACTTTTGACCAGGGTCGTTATTATAAATTCAACTATTATTTTCTCTTGTGGAATATGTAAACGTCTTTTATGTGAAATATTTTAATTAGATCAGTACTAGTATGATTCCTCTTATTTTGGCAAAATAATTAACACTTTGCAGATTCTGTAATGTGTATGTATACTTTTGACTTCTGTTCCAAAAAAAGGACCATGGATTTTACTGGAAATGTGTGTGTGCTGTGTATATTTATGCTAATGTTAGCTGTTAATAATGCCTGCAACCATACTGACAGTGAATGTACATGTAATAAATATTCCCAATGTGAATTCCATGACACTGGTAATGTAAAGCGAATTTATGACTAAACTAAACTGTTCCGGGTTGAAAACTTCTGCCTTTCCGTATCCATAATCCCAAATTGTATTCCAAAAATTGTGTAAAGTGGTTAAGTTTACTCAGTACATTTCTATTTGCAAGTGAACATCTTAAAAATGTAAGGGAGTCAGTTCATTTATAGAATGCAGTTGTCATGTAACTCTATATCGCATTCTAATACAGGAATGACAACTGTATTCTGCTAGAGAATGCAAATGTTACATTTCTTAACTGAAATTGTCAAATCTGCTGTCAATCCAGATTTCTTAAGGCTGGCAATGGATTTTACATCTCCCAGTTTCATTTCTCCCATAAACAGTTTCCCTTTCTCTGGTACTGGCTTACTCAGAGGCGCACTGGAACTAAGGTTCTTCACCACTGCAATGACAATCAGAACAAGAACATCATTTGTTACTCTCATCTGTTTCCAGTTATGTTCTGATCATATTCACATAGGCTGATTGCCATTACTCATTGAACTGGAATTAAGTCATCAAGTGAAATTAAGGAAAGATGAGTCAATGGTGACAGCAGTGCCCACAAAATTCTGTCAAGATTGCAGAACATACATATACAACAGCAATAGGGGTATTAAACACCCCCCTTAGGGCTTTCTCACCCGTAGTGGCCATGTGGACATTCTGGAAAGCGTTCCCATGTGAGGCAGAAGATGGAGTTGAGGGGGTAGTCGTGGAAGGGGGAGGAGAAGGTGAAAGAGTCGAAGAGGGGTAACGGGCTTGAGGGGAATCTTCTGTCTCGGGATGCTGGTGGAGTTGAAATGAAATTAAATGTCAGTTTATTGAAAATGGACACATAAAACCACCAGGTACTAATCTCTTAAATCACACTTTTCTGTCATAATTGTTCTGTTCTGAAGTCGACTGAGCTGCCCATGAAGGGAACATTTTAAGGCATCATTTGAGCCACATTCTAAAGTCCAAAGTATACTTCAGTTTTGACGCGATTGCTAACATATGTGGACATGTAGCCATTCAAAGTACACTTTATTTGAAAAAACAGGCACTTGACACATACTCAACTAGAAAGTTTCGTCGTTTTCCAGTGTCTGTTCCATAAGTTATAACAGATAAATGCCTTTTACTCATTTAAACTAGAGTTGCAGGTATCTCTTTACCCAAAAATGAAAATTCAGTCATTATTTACTCACCCTCAAAAATTAAGATATTTTTGATGAAATCCGAGAGCTTTCTGAACCTGCACCTTTAGACAGCAATACAACTGACACATTCAAGGCCCAGAAAGGTAGTAAGGACATCTTTAAAATAGTCCATGTGACATCAGTGGTTCAACTGACAGTTTATGAAGCTTTAATACTCTTGTAGTTTCATAACATGATGGTTGAACCACTGATGTCACATGGACCATTTTAACGATGTCCTTTTTGGGCCTTGAACATGGAAGTACTATCCGTTACTGTCTATGCAGTGTCAGAAAGCTGTTGTTTTGTTTTATTTGTTTCTTTTTTACTGTGAAACAAAAGTGTTGCTGCCTTGTGGACAAAATTCAAGGTGCATGTTCGAGCTAAGCATACAGTGTATACGCGGTTGGAAAAATCTGGCTAAGCATGTTCTTTGCTAATGATAAAATTTACATCACACACACAGTACACATACCCTAGCGTACACGTCAACACCTCTCAAAGTGTACTTTGGGGTTTAGTTAGTATTACATTCATGCTAAGTGGAAAAAAGTGAGACATAATAATTACAGTATAAAGCTAAAAATCTATTCGATACTAAAATGTATAAGTAATTAATAATGTGTGTTTTGTGGGCAGAGACTATCTGGTGGCAGAAAATGGCAGTTTCAAGTGGCAGTCTATGGAAGCCATGGAATAAAAGAATAAAAAAAATTAATTTAAGCTTCTATTTCAAAATTTCTTGCAATTCCAAGATTGTATTTCACAATAACGATAAAAAACAACAACTCATCATTCTCCCTTTTGAGTTTATATCCACACTTCTTCACTATTTTTCCCTTTAGAATGAACAAACTCGCTATTGTTGAGTTAAATTGAGTTATAAAGTCTGAAATATGAGATATAAACTTGCTTTTATGAGAAAAAAGTCAGATCTGTGAGATAAAAAATTTAATTGTAAAATGTTAGTTAATGTAGAGCTAATATAATATGTTCAATATGAACTGCACATTATGTAGACCTATTGTTTGAATCAAACTAATGTTTTAAAAGTATAGTAACCATAGCAGGTTTCATCCATTAGTCTGTCCATTTGAATGTCTAATGGCGTGTTTGAAGACAATATTCTATAAAAAAATTATTTGAATTCTGACTCTGACATCCAAAGGCACAACAATAAATTTTATCTCTTATTCCGTGGATTTTTCCCATGTCCCTCCACTTGTTACCAGTGTATTTTTTGCAGCTGCACATGACGTAACTGTGATGTCTACTCCAAACTGGTCTATACTTACTAAAACACTGCATTGTAAGTTTAGCTACATGCTAAAAACGAATGAACAGATGTGTGGCCCATGGGTATGTTTCCACAAATGTGACCCTTGACCACAAAACCAGTCTTAAGTAGCATGGTTATATTAGTAGCAATAGCCAAAAATACATTGTATGGGTCAAAATTATCTATTTTTCTTTTATGCCAAAAATCATTAAGATATTTGGTAACGATCATGTTCCATTAAGATATTATATTTCTACTGTAAATATATCAAAACTTAATTTTTCTCAATATTTAGATTTTTTGCAACCTTAGATTCCAGATATTCAAATAGTCGTCTCTCAGTCAAATATCGTCCTATCCTATATCAAAGGATAGCTTATTTATTCAGCTTTTTATGTGATGTAGAAATGTCAATTTCAAAAAATTGACCCTTATGACTGGTTTTGTGGTCCAGGGTCACATACAGCGTTTGAAATCAGTTCTTATGAGGTGTTAGGTGGTTAGGATGCTGCCTTAGAAGACAGCTACTTACAGTATGTAGGAATTAAGTCTAAAACTCTACAATCTAAAACTTACCTTAAGACTGTCCATGTTTTTGTGTGTATTAGTGATCTGTCTGTAATAATCAGAGCTGGGTTGTCGTGACACAGCTGGTTTCTCTCTGAGCTCTTCCTCTATAGGACAGTTCTCTTCCAGAGGCTGGGCAGCTGGACAGAGCTGCAATGCAAAGAGACTTTATTATCATACTGGTTAAGGTAGTGTGCCATCAAAGCACATTATTTCACACAGACCTCTAAGGCAATGGAATAACAGGCCAATTACTGCCATTTGATCCACTACTAAGCAGAATATCACAATCATACACATGAAAAACAGCTATTTGTGGTCTTTCTTTTGTGCAGTGTTGTGGTCCACAAAGCGATATGTGAGCATTACAGTAAGAGGGGCCCTAGCTGGGGGGTAAAATAGTTGTACCTGAGCCCAACATCTAGATCCCACTTTACCAGAGGGAAAATGCCGAGTATATGGAAACATTTAGATCACCGCTGATGAAACTGTAATATCCTAATGGACTCCATGCAGAATGCATATCAAATGTGGCTCTCAAAGGGCTCTCTGTAAAACACACACACGCACAGAGCATCAAAGGGAACACTGATATGCCGCAGCATGCTATTTTGCTTTGTCTCTGTGAGGTGGTCCTCCCAATTTCCTCTTGCACGGCACTTTGATGTCCAAACAGCACGAAATGCGCTGTGACACGGCTTGGGCAAAGGCAGGAATAAATTTCCCAGAAGTTGTGCAATTCATAAATAGATAAACTTTGGGAGGGGTAATGTGGGTATGTGAGGGCAAAACTACATTAGCGAAGTGGAATCTCTTTCCTTCGTGACCTTTGAGCAGCAGTTCAGTTCCTCACTCACGATCAGGATGCATCTGTCTCTGCGTGAAGGTTTAATCAAAGCCAGTGGACACCATGGCACATTTGGTTTTCATCAGCTATGCTCTTCTGTGGCTTAGGCAGTGGATGCTGGAGTAACATGGTCCTCCCATCCTATCCTCTGCCTCGTGGGCCACACAAACACTGATGGAGAGAGTGAGACTACAGCAAAAGTGCCAAATCCATAAGTCCTATATGATGGAAACCTAGTGCGAAGCAATTTAGAGACTTTGCTTTTCACCAATTGCTTTGGACAGGGAAAAAACTCATAGATAAAAATCACTCAAACATGCCAGACTTTTATCTTGAAAACCAAAATCATTATGAAGTTAGCAGGTCAACACCGAAGAACTGAAACAGACAGAGACTGTGGGGTATTTCTCAATGTTCTGTTCTAGTACATTCAATGAAATTATTTGAAGGAAAAAAGAACCAGAAATGGTAGAAATATGAAGACCTGCATGGTTTGTGTAAGGTTTGGTTAAGGTTAAAGCCTCCTCATCTCTCTGCTTTCTGGAGGAATTCAAGACCACACACTTGTGTTGATACATAAGCACTACATTCTATGTTAAATCACTTTTACACCTTCGGTTAAAACACATGATGAACATGTTTGACAGTTTTTAAATTTAGAGGATTGAGTGAAAACGGTCCAAAGTGTCTACAGCAGCAAATCCTCTGTGCTGGAAAGTTTATGTTAAAATGGAGAAAGGATGAAGAATGAGCTTCAGATGGCATTCTTTCTATGTTAGCTGTTTTACAAAGAATTATGGAAAGATTTTATAACTCAAATAGCAACAAAAAGACAAGAAGAAAAGCTGAAATACCAAATACATGTTCAATGAATCATAATACTGTGGGTGTACAGTTTATTGGTGACATATTTGTTAGTGGTCGATATGAGAGATTGATCCTTTCTTTTATCAGTTTGACACTCACTATTTAAAAACAGTAATAGTTTAACATCTTTTTAACGTAACCTTCAGCAAAAATCTAAATAAATATAAACATTTCATGGATTACATACTCAGATTCCAAAAATTGAGTACTTGTATTTAGAGTATATTACATTTTAAAATGCACAGATTACAGTTACTTTTTTATGGATTACACTACCAGGTAAGATTTGATAAATGACGTTTTTCAAAGAATTCTCTTCCAAGCTGATATGGATAGGAACTACACTCTCATTCCGGCATAATGATCAAGGAACTTTGCTGCCGTTCCATGGCTGCAGCAGGCGCAATGATATTACGCAGTGCCTGAATATAGTCCCCAGCTATTTTACTATTACCTTAGTGGCTCAGTGCTGGTCACGTTGGAAGTTACCTAGCTAGGGACTATTTTCAGGCGCTGCATAATATCAATGCGCCTGCTGCACCCATGGTACGGCAGCAAAGTTCCCTGATTATTAGGCCAGAATAAGAGTATAGTTCCTATCCATATCAGCTTGGAAATCGCAACTTTTCATTTTCTGTTGGTCTTTGTACATAATGTAACTACAGAAGAGCCAAGTTTTAAATAGGAAAAATATTGAAAATATTTGGTCATTTTTGAAAGAGATGCTAATGGTCTAATCAGATTCAATGGCTGTGTCCGAATGCTTTAAAATGCTGCCTTCAGAGGCAGCATTCCAAGGAGGGAAGGCATCAACGCACGTCCGAATTCAAATTCTGCTTCGCTTCCTGTCTCCGGAGGTACCTTCATCTGATAGAATTTTGAAGGCAGCATAGATGTATCCTTCCTTGCCTTCAATTTCCCACAGTCCTGTGCGTGTGCGTCATATAGGCTATATAAATAAAGCTATTCTGGTGAAATTAAATTAGTCACTTTATAATAGACAAACTCTTGATATACTATACATGATATACTTTATAAATAGTAAAAAACATAATAAGCGATATTGTTTGTAATAATAGTTAAAAGGGTTCAAATGAGTAGTAAATAAGAATGATATTTACAATATACTACTAATAATACTGAAACAGCCTGCAATAATACTTGTATCCGTGCTTTTATTTTTTCAAAAAATAGTTGGCATACAAACCTCTGGCAGGCAATGGCATTGAGGTCTTTATGTATTATTAAAGCATTTATACATAACTGTATTAGATCGTTTTTCTCTTAACTTAACCGTTAGGTAACCTAGCAACGACGTCATGTTACACTGCCTCTGGAGCCTGTCCGAAACTGTTCCCTGTTTTTTAAAAGTGGAGTGTTCCTTTAATGTTTAAGCATATAATAATATTCTAGGAAATCGTGTCCTTCTAATTTATAGCAAATGTTTGGACAGGACACCTTTTTTATTCTAACATGACAATGCCTCTGTGTATAAGACAAGGTTCATAGAGAAATGTTTGATTCAGTCAGTGTGGAAGACACAGAGGCATTGTCATGTTAGAATAAAAAAGGTCCTGTCCAAACTTTTGCTATAAAATTAGAAGGACACAATTCCCTAGAATTTCATTATACGCTTAAACATTAAGATTAGCACTCATGGAAATTACTAAAGTAGTCAAACCTGTTCATTAGAAGGGGGTGTCCCAATACTTTTGACAATATAGTATACATGAAATTAGTGTGATGCTATTGTATTTAGACAAAAATAATTATACAATTTTTCTATAGTATATAATAAATACAAATTTAGAAGCTCTATACGAACATTCAAAGGCAGAAAAAAGACAGCATATTAATATACATTACAATAAGACTACAATATGTAAAAATATCCAATAATCATTCTATGAAAACATTTAAAATTCGAAATTACGAGGAAATGTAGTTCATATAAAATTAAAACAAGCAAATTATGACCGTTTTGAAACAAAAAATAGTTTAACCCATGATTTAATATGCTCAAATATTGTCATTCATGTGATATATCTGAAATTAACAATAATTACACATAGTTCAAGAATATATTAGCTCTACAAACACAACGTGTATATAAAGCACAATAGTTACTTACAAACTACCGTCCTCTTAATTGTAGTCGATATCCACACAGGCAGCACCTGATCACTCTGTGTCACTAGAGAGTGACACACGATGTGAACACCAAACCCAGAAATGTGTTGACTCCATCCACACCATCCCAACAACTGGCCATAGCCCAACAGACAATAAACAATAAACTCTGATAGGAGAATGCACTTAATAATTTACACAGCGGATTGGGTAGCCGGCAATGTCACTAATGAACAAACCAATCAGCGCATGCGAACAAGCGAGCAGTGTGATACAAAGCAGGAGCCTGTCAAATCAGAAGAAGTGGACAGAGACACTGTATCTCTTTCATTCATTCATTTGTTGCTGTGGTTTTGTTTTTTGATCTCTGACACTGCATTAAACTGAGGACGTGACCTTACACACATCAACACTAATCAACAGAAAAAAAAACTTCTTAAGTCTTAGCTTGAAAGATGGGCATTGCACGAGCAGAACCTTTCCATTATTTGTTTAATAATGCATGCCATGGAAAAATAGGTGATAATACAATCAGGTCAGTTCATTTATTCTCTCTCATCGCAAATTTAAGCACATCAGAGTAAGAGATTTGAGGCAACATGTAGTCCTATATATTATTCATTTATTTTTCATATTTTTTGGGAGCAAAATTATCAGTGATACAGGAGGAGGGTGATTCTGGAACAAAAAAAGCTACATTTTTCAGAAGTATTTTTTTTTTTTAAGAAAACAGCTTGGTTTTTTTTAGAATCTAATGAAAAAAGAATAAATAAATAAATAAATAAATAAATAAAAACAAGTAATTATATTATAAAGAGAACACCTGCAGACCCTCATGACTATGTGTCAAGGTCATAAGTCAGACAATTTGAGTGATTTATGGTTAGTAGAAGTTGTAATTGACATTTATTAGTTTATATATGAATTAATAATTCAAAGGAAAGTTACTTTTATAAGCAATGCATTATAGTATTGCATTACTCCCTAAAAAAGTAACTTTTTACGTTACTTAGTTACTTAAATTTTATGTAAAGTAATGCATTTAATTACTTTTGCATTACTTTTTTAATCTGGGCAGGGCTTTCCTTGTTTTTCATGAAAAAAAAAACAAAAGGCAAAAATAAAAGCCCTTTTACACCAAAAGTGAACTTAATAAGCCTCAGGCTGAAGGAAAAGTAAATTAAAAAATACTTGAGTAATTTTACTTGATTACTGTACTTAAGTATTATTTTCGGGGATTTGTACTTTACTAAAGTACAATTTAACCCGACTACTTGTACTTTCACTTGATTACATTTTTAAGAAAAAAACAGTACTTTTTACTCCTTACAATTTTATTTAATCTTGAAAAGTACATTACATTTTTATTTTATCTTATGCACAATATATATGGTAATCAGAAGTTCAAACATGCGTGCTTGACATGAGAACCAATGATCACGGTTTTCACGCATCAAACACAAACATTTCTAATTCAGTTATGAATTCAGGTAAATGTCTGCTTCAAAAGTTCACCATCAAATCTGAAGTAGCAAAGTTGCGTTTTCCCTCCCAAAAAAGTTTATTCATTATGCGTTTTGTTTTGATAGAGCCATCAGCTGTGTAATGTGTAATAAACTGTATTTACAGTATGTCATTATATGACACACTAAGTAGGAATTAGGACTGTCAATTAATATATATTTTTTTTATCTTAATAATTACATGATTTGCTCATTAATTAATCTAATTAGTCGCAAATAATTATTTATCAATATTTGTTGAGAAAAAAAAACTCTGAATGTCCCAAATAAACAACTAAAAGATTAATTATCCTTTTAGACAGTGACATTAAATACTGTAGACAACACAAAAAGTGGCCTTTCAAAATGTTCAAAATGACTCTCCTTATTAATTCAACACATTCTTATATTCTGAATATGTTTCTAGCCTCTGCATCACTTCTTGCTCTTCAAAGGGATAGTTCACCCAAAAATGAAAAATCTCTCATGATTTATTGAACATATTTTATCCCAGATGTTTATGGCTTTCTTTCTTCTGATGAACACATAAAAAATACTCTTCTTTTATATGCCTATCATTTAAGAAGACACTGATTCATTAACAGGGGTTGCATGAGTTACTGACATATTGACTGTGTAGTTTTTGAAGTGTCATTTTTGGACATCCCAAACACTTGCGCTATATGAAGATATATTTATTTCTTTTATTTTTTTTCTAAAGCTCTTTGTTTGTGTTCATCTGATAAATGAAAATCGTATTGGATGGCATGAGGGTGGAAAGGATGGAGTTTCCTTTTAATCCCTTTCCTTGTTTTTTTTTCTTCTGTGTTCTGCTGTGCTGCATTTTAATTGTTGTTGTTGCACTAGATACGTGTTTGACCTGTGCCATTGCATTTTGTTTCGTTTTCTTCTTTTAACCAAACTTCTGTATGTCTGTCAGAAAAAAAGTACTTCTACTTCTACTTAATACACGAGTACAATGTAAAGTTGTACTTTTTTTTTTACTTTTACTCAAGTATGTTTTTGGTCAAATACTTGTACCTTTAATTGAGTAAAATTTATGAGTGCTTTTTACACCTCTGAGAACACAGAAGAAGGTTCAACTTTCTTTATCAATAAAAAAAGCACAAATGATAGTTTAAAATGTTAGTGTAAAATGTACAATTTTAATCTAAAGTATTTTTGATTATTAGTACAGTTAAATTGTATCATTAAAGGGCAGAAGCAAAAACATTGGCCAATAAAATGGGAATAAATATATGGATAGGATATTTGTGCTATCATATTATAAGTTTGCCTCTACATTTACTCCCGTTTTCTCTTAGCATGAGGACAGCAGAGCTGTCAGTCAATGGGAAAACAAAGTAACTGGTGTTACATATTTGAAAAAGTAACTCAGATATTTTCCTGTAAACAAAGTAGTAATGTGTTACTAGCTATTTGAAAAATAATCTGATTACGTAACTCGCATTACTTGCAATGCTTTACCCACAACACTGATAATTCATAATCTAAAAAAAATACTCCAAAAAAACATATGAAAGATAAATGAAACCAATATGAATACATCAATATCTGGCACATGTGTTTTAAACATATTTTTATTCTTCTATTTATCATGGACACTCTTATATGTCATTGATTCAGTTACTTTCTGGAAATCGCAATTATGAAATTAGAATACACAAACACTCTTGTGAAATGCAATGTGTGACCGCTTACAGTAAAACAACGGTATTTAGTAGAAATAAATAATGTGTCAGATTCGGATTTTGTTGTTGACATCAAAGGCTATGAGTCCAAATGAGACCTGTGCTATTTTGGCACCAATTTATATGTCAGTTGGTAGAAGCCCACCCAGATTACCAACTACATCTGCTGAGGTTCTGAAGTGTTGAACCACTTGACATTTCTTATAAGGTCACATTAACTGAGAAAGCATTAGTTTCAAATCCTGAGCATAGAGCACTGGTCACAAAAACAATGCAGGATGTAGTATTTCTGAGAATGTGTTCATACTGTACATCTTCATTATGGATGAGAAGTACATGATTCAACTAATTCAGAGCATATGAAAGTATAAGTATTCAGAGACAATATAAATACTTTTCAGTAATAAAAAACAGAAACAAAAAGAAAACAAAAGGCTAGTTCATCCAAAAATGTTAATTCTGTGATTAATTACTCATCCTCATGTTGTTCCAAATCTATAAGACCTTCGTTTTTCGATCTTTGGACCACAAATTAAGATTTTTTTGATGAAATCCAAGTTTAATGACCCTGCATAGACAGAAACACAACTACCACATTCAAGGCCCAATGCACTGCGCTTTGTTTACTTGCAGAGGAATGTGCATCGAAGACTGACACAAAAGAGAAGAAATTGTTAAATAAAGATGCTGTTTTTTGTTTTCTGTGCACACAAAAAGTTTTCTCATAGCTTTGTAACATTACAGGTGAACCACTAACGTCACATCAACTATTTTAATGATGTTCTTACTACCTTTCAGGCTTTGAACGTGGTAGTGGCATTGCTGTCTATGCAAGGTCAGAAAGCTCTTGGATTTCAGCAAAAAATATCTTATTTTGTAAAGATGAACAAAGGTCTTATGAGTTTGGAACAACATTGAGGGTGAGTAATTAATAACAGAATTTTCATTTTGGCAGGAAATGTCCCTTTATCAGTTTTAGTCTGTATTAGGTAGCACACTTAATTTACTTCACTTCATTGATCAATGTACAAACTGGTTCTCAAAGCAAAATGACTTCAAGACAGCTGCCTTAGAGGAAGGAAATTATGAAACGAAGATTGCTTACAGCAAACCCTGAATCTGCAGGTGCACAAAAAGCATACACAAAACATTTGTTTGGTGTGTCACTGCACATTCTCAGTTAAATGGTAAACACAGTTCCATGTGTAGCGGACTACTAAAGGTCAAAGCAATCAGAGCATTCTTGAGATATGACTGAACGTTTGATGAGAAACACGTTGAAAGATTCTTCTCAGGGGGTAAACTCATAAAAAAGCTCCCTTACCACCCCCTAGTGGCCGATTAGCACTGGTATTTCTATAAAGGCCCCATGCTGATCCAAACTCTCCAAGCATTTTTATAATGCTTGAAAGTACCTGTAATAAACAAACCACTGAGCATTGTATATCCCATTAAAAACATTTTGTTGTTGTTGTCGTACTGAAATAAACCTGCTTTGGGTAGTCAGAGGAGGCACATTTAATACAGCTGGCCTCCTGAATAAGATGGGAGGAAAGCATATATGCGTGTTGTAAAATAAACCCTTGATCTGTTTATTTGATTGCAGCTGTCTCAGGGAGAAGGCACTCACACTTTGAGCGGAGGGCCGTGCTCAGGGAGGGTGACCTCTTTGGGATGAAACCAAAACATGAGGAAATACCTAGCACGCAACTCTCTGGCCAACAGCCCAAACAATCCATTACAGGGACCGTTAGGAAATGAGATGGCCTGTCCCGAGCACTCCGAGGTGGAATAAAACCTTGTGAAGTACACTAAAACTTGCAATACTATAAGCGGACCAGGAGGAAAACTAAAATATTTTATTCTTGAAATAATGCTGATATGGACCATACCGAGTCTTTCCAGTGGGAGGCCTGGGAACCATTTTTTGGGTCAATGAAATATAAAAGAGTGTCCATAATACAGAAAAAAAGGAAAAATCTTGCCAAGTTCTTTTGTGAGAAAACATATGGGTCATTCTGTGTCAAAACAACCAAATTTTGAGAAAATTCCCTGGCTCAAGTTTGATTTTTGCTAATATTTTTTCTTAAGAAAGTTAAACATGTATAGTGCGGAAAGCCAAGATATTAAATGTCACAGATGTAAATATACCGAGCAATCCACTATTTTGTAGACAGGGGTCAAAATGACAATTTTCACCTGAGATTCTGAGCCAAATTGCAGGGGGGTACAAGTTGCTTCAGAAAGGTGGCAGCATCACTGTTATTTTTACACAGAGATTGGTAAGTCTATTAGTAAAATCAGTTGACTTTAGAGATCTTTGTTGCATTATGTGTCAATGATGAACATTCAAAAAAATGCAACACAGGCTTTGGAAATACATGTCTCTATATACATTTCTGAAAAACTGAAACGTACCTATATGTAAGAATCACTGCAGTTTCCAGTTAAAATGAACACTACAGGCAGTAAAATTCCAACAACTTTTATTCCTTTTCACACAAAGTATGATTTACAGGTACAGAGTTTTCATTAAGCCTAATTGTCACACAATTACTTGCAGAATATTGTTATGATTTCAGAAAAAGTTTAACATCCTGTGTCATTTAAAAACTTTTGAACATTGTTGTCATATACAGCTTCATATGCTTGAGTTTTCTAATTCAGTAGGTTTGCTCAGTAGCTCACACGATACAGTGTTGCACTTGAGTGATGAAGAGCTCCGATACGAACCTCAAGAAACTATGGTTAAACAAAACAGCTCAAATATGCATAAGGATGTTAAAACAGCATGGCTGCATCAACAAATGCACTTTTATGCATTTGTTAACACTAAGTAGGTTTAGGGTTGGGTTTGGTGCAGGGGATATTTCCAACACGACAGAGCATTAAAGGAACTCTCCACTTTTTTTGAAAATAGGTTCATTTTCCAACTCCCCTAGAGTTAAACAGATGAGCTTTACCGTTTTTGAATCCATTCAGCTAATCTCTGGGTCTGCCGGTAGCACTTTTAGCATAGCTTAGCATAAATCATTGAATCTGATTAGACCATTTGCATCTTGTTCAAAAATGACCAAATATTTTCGTTATTTTTCCTATTTAACACTTGACTCTTTTGTAGTTACATTGTGTACTAAGACCGACAGAAAATGAAAAGCTGTGATTTTCCAGGCTGATATGGATAGGAACTATACTCTCATCCTGGTGTAATAATCAGGGGACTATATTCAGGCGCTGCATAATATCATTGCACCTGCTGCACCCATGGTGTGGCAGCAGAGTTCCTAAATTCTTACGCCAGAATGAGAGCACAGTTCCTATCCATATCATCTTGGAAAATCGCAACTTTTCATTTACTGTCGTCCTTTGTACACGATGTATCTATAGAAGAGTCAAGTTTTAAATAGGAAAAATATTGAAAATCTTTGGTAATTTTTGAACGAGATGCTAATGGTCTAATCTGATTCAATGATTTATGCTAAGCTATGCCATAAGTGTTAATGGCAGACCTGAGATCGTCTGAATGGATTAAAAAACTGTAAAAATCATCTGTTTAATTCCAGAGGAGTTGGAAAATGAGCCTATCTTCAAAAAAAGTGGAGTGTTCCTTTAACCTTTAGCGACACTCCCTGGATATTTGAATTCTGAACAGCTGGAATACGCACCTCAAGCAGTGTAATAAAAACGTAATTGAACCAACGTAATTAAAATGTGCCACATTCACATATTAACATGTTTTAGCTGCACTCTCTGCACATTTCACTTTGAAACTGCTGCGAAATGTGCAGTAAGGTACATAATTATGGTGTTAGAGGCACATACTTTCATAGTTGCAAAAATGAGGAAAAACACTTTTTAAGTTTTTTTTTCCAAAGTTTGCATGCCTGTAACTCAAGAAATATTAATGATATCTTAATGCCCTTTTAGATATTGGGTCTTAACAAACTTTTCTTTCAGAATATTCATTTTTAAGGCCTTGTATGTTTCAGTTCCAGAGATATTGGGATCTAAACATAGCTCCAGGAGTAAATTGTTAAATTGTACACATCTTCAGTGCTCATAAACAAATTTGAGTCAGAGACCTCTGGTTGAGTTGACACGGAATGACCCACCTGTGAGTACATCATACTGTATTTTCAAAAAATCTTATTAAATGTACTTATTCAATGGCTAAAGTAATATTTAAATAGCAAATATCATTTTGCGTTGTTCAGGAGGTACACCACATCACATTTTCACGTTTTACAACCCGAATTAACCTTGCCTTGTCATAAACATTTCAACATTCCAGGATTTTTTTTCCAAATAGTGAACTTCAATGAGAGCCAATGGGTTGAAGGTCCAAATTGCAGTTTCAGTGCAGCTTCAAAGGGCTCTACACAATCCCTGCCAAGGAACAAGGGTCTTATCTAGTGAAACAGTCACTTTTTAACCACAAATGTTCATCTTGTACTAGCTCTGTGATGCGCACCTATGACTCCACGCATTACGTAATCACAATAGAAAAGTCACACATGGTTAGGTCTTTGTGTTTAAAGAAAAAAAAAAACATCTAATTTTCTCCAACTTCAATCATTGTTTTATCTTTTTTTGTAAAGGGCATCTGACTTTCTTTGCAAACCCTGGGTGGGTACTTCCACCTGTCACACATGTGTGATTACGTAATGTGTGAGGTCAAACTAGCGCAAGACAAGCATTTGTGGTTAAAAAGTATATAAATGAGCATTATTTCACTAGATAAGACCCCTTATTCCTCAGCTGGGATTTTTGAAGCTGCATTGAAACTGCATTTTGGACCTTCAACCCGTCAGCTCCCACTAAAGTCCACCATATGGAGAAAAATCCTGAAATGTTTTCCTCAAGAACCTTAATTTCTTTTTGACTGAAGAAAGAAAGACATGAACATCTTGGATGACACGGGGGTGAGTAAATACACAGTTTGAAGATTTACGATTAGTATGATTTGGAAAGAACTCATTACACTAACCAAGCCTGCATTTATTTCATAACAACAGTAATATTGTGAAATATTATTACAGTTTAATATAATTCTGTTTTAACATGTAATTTGTTCCTGGAATTTTCAGCAGCCAGAACACTATAGTCTTCAATCACATAATTCTCCAGAAATCATTCTAATATGCTGATTTGGTGCTTATTATCAATGTTGAAAACTGTTTCTGCTTAATATTTTTTGCTGAAACCACAAAAATGTTTTTCCAGTATTCTTTGATGATTAGAAAGTTTAGCAATTGTACTGACCCCAAGCTTTTCAGTGGTAGTGTTTATCAAGTTATACTGTACATCAGTCAAGTTTTCACTAGAGAATTCCACAAAAATGTATTTATCCAAGGCAGTACTGCTTGATCAGATGCGTTAACATTGGTTACAGTGGAATTAAGGTTAGAGGAAAAAGATAAACAATCAGATGCATGTTTGAAGCCAACAAACATCCTGTTCTCCAACCGATTTGATAGATCAAGTATCTGTTTCCAAGCATTAGAATGGTAAAAACCCTGAAACCAAACCCTGTGGATCCCATAACCAGCTCAGCCCCCGGCCCTCTACCTGAGCTAGGCTGCTGGTGAGAAGGTAACTGATACACCCCCAGCACGTAGAGAGAGACTGCGAACGGCTGCATCTGATGCTTCAACAGCCTCCCTTCACTAATTAGATCTCTATTGTTGAGACACGTCAGCTTAATTTTTGACGTCTAGTGGCACCCCAAGACTCTCGAATCGATAGAGGAGCAATGAATTGCTGATTTATTCATGTCCATGAGCTTATATTACTATATCAGATCTATGGAAAAGTGTGACTAGGGTGATTGGAGACCATGTAATTAATTCTGTGAAATCCCTGATATGGTACTTTAAATTTAATGAAACTTAATTGAATTCTAAATTGCCTTAAATTGGTTGTTAAGCTGTTGACACCAAGCAAAAACGTGGCTTTAAGTCCTAGATCTGGCTTTACTTAAAGCTTTATAATCAGATTTATAATCAAGAACTTGCTTTATGGTTCTAGTCCAACTTGGAAACTGGAAAAACATTTTTTGTTTAATTATCTGACAAAATGAAAAAGTATTTGCAGGTTCAGCCGTGGAAATCAGCTTGTATTGTCATACGTTTTTCAGTATGCAGCTGAATAACCAATATAATCCATAGAGGTTTGTATAACATAAATTTATGGCCTACACTCCATACATGTTTATTTAACAGAAATTAATATTCAGCTCTTCTAGAATTTGTTCATATGGATTTTAGCTCACACATTCAGTATTAGCTTGTTAAACGTGTTTTATCAGCAAAGCAAGGTATGTTGGAAGAAGTCCAAGACAAAAAATGTACACTTCTTGAATGGGAACAGCAAAAACAGCTGCTATTTCTACTGCAGATGGACATCTTCAAAAAAGAAAAGAAAGAATGCACAGTTGTGAGATATAGTAAATCACCAGAACAGCAGTATCCCCCATAGACTGATCCATCAATTTTCTGCTCTAAATGTGGAATTAATTCCTTTTCCTATGCGGTTCAGTTGTTGTGCCCGCCTCGACAGCACTACCATGTTCGCCCTTGAAAAATTTATGACTTAAATTGAGTAGCATCTTATTTACCACGTGAAACAAGAAGGCTGAGAGGCCATTGAGGTGCACTGCGCACAAAAGCTTCTTAGAAAGTAGGTGCTACTTGACACCTTAAAACTTACTGGCCCGATTTTCATAGACGCTCTTGATGTGAATGGACATATCAGTCAAAACAAATCAATCATGAAAGATCTGGATACAGGACAACTAAGAGAACTGACCTTTTGAGGCAAGAAATGAATTCGGAGATTTGTCTATGTGATACTTCACTGCAAGGTCTTTAACATCTGATGCATAGATCATATGCATGTTTGTCTTTGTTATTATTTATAGCAGCATAATTCAATATGGTTGACAAAACTGGTAAAGTAGCATGTACCTTAAATGAAAATGCATCCAGTGTAATCTGCACTTGTATATAATTACTGACTGGATACTTCAGTGGAAATTTTCATAAATTTTACAAAGAATATTCATATTTAAAATAAAATGATAATGCTGTGGATTAACGGTTTACATTTATTTTTGATTATATACAAATTGCCATTGGCTTGCATTACTTTACACCTCAAATGCAGGGTGACATATCTCTAACTCTAATATATATATATATATATATATATAAAACCAAATAATAATTTATTAAATTAATAGAACAAATACAATTAATTTAAATAAATCTATTTTTATCTCTATATATCTCTAACTTATTAAAAAATATATTTGAAAAATATTATTTATTAAAATAAATGGATTGTTTGATTAAATTAATAGAAAAACACAATTAACCCTTTAACTGTCACTCCCTATTGTGAAGATAGACATGCAAATGCACTATCCAAATGTAATTTTTTATAATTCATGAACAAAAATATTTTGTAATATGATTTTCATGTACAATTTCCATGATAATGCAATGTCTGATTTTAAAATGGTTTCCAAACGATGAATTTTGAAATTGTAAGCCTTCAAGTGATATATAATTTCTTATGATTTCTAAAGCGTGACAGAAAAAAAGGCAACACAGAAAGTCTTTTTGTGAAAAAGGTCTGAACTCCTGTTATGAAGTAAATTTTTTGAGGTGCACTCTTGTCATAAATTAATCTATTACTTTTCCTACATAATTTGTAACACAAAACAGTGGAAAAATATCAATTTAGGAGTCTTAGACCTTTCCAACGATATATAGTTTGTCATGATTAGATTAGGATTTATTTGAAATATGGTGAAGTAAACGTAGGCGTCCCGGTGACGGGACAGTTACAGTTACAGGGTTAATTAAAATAAATAAACGAGCAAGGATATTTCTATCTATACATCTCTAACTTACTTCAAATATATTTGAAAAATATTTTATTAAAAAAAAATATGAGTAATTTTATTAAATTAAAAAGAGTACATAAAATTCATTACAATTTTAATTTTTTTATCTCTGTATCTCTAACATGCTTAATATATATATATATATATATATATACAGGTCCTTCTCAAAAAATTAGCATATTGTGATAAAGTTCATTATTTTCTGTAATGTACTGATAAACATTAGACTTTCATATATTTTAGATTCATTACACACAACTCGAAGTAGTTCAAGCCTTTTATTGTTTTAATATTGATGATTTTGGCATACAGCTCATGAAAACCCAAAATTCCTATCTCAAAAAATTAGCATATCATGAAAAGGTTCTCTAAACGAGCTATTAACCTAATCATCTGAATCAACTAATTAACTCTAAACACCTGCAAAAGATTCCTGAGGCTTTTAAAAACTCCCAGCCTGGTTCATTACTCAAAACCGCGATCATGGGTAAGACTGCCGACCTGACTGCTGTCCAGAAGGCCATCATTGACACCCTCAAGCAAGAGGTCTGTGGGAAGGAAAAAGTGTGGCAGAAAACGCTGCACAACGAGAAGAGGTGACCGGACCCTGAAGAAGATTGTGGAGAAGGACCGATTCCAGACCTTGGGGGACCTGCGGAAGCAGTGGACTGAGTCTGGAGTAGAAACATCCAGAGCCACCGTGTACAGGCGTGTGCAGGAAATGGGCTACAGGTGCCGCATTCCCCAGGTCAAGCCACTTTTGAACCAGAAACAGCGGCAGAAGCGCCTGACCTGGGCTACAGAGAAGCAGCACTGGACTGTTGCTCAGTGGTCCAAAGTACTTTTTTCGGATGAAAGCAAATTTTGCATGTCATTCGGAAATCAAGGTGCCAGAGTCTGGAGGAAGACTGGGGAGAGGGAAATGCCAAAATGCCTGAAGTCCAGTGTCAAGTACCCACAGTCAGTGATGGTCTGGGGTGCCATGTCAGCTGCTGGTGTTGGTCCACTCTGTTTTATCAAGGGCAGGGTCAATGCAGCTAGCTATCAGGAGATTTTGGAGCACTTCATGCTTCCATCTGCTGAAAAGCTTTATGGAGATGAAGATTTCATTTTTCAGCACGACCTGGCACCTGCTCACAGTGCCAAAACCACTGGTAAATGGTTTACTGACCATGGTATTACTGTGCTCAATTGGCCTGCCAACTCTCCTGACCTGAACCCCATAGAGAATCTGTGGGATATTGTGAAGAGAAAGTTGAGAGACGCAAGACCCAACACTCTGGATGAGCTTAAGGCCGCTATCGCAGCATCCTGGGCCTCCATAACACCTCAGCAGTGCCACAGGCTGATTGCCTCCATGCCACGCCGCATTGAAGCAGTCATTTCTGCAAAAGGATTCCCGACCAAGTATTGAGTGCATAACTGAACATAATTATTTGAAGGTTGACTTTTTTTGTATTAAAAACACTTTTCTTTTATTGGTCGGATGAAATATGCAAATTTTTTGAGATAGGAATTTTGGGTTTTCATGAGCTGTATGCCAAAATCATCAATATTAAAACAATAAAAGACTTGAACTACTTCGAGTTGTGTGTAATGAATCTAAAATATATGAAAGTCTAATGTTTACAGAAAATTACAGAAAATAATGAACTTTATCACAATATGCTAATTTTTTGAGAAGGACCTGTATATATATATACACAAACCAACATAAAATAAATAAATAAATATCTCTAATAACTTATACTTGAAAATTATTTTTATTAAAATAAAATAATTAATAAAATTAAAGCAAACAAACAAACAAATTTCAATATCAATATATATATATATATATATATATATATATATATAAAACTTACTTTCAATATATTGAAAAATATTTTTATTAAAATAAATTAACAATTTTGTTAAATTAATAGGATAAATAAAATTCATTAAAATAAACAAACACACAAACAAATACATCTATCTATCTCTATATCTCTAACTTACTTTCAATATATTGAAAAATATTTTTATATTTAACAAAATAAATTATCATTACAAATATTTTATTATAAATTATTATAATTATTTTATTAAATTAAAAGAAGAAATAAAATCAATCAAAACAAACATATTTTTATCTCTATATCTCTAAGTTACCTAAATAAACAAACAAATAAAGATATTTCTAACCTACTTTATATTAAAAAATATTTTTATTAAACAAAATGAATTAATAATTGTTTTGTTAAATTAATAGGACAAATAAAATTCATTTAAATAAATAAACAAATTAATAAATATATCTATTTCCATCTATGTATAAAATATATAAGAATTATTTAAAATAAATTCTTAATTATTTGATTAAATGAAAAGAATAAATTATAATTTATTAATTAAATTAAAAGAATAAATAAAATTTATTAAAACAAACAAATAAACAATGTATAAATGGATGGATGGTTAATTATAACATTCTTATTTTTAAGTAAAAATTAAATATTACCATAAATAAGAATAAATATTGTAGCTAATACTTCCACAATCAAAATAGGGCAGCATGAAATTTCAAATAATGGCAGTGTTTTACATGTGCACCATGCAGCTTTAGAAAATTAACTTTAACAACAATCACTAAACTTAAATGATTAACATACTGATATCATTTCTCTCCTGCCAAAGTAAGAAATAAACCTTACATTTCTCTCCACAGAGCGAAGGTATCTGGCACACTCAAAGTGGCCGTTGTATTCAGCCAGATCAGCAGCCGTGAACCCATCTACATCTCTTTCCTTAGGATTGATCTGGTGACCCAGGAGGATTCGACAGCACTGGGAAATCATTTTTGATTTGATTATAATGATTTAAAGCCATAATTAAACACCACACGCCAGACTCACATCCTAATTCAAACCCACCTCTATCTCCCCATTCTCTGCTGCATCATGTAGAGGAGTGCCACCCCAATAATCTCTCTTGACCTTTGATCCCATCTGTAACAACCTCTCCAAGATACTATGATGCCCCCCACTGGCAGCAAAGTGTAAAGCAGTTGCTCCTTCATTATCTTGACTAGACAGGTTGACGTCTGTAAAGGACACCTGAAGTAGTCCAAACAAGTATTGTAAAGCTCTACTACAACATGATATCAAACGTTTGAAGGTAATTGTATAACCCACCAGCCATACCACCAATCCATGGTGGCCCATGTGAGCTGCAGCATGCAGTGCTGTCATGCCATCTTGGGCTCTTAGATGCACGTCAGCTCTGCAGTCTTTCACCAGATACTCCACAACATGTAGATGTCCCTCTTGGCAGGCCAGATACAATGGTGTGGCACCCATATTAGTCTGTCGATTAACACACCTGAGGAAAAAGTATATTTGGATGTTCAAGTTGGTTTTTAAAGACTTATAGAAAGGGTCAGGGAATTGATTTCCAGGGACATTTTTATATTGGTGAGGGCAGTTTTTATAATCATGTTGTTATTGTAATCAACATAGTATGTTGTCTTTAATGTCAAATACTTTAATTTACCCATTTACTTTAATCTATATTTCATACTGTTTAAATTTAATCAAAATTACAGCTACACAGGGCTCCAATATTATGACAAACATCATTATGACATTTTATTAGATTATTGCTCTTTATTAGTGGTCCAACCTGGTCCAACTGATTGGGAAGACCAAACCGTGAGTCATAGGGACTTGAAACTTGGAGGGATGGTAGTCCTCTCACCATCTACAATCTCACCAAGACTTGCCCCAAACGGCCTATCGGAAGTGCTACAATGATCAAAGGTAGGACATTTGCTCATAACTCCTTAAAGGGATAGTTCACCTGAAAATTTGATGTTTATCTGCTTACCCCCAGGGCATCCAATATGTAGGTGACTTTGTTTCTTCAGTAGAACACAATCAAAGATTTTTTAACTCAAACCGTTGCAGTCTGTCAGTCATATAATGGCAGTCAATGGCTACCAAATCTTTGAGAGTAAAGAAAAACATACACAAACAAAACCAAATTAAACCCTGTAGCTTGTGACAATATACTGATGTCCTAAGACACAAAACGATCAGAAACTGAACAGTATTTATATCATTTTTTTTTTACCTCTGATTCACCACAACATCCATCTGTCCTGAGTGCATACACAGCTCGGGCTCCGATACATTTACACGCTCTGGCGTAGTACACGCAAGCGCCGGAAGCGATCTGCAGTTATATGTCAATCATTGTTTACACAGTGCACGGGATTGCGGACATGTTCACTGGCACTGTGAAAATCTAAAGATATTTAGAAGTACAGGTCATCGCAATGGAAGATGATTTTTATATATCATCAGACCATAGGCGCCGATCAAGCACCCACGGAAAAACACAAGATATTCTCGGTTCATTTTGACCAATTACAAGTGTATTGTAGCTTGTACGACGTCATTCTCGTTTTCATAGTTTATATTTGAGGCAGGTTTTGGCGTTGTTTTAATGACAAATGTCAAGAGTGCATTATTGTAATACAAGAGAGGGTGCTTGTATTACAATTTCTCGGCTTTCAGCGGGCTCCCTCAGATATTACATGTGTGCCCTCAAACTTTGCGTGTGCCCCCTCAAACTTTGTCCTGTGTACGATAAAGTGCTTATTGTAAACAGATGAGATATGGTGTTGAGCACCCACGGGCAGAAACATAGATTGGCGCCCATGCATCAGACAACGTGGATTTTTCAACGTGGATACCCTGCCAGAGCTCATGCACCCGCCGGACGCTGCACATGTGCTCAGGAGAGATGGATGTTGTGGTGAATCAGAGGTAAAAAATTATATAAATACTGTTCAGTTTCTCGCACAAATCAATCGTTTCATGTCTTAGGACTTCAGTGTATCGTCACGAGTCGTAGGGTTTCATTTGGTTTTGTTTGTGTATGTTTTTTTTATTCTCAAAGATTTGGTAGCCATTGACTGCCATTATATGACTGACAGACTGCAACGGTTTGAGTTAAAAATCTTCGATTGTGTTCTACTGAAAAAACAAAGTCACCTACATCTTGGATGCCCTGGGGGTAAGCAGATAAACATCAAACTTTCTTTTTTGGGTGAACTATCCCTTTAACTGTTAGGGTTAGGGGAAGGTGAATTTTTGCAGGTATTTCGCTTGTTTTTTTTTTTTTACTAAGTGCAGGAAGATTCCTTGGAGAGTGAATAACAATAATTATCAAAAAAAAAAATTAACTTTTGACCCTCTGTCGCAAAGGGATGCTAAAATGTTTGAAAGGGGCAGAGCCACTTTTCATTAAAATGGCTATAACTTTTGAACATAATGATTTATATTTGCCAAACTTACAATGCATATATAAGAGCTGAATCTGAGGCCACAAGAAAAAGTCACAAAGCTTGGCCACTTGGTGGTGTTATAAGTTGGGAAAGAAAACATAAAAACAGCCATAACTACGCACATGTTTGTCCTATCATCATGAAAATCAATACTAAAGTTCAAAAGTCCAACTATTTTTACAAATTTTTATATTTTATATTTTGATATCTACTCTCGAGAGAATCTTTCCTGCATTGTTTTGTTCTGATCAAGTGAAAAACTTAATAGTAGTTTACAGGTTTTTCAAAAAAAAAAAAAGCAAAATACCCGAAAATCTTGCCTTCCCCTAACCCTACAAATTCACAAATTAATGTTCTGAAGTGAAGTAAACTTCAACGGATTTCACCCATTCAGGGAATAGGAAACAATGAACACTGTGTAGGGGCCATGTTAATCGGAACAAAGTTCATGGGATGGGGGTTGGGGTTAGAGGAATGGAATTGTGACCCACTGGGCTATGAGGACATTTGCTTATCTCAAAAACCATGGCCGCTATAGGCCAGTGAATTTTGAGCACCTATTAGACAAGTTTAACAAAGGTTGATGGGAACAAAACTCGGTGGGCCTGCTTAACTCACGGCCCTAAGGGTCTGTGAGAAATTTGAAAGAAATTGGCCACTGGGGGGCAATATTGCATTTTTCAAGGGCGTAAACGATTATATATTGTGCATTTTTTCACGCATATGCACAACAATCGTATCATATGATAGACCTCCATGTTCCAAACAACTTTGCCTCTAGAACCACTGCTGTCAATCAAACCATTTGTTAAAAGATTGAGAAAATGTAAAAAAGAAAAAAAGAAAATAAAATACTTTTGCGAACTAGTCCTAGGTTTTTCACTCAATCTGGAAAAAACACTGCAGTGCAATTTTCTGACTCTCTAGATCAATAATTATTTTTAAAAGTGTTTAAATTTACCCTTTGGGATACTATAATGGGTCGTTTACATAAGGGGCCTGTCCAAAAATGCCCAAAAGCCCATAAAGCCTAAACGAAAACTCAAAACACATGTGACAGGTGATTTTAAACAAGCATGCAAAGTTTTAGGGAGCTATAACTCGTAAACATAAAAAAAAACCCATCATATTTCTATGGCAAATGACCTGTATTGTAGAGTACTCTATATGCTTAAATGCCTTAAAGCGCTTGAAACCCGGTAATCACGGCTTGCTATATTACTGTAATAATGATTATTAATATTGATAAAGAAAAAGACTTTTGGGCATGTCACATCCTGGCTTCACAGACAAAAAATGTCTGTCCATGACATTAGTTTAATCTAGCGCAAGTTACACAAAAACTTGTTATAATCACTCAAGCTATGAAATTAATCTTTCATTTACATCATATCGATTTATGAGGGAATTTGCGAGTGTGCGCACTGTTTTAGTTCTGACTAATCTATTTCTAAGTTCAGTGTGTGTTTGATGGGTTATAAGGCTCAACACTGCACAAAACAGTGCACAAAAGCAATCTGAATGTAATTCAGCTGTGCATTTTTTGTCCCTTTGCCTTGAAAAGGCATGTTTTGTTCATTTTGGTGTAATTTTTTGCCAAAAGCCATCCTTAATTTCCAACCCTAAGTATTGCCATGTCCTTATCTATGCATTCCGTTTTCAAGTAACCTCTGCGTTACTGGTCATCTTGACCTGTGTGGCCAACAACATGAGATTCACTGGATTTGATCATTTGGCTAAAGGATTCAAACATGTGTTAAAGGCATCACGATATATAAGGTCTGGTAAATCAACTATTTTACCTAAGGATAAATAGAGCAAATGATTGTGTCAATGTCCACCACTGTTAAACCAATTACTGCCTGGATATTAATCACTGGAGGCTAATTTAAAGTTCATGGGATCGTATGGAGCTGTTCAGTTATGAAATCCATTTGTAGGCCAGCTCGGAAAGGGGAGTTCGCTATAGGTTCCCTATTGTTTTATAGTTCTCGGTGTGTGTTTTTAAGAATAACAGTTTGTTTTAGATTTTTTAACTTTAAAAAGAATTTAATAAAATTCACTGCCATTCAAAAGTTTGGGTTTGGTACGGTTTTTTAATGTTTGTTTTATTTTTTGGATCAGAAAAACAATCTATATTATTCTCATATTTAAAATGTCAATTATTCTTGTGATGATATTAAAATGCTGATTTGGTGCTCAAGAAACATTTTTTTGATTATTATCAATGTTAAAACAGTTGTGCTGGTTTATATTTTTGTGGAAACAATGATTTTAGGAATAATTTATTTACAATATATCTTTTGTAACATTATACATGTCTTTACTGTCACTTTTGATCAATTTAATGTTTCCTTGCTGGATGAAAGTATCAATTTATCTAAGGCTTATAACTTATAAATGATATTGCAAATGTTAAACTGTCACACCTAAGACATGAGATTGAAAACAGCTGTTTTAAACAACATTTAAAGTTTAAAGGGTTAGTTCACCCAAAATGAAAATTCTGTCATTAATTACTCACCCTCACGTCGTTCCAAACACGTAAGACCTTCGTTCATCTTCTGAACACAAATTAAGATATTTTTGATGAAATACAAGAGCTTTCTGATACTGCATAGACAGCAATGCTACATCCACGTTCAAGGCCCAGAAAGGTAGTAAGAACATTGATAAAATAGTCCATGTGACATCAGTGCTTCAAGCTTCAAGAAAACTTTTTGTGTGCAAAGAAAACTAAAATAACGACTTTATTCAACAATTTCTTGTCCTCACTACTTTTGGGCCCTGAATGTGGTAGTTGCGCTGCTATCTATCCAGGGTCAGAAAGCTATTCCCAGGGTCAGGGAATTGAGTTCCAGGGAGTTCCAGTTTTTATAATCATGTTATTAGAATCAACATGTTGTCTTTGATGTCAAATACTTTAATTTACCCGAATACTTTAATCTATATTTTAAACTGTTTAAATTTGATCAGAATTACAGCTACACAGGGCTCCAATATTATGACAAAAATTATTATGACAGATTATTGCTCTTTATTAGTGGTTCAACCCCTATTGTAATTGCTAGAATGGCCAAGGATCAGCAATCTCTGTGTAAAACTGATCGGGAAGACCAAACCATAAGTCGTAGAGACTTGAAACTTGGAGGGATGGTAGTCCTCCCACCATCTACAACGTCACCAAGACTCGGCCCAAATGGCCTTACGGGGGCGCTACAACAATCAAAGGTATGAAATTGCTCATAACTCCTTTACCGCTAGGGTTAGGGGAAGGCAAAATTTTTCAGGTATTTTGCTTTTTTTTTTTTTTTTTTTTTAACTGCTTTTGCAAACTAATCCTACCCTCTGTCGCAAAGGGATGCCAAAACGATTGAAAGGGGCAGCTATAACTATAACTTTTGAACATAATGATTTATATTCGCAAACTCACAATGCGTATAAAAGAGCTGAATCTGAGGTCACAAGAAAAAAGGTCACAGTGCTTGGCCACTTGTTGGTGCTATAAGTGGGGAAAAAACATAAAAACGGCCATAACTACGCACCTGTTTGTCCTATCATCTTGAAAATCAATACAAAATTTCGATTTATTTATTTATTTATTTTTACTAATTTTTGATATCTACTGATATCTCTGAATCTTCCTGCACAGTTTTGTTTTGATCAAGCGAAAAACCTAGGACTAGTTCACAGGTTTAAAAAAAAAAAAAAAAGCAAAATACCCGAAAATGTTGCCTTCCCCTAACCCTAAATGCGAATGAAGCGTTAATCATGAGTGATTTACAAGTTAAGTCAATGCAAAGAAGCATTAGACATCCTGCGACGCAAATTGAGTGTTTCAGGCATTTGATGTGGATAATGTATCGTACAGCGAATAAAAAGGATCTTGCTTGGGAGAGGATGGTCAGATGACAAAGGAATGCGAATTTGCATCTGTTGTGAAGTGAATTTCACGCACGAATAAAGCAAGTAAACTCAAAATGTTCAAGCATCCAACTACACGCGAATAGCGCGATTTATTTGTGCAATTCACGTCTGGTGTGAACGCACAGTAATGGTTAAGAAGTCATGAGCGATTTCGTACTATTGATCGATGTAGCACCCCCGTCTGACCGACTGGGGCGAGCACGGTCTTGGTCCAAAGCGCCACAAATGGCTCTGCACATTTTGTGTGTTTCTCTTGTCTCTTTAGACATTTCTATTTGAACACAAGTGCCCTGCGAAGTGGACATCACAGGATATTCCGCCATAATTCCAGTAGGAAGCAAATGTATATGTTCCATTTAAAGGTCATTACAGTGTGCAAGACGTGAAGCTAAATTGTATTTATTTGCAGATGTATTTATGTCACACTTCACACTTCTCTAGTAAGTTTCATCTGTGTCCATGTCAATCGAAACACAGTTCATGCACAGAGCTCTCTTCTAACCAGATGGTTATCTAAATCAGGTGTGTAAACTAAGAGAGATACTTAAATGAAAACTAAAATAATAACTTTATTCAACAATTTCTTGTCCTCACTACCTTTCTGGGCCCTGAATGTGGTAGTTGCGCTGTTGTCTATCCAGGGTCAGAAAGCTCTTCAGTTTCATCAAAAATATCTAAATTTGTGTTCCGAAGATGAACGATGGTCTTACGGGTTTTGAACAACAAAGTGTAGGAGTAATTACTGACAGAATATACATTTTTGAGAGAACACACCATTTTAAAATCCTTAATTCGTAGTCTACTATTTTTTATTTGCAAACTTGTCAACTACAAACATCATTTTAATCCTAAATCAATAACTCTATTGCAAAAGACCTTTATCAGTCACAATGGTTGTGGAACCCAGTGCCAATATCTTAAGGTGATAAGGGAACAAGACTTTAGGTTCAGTAACAGTGAGAAGCAGCTCTGACAGTTCACTTCCAGTAGTGGCATGTGACAGACAGGTTGCATCCATTATACACCAGCTCCCTGACTCTCACATGGGATTTTCTAACCCCTAAGGTTAATATATGCATTCCCCTGGCTATAAGTTCAATTTAACTTATCCTATACACATGCCTCTGTGTATCAGTTTCAGATGTGGTCATGCTACAGATGCAATACGAATCTGTGCATGCATGAGAGAAAGGGAGAACAAGATGCAGGATTAATAGGCTTACACAAGACAACTGATAATTAACTTGGGGGGACTGAAGTGAATTAGTTTGATGGGGTTCATCAGATCACTACAGTGCAATTAATTTTCTCCCTCCATCCCTTTTCATTACATGCAAAAGCTATAGTAACATAGGAATATCAAATTTAAATAAAAACCCATGTCTGTTCTTAGAACAACTGTTGCCTTTAAACCTATATCTAGCAAAATGAGACTAATGAAGAAAGCACATACATGTTGCTTTGGTGTCAGAGACACATTATGTGTAGCCTTATTCTGGTGAGTCACACTTTCATGTCATATGTTTACTTCCTGTTAATGTTTAATGTATTTCATGTCATCTAAAACGTAGTTAAGAGTTAACCACAATAACCCTATAAGGTCATTGGATCTGTTTTTAAAAAGACACATTTTAGACACAATGCTTGAAACAAATAACTCGAGACGTGTGACCCACAAAACTAGTGACCCAAAACTGTTTGTCACATGCTCCTTTTCATCCACCTCTGCCACATGAGATTCATCTCTGTCATTACTACGTGTCTGAGCTTGTAACACTGTACCTCGGAGCTTGACCAATCAGCAGCTTCAAACAGGTGAGGTCACCCTTTGCTGCAGCATAGTGGGCAGGAAGAGCACCGCAGTTTGTTTCCACCTCTGCTCCACTCCCACGAGACAGCAGCCAGTGGACAGCTTCCACCCTGCCGAACCGTGCAGCAAGATGGAGTGGAGTGGCCCCACCAGAATCCTGGTCCTGAATACATGCAATAATAAAGAATAAAGAATACTTATAAACAACAGTTCTTTATTTAATAATTAGTTTTTTGTTGTTGTTGTTGTTGTTGTTGTTGTTTTTGTATTGCACACGCAAAACAATTAAGTTATTACAAGTTATGTAATTGGATTACTTTATTCAAGTAACATTAACACACACACTTTTTTATGAAGAAATGCAATATTGTTATGCATTACTTTTAAAAGTAACTTTCCCCAACACTGCACACAAATAACTTTGTATTACTAAATATATTTGTTTTTATATTACTATACATGCATTCTCTTATTTTTCTTTAAAAAAGAAAAAGAAAAAAAATACATTACAAATGAAAATATTTCTTGCAATTCTGACTTTTTTCACTGAATTTACTTGCTTTTGCTTTGCTTGTCTAGTTGTTGTTGTTGTTGTTGTTTTGTTTTGTTGCTGCCACAAAATAAAAATAATTAAGGTATTTGAATGTTTTTATTTCACAGTTCGGACAATTCTGCAATTCAGAATTACAATTATTATTATTATTATTATTATTATTTATTTTTTTGCTTTGTTTGTTTTGCTTTTTGTTGTGTTTAGTTTAGTCATTTTGTTTTGCTTTTTGTTGTGTTGTGTTTTGATTTGTTTTGTTTTCGTCTTGCGTTTTGTTCAGTTTTGTTGTTTTTTTATTTTGTTGCTGCCACAAAATAAAAATAAAAAAGGTAATTGGAAGTTTTTATTTCACAATTCAGACAATTCTGAAAAGTCCAAATTGTGAGATTACATTTGACCCTTTTATGAGATTAAATATAATATTTATGAATTAATCTTTTTTTTTTTACCTAGACAAATTTGGATATTCAAAATGCAACTAACGTGTTACATTACATTACATTTTTTTTTCTCAAAAAATGGTAAAAATGTTTTTAAAACCATATGAAACCAGCATGTTCATGATAGCACTTTAGAAACAGGTGTCATTTGTTAACATTAGTTAAGATTAATAAATTCTGTAGAACTACTGTTCATTCTTAGTTCATGTTAACTAACGTTAACTAATGAACCTTATTGTAAAGTGTTACGGAGTTCTTGACACGTGTTTTAAATATGGTGATTGTCATTATACGATGGCCCAAACGTTTTGCTACCACAATACACAAGATTTAATAAATACAGTTTGACTAAGCAGGAAACTAAAGGAGTATTATTTATTATTTGTTGTTGTTATTATTATTATTATCATCATTATTATTATTATTATTTAATGTGATAAGTGAGAATACAACCACTTAAGATCACGAGCCAACAGTTTGATAAAGAACTGTCATTAAGTCATAAGCTGAAAGAACATTCAATTTGATAGAGGTCATTTCATGATGTCATCATAACACCATCATAGCAACAGTGTGTATTGTCCATTCTACTATAAATCTATTGCGGCTGACACAGACCCCGTTCCTCAACGGGCCATCACTCCTCCACTCTTCCAATGTGATCAAATTAGTGTAGCCATCTTTATTTAATCAGACCAAGGAAATGTTCATTAATAATTCAACCGCATACAACTTTGACCTTACCTTGGCAAACCCAGGCTTAAAAAAAAAATTCTGATGAACTCCCAGCAAGACCACCAACCAAGAATATTGTTATCACTTTAGTCCATGATAACAAGGCACTTAAAACATCTAGTTTAATATAGCACAGCTGGCCATAAATTAGATCAAGAGGTTGTCGATGTTAAAAGAGCCGGTTTGCATTAGTGTAAAAAGGGGCGGTGTGGGGGGGTCTCGGAGGAGCAGTATGGCCTGTACTTCCCTGGTAAACAAACAGTGTTAACGGTTAGATTGAGCCCCCTCTAACCCATCTGCTCATGATTACAGTGGTCATGCAATACTACCAAGCAAAGAGTAAACAGAGCAAGCGAAAGTGATGTAATCACACCATTCACACCGTTCTGCGTTCACACCATTCCTGTACTGGGTGAACTACTTATTATGCAAGGTGCTATATTTGAAGCAGGTGTTGCTTAGCTGTGATATTTAGAAATTTCCTTGCCCTGTGACCACACCACACACTGTTAAATTTATATTATGACAGGTAGTTTACATCAAGGTTCAAACAGTGCCTTGCAAAAGTATTCATACCCCTTTAATTTTTTATGTTTTCCCCTTTTTTCACATTTTATGTTGCTGCCTTATGTTAAACCATTTTAAATAACTTTTTTCACATCAATCTACACTCAATACACCATAATAGCAAAACAACAACAAAAAAAAAGGTTTAGGATTTTTGTAAATTTATTAACAATTAAAAACCTAAATGATTCCATTGCATCCCTTTTCCGGGACAGTTGAAATTTATCTCAGAGCATTCATATTGCTTGTAGATGTTACTACCAGGGGTATGATTTGGAAAGACACACGTCTTAATGAAAGATCTAACAGCTGAAAATGCATATCAGCGCATAAACCAAGCCCTGAGGTAAAAAAAAAATAAATAAATCCTGTAGAGCTCAGAAAGAGGATTGCATCAAGCTACACATTTTAGGAGGAGTTCAGAAAATTTTTTTTGCAGCACTGAAGGTTCACAAAACCATGTGTTTTCTTTAAAAAAAAAAAAAAAAAGCATTTTTATCAGGCTCCGATGTATAGGTTTCTACCTAAGTACCGGTACTTCTGATTGGGCTGAGACTGGGATTTTAGCCAGTTTGAGGTAAAAGTATTTGATGGATATGTGTCGAGAGCATTCACCAAGATGGCTTTTAGCTGGTTTTGCATCTGAACTTTTCATGTAGTCTCTGTAACCCTTAATGGAAGAAATTTAAAACAACCTCGACTCTTCCTAGAGTTGGCCTCCTGGCCAAACTGAGCAAATGATAGAGAGGGCCTTGGCTAGAATGGTGACCATGATCATATGATCATATAAACAGATGTGAGAAACTTACAGAAGGACAAACATTACTGCAACACTTCACTGACCTGGCTGGACTCAATCCTCTCCTCAGTAAAGAAACATGAAAACACACTTGGAATTTGTAAAAAAGCACCTAAGGGGACCCTCAGACTGTGAGAAACAATATTCTGTGTTTTGATTAATCTCAATTTTAAGCATCATGTTTGAAGGAAAACAGCCACTGCTCATCATCCGCAGAGTACAATCCCAAAAGTAAAGTGTGGTGGTAGCAGCCTCATGCTGTTGGGGCTGTTTTTCAGTGGCAGGGACTGAGGGACTCAGCTCAACGCACCAAAATATTGAGATAGCCTTAAATGAAAACCCAGTCCAGAGCATTCAGATCCTCAGACTGGGCACAAGGTTCACTTTCCAACAGGGCAATGAGACCCTGAGCACACTGCAAGAGTGGCTTATAGACAACTCTGTGAATGTCCTTGAGTGGCACAGCCAGAGCCTGGGCTTAAACTCAATCAAACATTTCTGGGAAAATCTGAAAATGTCTGCCAGACCTTGAGAGCTGAAGAGGTGAGGGAAAGAATGGCAGATAACTGCCAAATGTTGATATGCAAATGTTGTTGCATCATACCCAAAAAAGGCTGTAAATGTGCTTTAGCTAAGTACTGAGTTAAGGGTATGAATACTTATGCAATGTACTTATGCATTTATTTTTTTATTATTATGAAGTTGTGACAATTCTGTTTTTGCTAGAGTGTAGATTGATGTGAGTGAAAATAATTTAAAACAACATAAAACATGAAAAATGTATTTCTTGAGGATGGTAGTTGCGTTGCTGTCTATGGAGGGTCAGAAACCTTTCGGATTTAATCAAAAACATCTTAATTTGTGTCTTAGAGGTTTGGAACGACATGAAGGTGAGTAATTAAATGACAGAATTTTAAATTTTTGGGTGAACTATCCCTTTAGGTTCAGAAGCATTCTGGTTTTGCTGGATCAACTTTGAGATGCTTCTACACTTTGATTGGAGTTAACCTGTGGCAAATTCTGTTAATTTGGCATAATTTGGAAAGGCACACACCTGTCTATACAAAGTCTAATGACAGTAAATGCATATCAGAGTGAAAACCAAGCCAGGATTGGCCTGCAGAGCTGAGAGACAAAACTCTGAGACAGATCTGTCGAAGACCACAAAGCAATTTTTGCAGCACTTAAGATTCACAGGAGCATGAGGCCCTCCATAAGCCTTAACGAAAGAAGTCTAAGAACAACCAGGACTCTTCTAAGAACTGACCTTGTTAGAGTCGTGACCAAGAAGCTGATGGACACTCTAGTTGAGTTCCATGCATATGAAGAGTTCAGATGCAAAACCCCCTAAAAGCCATCTTGGCCAAAAATTAGATAATGATACTGAGTGAATGCTCTCAACACATATTATACGTCCATCAAATACTTTTACTTCAAACTCGCTAAAATCCCAGCCTCAGCCCAAGAAGTACTGGTACTTAGGTAGAAACCTATACATCGGAGCCTGATAAAAGTGCATTTTTAAAAGAAAGACATCCGATGGATTTAGAAGATTTTGCATCTGAACTCTTCATATATGGAGATACTTACAGAAGGACAAACATCACTGCAACACTCCAATGATCTAGGCTTTATGGCAGAGTGGATAAACTCAAGCCTCTCCACAGTGAAGACAACTCAACTTTTAGGGTTGCAAAAACAGCACCTAAAAGGACTCTCTCAGACTGTCTGATGAACCTCAATTCCAAGTCTCTGCAGGAAACCAGGCACCAGGGTAGAAAGAATGCTCAACACAGTGAAAACCTGGTTTAGAGCATGCAGACGAGGCAGAAGGTTCACTTTCCAACAGGACAGTGACCACAAGCACAAATCTAAGACAAGAGTGACTTATAGGCACTTCTGCCGCTGAGTGGCCCAGCTACAGCTCAGACTTGAACCCAATAGAACAACTCTGGATAAACCTGACAATGGCTCCCCACTGATTGTCCCCAACCAACCTGACAGAGCTGGAGAAAATCTGCAGAGAAAAATGGAAGACAATTCCAAAATGCACATGTGCAAAGCTTGTCACAATCACTGCCAAAGGTGCTTCATCTAAGTACTGAGTTTAATACTTATGCAACATAAATATTTTAGTTTCTCCTTTCTGATAAATTCACATTTATCACAGGTCTGTATTTGCTTTGTCATTATGGTGTATTAAAAGTAGACTGATGTGGAAAAAAGCTATTTAATGCAGCATAACATAAGACTGCAAAAAAAAAAAAAATGAAGGGCTGACAATATTTGCACCTAAGCGTATTCCAGACATAGTCTTATAATAGACTTGGGTGTATATTGACGTCTTATTGGAACTTTTTTTTTTTTTTTACTAATACCTGATATGCATTGTGCAAGAAGAATGGGATCAGAAAAATTTAGTTTTTAATATGGGTTAGTAGCAAACTAAATCCAAAATCCTTACTTTCCAAGCTATTGTCCAAGCTACCTTAGGTTGGTTTCTTCTTTTGTGGTTTATCTAAGTTCCAAGTATGGTCTTTTTTTGTAAATTTCTCTTGCTCAACCAGACAGTGGTGAGTGGAATTATTGCAAATAGCCTTTGCCAACAAGACAAGCAGACAGACACATTTGCACCTAGTGAATGAAAACAGACACTCTGGTCATTTTAATAATCTTTTCCTCACATAGAATGGTGCAAATGGCTTCAGGAGACTTGGATAATATAACAAGTCATACTTGAAATACTTTTATGGTGGTTTTTGTCATTTTTGGAGCTTGACAGCCCTTTGTCACCATCCACTTTAATGGTACGGCACAGCATGATCTTTGGAGGAAAGTAAATTACCCATTTGAAAAGCAACCCTCGATTCAACTCTGTCCACACCACTGTGCTAACACCCATAGCTCCGTAACCTCTCCACTCACCTGTACATTACATCTTGCAACCTGTGTGAGCCACTTTAGTTCCCGAGTGTGACCTGTTGCTGCAGCATCATGGACAGGTGTGGCTCCATTAAGGGCCCTCGTGTCAGCAGCCAGCCCTGCTTCTGTCACCAGAAAGCAAAGGCAGTCCAGCTGACCACAGCGTGCGGCATGGTGCACCAGTCCTGCCCCCTGAGCATCCACAATGGCGCCGGTAAGACATCCAGTTTCGGCAAGCTCTCTGAGGCTCCGTAGGTCTCCTTCCCGGGCTGCGGCAATGGCCTTTTGGAGCACCATGTCAACCCTGCCTCTCTGCACCTGCGCAAGCTGCCTTTGACTGGCTCCCGAAGCCGTCTCAGGCAGTTCAACCTACCCCCCACGGCACACATGCACACACACACAGGGGAAGCCGACACCTAACCGTCTGCCAGCTGGCGGGGTTGGGTGAGCGGAGGAGAGGAGCAGGTCTGGCCCGGTGAGCTGTAAAGGTAATGAAAGACGTCACAATGCACCAGTGCTCATCGTGGCCCAGCCGTTGCCTTTGTGCTCGCTTACCAACCTGCACATGGCTGCCCTCGTCTCTGGCAGCAGACACCCCCGAGTAATGAGAGAACTGGCCTCTGAAGACCTAGTAAAACTGCTGTGCATGCATGTGGCATGTGATTAGAGATTACAGTGAGCCTCATTTTCATTATTCATTTCTGTCTGAATGGCCAAGAGTGTGTCTGGAAAGTGAACAAGGGATTAGAATGGAGCAGTTTGGTTAGAGCTGAACTTTAATGATTCAGCATGAGGGGAGATCAGATCAGCCCTGAGATGTTAAAGAGAGTCCATTTAGCGCATTTAATAATGCTGGTGCAGCTTTGTTGTAGTGGTAACAGATATCGCCGTCTCATTCTTAAAGTGCACGCTCCATCACATCCCAATGTAACTAAGTTCAGCCGCCAAGTTAAAATGAACAGGTCTCTGTTGTTCCCTAAAAAATAGGGTATGAACATCTACAATATAATTAGGACAATTTACATTATTTAATTATGAAACCGTTTAAAAACAATACAACATATCAATGTATTTAATATAAAATCAGGACCCTTAAATAACTGAAAATCCCTGTTAAAAAGAACTCTGACCTGAAATTGCCATGACCGAAGCCAACAGTCATATGCAATTAGGGATGTGCAATATCTACCAAAAAAATGGTGTGTTGATATTTCAGGTAATTTTCTGTCATTGAGAGCTGACTTTTATATTCTTTGCATTTTGTGCAGTGGTTATTTAGTTTCCCAAAGTGACAAAAATAAATTATTAAATTACTTTTTTGCAAACTGACATACTCTATAATGTCAGCTTGATAAAAATGTGAACAATTACATTTTTGCAGACTATACACATCCCCATATGCAAGCTGCATAAGGTATTTTTTGTACTATTTATCAGTTAAATTCCCTGAAGAAATACGCTTTATTCAATAAAAATGTTAAACATTATTCCTGCTAAACAATGAGCTCTTAAATCAATATAGTGCAACCTGACAATGACCCATAAGCCTGAACTCCATCCTCATGACACTCCATCTACTTTATTGATAACACTTTACAAAAAGGTGTCATTTGTTAACATTAGTTAATGTATTAACTAACATGAACAATACATTTATTACAGTCTTTATTCATCTTTGTTAATGTTAGCTAATAAAAAATACAGTTAATGTCAATTCACAGCGCAATAACTAATGTTAACTAACACGACGTTAAATTTTAATAATGCATTAGTAAATGTTAAAATTAATCTTATCTAAGATTATTAAATGCTGTAGAAGTATTGTTCATTATTAGTTAATGTTAACTAAAGTAGGTAACTAATGAACCTTATTATAAAGTGTTACCAGTTTATTTGCAAAACAAATAAGATTTACATTAAATATTATATTCTTCTAAATAAAGAGCTCTTAGATCAATATAGTGCAACCTGACAATGACCCTGAAACCTGAACTCTATACTCATGACACAACGTCTAATCTATGTGCAAAGCCACATAGCTGTAAGCTAAAACCATTCAATAAAACTTATCCTTTTTGGTTCAATATTTGGTTCTATTTTTAGGCAGTTACAATATCCGTGGTGCTAGTTCATGCGCTCCAGTTGCTCTACAGTGTCTCTCAGATCCTCCACGACAATGTCCACATCTTCACGGGAGGTACTTCTACCCACACTGATCCTCAAAGCGTTGGTAGCCACATCGTAGGGAATCCCACAGCTTAGAAGAATATGGGAAGGTCTAAGGAAATAAGAGCACATGACAAAATTGAGCACACAACCCTTTCAAAGTACACTCTACTGCACTGTAAAAAACACTTTAAGTCAACTTAAAAGAATTTGTTACCTGACTGCCTTAAAATTGAAAATTCAGTCAACTCGAAAAAGCTTAGCCAACTTGAAATGTTACGTTTTACTAAGTGACAACTTAAAATTAAATTTAGGGCCGCCGAGTAACAAACTGTTAAGTTTAACAATTTTTTAGTTTAGTCAACTCAAATATTACTTGGTACAACTTAACATTTTAACTTGAATAAACTTATTTGAGTTGACTGAACTTAAAATTTTAAGGCAGCAGGGTAACAAATAATTTTAAGTTGGCACAACAAATTGTGTTTTCTGTTTTTTAGTGTGACTGTGAGCAAGAATGGATGTGTTTGGCCACCTGTTTTGAGTGCTTTATTTAAACACTTAAAAGTTGTACCCTTTGATAACTGAGTATCATTATAAAGTGGTCAAAATTGTACATACACTTTGCAGTATCTGTAAAATGTCAATTATTTTAACAACATAAGAGGGACCATACAAAATGCATGTTATTTTTTATTTAGTACTGATCTGAATAAGATGTTTCACATAAAAGATGCTGACATACAGTCCACAAGAAAAAAAAAAAAAAAATGTATAAAAACTACCACATTCAAAAGTTTACATACACTTGATTCTTAATACAGTTAATACTGTTTTTTTGTTGTTGTTTAGTGGTAGCAGAAAAATCCTTCAGGTCCCACAAATTTTCTGGTTTTCCAGCATCTTTTGCGTATTTGAACCCTTTCCAACAATGACTGTATGATTTAGAGATCCATCTTTTTACAGTGAGGACAGCTTTGGGACTCATACGGAATATGAATACAGAATGAAGATGTGTACATTTTGCTTATTTTCCCTAAATGTCACATTTTTTTTAATTTAGAGAAGCTTCAGAGGTTACAGAAGATACTTGCATGTTTCCCAGAAGACAAAATAAGTTCACTTTACCCTGATCTTCAAATTCAAAAAGTGTTCACCCCCAGATGGATCTCAAAATCATACAGTCATTGTTGGAAAGGTTCAAATACGCAAAATATGCTGGAAAACCAAAAAAAATTGTGGGACCTGAAGGATTTGTTATGAAGAGCAGTGGGCAGTTTAACTGTTCAGGACAAACAAGACACTCATTAACAACCTGCTGTGGATCATCCAGGTAACAGCAAAGTATTATGAATCAATTGTATGAAAACTTTTGAATAGGGTCTTTTTTTATAAATTCAGCTATTATTTTCTCTTGTGTGAATGTCGAAGGTCAGTACTTAAAAAAAAAATTAATAAATAAATGAATTTTGTATGTTTGACAACACTGTCAAAGTGTTCATATACAAAAAAACTGACTTTTCATGGTAAATACAGATGACTTACTGATCTCCTCTGTCTGAGTGGCAGGCAGCACCAACACTGGCCAACAACCTCCTACAGGTGGACAGCACTCTACGCCCTACAGCAGGGGGGAAGAGTCTCATTAATAATTCACAAATGCTCTTGTGTTTTACAAATCTGCAGGGTCAGGACCTGACCTACTTCTGACCAGCATGTGTGTAAAAAAAAACTAACAAAAATATAAACTTCACTGATGTTGTTATAGCAAAATTAATTTAACCAAACTTAAATATATCATTATAACTGTGATAAATCTTTAAATGTACATATGTGCACTATACATGTAAGTGACATTGTGCACCTATAAATATCAGAATGTACTAATATATTCCACTCATGTACTGTAAAAGACAAAGTACAAGGTTAGAAAATGGCAATTCACTCACCTTGAAGTACCCTTCCCAAAATGGATACATTGCATGTGTTCGGCAATATGTCTGAGCCAGGAAAATGGCTGTTAAAACGAATCTTATCTCTTCCAAAGACATCCTAAATATTTAAATGCAATAAAAAAATAAATAAATAAATACAAAACATGTATGTTTGTACTAGTCAGGTATAAGAAGGTAGAAACAGGACTTACAAGCAGCCTTTGCTCTAGATAACATCGGATGTCCAAGAAATGGGCTTCATACTCTGCTAGATTTAAGCTTACTAATTCCGCAGCCTTAAAAAAAATAAAATAAAAAAATATATTTTTTTTTCATGTAAACATTCAACTGAAAGGAATAGTTCACCCAAAAATGAAAATTTCCCCATGATTTACTCACCATCAAGCCATCCTAGGTGTATATGACTGTTTCCTTCCAGACTAACACAGTCAGAGTTGTTTAAAAATTTATCCTGGCTTTTCCATGCTTTATAATGGTGGTGGATAGTGGCTGTTATGATGAAGCTCCAAAAAGCGCATATATCCATTGTAAAACTAACCCATACACCTCTGTAGGGTTAACACATGTCTTCTGAAGTGGATCCATGTTTTTTTTTTTTTTAATAACAGAAATATTTCTATTTTTAAAAATATAATCTCAAATCACGGACTTCCGGCAATGGCGTATGCACGTTTGTGAGATCCAGCTTCTTCGCTGACTTCTGACTCGATGTTTGACGTAAGCCGCATTCGTAGCGTAAGCTCTGGTGAGAATAAAACTGAGAAGAAAACTAAAAATGTTCAGCAGATTTCACTATAAGAGAAGATCAGCTTGAGTTTTTTTGAACAGCCTTATTCGTTTGAACCGGAGTAACATTACACCAACCAGGATCTTGACTCTCGCGAACGCGCATACGGCCATTGCTGGAAGTCAATGATTTGAGTTTCTAATTTTAAAAATAGAAATATTTTTGTTATAAAACCCATGGATCCGGTTCAGAAGACATGCGTTAACCCCCGGAGGCGTATGGGTTATTTTAACAATGGATATATGTGCTTTTTGGAGCTTCAAAATAACAGCCACTCTCCACCACCATTATAAAGCTTGGAAGAACCAGGATAAATTAAAAAATAAAACTGACTGTGTTCGTCTGGAAGAACAAAGTCATATACACCTAGGAAGCCTTGAGGGTGAGTAAATCATGGGGAAATTGTCATTTTTATGTGAACTATTCCTTTAAAACTAAAAATAATTATGTTTATGATACATAGTGGGTTCTACCTTTCCCAGACCAGCTATCATTGGCGTGTTCTCAGTTCTGAGAAATAAGAAGATAACAACAGTATTGATTTCAGAGTGAGTAACATACTTCTTTTAATTCTGTTTAATAATTCATCGCCCATACATGAAACCCATCTCACAATAAACCATCTCATACCCTGGTCTGAAGTTGCGCTCTTGTCCTCCTCCAAAAAACAAAGGGTAAACCGGAGTCGTGGTTCCAGGATCGTTCACAAACAGAGCGCCAATTCGAGGGCCATAAAACTGAAACACACCATCAACAGGATTGCCATCTCTAATTTTCTTCACTTAGAGAGAGAGATGATATATCAACAGCGTCTTATGTTACCTTGTGTCCTACAATGGTAATATAGTCTACTCCCAGCTCATGTGCATCCACTCGTATCTTTCCGATAGCCTGTGCTGCATCAGTGTGCAAGAGGATTCTGGGAGCTGATGCTGACCTCTGTTTGTTTATTTCCCTCACCCTCTGACAAATATCCTTAATTGGCTGTTGAAAAGAGAATCCCAGTGGTTACTTTGTGTGTTTATGCTAAATCGTGGCTGAAAAAACTACTGTATTTTTATTGGCAGAGCAAAAATTAACTAGCCATGCTGTGTCTAATCTTTACTAATATCCTGTTTATAAAATATCGTATAAAAGCAATATCACACTCGCAATTAAGCCTCGTCCCAATTGGCAAAAACGTGTAATTTTTTAACTATGAAATAGTTTAATTCATTAATACATAAGCAAAATTCTCACCATAATGATGCCCGTCTCATTATTGGCCAGCATGATTGACACCAAGCAGGTGGTGGGACGAATTGCTGCAAAGACATCCTCTACTTCCACCCGTGCTGTGACCTTGGAAACGGGCACAAATGTGACATCTACAACGAGAATCCAAGCAGGTCCAATAAGAGCACAAAGATTTTTGGTCATATTCATATTTCAAAATTGATTTTTGGATGCAATATTTCCAGTCACAGTAGTAAACTAAAGTATTATCCACTTAAAAACTAAACCTCTTGTATTAAAACTTGTATGGCTTCTATGGGGCGCCATTGTTTTGATTATGTAGAACGGTTGCACTCGGTGAGCTACTTGCACTATCTATTGCTATTGTTACCGCAACACAACTCGGAATAAGCAACTTGGAAAATACAATACTAATATGATGCCACATTGTGTGGCTTTTGGTTGTAATTTTCAGGCAAAGGGCAATAAGAGATGTCTTCCTAGCGATAAAAAGAAGAGAAAAGAATGAGAAGATGCCTTTGGATGAATAAAACTTCTTAAACACCAGTGTATTTGTTCTCTCCACTTTAGCCCTGATGCCTTCGAGGCTTTTTTAGTAGAACACAGCTAGGAAGAGCTTACAAACGATGTAAACATGTTGGCGCTTGTCATGAGATGCAGCCACTGAAAGAGTTTTTCAGCACGGATTTCACGTGACTCTTTGTGAGGAAAATCGACGGTATGCCATTTGGATATAAGCCTACACTTACAGTATCTCACAAGTACACCACTCACATTTTTGTAAATATTTTATGATGTCTTTTCATGTGACAACACTGAAGAAATGACCCTTTGCTACAATGTAAAGTAGTGAGTGTACAGCTTGCATAACAGTGTAGATTTGCTGCCCCTTAAAATAACTCAACACAGCCATTAATGTCTAAACCGCTGGCCACAAAAGTGAGTACACCCCTAAGTGAAAATGTCCAAATTGAGCCCAAAGTGTCAATATTTTGTGTGGCCACCATTATTTTCCAGCACTGCCTTAACCCTCTTGGGCATGGAGTTCACCAGAGCTTCACAGGTTGCCCCTGGATTCCTCTTCCACTCCTCCGTGATGACAGTGGCAGTGGTCGTCTTGGAGGTGTGTTTGGGGTCGTTATCATTTTAGAATACTGCTCTGCGGCCCAGTCTGTGGCCAGTACATGTTGGCATTCATGGTTCCCTCAATGAACTGTAGCTCCCCAGTGCCGGCGGCACTCATGCAGCCCCAGACCATGACACTCCCACCACCATGCTTGACTGTAGGCAAGACACACTTGTCTTTGTACTCCTCACCTGGTTGCCGTCACACACGCTTGACACCATCTGAACCAAATAAGTTTATCTTGGTCTCATCAGACCACAGGACATGGTTCCAGTAATCCATGTCCTTAGTCTTCTTGTCTTCAGCAAACTGTTTGCAGGCTTTATTGTGCATCATCTTTAGAAGAGGCTTCCTTCTGGGGTCCTCTCCTTCCTTCCTTCCGACAGACATTTGATGCAGTGTGCTGTGTATGGTTAGATGGATGCGACAGGCTGACCCCCCACCCCTTCAACCTCTGCAGCAAAGCTGGCAGCACTCGTACGTCTTTTTCCCAAACACAACCTCTGGATATGACGCTGAGCATGTGCACTTAACTTTTTTGGTCGACCATGGCGAGGCCTGTTCTGAGTGGAAACTGTCCTGTTAAACCGCTGTATTGTCTTGGCCACCGTGCTGCAGCTCAGTTTCAGGGTCGTGGCAATCTTCTTATAGCCTACGCCATCTTTATGTAGAGCAACAATTCTTTTTTTCATGTGGCCATGTGGGGCAATGTTGAACTTCCAGTGACCAGTATGAGGTGGTGAGAGTGGTAACACCAAATTTAACACACCTGCTCCCCATTCACACCTGAGACCTTGTAATACTCATGAGTCACATGACACAGGAAGAGAAAATGGCTAGTTGGGCCCAATTTGGATATTTTCACTTGCGGGTGTACTCACTTTTGTGGCCAGCGGTTTAGAAATTAATGGTTGTGTGTTCAGTTATTTTTAGGGGACAGCAAATGTACATTGTTATACAAGCTGTACACTCACTACTTTACACTGTAGCAAAGTATAATTTCTTCAGTGTTGTCATAGTGTTTCAGTAGCTGTGGTCATCGTATATATATGTTCCTAGTTTTACGTAATCAAAATAATGGCACCCCCCATAGTCTAAAATATATATAACGACATGGATTTTTCAAATAACATAAATATTTAATGGGTTTTCTACTACATTTCTTAGTAAGAAACATTATTTATGTTATATTAAGCCATACAAGTCTTAACACCCAGGGTTCCCTTTAAAGTTCTAGAGAGAAAACATTGGCCTGCTAACCTGCTTTGCCCTCTTTTAACAAGCGTTTTGCTGTGAGTTTGATGGAGTCATGCTCTACATTGGAGATGATAATATGGGGCAGTGAGCCTCTTCCATTTAGTTGCTCGATGTTTGTGCCTTCCTCTGCAGAAGTCCTGCTCTTCCTGAAGTGCTCCACAGCTGTGTGAAACACTAGATTATTGGCCTGAAAGTCCAGGAGAAAAAGAGAGCTGAATAAAGATGAAAGTAAAGTGGAAGTAAAGGTTCTTTCACATGACCTTTAACAGGGATTCAATGCATCTCAACACAAGCAGAATGCACCATTAGGACCAACACATAAAGGAGTACACATTAGTGTTATAGTGTTAAGAGCCAGCACAAATATTCAGGATGAAAATGCAGATTCAGTCTCTGAGGTACAACAGGAAATGTATTTTTTCATTTATTTTGAACAGACGGTAGTGCTACTCAAATGTAGCATGAACAGTTGTTTCTGAAGATACCATTTCAAGATGTAAAGCAAAAACAGAATGGTCTGACCAGTATCAATGTTCCACATGAAAATGCAGATTCACTCTCTGACAGTAGAAAAAAGCAGAAATAACCCAGGTTACTTCAGGACTCAAGAGTCTGTCTGTGCTTCATAAAGTCAGTGGTAAAGACTGTCAAAGTTAAAATTGTTTGAAATTTGAGCATGTTATAACACTAGGCGGAAATGGTGGAAATGGGAATTAGCCATATGCAACAGCCTATAGGCCCTTAACTATTCTTCTGTAAAGAATAATAACAAATTAATTAAAAAACACTTGAAACCCTCACCTCAGTTCCTCCTGAAGTAAAAATAATGTCTGCTGCTTTTCCACCAACCATTCTGGCAATAGTGTCTCTGGAATGATAAATGATGTCTCTGGCTTTCAAACCTAAGATCAGAGGAAAACAATATGAGATTGTGTTTAATAGATAGTTCACCCAAAAATAATAATAATTTATTCACTTTCTTCTGTGGAACATAAAATTTGATTTACTGTGTTTTAAGAATGTTTTATTTTTGTTGTGTTCCACAAAATAAATTTAGAAGGACATGAAGATGAATAAATGATAATAAAAGTTTAATTTTGGGGTGAACTATGCCTTTAAAATGTGGCATGTAGGAAGCAAAAACATCTATCCTTAAGAGCCTCATACCTGGTAGGTAATTGCTGCTGGGATTTCCCCATGCATCAGATAAAGCATCAGTAATAACCCTGACCACCTCTGGATCGACTGGTGTGGTGGCGTTGTAATCCATATATATTCTGCAGCAGACAAAGCTGTTTTACAAACTACATTCTGGAGCATGTGGCGGATCAAATGTGAATGACTTCATGTCCAGTCTAGGCATGATATGACATATTCATTACCTGTCTGGCCCATCGGCCACATGATGATGATGATGATCCAGGTCAGACCCACAATGTGTTAAGGCTCCCCATAAATTATGACCCAGGATGACAGGGGGGTCATTCTTTTCAGCCATTATCTAGATTACACTGGTAGATAAAATGACAAAATACTGTACTGTACTGTACTGTACTGTATTAGTCTAAACACATGCAATAAAAACATATATTAAATTTGACCATTAATGACAACAACTGGGTCACACGTGTTGCAAGTATGTCATAGTTGTTAATACGACATTGACATTTAATCTAAATTAGGTTTATGATGTGCAGGCCATTTAACGTTAACGTTACTGCACTTTGATTCATAAAGGTGGTTACTGCTGGTGGTGTCAGATTACTGTACATGTTGTCTACAAGCATACCATAACTTAAACACTTAAACTGTCTTTATTGTCGTTTTACAAGAACCACCGCTGAGATAAACACTGATAAACCTATGCAATTATACCATTACTTTACTGACCTTTCTTGCTCTTTAGCGTATATCCTATCAATGATTCACATTTGGTGATGCGGAAACTGCACACGCTCTACTTTGAACCGGAAGCGTACTTGATTAAACCCCTCCTCTTTTTACACAGTTGCCCACAGCGAGAGCTTGGTTCGTGGATTATTAATCAGATCGTGCTGACGTTGCTTGGTAAACGTCCAAAGGGCGTACAGTTATTGTACTAGCTATAATATTAATGAGCCAAGCCTTCAGGTTTGAGCGCTTCCTGATTCGCTAGCTAACTCGCGCTGGTTGAACATCACGTCACGTTATTAATATTCATGAGGTAAGCCTCGTAGTAGCATTTTCTACATTTTTATTAAGTAGCTTTGAGGCGAGATAGTATGGCAAGCTCCTTTAACATTTAATGTATTTTAGACACTATAATATCTAAAGAATAGGTACTAATATACCTATACTAATATATAGGTACCCAATGAAAAAGATAATAGCTGGAAATACTGTCTGAGGAACAAAAGGTGTTTGGCCAAACTGAACCAGGATTTCCAGGGCAAGAATCTTGACAACAAGCATGTTTTTTCTTATCGTTTTTGGTTAGGTTGGTGAAATATTAAAGGAATAGTTCAACCAAAAATAAAAATTTCCCCATGACTGACTTACCCTCAAGCCATCCTAGGTGTATATGACTTTCTCCTTCAAGACGAACACAGTCTGAGTTGTTTTAAAATTTATCCTGGTTCATCCAAGCTTTATAATGGTGGTGGATGGTGGCTGATATTTTGAAGCTCCAAAAAGTGCATATATCCATCATAAAACTAACCCATACACCTCCGGGGGGTTAACACATGTCTTCTGAAGCAGATCCATGGGATTTTATAACAAAAATATTTCTATTTTTAAAATTATAAACTCAAATAATTGACTTCCGGCAACAGCGTATGCACGTTCCCATTAGTCAAGATCCAGCTTCTTCGTTGACCGCTGACTCAATATATGGCGTAAGCCACATTCATAGTGTAAGCTCTGGTGAGAATAAACAAACGATGATAGAGCAATACTAAACAAGTTTGTTTGCACAGCCTTATTTTTTCGAACCAAAGTAACGTTACACCGACCAGGAACTCGCAAACGCGCATACGGCCGTTGCCAGAAGTCAGTGAATTGAGTTTATAATACTAAAAATAGAAAAAATATTTTTGTTATAAAAATCATGGATCCACTTCAGAAGACATGTGTTAACCCCCCGGAGGCATATGGGTTAGTTTTACGACGGATATATGTGCTTTTTGGAGCTTCAAAATAGCAGCCACTATCCACCACCATTATAAAGCTTGGAAGAGCCAGGATAAATTTTAAAACAACTCTGACTGTCTGTAAGGAGAAAGTCATATACACCTTGGATGGCTTGAGGGTAAGTAAATCATGGGGAAATTTCCATTTTTGGGTGAACTATTCCTTTAAGCTTAATTAATTAATACTGCTCATACATATTTTTTACCACCTATTAACTTTAGTTTGTCATACAGTTGCGCCCTTTCCTGTTTACTAAGTCCTTCTCTATATGATTTAACAGCTTCCACACCTTTTTTTTTCTGTGGTTTAGACAGTGTAAATTAGCAGGACAACATATTCAATAGTGCATTAACAATGCAATCAATGCTGTTGTTTACATCCAAGCATCTCCGATATGGCCACACATCCGGGTAACTGACCAGACCGTGACGTAAGTGCAAACCCTCTACAGAGTCAGCAATAGAGACAGCATCATAACTACTGGGATTTTCCTGACTTAGAACAATTTTTTAATAAATCAGTGTAAATTTATTTTTATTTTTGAAATATTTATGTTTAAATACATATTTTAAAATCGTAATGAACAAACCCTCAAAAAATCTAAATTACCGGTAAATTAACATTAAGAGGTCACGTGTGAACAGGACTTTCAAAAATCCAAAAAAAAATATAAAATCAAAGTACCGGTAAATTCATTCTGTGTGACAAAATTTAAGGCATCATTAAAAACAACAAAAACACTGACCACGTTTACGGCTGTTTACAGGTAATTTGTAGTTAATGATGTCACAGAATTTACTGGTGTTTTGAAATTGAAATGTGTGAATGGTGCTTTACCGGTAAAAAAAAAAATGAAACGTTGTTGCCTGTGTGAACAGCATAGTTTTGAGTTTTGTTTTTACTGGTAAAATAGTTCTGGTAATTTTACAACAATTATTTAGGGGCTAATGTCGATATCTCATCTTAGAGGGTCTACCATTCTATTTGAAGTTTGTATTTATAGTTTTTATAGAAGCTTCTAATGTAATAAAAACTTGCATGTACTAACACATTTTAGTCTCACAGTTTTAACTTTATTTTGCCTTCGTCTACAAAATTAGGTGCCCCTTAAAAGGTATAAACTCAGAATTCCAATAAAAAATATTAAAATTATTAGATGTGAACTTAAAATGTAAAGAAAAAAGCCAGAATTGTGAGATGTTTGCTTGCAAGTCTGAGAAATTTTTTTGAGATGTTAGCTTGTAATTGTGACATACACACTTAGAATTAGTGTAAATAAAGTCAGAACTGTGAAATAAAGAGCCACAATTTTCCAATTTTATTGTTTTATTCCATGGTTGAAACAGCCTTCCATATGTTTTACATATAAAACCAGGAATACATTCAACTTGAGTTTTCCTGTTTTCTCATGCATTAAATAATGGCTTGAATCACACAGAAAAGACAAAGTCATTCGTAGTGTTGCATAAGTTCCACATTTATTTCATATCTGACGATGTGTTAAGTGTACACAAACATTTGACTCATAATTCCAACACTCAGAAAGAGACATTGAACTACTGCCCACTGAAGATGGTACAAACCGGTTACAACTGCATATTACACCATTCACAGCAATCATGTTTATATACAAGGCAAGTAAAACTGAGAGGAAAACGATAGAAAAAAAATGCTTAAGAATGGAGTCTGTGCATAAGAGGAGAATGGAAGCACACACATTTTTGGTGTTGATAATGAGAACTGATTCATTCTTTCATTTTGGGAGATGGTAAAATAAATGGAATATTTTTAGCCTTAAAACATTTTTTTGTTAAATGTAACTTGCTTGTAGAAATGATACAGGACAGGCTATAACACGAAGAATACCATTCAGCTTGGCATTACTTTCTATAAGGTGCACAGACAAAAACCAAAATAATTTGCTTGAATTTTTTCATCACTTATTTTGAAAATGCACCTACTATTACAATTAACATACGCACTTGTTTCTAAAAGTAGTGGCATTACTTATTTTATTCTGAACTGGTTGTGAAAGTGACATATACACACAGAAATGGCAAAAATGTGCAACTATTTTTCATAAACAGAACAGAGAACCTTCAGGCATCGAGAATCCTTTTAGGATATGCTTTCTGCTTTTACAAAGAACCAAAAAACTACTTTTCAGCAATCAACATCTTAAATAATATTAGCAACTGAATTTTTTAGAACAGTAATGTAGATCTTTAAGGTTTACTCAGTGACAGATCAAGGCTTTCAAAAGAGGTTAGTTCAGTGTCAGATTCTTGGCATACTGAGCATGTGCTGAAGGTTGGCTGGCCTCAGTCATGCTGATATGCCTGAATCTTGCCCTGGAGGCACCTCAGGTTTGCAAATAGTTGATATGCACTCAAAATATGCAGGTATGGAGGGTATGTGTTAGCCAGTCACCCCAAGCAACATTATAAGCCTTCTGGACTAACTAAGCCTAAGTCAAGGTCTGACCCATGAACTCTGACTTTTAACAAATGGTTTTGGACTATAAAGTGTCTGAATCAGCTGTTATTATGATTTAACTTTAAGTTTGCACAACCTAAGCCTATCGACAATAAGCACAACAATCATACCTGAGACGACTTTAAAAACAGAAAATGGATGTTTAAATACATTACATGTCTTAGCCTGTCGGATATAGTTTATATGATTCTAAGCATAGGAAAAAAAAAAAAAACAAGGTTGTGACTGGAGTCTGGAGTCTGTGATGATTTTTTTTTTCTGGCTGAATAAATACATTTGTTTTAAAGTTGAGAAAAAATAATTTAGATATGCTTAAAAAAAAATCTCAAAACCTTGTAATATGTAGGGAATAATTGCAAACTAAATATCCAAACTAAACGAACGAACTAACTAAAGCTGCTTTTGCCTGCGAACAGGAATGATTACACACAGAGAGAAAGCGTGTGTGGGCCTGAAAGTGGACATTCACCCTGTTAAAGAAGCGCACAGGGTTTAAAATGATGGAAATTGTAAAACAAAACCAGAGTAGAGAATGCAAGAGGCACAAAATCATATATCATCACTCTCTGGGGTGCGTGTAGAAAATTCGATCAGTTCTGTACATTTGATTTGTTCTAACAAACTTCTAAACCTTCTATTTTCCAAGAATGACCACTGTACAAACACTCTGGGCAATGATTCAGATTTTTCTACACCTGATAAATCTTGCAAAAGCATTTTTGCTTTCTTAACCAAAACGAGTGAACACTAAAAAGTAAAATTCAAGTAATCTACACGTAATAGCAGCTATCCCAGCTATTCACTTCTAACCCGTTCCCCAAATGCATTTCATCGTGTCGGGGGAAATGAGAGCAGTGCGGTGCGGTCAGTAAAAGGGAGGTTAGTCAACTCATGATAAAAAAGTGCCATATGCAGAAATTGCACTGTACTTCTTCAAAAATATTACAGTCTTTGTCAATAAATACATGCTGAAATAAATAAAAACATGTTAAATAATAAATACCTAACTAGATAAGACTTTAATAGAAATTTTAAAAATAAATTAGACAGATATAAGATCATTTGGGGATACCGATCATTTTTTATATAAAATATTAGACTGGATTATGATACACTTTAGATAAATCTACTGACCAGTACTCCAACAAAAATAGGCCAAATCTTTATAATGGTTCTCATACGGAGATATGAGAATGCAGCCATTTTCCACTGCCAAATTTTTCTTCATGCGTCCTGGCTATTTTGAAAACTTTATGCATTTCAAGACCATACAAGGGAAACATAAAGGTATACGAGTATTTATAACGGGTTGTACCGTGTCCAAGAACTGCACTTAAAGAGAATAAGAGCGTAATATGATGTGATTCATCTGCTCCTTGCTAAGAACTGCGTATCATTGATCAATTCTATCTTCCATAAGCCAAGAGATGAATAAACATATGGTCTGCTGACTTAAATACTGACCAGTTTTATCGTTTTAAACCCATCGAGTAACACAGTAAGGCCATGTGATCCATTTTCCCACAAACCCAAGATATGGACGTCACTCTTCAATCACAGTAACAAATTCTGACAGCTTCAGAATTCCAAATTCCCATCACTAGCTTTCTAAAATGTTGCTGAAGACTACAAGCATACTATCTCTACCCCAATAAATTAGTTAGCCTGTTCTCTTGGCGCTATAAGTTGAATATTTAGGCCGCATGTAGATGCACAACACGGGGCCTTTACGATACAGGTGCACAGTTGGTGCTAGTGTGGGCAGGTGCAGGTACACACACGTAGGAAACAGAGGGTCGGAGAGTTGAGTAAGCACAGAAACTCGGGGATCTGTCAGTAGATCTATTTACAAGGTTAGTCCTTTGTGGTTTGTCCTTGTAGGTACATGTAGCAGGCTCAAAACCTCATCTGCCCGGCTCTTCTTCTGGACAGTTTAGACCTGATGGGAAGGAGAAAGTCAAATGAATATTGGTATGATGGGTTTTTTAAAGTGAAAGGCTTAGATTTGTGTTTTACTCTACCTGATAGATCCAGCAAGCAGAGGGTTAAAGGCATACAGCCAGTCATGCATCTCCTTGTCATTACTGGCTTGAAGGAGTACCCCACGATGCTCTGTGCATACCGCAAATGTGTAGGGGGTCTGCAGGTTAGACAGACATTGGATTATAGTCTATAAATAGTGGATTTACTTAAAAGGTTTTGCCTTAAATAAAATAAAATAATTCAGGCACTGGATTACAGTTCAGTCCATTTTTTAATTGTTTTTGCTGACAAGATGCTGACATGCCATTAAATAAATATATACTACTACTACTTCTACAACAATTCAGCCTATAAACAGTCTATTCACTCAGGAGGTGTTGCCTTAAAAAAAAAAAATAATAATAAAAATTGAATTCAGGCACTAGATTACAGTTCAGTCTAGAAACAGTCGATTTACTCAAAAGGTTTTGTTTTATATAAAAAAAAATATTTCAGGCACTAGATTACAGTTCAGTCTATAAACAGTCTATTCATTCAGATGGTGATGCTTTAAAAAATAATCAAATAAATTACAATAAACATTTCAGGATTCAACTGGATTACCGTTCAGTCTATATACTTGTATTTTTGAATTGTTTTTGCCATGAAAATAGCCTAAGATGCTGACATGGCATAACATAAAAAAAATAAATAAAAATACTACTACTACTACTACTACTACTACAATTCAGTCTATAAACAGTCACTCAAAAGGTGTTGCCTTAAAAAATAATAATAATAATTCAGGCACCTGATTAGAGTTCAGTTTATAAACAGTCGATTTACTCAAAAAGTTTTGCCTTATGAAAAAAAAAAAATAATTCAGGCACTGGATTACAGTTCAATCTATAAACAGTCTATTCACTCAGAAGGTGATGCTTTAAAAAAATAAAAATAAAAATGTAATAAAAAAACAAATAAAATAAAATAAAATATAAACAGTCTATTTACTCAGAAGGTGATGCCTTAAAATAAAATAAATAAAGTGTAATAAATTCTATTAATAAAAATAAAAAATAATTCAGCCACTGTATTACAGTTCAGTCTAGAAACAGCTGATTTACTCAAAAGGTGTTGCCTTAACCAAAAAAAAGAAATAAATAAAAAAAGAAAAAAATAATAATAATAATATAATATAATACTAAAATATAATTATATATATATATACATATATATATATATATATATATATATATATATATATATATATATATTAGTGGTGTCAAAATTAGCGCGTTAACGCAGGAGATTCATTTTTTTCATTTTAACGCGTTCAAAATATTTAACGCAATTAACGCATGGGCGGGGCCACCCTACTCACAACTGCTTATGAAATGCTTTTATTTAAATGCGCAGAGCGTCTTTACGAACACATCAAACAGGAGACTTTTCAGATGCGCGCTCCAACTTTACTTCAGCACCAGACGCGAGTCAAACGACTAAAAACTTTAATGTCAGGTAGAATTAATTGCGATTAATCGCGATTAATTTCAGGTAAAATGTGCGATTAATTAGTTAATTTTTTTTAATCGATTGACACCACTAATATATATATATATATATATATATAAAATAAAATAATACAGGCACTGGATTATAGTTCAGTCTATAAGCAGTCTATTTAGAAGGTGTTGCCTTATAAAATACAATAATAAAATAAAATACAAATTTAATTCAGTTACAGCTGTGTCTATAAACAGTCAATTTGAACACAATGTGTTGCCTTAAAATAAATTAAATTAAATTAAATTAAATTAAATTAAATTAAATTGTCAATGTTTTACCTTCAACATTTCTTGCTGGTCTTCGCTGTACTCCACTTGTGCAGAGGACAGGTTAAGAATGGCCCTTTCCACTGTGTCTCTCTCTGTGTTGTAAATGTAGACATAAGGCCTGCGTACCACCACATATCTCTTAACCCAGCCATTACTGTGAGGCTCCAGGAAGTTTAAATAACCTTTCTTTGACACAATTGGGCTGCAACAAAAAAGTAGGGTACAGTTTAGAGTTAACTTCCAAAAATCTCATAAATTCAATTTCATATTCAGGCAAATGTAACATAAAAAGCAATTGCTCATCCTCTGAACAATAAACAATTTGTATAATCTGTACAATTTTTTTTTCACCTGACACGGATTTCTTGAATGTCTGGCACAAAAGTGCGGGTTCTTGATTTGGACTCCTGAGGAGACTTCTTGCCCTCTGTTTCAGAGTCAGGGATTGGGCTGACAGCACGAGATCGAGGTGTTGGGGGTCTGTACATATGAGCAATAAAACAATAGATTCAAAATACATTTTTCGGTAACACTTTACCATAAGGTGTCATTTGTTAACGTTAGTTAATGTGTAAATTAACACGAATGAACATTAAACAGTAATTTCTCACGTTAATTATTAATCTTTAAAATCTTTTTCAAAACTGTTGTTTTTGAAATTCCTTTTGGTTTGTGTTGCAGAAATCACTCTCAAAAAGTTTATTCTTTCAAAACTCAAAATGAAACAGCAGTCGCTATGTACTGACCTGAGTTCAGTGTTGTGGCCATAGCGTCCCTCCACCAATGAGGGGCATGTGGAGGACGGGGTAAGGGTGTTTTCAGCACACACTGTGGCCGAGTCTTTCAAAAGAGTTACTGACATCTCGCTCAACTACAACACATCACAGAGAAATCAGTCTTTAAACACAGATCATAACACATGTCTTCACAAAAAACTGAAACCTTCAATCTCTCACATGACTAAAATCTAATTTCTGAGTAATAGTGAGAACTTTAGAGAGTCTCATGTTTTCAGAAAGCTAAACTTTTTAAAGTTACCCAGTGGTCTTAAAATCATCTTATTGTATCAATGATTGCTGATAGAAGGAAATAGTGTAAAATATTCTTAATAGCATCTTCACCTTGCTCTCGCTGGCGCTAACACACACATGACTGTAGTCTCTGTTAAAGGTGTGGTTAAGCAAACGCAGACACTGTTGGGACAAACAGAAAAGCAAATGTTAAGTTCATTGACAAGAACCTTTTTTTCTAAAGTGATCACAGTTTTTTATTAATTTATAGTATTACATAAAACCAATATACGACATAATTATCTTGTTTAAATGACAACTGTCTTGTTAAAATTACATATCTCATTATCTTAAAAAACATCTTTTCTTGTAAAAACGAGGTATGTTGTAAAAAACTATAATAGTAAATATATAAAATATATCACACTATACATATATATATATATATATATATATATACATGATATGTTTAACAAAATATTTTACATATTTTACATTTAAGTGTTTTTTGTTTTTTGCAAAAAACTTTTATTTTGAAATCTTTTAAGAAATGATATATCAAGGATATAAAATGAAAATAATTTATTACATATCATTTTTGAACTTTTTAAAGATTGTAATTAGATTTCTCAATATGACGCATTGCTGGCAGACACATATTATTTTTTCCACTCAATTATGTCATATTAACGAAATGTCGTTTCAACAACATCTTTTCTCGTAATGAGATGTTATGTCGCTAAAACAACATAATTATGTCATCAACATCTTTTCTTGTTAAAAACATCTTTTCTCAAGTTTACATACCCCTTGCAGAATCTGCGAAATGTTAATTCTTTTAGCAAAATAAGAGGGACCATACAAAATGCATGTTATTTTTTATTTAGTACTGACCTAAATAAGATATTTTACATAAAAGACATTTACATATGGGACTCATATGCAACTATTACAGAAGGTTCAAACACTCACTGATGCTCCAGAAGGAAAAAAACATGCATTAAGAGCCGGGGATGAAAACTTTTGAACAGAATGGAAATGTGTACATTTTGCTCATTTTGCCTAAATATCATATTTTTTCATTTAGCACTGCACTTCAGAAGCTACAGAAGATAATTGCATGCTTCCAAGAAGACAAAAATAGTTAAATTTACCCTGATCTTCAAATAAGAAAAAAGGCTCTTAATGCATGTTTTGTCCTTCTGGAGCGTCAGTGAGTGTTTGAACCTTCTGTAATAGTTGCATATGAGTCCCTCAGTTGTCCTCAGTGTGAAAAGATGGATCTCAAAATCATACAGTCATTGTTGGAAAGGGTTCAAATATAAAAAATGCTGGAAAACCAAAGAATTTGTGGGAGCTGAAGGATTTTTCTGATGAACAGCAGGCAGTTTAACTGTTCAGGACAAACAAGGGACTCATGAACAACTATCACTAAACAAAAAAACACAGCTGTGGGTCATTCAGGTAACAACACAGTATTAAGAATCACTAACTTTTATTAAACTTTTGAACAGGGTCATTTTTATAAATTCAGCTATTGTTTTCTCTTGTGGACTATATGTAAATGTCTTTTATGTAAAATATCTTATTTAGGTCAGTACTAAATAAAAAATAACATGCATTTTGTATGATCCCTCTTATTTTGCTAAAAGAATGAACATTTTGCAAGGGGTATGTAAACTTTTGAGCACAACTGTATAAACACACACACACACACACACACACACACACACACACACACTATATTCAGGTGCTGCGTAATATCATTGCGCCTGCTGCACCCGTGTTACGACAGCAAAGTTCCTTGATTATTACGCTGGAATGAGAGTATAGTTCCTATCCATATCAGCCTGGAAAATCGCAGCTTTTCATTTTCTGTCGGTCTTTGTACACAATGTAACTACAGAAGAGTCAAGTTTTAAATAGGAAAAATATTTAAAATCTTTGGTCATTTTTGAACGAGATGCTAATGGTCTAATCTGATTCAGTGATTTATGCTAAGCTATGCTAAAAGTGCTGACGCCAGACCCGGAGATCGTCTGAATGGATTCAAAAACAGTAAAACTTATCTGTTTAACTCTAGGGGAGTTGGAAAATTAGCCTATTTTCAAAAAAAAAAAAGTGGAGTGTTCCTTTATTGAGAAAAGATTCTGTTATTAAGAGAAAAGATGCTTTAACACGATCATTTTGCAGTTTTAACTACATTTAAATGTACATGTAGTTTTAACAACATATCCTGTTATTATGACATAATTGAGTGGAAAAAAATATGCTTGTGGATGTAATATTATGTTAATTGTATTGTTACAATAATTATACACACACACACAAACAAATAGAATTTTAAAATTATAAATCAATTTAAAGATAAAGATTTTAAAAATTAAAGTAAAAATTAAATTTATCTATCTATTTATTTATTTATTTTTATTTATGGAAAAATTGTAATCATTTGCTAAATTAGTCACTATTTTACCTTTGCAGCCAGCTCCTTCTGCCTTTCACTGGGTGTTTCAGGGCCGGGGCAAGGGTTGTGGCCCAGGCCCAGGTGGGTGGATGGGGAAGAGGACTCGGTTAGATCTTCACTCCCGCAGGACAGCAGCGACTCCTGGCCCAGCAGCAGGGTGGACTCCAGCTTCTCCCTAAGGAGGAGGTAGTGTCTGGTTTTCTCCACCTAACATACGGCAGAAGGAAATAAGTTCTCAGATCCTCAGCAGAGCTGTCATGACACATTTTGAATCGTATTGCATTAAAAACCAAATAAGTAGATGTTCTCACCTCCTGCAGGAGGCTCAGTTTCTCCAGCTCCCACTGATGGTCCAGGATGAGGCTGTCACTGCGGGGCCTCCAGCCAGCCAGGTTCTCCTCCCCTCGCACATATGCCACCGACGTATCCAGCACCCTCCTGCGCCTTCTTTGCATTCCTGCACATTCAGGTGTTATTTCAATAGCAGAACCACCTAAAATCTAAATTGCCCAGCATCCCATAAATCCTCAGTGAGCTTTGAGCTGACTGATGCCTTACCTGGGCTCCCTGCATCAGCCAGGTGGCACAGACTGAGCTCATACACACCAGTTACGCGGTTTCTAAATGTAAAACAAACAGAAAATAATATGGTAAATTAAATTACAAGAGCAACACTGCAAGGACTTTAAACAATGATATTAAGCAGCTGTACCCTTCAGATGGCCTCAAGGTGCCACTGCTAAAGAGGTTCCTGATGGAGCGGGATGCGGGGAGCTTGGCATCTCTTGAGTAGAACACCATGCATAAGTCTTTGGTTATCACTGTAGGCTGTGTGCAGTTCTCCATCTGGGAAGAGTAAAACATCGTAAGTGTTTCAATCTAAAATATTGCTTCAAATAACAATAGCTTGATAAACAACAGGCAACATCTGTAGAGCGCAACAGTGAGGCACCAAAAGTTCTCTATTACTTTCTCCATAGCGGAATTCATTTTTAATGGCAACATATGTAATAGACCTACAGTGAGCTCCAAGGCTGTTAACTGATAGTACAAATCATACACTGGCGTTCAAAAGTTTGCGTTAATGTTTTTAAAGTTGTTTTTCTGCTAATCAAGGCTGCGTTTATTTGATTACAGATACAGAACAAAACAGTAATATTGTGAAATATTATTGCAATTTTAAATAGTAAATTTAAAACAGAATTTATTTCTGTGATGCAAAGCTGAAATTTCAACATCATTACGTCTTCAGTGTCAAATGATCCTTCAGAAATCATTCTAATATGCTGATTTATTATTAGAATTATCAATGTTGGCAACAGTAGTGCTGCCAAAAATTTTTTTGCAACCAGCGGATTCTTTGATGAATAAAAAGTTAAAAAGTACAGCATTTATTCAAAATATTAGTCTTTTCTAACAATATAACTATTTGCTATCACTTTTTTTTATCAATTTAACACAGCCATGGTGAATAAAAGTACTAATTTCTTTCAAAAAAAGTAAGAATAATAATTTACTGACCTCAAACTTTTGAACAGTAGTGTATATTGTTAGAAAAGATTTCTATTTTAAATAAATGCTGTTTTTTTGTTTGTTTGTTTGTTTGTTTTTTTTACATTTTTATTCATCAAAGAATCCTGAAAAAAGTACCACAGGTTCCAAAAAATATTTGGCAGCACAGCTGTTGCCAACATTGATAATAAATCACACTGAATGCTGTAGTAATGATGCTGAAAATTCACAGGAATAAATCAGATTTGAATGTATACTAAAACACTGTAATCATTTTTCACCATATTAGGATTTTACAGTACTTTGATCAAATAAATGCAGCCTTGGGAAGAATAAGAGACTTTTGAACATTTGAACAATATTGAATATTTGAATATTTTACAAGAAACTTAATATATAGTTTCTATAATTAAAATCAGTTATCACTGATTACATCAGTGCAATGCTTCATTGAATGTTACATCCAGAAATGTTCTTTTAACTCATTTTCAAATACTTATTTGCTTTAAATCAAAATGTTTAATGTTTTAACTGACCTCAGAGCTGGTTTGGTTCATGACATCATACAATTCTTTATTGAAGCTTTTTTATTTTATTTTATTTTATTTTATTTGTTATTTTATTATCATTACTTTCTTTTTTAAATGTCTGTGGAAAAGTGAATGGGAAAAATAATACTTTACAGAACCAGGACCACTACTAAAAGTGCATGGGTAATCACTATTGCACTCTATAGAGCCACAAAGTTTACTGCTATTTGCCTCTTTTTCCACATATGTACTTGATTCGACCATTACAAATGCTCTGGGCTATTTGGTAGATTAAATTAGCTGGAACTAAATCATGTAGGTCTGTAACTCTCCCAAATGAACTTCTCATCCCCCCATATAAATAAGTCAATGGCCTTGGTTACCTCTAGGTAAGCAGACAGAGTCATGTAGATTTTCTCTCCGTAAGGAGTCACACGGTTAAGCAGCAAAGAGTTGTGCATGGATGAATCCCAAGCAGCCTCAAAATGGTAGAATGTCCTAGATTAACAGTAAAAATAGCCTTAAAGATATCATTTCATTTACAGACTAAGGTGAATTTACATATTCTCAAATGTTATCATTTCATTTTAGGAACACAAAAATGTTTAAGTTGGTGACCAGGGGTGAGACAATATAATTTGCATGCAACAAAACACTTTAGCTTCATCACTAAATATGAATACCACCACCAATGATGTGTAAAACAATGACGGTTATCGATATAAACACAAAAAGGAAATTAAAATAATGAGGGACGAAAGACGTGATCATTAGAGAAGGGAGGCAGGTACAAGGGGACACGTATACCTAGGATCAATCCCCAAGGAAATGCTTTAGGTGGAAAAGAAAGAATCAATGATAGAATCATAGGTAAGACAGTTCAGAGAAGTAAACTATGATCTCTGGTTGTTATCTTCTATCAACTCACATCAGCTCTGTTATGGTCTCACAGTCCTCAGATGAACTATTTATTGGCCTTGAAGTTATGCTATATCATGAGAAAGTGCTTCATGAAAATACTATGGACTACATCTTCTTATAAATTATATTCACCTTGCTGAACTTCCAGCCTACCCACCCTGGCTCTGATAAATACAGGTCATAACCTGCAGAAATGATCACAGATTAGATATTTCTGGCCCTCGGCCTGGGAAGGGTCTTAAATCTCCAAATGCCAGACATATATGAGAGGGGCCGAGCTTCTTTGAGGTATGTGATGGATTGAGCTTGTGTGCTTTAGATGCTGAGTGTTAAAGTGAATGGACCGGCATGACCCAGTAGGCAGCTTTGAGGATGTCATTCAGACATAGAGAGAAAAAAAAGAAGAGGATAAGGTCCTGGGAACTGATTTGTTGAAGGGATAGAGAGAAAATATTGAAACAATGTGGGAGAAATTTCAAAGGTCACTGTGGGGTCTAAAGTAGATCATCCCACTGCTTAGTCAATTGAGGTCTTAAAAGGGACTGTCCAATCCAAAAAAGAATGAATTTTGAGATTTTAAGTTTTCAACATATATATATATATATATATATATATATTATGATTTCTAAAGCATGATAGGGAAAAAGTCAAGAAAGAAAGTCTTTTTGTGACTCCTGTTATGAAGTAGATTTTTGAGGTGCACTCGTCATATATTAATTTATTACTTTTCCTACATCATTTGTAACACAAAAAAATGGTAAAATATCTATTTAGGAGTCTTAGGGTGCTTTCACACCTGTAGATCGATTGCTTTGTTCCCGAAACAGGGATTAAAATTATTACAATGTTGCATTTTGTTCTTGGCGCGGTTCGCGTTCACATGGCAAAGTCACATCCAGCTTCTAATGATAAAAATCCACCCAGTTTTTTTTTTAGTTCCCATAAATCATTAACACTCAGAACATCAAGCTGTTCTGAGTTTCTTAGTAGAGTGACGTAGTTCTGCACAGACCCCTCCCACAATTGTTGATTGACACTGGCATTTTGGCATTGACCCGCCCTTGAGTGAGCTGTAAACAGTCTGCCATTGTTTCAACGGTGAATGTAATAATGAACACTGTATTCGTCATTTATTCCCGACATCTGAGCTGCTGAAGACGCAGAGGATTACTTTTGTTTTTGAAGGGAATATGCCCCACATAAATGTCTGCCTAAAAGCGTCTATGTTTGCGCAAATCATTCATGAACTAAAAAGCAGAGTGAGTATACTTTTTTTATAAATGGCTAAAGTTAACAGTCTCAGAAAGGAGCACTCGTCACCCCACGGAAGAGAAGGGCAGGGTGAGCAGAGCTCATTAACATTTAAAGGGACATGCACCAAAATGGGTCACTGTGAACAGAGTTGTTTTTGACAAGGTAAAAAGGGTGTTGTTTTAGGGTGTGTTCACACTTGTCATGTTTGGCTTTGATTTTTCTTTTGTGCAGTTCGAATGAAATATGAACGCAACACGGACCAAATACTTCTAAATGAACCAAAAACAGGAAGTAATGACAAGTTGCAATGCTATGCAGCATGATTTCATGAAGGGAACAAGCGGTGTATCCAAAACATAATGAGCAGAGGAAAAATGTAGAGTAACGAGGAGGTAAAGTGCCTTGTATGAGCTCCTTGTGAGTTCGTAGGTGATGAAAATAAAATCAGCAGACGGCATTGCATTCAACTTAAAGCGGCAATCAGCAGATCGATCAGTGAATGGGTACTTTGATGTCCTATACTCGCAGCACCACTTTGTTGAATGGACCTTTTTCTTTTGTTTGGAGTGTTCAGTGAGTTCCGTCACAAAATATACATCATTCAACTCGACCAATCAGGTTGTGAATATGCCTTTATGCCTTTAGGTTCGGTATCATTAGGTTCATTGTCAAAAATGCCAGTGTGAACGTTAAGTGGACCAAGACCAAATGTATCATTTTCCTTTTTGGTCCAGACCAAATGAACCAAACAAACTGAACTGCAAGTGTGAACACACCCTTACACTACCATTGAGAAATTTCAACCAAAGTGTGTTATAGACTTTTCATTAAGACCCTAAGGAATCAACCTGTTGACATCTGATGACCCCTAGACTTGTAGTCTAGAGTGGCTGACAAAAGTTGCCGAATGTCAGAGCCAGTCTGCAGATTTTGGGCAATTGGATTTAACAGATTTTACAGAAAATTGTGTATAATGCTGGCCGTGCCCCCCCAAATGAGTTACTGTGAACCACCTTTTCATCCTCTCCCATCCTTGCTGAATGTGATCATTTTCGAACGCGAAAATGAAACAGAAAAAACAGCGTGCATATGAAAGCAATTGACTATCCATTATGACATGTAGGCATTTATACGCGTTGTGCACCTGCAAATAGGCGCATATTACTAACGTGGTCTTTAAATAACAAAAAAAGTTAGTTAATGGCACAGTCTATTTCAGTTGCCTCAAAATAGCAACACATCAACAATGCACCTGAACACACCATGTTTTCAGACCAGCATGTCCATGGGCACAAATGCATCTGCTATTTATACAACGTGGCTCAGGGCGTATAAATAATAACTGCGTCGGGCTGAAGCTAGGAAAACTTGTGTATGTGTATGATAAGGCCTTAAGTTTTTTTCTGTAGCCATTTACAAAGTCGGCAGGTGTATGATGCCTAGTGCTTTAAAATCTCTTCAGGTAGTGTGTTCCAGCCTTTACTAACCCTCGTGTTATTCTAAACTGCATGACTCTCTTTAGAGAAGATAAAATAAGATAAAATATTTTGAAAGTGTCTCAGTGTTTCTTTTCTTTTTTTTTTTGGTCCATACAATAGAATACAGTGGGTTCCAATGTTGTTAGGTTCCCAACGTTCTTCAAAATATCTTCTTTTTGGAGAAAGACAAAAAAAATTAAGTCATACAGATAAGTAACATAAGTGTGAGTAAATAATGACATAATTTTAATTTCATAATCTTATAATAATACCCAGTTAACATATCATAATACTAGTATTAAAGATAAAATGATAATTCTGTCATTAATTACTCACCCTCATGTCGTCCCAAACCCGCAAGACCTTTGTATATCTTCGGAGCACAAATTAAGATATTTCTGACCCTGCAATGACAGGAACAGTACTACCATATTCAAAGCCCAGAAAGGTAGGGACATTATTAAAATAGTCCATGTAATTTTATAAAGCTACTAGTGCTATTACTATTGTTTTCATTGCACACAAAAACTATTCTCATAGCTTCATAACATTACGGTTGAAACACTTGGGTCACATGGACTATTATTGATGTCCTTACTACCTTTCTGGGCCTTGAATATGGTGGCTGCGTTGCCGTCTGTGCAGGGTCAGAAAGCTCTCAGATCATCATCATAAATTAATTTGTGTCTTATGGGTTTGGAAGTACATGAGGATGAGTAATTAATGACAGAATTTTAATTTTTCCCTTTACGTAAACTTTCTTTTAGGCAAGTATGACTTTTAAAATGTACAATATATAAAATTAACTGTTCTGCAACATGGTTTATGAAATAAATATATGCAAAACTACTACAAAAATGCTGGTTTGAGACTTAGTTTGAACTTGACATAGACTTGGGCTTGGAAGACTTAGATTCCAAGAGATTTGCAAACCTGTTTGGAAATGAAAAATCCATTTGATCTTCTAATATTCTGAATATTTAGGAAACATGCCCCATCCAAGGTTAGGACACAAACACAGTTCTTCTCATAAAGATCACATTTAGAGGACACCCAACCAATCCATTTCTGATGCTATTGTTCGCTCCCAAACAACCCCATAAATCAAGCTCAGCATACCAAGCAAGATGATGAATTGTGAGGATAATCTCCACCTCCCATTTACACATGATAAAAGAGATTTCCTGTTGTTTTAACTTCCCTTTCAATATTTCTTTCCCTTAAATATCTTATATTAGCCAATCCAAACTATAACTCATGTTCTTGGCAAAATATACAGCGAGACGTTTCTGTCTCAGTTTATTGGTTCTGCTTGCAACGAGGACCTAAATAATATTGAAGAACTGCTCATTGCACAGGGGTAAGAAAGCAAGCATGCTACCAATGAGGTAATGCTTGCATGGACTGTTAAGCTGCTGCACTTTGCCACCCAGGCTGCTGGAAATTAAAGTTACCAAAGTGTGTACTAAGAATAATATCAAATGCTAATAACAATGTCTTCTTACCTTCCCAGTTTTTTAATTGCTTAGGTTCTTTATATCCACAAATTGTCAAAAACTTAATTTATACGGTTGCAAAAATACGCTAACTGGTTAACTTTCTTTACAACATTTGATAAATAGTTTAATATTGCGTAATACGCGTAATTCACTAAAAATATTGTCAAATATTGCCATATTTTTGTAAGTAAAAACTGTAGTTTTGTAATAACAGAAGAGGACGTTTAATTAAAAGTATAATAAATAAAATTTGTGTGATTTGTAATTGCCTCGGTAAACTAAACAGTCCTGGCAGCACAACAAGAGAAACAAATCTGGATAATAACAATGCTCTCATGCCCCTCTGTGCCAACACCACCCTTATATTTACAAACAAGCAGCTAAATCCAGGGATTACAGTTGTCCTGATTTGATAATTACAGTCCGCAGAACAAGCAGCTCTAGGAATGTTTGCTCACAGTCATTCAGGCAACACAGTGTTTGAAATCTTTAAAGAAATTTGATCAACGCTGTCCCCTAGTGGTAAAAAGAACCGCTAATCATGAGGAGAGAATGCCAGGGGAGGCTAACTGTCAATAAACATGACTAAACGCATTTTTTCACATGAGACTGTAAATCTCAGTAGACTAATGTAACACTAATTTTGTTCAGAGATTCATGATTAATACTGAGGTTAGCGGAGCAAGCCCTCCCGCCCATAAACAACGCAGACCTCACAGTGTGTGTGGTCTGGCCCACAGTTATCGCCCCACACAGGCAAAGTTGTGTTTTATGGTATTGCTTTGACATTTGTGATGGAACTTGATCTAGCTGCATAACAGTTTAAATCTAACCATAAATTTTTAATTAAGAGATGTCATCTAATTTGTTGAGCAAGAGCAATAAATTTATGCGGGACTGATGGAGCGTGTGTGGTAGTGTGACGCTATTTATTTTAAATCCTTTTAGCTTAAACTGAAGGAATATGTGACTGATGAAGCAGTGACTGACATAGGATACACATTTATTTATTCATTCATTTCATTTTCATGTTTCAGTTGTGTTTAATGTTTTTAAAACGTCCAGTTTGCCAAAATAAAAGGGATTGTACAAAATGCATTTTATTTTTTATTTAGTACTGGCCTGAAAAAGATAGAAAAAAGAGGTTTACATATAGCTCACAAGAAAAAAAATGATAGTTGAATTTATAATAATGACCAGTTCAAAAGTTTACACACACTTGATTCTTAATACTGTGTTGTTGTTTCCTAAATGATCCACAGCTGTTTTTTTTTTTTTTTTTGAGTGATAGTTGTTAATGAGTTCCTTGTTTGTCCTGAACAGTTAAAAACATTTTTTAAGTCCCATAAATTCTTTGGTTTTTCAGCATTTTTGTGTATCTGAACCCTTTCCAACAATGACTACATGATTTTGAGTTCCATCTTTTCACACTTAGGACAACTGAGGGACTCATATGCAACTATTACAGAAGGTTCAAATGCTCACTGATGCTACAAAAGGAAACACAATGCATTAAGAGCTGGAGGGTGAAAACTTTTTGAACTTAAAGATCACTGTAAATTAAACTTATTTTGTCATCTGGGAAACACATAAGTATCTTCTGTAGCTTTTGAAGGGCAGTACTAAATGAAGAAAATATGATATTTAGGCGAAATAAAATGTACACATCTTAATTCTGTTCAAAAGTTTACACCCCTGACTCTTAATGCATTGTTTTTCCTTCTGAAGCATTGGTGAGTATTTTAACCTTCTGTAGTAGTTGCATATGAGTCTCTCAGTTGTCCTCAGTGTGAAAAGATAGATCTCAGGATTTTCTGAAAAAACAGTGGACAAATGTGGATTATTCAGGTAACAACACAGTATTAAGAATCAAGTGTATGAAAACTTTTGAACAGGGTCATTTTTATAAAATCAACTAATATTTTTTCTTGTGGACTATATGTAAACATATTTTATGTGAAATATCTTATTCAGGTCAGTACTAAATAAAAAATATGATCCCTCTTAATTTGGTAAAATAACATTTTGCACATTCTGCAAGGTGTATGTAAACTTTTGACCTCAACTGTATTAATGAGACATTCCATTGTATCACTGAAAATTCTGAAGCAAACTAATAATAAAAAAAAATCTTTTAGAAAAGTTCTACAAACGATGTATAAAAACATTGTTCTAACATTTCGAGAACATTATTTAACACCAGATAACTTCAAACAAACATTCTATTCAGAACACAAGAACACCTTTCCAGAACGTTGGCCAAAGTTCTGAAAACATTCTCTGTTAGCTGGGAAGGGACTATGATCTCTACCACACCTCCTGAAAATGATTCAGCAAAATGCAGCCCAAGCCATGCAATCTAGGCACCTGGAGGTGCCTTAAAATGTCAGAAACATACAATAAAGAACAAAAGTTTCACACACAAAAGCATTTCCATGGGAGCCAGAGTGAAATTCTCTCACATTTTCAGCAATAGTAGGAGGGAAGGAGAAAATAAATAGGCAAACCAAGAAGGACGCAGAAAGAGCAGTAGTTAAGAGAAAAAAAATGACGCAAAGAACAATGGAGGTTGACTGGACAGATGGTCATAAAAATAAAAGGATGAATAATACACATTCTGTGTGTTTGTGTTTGTGTGAGTGTGTGTATCTTATGAGAGGAAAGGGATTTGAAGTAATATACCTAGGCATGTCCGAATCAAGAAACTGTCTGGAAAAACACAAAACAACATTCTGTTAGTGGACTAGAGAAAAATCAGAAAAGCTTGTGTGGAGACCCAGCAGCTTGTTTCCAATTATTCAACATGTTGTTTGAATATAATGTGGCTGTCAAGGCCTCTGCACAACTCTTCTGTCACATATTTGTCCTTGTTCCTTTGCAATGGTGCATGAATCCAATTCTGACACATAGTTTTATAGGTAGTTTGGACTTTCTAGTGAAGACTTGTGGTTAAATCGCAGGAGAGGAGGTCACTGCTGCTTAAGGTTCGAATGACTCTTTCAGGCGGTTTTGCACCAGGCGGACAAATCTAATAATAAATCTAAAAGATTATGACTTCATTTCATGTTTGCAAAGTCTGGATGCTGATATATGATGCCCATCTAAGGTGAAGTCCTAGTAATGCGTTGCAGATGACAAAATGCTTTGTTTGGCTACTAGCATAACGTGACATGAGAAACGTGGCCTTTTATTTACAATTACTATCTTGATGAGAGAATGTTTTTGATGAATTTGATTAGTAATGTGTTAATAAATTAACTTTGAGTGATTTTAAATAGTAAGCATTTTTCTGAAAGCAATCTTCGCATGCAGATCAGAACTACGTGATGGCGACTAGCAAAGATGCCAAGAACTCGATCCACTGTGAGTGGGTAGTTGATTCTGAGCAATGAGTGTGGACAGAGCGAATGGAATGAGCAGATGAGAATGGACACAAATGCAGACCAGCATCAGATGGGAAGACTTGCACAACCAGCAAGGAGGTGAACTAGAGAACCATTTTTTTAAATCCCCTGCCTTTCTGAAAATAGTGAATTAGTATTTTCAGATGGTTGGTTCAATGAATTGTGACCTCCTTCATCAAGGCTAATAAAACCACATTCTGTCTTAGGTGCAGTAGGAGAGGAATGATAACTATGAGTTTATAAAACAAAAAAAGAGCAGCTGCATGGATTAGTAGATTAGCGTTAAAAGCATCCTGACCCCCTGTGGCTATGTCATGCAGCAATGTCTCTGCAATGATTAAACGCAAACCTACAGTTGTGAAAGAGGTGTGTTGAGAAGTTGTGTTCAGATATGGAACAGAATAACAGAGGCCCTGGGCAGAGGGGGGGCCCATAATGATATAGCCTATTGATAATCTATAACATTAACATTACAACATTACATAGATATATATAGTTATAAACTATGCTACTAGGAATAATATTGGCAGCAAGACTCATTTTTACAACTGTAAAAAAATTATATTGAAAATAAGTCTTAGGTGTTTTATGAGTATTGTGAGGGCCCCACCTCCTTGGTTGTGTGACCGGGGCCCAACATTTGGTGCTACACCCCTGGTTGTGTTATAGATATTTTAAGCATTTATCAAGGCTTATTTTATCTGTGCACCACACACTCTCAGAAATAAAGGTACAAAATCTATCACTGGGGGCAGCACATTTGTACCTGAAGGGTCCATATTGGTACCCTGAAAGGATAGTTTACCCAAAAATAAAAATTCTGTCATTAATTACTCACCCTCATGTCATTCCAAACCCATAAGACCTTTGTTCATCTTCAGAACACAAATAAAGATATTTTTGATAAAATCCAATGAATAGACATGTTCAAGGCCCAGAAAGGTAATAAGGACTTTGGTTAAGAAATAAGGTTTGGAATGACATGAGAGTAAGTAATTAATGACAGAATTTTCATTTTTGGGTGAACTATCCCTTTAAGGGTACATATTAGCACCTAAAAGGTACAAAATATATGTTTTGAAAAGGTATTGTCCCAGTGACAGCTTTTGTACCTTTTTTTATGAGAGTGTATAAATCAGTGTGAAAATTCAATGATTTCCTGAGAGTCACATTTTAGAGTAAAATTTTTTGGAAGCAAAATCTGTTGAAATTAGATTTGTACATAACAAGATGTTGTTTGGAGCTTCTAGCATAGCTAGTGAAATTCTAAACATTTAATTTTCAGTAACCTACAATCTTACTATCAACTTTTTAGATAGAAAAAAAGTGATAATCTAAGGGGGAAAAAATGTATTCTAAAAAAAAAAAAAAACAGCAGGCAATATCCAATACTGATTCTATAACAACAAGAGATAAAATTAAAGCTAATGAAACATTCCTCTTGTAATATGTATATTCCTCTTCTATATATATATGATTTTTTTTATTATTTAACAAGGATGCACCAATATTAAACTATAAAGATATTTATAGTGTCACAAAACATTTCTTTTTAAAATAAATGCTGTTCTTTTGAGCTATCCTGGTCTCATGGCGAAAACGTACCTCTAGGAACTTGAGATGCGAAATACGTACCGCCACTTATGTTTCAAGATATATTCAATGTAAAATGTCTACTAGGTGGCGCTAAAAGATGTTTTTTTCCCCCTGAACAGATGAACATACATTTGGTATGTTTTATGTGATGTTGGTTTTGTACGTCACCGCAGTTCTGACTTGAAATGTGACGTAAAAACACAATTGCAAGCATGCCGTTTTAGCTGGTTTTTCGAGGTCTCATCTTTCAGCTTTTTCATTGTGAGTCATATTTTTGACAGTATTTTTACCCAAGGATTCCGCAGGTCCAATTCCATGCCGGCTAAGCTACCGAGCCAACTTATTACGTTCGGAAAGCAAAACATATGGAGCTGTAATCATAAATGTGTACAAAAAAGTGCTTTAGTGTTCATTTCAGTTGGAAACTGCAGTGATATAAACTTATTAGTACATATTTTGCATCAGAGGTACACTTTTATCATGAGGCCAGGTAGAAAAGAAACTGTAATATGGTTTTCTCAAAAATATTAAACAGCACAAATCTTTTTAACATTTATAAGAAGAAATGTTTCCTGAATCTGCATATTAGAATGATTTTTGAAGGATCATGTGACACTGAAGACTGGAGAAATGGCCACTGAAAATGCAGCTTTTAATAACTAAATTATAATAATATATCACATTCTTACTGTTTTGATCAAATAATTGCAGCCTTGTTAAGCATAAGAAGAAAAAAAACATTTAAAAAAAATTATATAGACCCCAAACTTTTGAACTGTAGCGTACTTTTAAGATCCCCTAACCTTTTGTTTTGACTTCTTGTGGAGTTCTTTTTGGTTCCCCTAAACTGGAAGATCAGACTCTCCTATGTAACCCTGTGCACCCTGTTGTGAATCCTAAAAGCTTCAATATGGCAACACTACGATGTGCCAGTTGTCAGCCACCATAACCATGCAGCGAGTTATGGTATGTTTGTGGAAAGGACCATAAAAGTGTGAATATACTTCTTGTCTTTATCTAAGGCTGGCGCTTGTGGCTGTGCTGTTTGATTCTGAATCACTCCTTTGAGACAGGCCTTTAAGAGCTGTTTTGAAGGTTTGGTTCACTGACTCATTTTTCTTTGGCAAAAACTCATCGCTTTAAAGTTGTGCAGAGAACTGTTTGTCACAGGCTTGGCTCCAGCTCTCAGATCATGAGCCAAGGCTGAGGAGAGAGTCATATTAAGTACAGCAATCACTAAAATGGAGACCTGGTATTAAAAAGAGTGTAGCGGAAAACATCCAAAGTGAAGAAAATATGCTACTGAGTGTTTTAGGAGAAAAAAGGGCCTTATGACAGAAGAATAAAACTCCTTTGAGTTTTCTTGAATATAAAATATATATAATTTTATATAAAAGCATAATTTTGAAGATGTCTTGAAGACATGGAAAACATGAGAATGTCCTTTTTATTTGTAAACTCCTAAACTGGTCTTCTGATGTCTTGACATATTTATTAGGGTTGGGAATGTACCTGTCATCTTGTGCGGGTCGAATGTATCCTGCAGACAGTATGTTGAGAGAGAGAATATTTGGGTCGATGATTGTCTCATCTGCCTCAGGCGTGTTCCGGATTCGCCCTGTCAAACATAAAAAAAACATCCCATTTGCTGAATTTCACAATTTCTCTCTGGTTTACTTTTAAATGTTTACATTTTAGTCCAAACTCACCTACAACCAGCTCTCGCACTTCCTTCCACTTAATGTCTGGTCCTGACTCATGTACCATGGTGACTGTGACTCTCCTTTGGATACCCTGTTATGTAAATGTTGTATTATTTTATGCTGTTATGTAATAATTTTGTAATGTTAAAACAAACAGTATGGGTAGTGGATAGAAAAGAGGAAAAAAGAACATTTCAAAGTACCTGATGTAACATGAAGGTGCCATGGCAGGGCATGCCTACCCTGTGGTCCACTACAGCTGGGATATAGCTGGAAGGAAGAGATATGCGTCAAATACAATAAACAGTACTGTTACGCTTTCCTGGATATAGAAACTGCACCCAACATTTACAAGGATTTACAAAACTAATAGATTTAGCATTATAATTATTTAATAATAATTACTTATTTAATAATATGTTTGTATAGATATCCTTGAATCTGATTGGCTGGAGCAGTATTCTAGTGATATCAGAACTCCGACGATTTCACCATTTGTATCATTCCGCTTATGGTATTTTTCTCACAGCAAGAGTCATTGTGGGTGCCAAAAATCCACTGTCGTTTTAAAAATATTACTGCTTCTGGGTCACTGAATGTAGTTTTAAGAGTTTTTAGGTGATAATGGACTTGTTCAGATTTCAAATATGCAGTTTATTAAAAAAAGATGACGTCAGTGGCCATTCAGTGCTCATGAACCTGCCCAGAACAGCCTTACCTCAGCGAGTTTTTTTTTTTTTTTTTTTAGAAATTGCCACTGGCTCTGATGTCTCTATAGTGGTTAAACATGAAATACAGTTTGTTTTGGGCAAATCAAACAGGCAGTCTTTGGTCTCATTAATCTATTATTTGTTTCAGAGCAAACTGTTTTGGCTGAGGGCAAAATATCATAACGTTAGATTTTATGTAAATTTTATACTGTATATCAGAGCGCTGCCTTTGTACTTTTGACTGAATTGCCTAGCAATTCCTTGGCTTCCCTCGGAATTGGGCTACTTTAACACTTTTGCCGCAGGTTGTTTTTTTACATCCACGGGTTGGAACAATAATAACATGATATTAAGAATGAGAAAATGCGAATCCCACCAAAAAATTTGTATTTTACCCCCAAAACACGATTTTTACCAGGGGGCCCCTCTGAAACAGGCTAGTTTTGGGCTAATTTTAGGTAGCAATTGGGCAGGTTTTGTTGTGAAAACCTGGCAACCCTGGAGTCAACAGTTAAAGACTTTTATATTGAAAGAGACTGAAACAGGGTTGTAAACAAGGAAGTTATTTTTAATTTCAACAACACCTTGTAAGACGCAGCCAACAAATGCCCTGAGCATCGCTGTTATCGGAAATCTTAACAGATAAAAGGAAAGGACGATGAAGATATCGCTTTACTCTGTGGACACTCTGTGAACTGTTTTATTGTGAATATAAGATTGAGCGAAATAATGAATGCTGTATTAGATTCATTCTCACTCGGCCAGTCTAAAACTTGGCCCAAACTCGGCTCTCTTACTTTACTTAATATTTTACATAATACAGAGAGGTTTAAATACAGTAATACAATAAGTGTAGTAATAAGTAATACAGTTTGGAACAATGAAAAATAACTGAACTTTCTTAGACATAATTGTTTTCATATAAGGTACCATGTGACAAATTTATTCAATTACTTTTACAGGCCCCACTAAAGACATTAATTGATTCTACAATCTATTTGACTCAGAAGCTAATTTAAAGTGAAAAGGTCAATGATTATACAAGACACTTACTCTCCATTCGCTTCTAGCTCACAGATTTCGAAGAAGACCATCAGGTCGTATTTACAGTGGCACGGTCCAGCCGTGGGTCGTGTGAGAGCTGTCAGTTTGGTGGCAGGTACTATGCAGAGAAAGACAGAGCAAGAAAAAGTCAAATCAGTATTGAGTTAATCGTAGACCAAAGGATATATCCATTTAATGGCAGATGAGAGGGATACTATAGTTTCACAGGAGAAAGGAAAATATGGATCACAGTATAAGAGGAGGAATAGACCATAGTTAGAGAGGAGCAGGAGTGGGAGATCAGGAATCCGATGTAAAGGCACACTGCTGTTAAGATGAATAAAGTCATGTGAAAAACAGTGATCCCTGAACATCTGCACATGCCAAGCAGAAATATTACAGGAATAGTTCACCCTAAAATGAAAAGTATTCAAACCTGTTTGACTTTCTTTCTTCCCTGGAACATAGAAAGTCGTTTCTGAAGGATATTCTGGTCACTTTTTTCAATGTAATGTAAGTGTACAAAGACTAGGGCTATCAAACACCAAAATGACAAAAAAGCACCATAAAAGTATCATGAAATATTACAAGTTTTCTGATATAACAGCTACGTATTGAGCGAGTTGAAAGAGAACAGATAACCAGATTACTTTAATTCATAAACAAATCCTTCAGATTTTGTCAACTAGACACAATACACAAAATTAACTGAAAGAAATTAGACTTCCCTAGTTCTTTCATGCTTTTTTTGGAGTCATTTTGAAGTCTGTAAGCCCCGGTCCACATTAATTTAAAATATATTGAAAAAACTGAGCAAAACTTTACTTTGAAGTTCCACAGAAAAACAAAAGCCATTCAGTTTTAGAATAACATGAAGGTGAGTAAATTAACTATTCCTTTACCTCACAATTTGCACTTTGCCTCTTTCTCTAAGACAAAGACAGTGAATATGATACTGTATGTCAAGAGACAAGAAATCTAGTAAAATCTAACAACCAATAAGCTAATATTTAATAATAATGACCCAAAACTAATATCCTGCAGAGGTTTAGGGACCACTCTATCATCAAGCACAGTTTCAAGTGATAGAACAACCAGTTTTACTCATGCACTGATACAATCTTATTCCAGTACTATTCATCAGTTTATTTCTGGTGAATGATGTCAGAGAAAAAGGCTAGAATAGTCCATCTGCTTGATGAGGTTTGTATGGAGAGGCTGAGGGAGAGAAAAAGACATACACCCACACACAGTATTAACAGGCCGAAACACAGTCCCTGGAACAAAGCGTACTTCAGTCTGTCAATGCAGCAAGTTTGTTCTGACTCCCAGTGAAATGGGAAAAATGAGTGGACACTTTGTCTAAACATCACCTATTTTTATACTTAAAAAAATCCAAGAAAATGTGAAAAGTTTCTTTTATTACAAATTTGGTATAATTTACATTAACTGTCAAACATTTGGAATAATTACGTTTTTTCCAGATTGTCTCTTATTTTTTACCAAGGCTGCATTTATTTGGAAAAATTGTTACAATTGAAAGTAACTATTTTCTATGTTAATATATTTTACAATGCAATTTATTCCTTTGAAGTTCTGGGTTAGTATGACAAAAAAGAAAAAAATGTTATTAATCAAGGATGCATTAAACTGATCAAAAGTGTCAATAAAGACATTTATAATGTTACTAAAGATTTTTATTTAAAACAAATGTTGTTCTTTTGAATTTTCTATTCATCAAAGAAATGTATATACAAGTCAATGGTGTTTGGTCTGGTTTTTTGGCTCAAGGTCAGTTTTTAAAGTCACACCACAAGTGTTCAGCTGGGATTAAGACTTGGCTTTATGCAGACCAGTCAAGTTCTTCCATACTGACTGAATCAAACATTTCTCTATGAACCTTGCCTTAAACACAGGGGCATTGTCATGTTAGAATAAAAAAGGTACTGTCCAAACTTCTGCTATAAAATTAGAAGGACACAATTCCCTAAAATACCATTATACGCTTAAACATTAACATTAGTACTCATGGAAATTACTAAAGTAGTCAAACCTGTTCATTAGAAGCAAAAACTTTTGCCAATATAGTGTATTTTAAAATATATGTTTTCTTATTATCAAAGCTGAATTTTCAGCACCATTACTCCAGTCTTCAGTGTCACATGATTCTTCAGAAATGTGCTGATTTGCTGTTCATTTATTATTATTATCATCAAAATTTAAAACAGTTGAGTAATTTTTTTTCAGGATTCTTTGGTGAATAGAAAGACCCAAAGATCAGCATTTATATAGAAATTAATTACAGAAATAATACTTTTGTTTAGCAAGGATGCTTTAAATTGATCAAAAGTGATGATAAAGACATTTATAATGTTACAAAATATTTATATTGAACTATTTATACAGTATGAACTTTCTATTCATCAAAGAAAACCTGAAAAAAATTCTACTCAGCAGTTTTTATTACAATAATAATAATAATAATAATAATAATAATATATATATTTTAGCAGGAAATCAGAATATTACAATAATTTCTAAATAATCATGTGACTGGAGTAATGATGCTAAAAATTCACTTTGAAATCACTGTAATAAATTATATTTTAAAATATATTCAAACAGAAAACTGTTATTTTAAATAGTACAAATATTTTCTAATTTTACAGTTTTTGCTATACTTTGGATCGAATAAATGCAGGTTTGGTGAGCAGAAGAGACTTCTTTAAAAAAAAACATTAAACACCTTACTGTTCATAAACTTTTGACTGGTAGTGTATTTAGCAGCATAAGAAACCTTTCTTAATCACCAAATTGTATATATTGTATTATATTATATTATCACAAGTGCATTAGACAGACCAGAGGTTTAGTTTCAGGGACATTCTTTGGCCTTAGGCACTCAGAACCATTACAGACCCGGCTTCTGCGCTTTTATTACTGAACAGATAGACAAGGGCGGGGCCGGCAGTCTGGCTTGCTCCTCCCCCTCAAGGAGGTAGGAAACAGCCATGCCTGCTGCACTGAGGGCGTGGCTTGACAGCGAGTCCACCAGAGCCCCATTGAAGACCTCTGGCAGCAGGTAGCGAATCAGCTCCAGGTTCTTCTCCCGATCAGGAGGGGTGTCGTTATCTGCGGCTATACCCACCACCAACAACATAAGACTGTAACATGGGCGCATGGACCTCAAACAGCAACATAAAAAAGCCAATACAAGGACAAAGCCAAAGAATATGTGCTAAAAAGTTCAGCCTCAACATGATTTGGCAAAACAACTGCTTTTTTTTTCAGAACATGCAGTGGCCTATGAAGTGAAAAGGGTGGGCTTCTATGTTAATGGTCATAAAAAATGGTCATAAATATTCATTGCCCTCACCTGGTTTGGAAAGAGGCATGACTCTCGGGAACTGTCGTCTGCATGGGCGCAACGGGCTGAAAAATAAGATCTGGCTGTCATTTCAGTATATTTGATGGATGGATCCAGACATTTGTAGCATGTATTAATCAGAGTTGGAAATAATAAATATCGCCAGGGTCTACCTAATGAGATCCTTGCAGAGTGGAGGGAAAGGTTGCTTCTGGTAATGTCCAAACACTTCAAACACAATTGGCTGAGTCTTTATGTACTCTATAAAGGACTTAGTCACTTCCACGGCAATCTGGAAAATCACAGAAACAAGTGTTTTATCCTCGGTCTAATAAAAACAGCGTGACATAGTGATGTGTGTTTTAGTGTAAAGCTCACATTTTGCACATGATAGAAGCCAAGTGGTGGACCACGTCCAGTGTTCTTCAATGGCTCTGTGGAAAACGCTTCATCGTGCCTGTGAATAAAACTACAAACGGCAAGTTCAGTGAAAGTAAATTTGATACAGAACAATGACAAATGTCCGCTAGCAGAAACAGACTTCAGAGCAGAACAGAGGCACTTACTTGAATTGGCAGAATATGTCTGCGTATTCTGCGGATATGCTTGATGCCTGCAGCACAGTAACTCTGAATGTGAAGACTTCTCCAATCCTCAAGTGATCCAGAGCGCCGTCCAATATGCCATCAAGACCACTTTTGACAGGGCTCTCCAGCTCCTCTGGGTTAGCTATGACAAGCACATGAAAGAAAAGATGTCAAGTCAAAGAAATATGAAACTCCATGGGACAGCTGAAACTGGCATATAGATTCAGACTTTAGAAACACAAACTCGTAGATCATGTTTCCACTTACACACGCTACTGTTAATACTTTTATTCAGCAAGAATGTTTTCCACTGATCAAAAGAGGCAGTAAAGACAATAATGTTACTAAAGGATTAGCTCAGTTCCAGAATAAAAAATTCTTGATAATTTACTCAACCTCATGTCATCCAAAATGTTCATGTCTTTCCGTCTTCATTCGAAAGGTTTTTGAGGAAAACGTTCCAGGATTTTTCTTCATATAGTGGACTTAATAAGGGTCTTATCTAGTGAAACAATTGATCGTTTTCTAAAAAAAAATGAAAATGTATATGCTTTTTGTCCACAAATACTTGTCTTGCACTACCTCTGCAATGCGCATGTGCGTCTTCAAGTATTACATAATAACGTTAGAAAGGTCACATGGTTAAAATAGTCCGACTCTGTTTTACCTTTTCCTTTAAAGGCCATTTGACTTTCTTTGTACATTCGCTTTGTAAACACTGGGACGGTACTTTCTCCTATGTCACACGTGACCTTTTCAACGTAATGCTTGAGGTTGAGCTAGTGCAAGATGAGCATTTGTGGTTAAAATGTATAAAAAGGTTATTTTATTTTAGAAAATAAAATAATAAAATAAAATAAATCGTTTTGCTTAATAAGACCCTTATATCTCAGCTGGGATTGTGAGTCCTTTTAAGCTGCATTAAAACTGCAGTTTTGACCTTCAACCCGTTGATCCCCATTGAAGTCCGCTATATGGAGAAAATTCCCAGATCGTTTTCCTCAAAAACCTTAATTTCTTTTCGAATGAAGAAAGAAAGAAATTAACATCTTGGATAACATTGTGGAGAGTCAATTATTAGGAAATTTTTATTCTGGGAATGAAATTCTTTAATGTGTTCTGAATGTTCAATGTTTCTTACCTGAACAGGTATTATTGTTGACTTCATCTGCTGACATCCCCATATCTGCATTCTGGCCCTCACCCTCCACAATTCGCAGCTCTTCCTGAGAGACAGCAGCACGTGAAAGACCAGAAGGACAGGACTCTGACTGGAACTGCTCAAAAAGAAAGAGAAACACCTGAAGTAAGTTGGCATCATATGAATATCCACATTGACAAGATCAGCATAGCTGGTCACCGGTGTACGTTGTTATATTTCTCACAATTTTGACCAAAGAATTTATGTTTTTTTCATGAATTTACTATTATTTAAGAATTTAGTACATTTAGAGCTAGCATAACTAGAAAAGTTCATACTGACTATATACAAATTTCCATGACTTTTTAAGATTTAATTCATTTCAATTACATTTCCAGGCATGTAAATAAGGGTTTATAGCATCATAGGAACTCTGTGTTGTGTTCTGAATGCTGGCTCTTAGTATTAAGTGTTTAAACCCCAATACCTTCTCAAACTGCTGGTCTTCAAAAGAGATCTTGGCAGTGCCTGACTGTCGGACACCAGAGCCATAGTCTGGTGCCTCTTCATCGGCTGGAGGAAAAACCAGAGCACCTTCACATCACTTCCTCAAGAAGTCACACACTGTTTGCCCTTCAAACTGTATATACAATCCCTAAACACATGGCCTAAATACATCCTCTAGCACCAACAAAAAAACTAAGTATATTAAATTAAATTGATTCAGTGTTTTGATACTAGACAATGAAATGATACATTGAAATATGTGTTTACTCTACTCACCAGTAGGTTCTACAAGACACTTGCAGTCCTAATCTTACCTGATATTGCCTGTACGGCTACTCTGAGGAAACCTTTGACCTCTCCCTTCTCATTGACGATGGCAACCCGATGGACCAAGGGCACAGGATAGAGCAGATTACTCAAATACACAAATGCCCTAAAGGAGAGACGAAAAAACAAAATGAGTGTCCAAGGGATCGACTGTACAGCAAACAGGACAAATGCGACATTGAGCAACATACAGACACAAGCAGGCACTGCTGTGGCCCTGGACATTATTACTCCTCACAAATCAGGATACATGATATAAAACAGGAAGGTGTGAGTATTTAAGATTTTAGGTGAGTTTAAGGAGCACAGGATTGAAAGGAAGATATAAACTCTAAAAAATACACACACAAAAAAAAGAAATCTAACATCACATTGAAAATTGGATATTACTTTTCATTTACAGTTGAGGTCAAAGGTTTACATCCCCCTTTCAGAATCTGCAAAATGTTAATTATTTTACCAAAATAAGAGGGAGCACACAAAATGCACGTTATGTTTATTTAGTACTGACCTGAATAAGATATTTCATATAAAAGATGTTTACATATAGTCCACAAGAGAAAAAAATAGCTGAATTTATAAAAATCACTCCGTTCAAAAGTTTACATCCCCTTGATTCTTAATACTGTTGTTACCTGGATGATCCAGAGCTGTTTTTTGTTTTGTTTTTTTGTTTTTTTTGTCGTTAAGTGATAGTTGATGAGTCCCTTGTTTGTCCTGAACTGCCTGTTCTTCAGAAAAATCCTTCAGGTCCAATTCCTTGGCATTTTGTGTATTTAAACCCTTTTCAACAATGACTGTATGATTTTGAGATCCATCTTTTCACACTGAGGACAACTGAGGAACTCATATGCAACTGTTACAGAAGGTTCAAATGCTCACAGATGCTCCAGAAGGAAAAACAATGCATTAAGGGGGGTGAAAACTTTTGAAAATGATGGAGACGTGTACATTTTTCTTATTTTGCCTAAATATAATTTTTTTTTTTTTATTTAGTACTGCCTTTCAGAAGCTACAGAAATAGTTACAAGTTTCCCAGAAGACAAAATATGTTAAATTTACCCTGATCTTCAAATTAAAAAAGGTCAAACATTTGATCTTGTACAGACTACATAAAAGAACAGCTTTTGTCACTCAATATATTTTTGTGTGAATAACTGTGGGGTATTTGGATAATCTAAGTAAACATTTATGATCAGAACAAGAAATAGGACTGCTTATGTGATTATTTAAAACCAAGAGATAGACATTTAACTTAAAAATGATATATAGTTGATATATCTCTGTTGGTTTTTAATCCATCTGCCGTCAAGGACTACATTGCCCATCATCCATGAATGATACAGTAGTGCTGAACAAAAAAGGGGGTTTGGTGAGGTACAAAAAAGCATGCTTGTGGCAAAAAAAAAGTGAAAATGTGACTACTGGACAATGCGAGCGTGAACAGACAATACCATTAGCAAATACCAAAAAATAAAGGTAAATAAGATACTGCAAAAAGCGGCCATACTGTCACAAATGTGCAGCGAATTGCACAAGCGCAACTTAAAAGAGTGAGCCAATTCATCAAAGGTTTCCATGTAAAATCTCACAAAAAAGGTCGAAATACGGCATATGATCTCACATGCCCAGAAGAGAGACAGCTGTGCTAGAAACCAGCTCTTTCATCTTGAGATATGTGAACACTCGAAGTAACCAAACGGCTGAATTACAGGAACCAATTAGTAAGTCATTAGATGAATAGCTATTTTCTCATTCATCAGACATTCATGCCATGTAACAAAAATCTGGTCTTGTTTGTTTCTGCGGTACACAAAACAAACAGCTAATATGAGTGTTTGGAGATAGCACTTCAAAGCTGACGGACCCCTTTGAAGAAGTGATGCAGTGCATGTAAAGCTGGGACACAGACCTTGGCGTGACACGAGAGCCATAGCTGCGCTGGGTGGTGCCGCTGACATCCAGCCAATTCTGATTTCAATTATCACAATCATTTGGTTGAAATGAAACCCAGAAGCTCAAGGTGTGTGTCTGCAGCGATCAGATGAAAGTCAAATGTATGATAATGGGAGAAGACGGGGTAAAGTCCAGACATGCTGACTAAAATCCAGGAATCTTTCCCATAGGAAAGACAAAATCGTAGAGGTTTCTCCTACAGCAGTGATGTGGAAATCAAGTAAAGGCTTGATCTTCAGATTTTTCTTCTGACCAAAGACCCTTATGTGTCCTCAAAAGATCTCAACAACACCACAAACAGATTTACCACATCATTGACAAATAAGAGCGGCCAAAGTAAAGAAAAATCTTTACAAATATTTTGTTTACAACACATGTGCTCCCAATTCTTAGAAATGTATTAATGTTGTTTTCACAAGATGACATTTGGTGTAACCATTAAATAGTTTACACATCTTAACAATAATTTGTGTGTTGTCTTACATGACAGCCTGAACCAAGCCATTAAAACCTAAAATAACTCAACCTTGTCATAAATATGTCAAATAATTTAACATTTCAATACTTTTTTTGACCTTGACACACAGTTACGAGGGTCTGCAGGGGTCCTCTCTATGACATCATTTTTTGTTTTATTTATACATCTCAATTGCACCACATGACATTAATCATGAAAAATGTTTTTAAATATTTGTAATAATTTAACAAAACAGATTCATTGCTTTTAAGAAATAATAATTATTATTACGCTAAACTACCATGACCTTTTATTATATTTTTTTAAAATGTATATTTATAAGAATATATTTATTATATTTTTAGATTTTCTTTTCCAAATAAATAATTTTTAGTACATTTGCACCAATGTGACATTTGCAATGCTATTTGTCACCAAACACCCAAATTAACAGAGATCTCAATATAGTTTGATGAAAAATAAAAACTGTAATTCAAAAATCTCAACAAACTGACCATTTTCTCTTGTCCATTTATTTCATAGCTCTATTTATGTACTGTAGGCCCTATGAAATACTTTTTTTTTTTTTTTTTTTCCAAATTCAGTTGTATTTTTACCAAATTCTATGTTTTCCATTTTCTGGATTCCATTTTAATGGTTTCATTAAATTGCAATAATCAAAAGCATCTCTAATTAATTGATTTTATTGCAAAATAATGTATTATTATTTTATTAATTATTCTTTTTTCTGGTAAATAATGATTTAATAATAATTGTATTAGTAGTTGAAGTCTTATCATTACATTAAGTAACATATTTCTGTCACAGTTTATTCAAGTTAAACCAAACTTTTATTTTGACAGGTTGTTGTGAAGACTTGTTTGTATATATATGATATGATGTTAATTGTTAATTAATTGTTAAAAGAATGCTCTTGAAGTGAAACTCAGAGCAGTTCTAGAGATTATGTTTATATGTTTACATACTCATATATTGAGGGGGCAGATGCTGAAAACAATGTGAGCTTCACTTGCACTTCAGTATATGCATGTAGTAAACAGAATCACACATTTGCACATTCATTGACACAGAGCTTAATATTCACAAACAACTGTCCATGTTGCGTTTTGATTTAAGTGTACTGACCTACTTTTAAACAATTTGTCCAAAATTGGGCAAATTCTGTGACATTCCATGTTTTACATTTACATTTCATTTTTATGACTGGATTCCACGATTCCGTTCGCGTTTTCCATGTCATGGAAATCATAGGGCCCTAGTTTTATTCTAAACTATTATCCTATTTGAATATGTCTAGCACATACCGTTTTCAGTTTTGTGTGTATAAAAGTAAGGATTGTCATAATGTAAGCAAAATGTTTTAGGCGTTTATATATGCATTACAGTTTGTGCTGTGCACAATGCCCAGTTTAAAAGGGAAATGTTATACAACAACCAGTCTCAGTGTGAAAGAGCTAGTTTCCTTTCCCAGCATGCTCCTGAAACCTCACCAACCTTCCCACTACACTGAACAATGGCGAGCGATCGTAAAACGGGTCCTCAGCTTTGCCGGAGCTTCTGTAGAGCTCTCCCTCATCATCATCATCCTCATCCTCCCCCTCCTCCTCCTCTTCCTCAAAATCCGAGCATGGGTCATCCGACAAGAAATCATCGTCCAAGTCATCCAACTCTGTCCCCACTCTCTTGTCAGGCCACGACTGGACCAGCTCAGTGATTTCAGAGGTTGATGTGGGCTCAGAGGGGGTGGGGGAGGAGTTAGGGTCGCTTGCTTGCTCACTAAGGCATGTGGAGAAAAGGGAGTTTCTGGTGTAGCCAAAGACACGGGAGCCCAGTTAGTATGAGGGGCCATCTGTCTATTTAACTGTTTCTGCTCGCAAGTGGGTAAGCAAACACTTTTAATAGGCCAACTGCGCTTTGTAGCTGGGTCATGGGCATACAAGACATACACAACCTAAAAAACACTTAGTAAACAGGAGCCTATGTAACAGGATTCTGTTAAAGGGATAGTTTATTAATTAAAAAATTAAAATTACACTATAAATTACTCACCCTCAAGCCATCCTAGGTGTATATGACTTTCTTCTTTAGATTAATACATTTAAAAAAGGTATATTAAAAAAATGTCCTGGCTTTTCCAAGCTTTATAATGGCAGTGAATGGGGTTTAAGATTTTGAAGTTCAATAAAAGTACATCCATCTATCTTAAAAAGTGCTCCACGTGGCTTTCTGGGGGTTAATAAAGGCCTTCTAAAGCAAATCATCCGCTGGAACGCCACTTTCTCACAAATGTGTTTACAGCAGCTAGTGTACTCTAGAAATTACGGTTTATAAAGTTTGAAATATGGATATTTTTCTTACATGAACACATCGCTTTGCTTCAGAAGGCTTTTGTTTATCCTCAGAAGCCTTGTGGAGTACTTTTTATGATGGATGGATGCACTTTTTCGGGCTTCAAAATCACCACAATTCACTGCCATTATAAAGCTAGGAAGAGCCAAGACATTTTTAATATAACTCCGATCGTATTCATCTGAAAGAAGAAATTCATATACACCTATGATGGCTGGAGGATGAGTAAATTATGGGGTAATTTGTCCCATATTACACTACCTTTAAAAGTTTGGGGTCAGTGAGATTTTTTAAAGAAATTAAACATTATCATTCAGCACACTGATAAAGACAGTAAAGACTTTCACAATATAACAAATATTTATATTTTCAAATGGATGCTGTTCTTTTGTATGTATCAAACATTCCTAAAAAACATGGTATCTAAAATATTAAGCAGCATAACTGGTGTTAACATTGATAATAATTAGAAATGTTTCCTAAGCACCAAATCAGCACACTGGAGTAATGGCTGTTGCAGAAAAAAATAAATGGAGAGAATATTTCACAATATTACTGTTTTTATCCATTTGCTTTCGCTTGCTTTCAAAAACATAACAACAAAGGTACCAACCCCAAAATTTTAGATGATAGTGTATATTATATAGACATAGTTCACCCAAAATGTAAAAACTGTCATCATCATGTTGTTCCAAATCCTTGTTCTTTTTTGGAACACACACACAAAAAAAGGTTAATTTTTAAATAATACTTACAAACAGCTAATATAATCAAAGTGAATAAGGATGAGGGCTGACAAGCTCCACAATGACAAAAAACACCATAAAAGTAAAGGCAGTCTTCTGACATCTTACAATAGCTTTGTGTGAGGAGCAGATCAAAATCTTGCCCAAAAAAGTTATTCATTGAAAAGGTTCACACACACCCTAGCGCTCCTTGGCTTATTCAAGAGAGAAGACGTGATGTCTGGTTCTTGATGCATATCTTTTTAATGAATCGTTGATGCCGTTCACAAAAGCAGTCTGAATGATAATGCACATTCACAAATTAGACTAACTGAAGCTAATTTAAGACAAAAATGATCAGTGGATAACCATTCAAAATCTGTTTGTCACACAAATCATCTTGGAGTTATAGTTCCAGTTTGCATTGTAATTGCATGGAAAAGAGCAAAGTACATGATTAAGAAAATCGTCTTGGTTACGTATGGTAACCCTCGTTCCCTGATGGAGGGAACGGAGACGTTGTGTCGAAGTGACGACTAGGGGTCGCTCTTGAGAGCCCGAATACCTCTGACAGCTTTGAGAAAAGGCCAATGAGAATTGGTATGCAGTATTTGCATAGCCCGCTCCGCCCCGGAGATCCGGGCATAAGAGGGGGGACTAGGCAACACTCATTGTTCTGATCTGAGGAGCCGAAGCACCCGGCTACACTCAGAGGCGGTCCGAGGTTGTGGCAAGGGGGACACAACGTCTCCGTTCCCTCCATCAGGGAACGAGGGTTACCATACGTAACCAAGACGTTCCCCGTCTGTCGTTCACGTTCGACGTTGTGTCGAAGTGACGACTAGGGGTCCCAGTTGAAAACGCCACAACCAGCGGACCGCGTCACGAGTGCATGGAGTGCAAATATTAACAGGTCTTGCGTGTTAGATAAATGTCACTCACCTCTACGTGACCTTCCAATGCCCAAGAGCTTACATCTTGGAGAACATTGGGCCAGTGTCCGTCCTCCCCGGGGGGGGATGGGCACTACGGAGACCACACCCTGCCCGGAGGGAGGTATTTGTGTGGAGAATACACTTGAGGGCTCGCACTAGGGGAGCACAACAAGGGGACGATCCTGAGGCAGGCTCCGCATGAGGAGAGACTGCTGAGCTCAGGGTCGGAGACAAGTTTTGTCTTAAGGGAAACACCGCATCTCTGGGAGTATAGGTGGAGATACACACATGGGGCCGCATTAGGAGCCACTACATGTGGGGCACCAACCTAATATGAGAGTTCACAAGAGGCAACCTAACCTCATATTAGATTCTGATAGCTAGTTCCTCCGCTGAACATAGCTACGTTGCGGGTGCAACATGATGGAAATTGTCGTTCAGGGTTCACGCCAGGAAACTTACTGAACTGGGGAAGCGTCATCACCCGTGGGGAACGACGCTTCAGCAAGCTTCTACACCGTGTCAGCTTCAGGAGTTACTGGGCTTGCGTTCAGGACTCCCGAAGAGACTGGTTCTACACACAGATTGTAGAACCTGGCAAACGTGTTAGGTGTAGCCCAACCTGCAGCTCTGCAAATGTCTGTTAAAGAGATCCCGTTCGCCAGCGCAACCGACGCTGCGACGCCCCTGGTGGAGTGGGCGTGCACCCCCAGCGGGCAGGGCACCCCTGTGGCCTGGTAGGCCAAACGAATCGCATCCACAATCCAGTGGGAAATTCTTTGTTTGGAGACAGCTTTCCCCTTCTGCTGTCCTCCAAAACAGACAAAGAGCTGACTCGACCGTCTGAAGCTTTCAGTACGTTCCAAGTAAATGCTCAGGGCACGGACTGGGCATAACAAGGAGAGGTTGGGGTCGCCTTCCTGAGAAGGGATAGCTTGCAGAGTGACCACCTGGTCCCTGAAGGGAGTGGTGGGCACTTTGGGCACATAACCGGGCCGGGGTCTCAGGATAACGTGAGAGTTAGCCGGCCCGAATTCGAGGCACGAGTCACTGACGGAGAGGGCTTGGAGGTCTCCCACTCTTTTGATCGATGTGAGCGCAGTCAGGAGAGCCGTCTTTTGGGAGAGAGCACTGAGTTCGACTGACTGGAGCGGCTCAAAGGGATCTGACTGTAGGCCCCGGAGGACCACAGACAGATCCCAAGAGGGGACAAGGCGCGGTCTGACGGGGTTCAGCCTGCGTGCACCTTTAAGGAATCGTATAACCAAATTGTGCTTCCCAACCGATCTACCTTCCACCAGGTCGTGGTTAGCGGCAATAGCGGCTACCTGGACCTTAAGTGTTGAAGCAGAAAGGTGTCTATCCAGTCCTCCTTGGAGGAAGGAAAGCACCGTTCGGATGCCACATCTCCGTGGGTTCTCCCCCCGGGAGGAACACCAGTTTGTGAATTTGCGCCATCTGAGGTCGTACAGCCGCCTCGTGGAGGGAGCTCTCGACTGCAACAGAGTGTTTACCACTGCCAGTGGGAGATCTCTGAAATCCTCCTGGTCGCGTCCAGGGACCATACGTGGAGGTTCCAGAGATCTGGGCGCGGGTGCCATATCGTGCCCTTCCCCTGTGAAAGGAGGTCCTTTCTCAGGGGAATGCGCCAGGGAGGAACGGGGGAGAGGAGCACCAGCTCTGAGAACCAAACCCTGTTGGGCCAGTAGGGGGCCACCAGCAGGATCTGTTCTCTGTCCTCCCTGACTTTGCACAGGGTCTGTGCAATTAGGCTCACTGGTGGAAACGCATACTTGAGGAGGCCCTGAGGCCAGCTGTGTGCCAGTGCATCTGTGCCGAGGGGCGCCTCGGACAGACCGTACCACAACTGGCAGTGAGTGTTCTCTATCGAGGCAAACAGGTCGACCTGGGCCTGATCGAAAAGACTCCAGATCAGCTGAACCGTCTGAGGGTGAAGTCTCCACTCGCCCCGAAGCGAAGTCTGTCGGGAGAGCGCGTCCGCTACCCAATTGAGTTCGCCTGGTATGTGGGTGGCTCGTAGAGACTTGACATTGTTTCGACACCAAAGGAGGAGATGGCGGGCTAGCTGTGACATGCGAAAGGAGCGTACACCGCCCTGGTGATTGATGTAGGCTACAGTCGCAGTGCTGTCTGTGCGGACCAGCATGTGTTTGCCCTGAACCAAAGGTCGGAACCTCTTCAGGGCCAAAAACACTGTCAGCAGCTCGAGGCAATTGATATGCCAATGCAGCCGAGGGCCCGACCAGAGCCCTGCAGCTGCTTGCCCATTGCATACGGCGCCCCAGCCTGTGTTGGATGCATCTGTCGTAACCAAAATGCGCCTGGACACTTGTCCTAAGGGCACCCCGGCCCGTAGGAACGAAATGTCTTTCCAAGGACCGAGGGTTTTTAGACATACGGGTGTGACGGGCACCCGGTATGAACCCTGGCACCATGGCTATCTCGGGACTCGGGAACGCAGCCAGTGTTGTAACGGTCTCATGTGCATCAGGCCCAGCGGCGTGATGGCGGCTGCGGATGCCATGTGACCCCGGATGCCCCTCTCCCGGAGAGGGGCAAGGGCTGCCTCTGCGACTTTCGTAAAGACGCGGGGAGACAGGGAGAGCCCAAATGGAAGGACTTTGTACTGAAATGCTCGACCTTCGAAGGCAAACCGCAGGAAGGGCCTGTGTCTTGGAAGAATCGAGACATGAAAGTACGCGTCTTTCAGGTCTATCGCCACAAACCAATCCTGGAATCTGATGCACGTGAGAATGCGTTTGAGCGTTAGCATTCTGAAGGGGAGCTTGTGAAGGGCCCGATTCAGAATCCTCAGATCCAGGATTGGTCTTAAACCGCCACCTTTCTTGGGTACAATGAAGTAGGGGCTGTAGAACCCTTTCTTCATGTCGGCCGAGGGGACCGGCTCTATCGCGTCCTTCGCCAGAAGGGTCGCGATCTCCGCCCGAAGAACCGCAGCATTCTCGTCCCGAACCGCGGTAGAGAAGATGCCGCTGAACTTGGGCGGGTTGCGTGCGAATTGGATAGCATAGCCGAGTCGGATGGTTCTGAGAAGCCAGCGAGAGAGGTTGGGTATCTTTTTTTCGAGCCAAGCTGTAAAACTCTCTGCCAACGGTCTCAGGGGGACCACCGACGTACCTCGGGTGGGTACGGTGTGACTGAGTTGTGGTGAAAGCCCTTTGTTCGGGGGCGTGCTGTCCCGGAGGACACAAGGTGCTTTGATCGCCATAACCGACATACAAGGATCCGTGAGAAGATCGCCTGAGCTCAGGGGATCGACTGACGGATGCGCTTGTTTCTCTGTCAAAGTATGCAGAAGCGCAAGTTTTGCGGTTGAGCATGCTTTGATGTGTTCTGGTGGCTGGGTACCCCGGAGGGACCCAGCCATGGGAGCGTTGACCATCGAAACCGACAGACAAGGATCCATCCGAAGATCGCCTGAACTCAGGGGATCGACTGATGGATGCGCTTGATTCGTCAAAGCATGCAGAAGCGCAGGGCTTGCGGTTGAGCATGCTTTGACATGTTTTAGTGGCTGGGTACCCCGGAGGGACGCGGTCACATAGATTTTTTCGCCCAGAGAAGAAAATTGCTCTTTTATTGACCATGTGGTGGCCGTCTGCCGAGAGGCAGACAGCCGGGGTGGAGCCGAAACCCACACTCGTCCCCTCGCCGAGTGTGGATCCAGACAGGTCAGCAGATCTCTCTCCTCCGGGCTGCTCGTTTCAGGAACGCTTCGAAGCCTGACGAGGGTTCTTAGCGGCCTGAGACTGAGCTAACGGCGCCACCTTCTTGCGAGAGCTCGACCGCAAGGCTGGTTTAGGTGCAGGACCAGCCTGTGGCGGGCCCTGAGCCGGTCTGGAAGGAGGTCGTCCTCGGCGTGAAACAGGCGGAGGCTGCTGCCTCGGGGGTGCGGGCCCGGGGGCCGGCGCCCGACGAGGTAAGATGTGTTTGATAGCCTCCGTCTGTTTCTTCACTGCGGAGAACTGCTGTGCAAATTCCTCGACAGTGTCGCCAAAGAGACCAGCCTGAGAAATGGGGGCGTCAAGAAAGCGAACCTTCTCAGCGTCCTTCATTTCCGCCAGATTCAGCCAAAGGTGGCGCTCCTGGACCACCATAGTGGACATCGCCCTCCCCAGAGCCTGCGCCGTGACCTTCGTAGCTCGTAGAGCATAGTCAGTCGCCGAGCGCAGATCCTGCAAAAGCTCTGGTTTGGGAACACCCTCGTGCAACTCGCTAAGAACCTTGGCCTGATAGACCTGCAGGACGGCCATAGCGTGAAGGGCGGACGCAGCTTGTCCAGAAGCAGCATAAGCCTTCCCCACGAGAGCGGAAGAAGCCTTACATGCCCTGGACGGGAGTTTTGGGCGGTCCCGCCAGGTGGCGGCGGTCTGCGGGCAAAGATGCACCGCGATCGCACGCTCCACGGCGGGAACCTCCGTATACCCCTTCGCTGGACCTCCATCGAGGGTGGTGAGAGAGGAAGAACCGCTAAGACGCGTTCTGGCTGAAAAAGGAGCCTTCCACGACTTAGTCAGTTCCTCATGCACTTCCGGGAAGAAAGGAACTGGGGTAGAACGTGGCCGAGAACCACGGTCGTTACCCAGATACCAATCATCCAGCCGTGAGCGCTCAGGACGGGGCGGAGACTTCCACTCAATCCCGATTGCTTTGGCCGCCCGTTCGAGCATGGCCGCCATTTCCGCGTCTGCTACTGACTGAGAACCCGCCCCCGCAGCGGGTGCCTCAGACAGCGCGTCTGCTTCAGATGGCTTCCCACTCTCCGATGCTGCAGACACTTCTTCCTCCCCCACAGGAGCCCCGAATAACCAATCCAACCCGTACTGAGACGAGTTTTCAAAGTCATCCGAAAGCTCGACCGGCAGACACACAGAGCGCGAGGGACGCGGGGAATTACCCGGCGAAACGCTCGCGCTCGCTCGCTCTTCATCAACACGCGCTGCGGCAGCCTCGTACCCGGAAGTAGAAGGACGAGCCGCGGGAGCGGTTGATGCGAGCCGCGGTCTTTTAGTAAAGAACGCGACTCGCGAACGAAGTGTGCTGAGGGGCATGTCCTCGCAAGCAGGACATCCGCCCTCGCCGAACGCCGCTTCAGCATGGTCACGACCCAAACACTGAAGACAGAGCTCGTGCCGATCGTTTTGGGAGAGAAAGAAGCCGCAACCAGAAGGACACGGAAGGAAAGGCATAGTAAACACACAAACCCACCGTGTCTGCACTCTTTTAGAGAAATTTGCTCTTTAGATTTTATTAAGAGGAAATCTGCTCTTCAAGATTCGCCGTCGAAGCACCCAGGGGACTCTCACTGCTACTGCGTTCGAGAAGGAAGAGACCGCTGCCCGTGCCGTAGATCCAACGACGAGAGAGGTGAGTAACGCTGCTTCTCAATGAAGAGACGCTGCATTCGGCTCCGAAGAAACAGAACAATAAGTGTTGCCTAGCCCCCCCCTCTTATGCCCGGATCTCCGGGGCGGAGCGGGCTATGCAAATACTGCATACCAATTCTCATTGGCCTTTTCTCAAAGCTGTCAGAGGTATTCGGGCTCTCAAGAGCGACCCCTAGTCGTCACTTCGACACAACGTCGAACGTGAACGACAGACGGGGAACTTTCTTTTCAAGATTTTCAGAAGAAAGAAAGTCATATGGTTTTGGAACAACATGAGGGTGATTAAATGAGGACAGAATTTTCATTTTTGGATGAACTACTCTTCTAAGATATAGTAAAGGTAGAACAAGTCATAGAGCTCTGAAGTAGACAGGGTAATAGAAAGCGTGTGACCTAATTTGAAAGTGCATGGAAAATCGATTTCATGCTCTTCTGAATAAAGCAGCATCAAAAATCGTGCACTCTTAAAAAAGCGTGTGGGCAATAACTCTGGACTTATTCCTCAGAGGAATAAGCAATATTACATATATCCTGCAGAGATCAGATTTAACCATAGCTTTTATTACATTTTCTCTTTCCAACAGTTGTTCTGGCCTGCAAGATACTCTACTATTACAAAAAGGTGTAAAAACACAATGAGAATTGCTACTTTTCTTCTGCATAACAGAAATTAATTCACTTTCAATGGGCCATTTAAATAGAAGTATAATTTGAGGAGAAATCTGACAGGAAATGTTAATCGTGGCCTTAATCGAGTTCGGGAACATTCTGTGCTGAATACTTTCCTGGTCTGTCTAGACATGCTCTGATGTAACTTTACAACTCACCTTCCAACCAGACGGAACCATGGAAAACGGTCGTAGAACGGATCACCTCCAGTCAGCACACTGTCACAGTCCTCAAGAGCATTGCCAGGCACCTCTGCAGCGCGATCATACATCTCCCTCATCAGATCCAACCTCTGCCTGCAGGGGGCAACATTAGACAGCACTTGTAATGTAAATGCAGGATATTCTGTAAAACCTAAGGTGACTCAAAGTGAGGCTGGGTTTCTCTTCAACCACAAGCACTTTGTTTCAGAACTCGATGTTTATTACAGATTTAGTTTGTTGCTGTTGTCCTGAAACACCATGGCTTTAATATTTTTGCTGCTTTTAAACACCTTTTATGTAAATTTAGTTTTTTTTACACATATCTAGTGTTAGGATTTTTACTCAGGTTACAGATTACCCTATTTAAAATGAAGTGTATAAGAAGTGTAACTTTAATAAAGAAGTGTAACTTTAATAAAGTAATGTAACTGATTAAATCTACTTTTCGATTACTTTTCTAAATTTCCAACTGTTACTTTTCAAAAATTTTCAACAGTTAAGTCACTTAATTAAGTGACAGTTACAATTATTTTGTAATTAAAATATGTAACTCTGTTACTTGTAACTAGTAACTTGTAGCTAGTTACTTGTAACTATATACTCCCCAACACTGCCCAAAAGACTTTGAATCCTAAACCATTTCAATAATTACTGTACTTCATAAAAATGTATAACAACGCAAATTATGACTATCCCTCAGCTGTTGTATAATTTCCACCGACAAAGAATAAAATTGTAAATGCTGTTTACCAAAGAGTCAAAAGAGTACCAGCGGGTACCAGAAAGTGTCTGTAAAGAGCAGACTGAGATGAAATATGAGACATACAGGTGCTGGTCATATAATTAGCATATCATCAAAAAGTTGATTTATTTCACTAATTCCATTCAAAAAGTGAAACTTGTATTTTATATTTGTCGTATGCAAGACATGGGTTTCAGCTGTCGCATTCCTTGTGTCAAGCCACTCTTGAACAACAGACAGTGTCAGAAGCGTCTCACCTGGGCTAAAGACAAAAAGGACTGGACTGCTGCTGAGTGGTCCAAAGTTATGTTCTCTGATGAAAGTAAATTTTGCATTTCCTTTGGAAATCAAGGTCCCAGAGTCTGGATGAAGAGAGGAGAGGCACAGAATCCACGTTGCTTGAGGTCCAGTGTAAAGTTTCCACAGTCAGTGATGGTTTGGGGTGCCATGTCATCTGCTGGTGTTGGTCCACTGTGTTTTCTGAGGTCCAAGGTCAACGCAGACGTATACTAGGAAGTTTTAGAGCACTTCATGCTTCCTGCTGCTGACCAACTTTATGGAGATGCAGATTTCATTTTCCAACAGGACTTGGCACCTGCACACAGTGCCAAAGCTACCAGTACCTGGTTTAAGGACCATGGTATCCCTGTTCTTAATTGGCCAGCAAACTCACCTGACCTTAACCCCATAGAAGATCTATGGGGTATTGTGAAGAGGAAGATGCGATATGCCAGACCCAACAATGCAGAAGAGCTGAAGGCCACTATCAGAGCAACCTGGGCTCTCATAAAACCTGAGCAGTGCCACAGACTGATCAACTCCATGCCACGCCACATTGCTGCAGTAATTCAGGAAAAAGGAGCCCCAACTAAGTATTGAATGCTGTACATGCTCATACTTTTCAGTTGGCCAAGATTTCTAAAAATCCTTTCTTTGTATTGGTCTTAAGTAATATTCTAATTTTCTGAGATACTGAATTTGGGATTTTCATTAGTTGTCAGTTATAGTCATCAAAATTAAAAATAAACATTTGAAATATATCAGTCTGTGTGTAATGAATGAATATAATATACAAGTTTCACTTTTTGAATGGAATTAGTGAAATAAATCAACTGTTTGATGATATTCTAATTATATGACCAGCACCTGTATGTAAAGAAAATAAAGAAAAATCTAAATGAGCCACTGGGCCAGGATACATAAAATGCTAATTATAAAACTAGCCTTTTAGCATAACAAAGATGTCTGCCATTTTATTTTTTTTAAATGCTTAAACTTTAATATATTAAACATACCAGTAATTTCTAAATTTTGTGGAAATATCATTAGTTGGTTTGCAAGAGAAACTTCCGTAACACCTATTTAGTGTTAGATAATGGCAGTACATACATTGAAAACATTTGTGAGAGTGTAAATAATCTGAATATAAAAAAGGAAGAAAGAAAAAAAATTACCTGAGTTTCTCCAGGGTCCAGTAATGTGTGGCTCCATTTTTCTGATCTTGGACTTCTACAGCCACAATGGTGCGAGGGAATGGGCTTTTCTCTCTATCTTTAGCTGTCTCAGGTGGTAGCAGGTCAGGCGGAAGTGGAGAGTAAAGCGTGTCTGTCAATAACACGAACTGGAACTGAACCTGTAGGCAACATTAGGCACAATCAATAATTATGTTGTCCTTTTTAGGTTTAGCAGAGTGATGGAGTTCTTCCTCGTCTTTCTAAAGCTTTCACCTTCTTCTTTAGCTCCACACTAATGGCATTGGCCTCCTTGAGGAAGATGGCATTGCCCCAAAGCAGATCTCTGAGAGATGTGAACTGATAACATCTCCATTTACGGAAAGCCCACAGCGCCAGTTCTGTCTCCCTCTCAGTCCATTGCACTATGGGTATAAGAGATTGAATACAAGAGGCTGAGTTATTTAAAGTGAGTCACTGTGATTAGTTCAATGAACCATTTTTTGCCATTCACAATGTAATCACCTTCCTCCTCAGGTTCTTCATCTTCCTCTGCTGCATCAGGGTAACAACGATCTACCTGCTTCTGCAGGGCTTCTAACCTGCTCTCATAGTCCTGTAAAAGACATACAGTAAAGTGAAATATCAACACTAAAAAAGTCATATTATACATTATTATTAAGTTATGAGTATCCATCTTTTTCTTCCTGCACAAATTTCTTCCCATTTGTAAATTTTATGGGTCTGGCGTTCGGTCTCATCCGCATCCAGCTATTTTTAAATATACAAAACAGCTTGTTTTGCTGCTTGATATTGCAAATTGGTGTGTCTTACCATATTATTTGAATGTATTATCTTAATTATGAGCACACTGGTTTATAGTGCAAACAGTTTTACGGTTTGCTGCACGTTGTTATTCTTCTCATTATTTCCCTACAGCGGCTAAAGAACTGGAAGAAAAAAGAAAAAGTTGGATAGGAAAAAAAGTTTTACTTTAAGCTCTTCATGTTGTTTATGTCACTTACTAATCTCTGCTGCTCCAGTAGATTGTTGGCCTCTTCTCTCTCTTTGCGATACTGATCCTCAAGTTCCTGCAGTCTATACAAACAAAGAGCTGATGAGTCTGACAAGACCAATGTTAAATCTTAAACGCATTCCTGAATCTTCTTCATGTTTCTTTTACCTCTGATCCATTTCCTGTTTCATATCAATGCCCTGTTTCTCCAGGAGTTCTCTCTGGGCAAAGGCCCAGTCTACAGGCTCCATTGGCGTCTCGGAGCAGGGGGTTCGTTCACGTTCCTGACGAGCCTGCTCTGGATGGTTGAAGCGGAACACATGGCTCTTGCCCAAAATAATTCGGTTCCCTACAAGTTCAATGAGTCAATACAATAAATAAAAAAAGACATTTACACATACTGTTTAATTCTGCACAGATATGCATAAAAGCATTTTTTTTTTTTTTTTTTTTTAAATGTTAAAAAACTGCCGTTCAAAAGTTTGGGATCAGTAAGACTTGTAATGTTTTTTAAAGCAGTCTCTTATGCTTATCAAAGCTGCATTTATTTGGTAAAAAATACAGAAAAAAACAGCAATACTGCAACATGTTATTACAATATAAAATAATGGTTTCTGTTTTCATATACTTTAAATTATAAATTATTCCTGTGATGCAAAGCTGAATTTTCAACAGCAATTCAAAAGACTCCAGTCTTAAGTGTTACATGATCCTTCAGAAATCATTCTAATAAGCTGATTTTTTTATTAGAATTATTTATGTTGGCAACAGTTGTGCTGCCAAATATTTTTTTGGAACCTGTGATAGTTTTTTCAGGATTCTTTGACTAATCATAAGTTAAAAAGTTTTATAAAGTTTATAAATATAAATCTTTCCTAACAATAGAAGTCTTCACTATCACTTTTTAGCAATTTAACACAACCTTGCTGAATAAAAGTACTACTTTCTTTCAAAAAAAAAAAGACTGACAATAGTGTATATTGTTAAAAAATATTTCTATTTTAAATAAGTGCTTTTTTTAAACTTTTTATTTATCATAGATTCTGAAAAAAAAGTATCACAGTTCCAAAAAAATATTAAGCAGCACTTATAATAAATCAGCATATTAGAATTATTTCTGAAGGCTCATGTGACACTGAAGACTGGAGTAATCACAGGAGTAAAATATATATATTTTTTTTTAAAGATAAGAAAAATAGTTTTACATTATAGTTATCGTAATAATATTTCACAATATAAATTTTTTTTTGCTGTATTTTTGATTGAATAAATGCAGCCTCGATGAACATAAGAAACATCTTTTAAAACATTAAAAATCTTACTGATCCCAAACTTTTGAATGGCAGTGTTAATAATTTAAAAAAGCAAAATTATAAATAAATGCATTTTAAAAAATAGAATCACGAATAACTTAAAGATGTAAAATAATAAATAAATGAATTGAAAATGAAATCATTAATAAATATAAATTCAATAAAAAAACTAAATAAATTAAATAAATTGGAATTGGATTGGAACCAATTCATAATGCTTTAACAAAAATAATTGTAGCAGGTGAAGCAAAAGTATAAACAGACCTGATCTGAGAATTGTGGGTTCTGTTACTCTCTTCCCATTGACATAAGTTTCCGCCCCCTCACACGGCTCAAGAATGACAGCTGTAAACAACAGGCAGAACAGCCATAAGGACAGTGTTATATATGGGAAAGAGTATGTGTGTTTGTTAAGTGTGTCATTAACAAACCTTCTCCCATAGGTCCAGTGGTGCTTGTGAAAGTGCAGTGTTCCTCTTTGATGAAGTGACCACTCAAAACAATGTCCTGTCTACTGCTGGCATCTTCTCTCCCCACCCTGGAAACAGCAACATATCAAGATAGCTTAGCACCAATTCTACTAAACAGAAGCATATATGTGGGGTTTATGAGAACCAAGCAAGGCACTTACCTGGTAATTCCATCTTTGATGTAATACAGCAGACATTCAGACATCAAAGGATCTTCGTTTAGATTCACCAGGTGGGGCGTCTGTAATCAGGGCATAAATTAACATTGCAGATTTTGTATTTACTGAATTGAATACCAGTGCTTGCAAGGCATCAATTGAATAGTCTTAAAGTTTCAAGGAAGTTTAGGGCTTTTGGCTTTGGTTTTGTGTTCCTGCTAAATGCCACATTAAGGTTACAACAAGAAGGTTTCTTGTTTTCTGTCAGCTTTGTACTAGAACCAATACCTTTATTCCACTGCCTAAATGTGATTATAAATGCATATAGTTGCAATGAATAGTTGCAATATAGTTGTCTAAAATACTTGGAATCAATGGTTTAAAACAAACTCTAACCAAAATGTTTGCAAAGCCTTGCAAGCACTTTCAAAATGTACTTCGACAACCTTTTAAAAGAGAAAAAGAAGATAAAAGTCAAACAATTTTGCTGAGACAGCTATTGTTACACCGTTTCAATTTCGATATCCATCAAATTACATGCGATTAGATTTAGATATCACAAAATTTCTTAAGATTCTAGACAGGAAAGTCTTTAAAAGCATCATGGGGGCACGATGCTTGATATCTGCAGTCTCCGAAGTGCTTTAAAGTTTGCTATAAAGACTAGCAGGAATTGCAGCACATCAACATTCATATCAGAGAGAGTAATGAGCAACAGATCCCTAAATAAAGATCACAGACGCATTTAAAAGAGCTCTGATGGGGAAAAACACACAGAGGTTCATTAGAACAGTCTAAGAGGAGCGATCAGGATGCAATCACACAGTATCCATGGCAACCAACCTCATTGGGAGAGAACAGCCCAACAGTGTCTATAAAAACGGGCTGAGGTTTTCTCTGCGAGGGCTTCCAGAAAAGGAACGTAAAAACATTCATTGGCTTATTTGGTTATTTGAGCAAACATTTTAGCTTTAATATGTGGTCCACCTGCACACAGGTTCTCTGTAAAACCTTTAGAATCTCTTTACCTTCTTTGGTGAAAACACTCCAACAGTTCCTCCGTCCTCACGCATGGCCACACCCATCTCAGCCAGCAGTGCTTCTCTGTGAAAGAGATGTTTTTTATATGTTAACTTACACATACAGTTGATGTCAAAATTTACATACACCTTGCAGAATCTGCAAAATATTCATTCTTTTACCAAAATAAGAGGAATCATACAAAATGCATGTTATTTGTATTTAGTACTGACCTGAATAAGATATTTCACATAGTTTACACACACTTGAATTGTAATACTGTGTTGTTACCTAAATGATCCACAACTGAGTTTTTTGTTTAGTGATAACTCTTCATGAGTCCCTTGTTTGTCCTGAACAGTTAAACTGCCTGCTGTTCTTCAGAAAAATTCTTCAGGTCCCACTAATTCTTTGTTTTTCTAGAATATCATTCTGTTCAAACGTTTAAACCCCTGGTTCTTAATGCATCATTTTTCTTTCTGAAGCATCAGTGAGGATTTGAACATTGCTGTAATAGTAGCATATGAGTCCCTGAGCAGTGTTCATTTTGACAGCAAATTTTGATTTAGTCTTAGTCATAGTCTTTTGACTAAAATTCCATTTGGTTTAGTCATATTTTAGTCATTTGAATGTGTTTTAGTCTTAGTCGACTAAATATCGTAATATTTAGATTTAGTTGGATAAAATCTAATGGGTTTAGTTACAGTGTAATGCATTCATTAAGCATTTCTCTAAAATTACCAAACTTATTGTATAGATTTGATAGTAAGGTTTTATTATATAGACTTAATTACTGTGACACACAACATGCCTTTATATTAAAATTTAATTAAACCATTAATCATAAAGAAACAAGAACACCTTTTCAATGAAATACCAATGGTTATATAGGCTAATTATGCATTCTTTATAACAACTTGTTTACGGACATATTTATATAAATACGTTTAGATTAATCTTTATTAGGGCTACTAAAGTGACGTAACCAAGTATGTTAACATAAATACTCATCAAAACGGACAATTTGACATTTAAATTTTGTATTTCTCCGTTCATGAGACGCGAGAGAGTAGGCCACTTTTGCGCTGTGTGAGAGGCGCTGCTTCGGTGTCTGCGCTCGCAAACCACAACGAATTAGGTTCTCTTTTGCGTTGTCAAATGTCTCGTTTTCGGCTGTGAAAAAATGTCACTGACAAAAATAATGACAAAAATTATTTGTCAACGAATTAACACTGGTCCTCAGTGTAAAAAGATGGATCTCAAAATCATACAGTCATTGTTGGAAAGGGTTCAAATACGCAAAAATGCTGAAAAACCAAAGAATTTGTAGGACTTGAAGGATTTTTCTGAGGAACAGCGAGCAGTTTAACTGTTCAGGAGAGACAAGTGACTATCAAGTAACAAAAAAAAAAACAAAAAAAACACAGCTGTGGATAATTTAAGTAACAACACAGCATTAAAAATCAAGCGTATATAAACTTTTGAACAGGGTCATTTTTATAAATTCAACTATTATTTTCTCTTGTGGACTATATGTACAAACCTGTCCATTCTGATGGCCTCTGTGCGGCGAAGCTTCTCTTCCCAGGTTTCATTGAGCTCGGCAATAATTTTCTCCGTTTCCTAATTGGCATTGCAAACAATATAAAGTTAAGATATGACATCAAGTCGATGGTAGTTTTATACATTTATCAATGTGAGGCTTATATCTTTAGACAGCAAATGCCAATAATAAGGTAAAATATTTTGAATTAAAGAGTTAACTTTCAGACCTGTGATCATAACAGATTTCATTTACAGATAAGTTTTAAAGGGATAGTTCACCCAAACATTCTTTCATTAATTACTCACCTTCATATTATTCCAAACCTGTAAGACCTTCATTCATCTTCAGAACACAAATGAAGTTATTTTTGATCAAATCTGAAAGCTTTCTGACCCTCCATAGACAGCAACACAATTGACAAGTTCAAGGCCCAGACAGATAGTAAGGACATCATTAAAATAGTCCATTAAAACACATGTCGAAGACTGACACGGAAGAGAAAAAACTAGATAAAGTCATTATTTTTGTTTTCTTTGCGCACAAAAAGTATTCTCAGAGCTTCATAATATTACAGTTGAACCACTAATGTCACATGGACTATTTTAACAATGTCTTTACTAGCTTTCAGGTCTTGAATGTGTCAGTTGTGTTGCTGTCTAAGCAGGGTCAAAAAGCTCTTGGATATCTTAATTTGTGTTCCGAAGATGAATGAAGTTCTTAAGGGTTTGGAACAACATGAGGGTGAACTATTTTTATTAGATGTACTGTATATCTGAAGGATTTAGATCAGTGTTATCACAGTTTTAAGCTTTATGCCAATCACCTTGAGTCTCTCAATGGCTTCCTCGCTCCCTGGGCTGAACATAATGCGATCATGGAGGCTGCTGATGGAACCAGCCCGGCTGGACAGGGCGGAGAGAGATGGAGAGGGGCTCATCCCAGTCATAGCATTGGTCACTGTGGAGAGATCACCTCTTTGATTGACAGCTTGGCCACTATTGTTATTGTTCTTGTGATCGGATATGTCTGTCGGGGAAGGGGGAGAGAGGTGCGGGGGGTGGGGAAAGGGGCAGGGGGTAACAGACACAGAGTTCAGAGAGAAGCAGACAGAAAAGGACGAGCAGAAGGAAGGAAAGGTAGAGAAAAGAAGACAGAGAAAGACATGTAGCTTGAAATGAATTGGAAATCAGAGAACCAGAAATTTCACACGTGAGGAGAAACGCCCAAGATACAAAAGAAAGAACAGACAGTCACAGCCCAGTTAAAGGGAACAAGCGGAAATAAAATAAGAGCTGTAGCGCAGGCACCCGGCAGCACAGAGACACACCAGCCATCTCAAGCGCAACGTAACACTGCGGGCTTCAGCTACAGCGTTACACACCGGCCATCCAATGACAGCAACCTGAGAGCCACGTCTAAAATATTTAACAGGCATGCATGCATTTATCTGGGCTGTTATTCAATACCAGTTTCTTATATTTGTTAGTGTACATTGAGCAAAATGCTGTTAGTCCATTCAAGCAACTAAACGGAAATCCTTTCTTAGTCTTAAAGGAATAGTTCAGCCAAAAATTTTTATTCTGTCATAATTTACACTCCTTCATCAAACTATAATTTTCTTTTTTTCTCACAATACAATGGACTATAGTCAATGCCATATTTAATTTTTGACAGGAATGAAAACGAGGCTCTGATGGACAGAGTACTTTACAAAGAACTGCACTGTTTTTAAAAACAAGGTTGTTCAGCTGACAAAAAAAAGCCTTTCCAAAAAACTTTTAGTTGATAAAAACATAAAACAGTTTTGAAGTTGTGAAAATTACATAATCTAGGACCTTTATACACACTGTGAAATGGCTTGTGATTGCCAGGTTTTCACACCAAATCCCACCTAACTGCTACTCACAACTAGCCCAAAACTAGCCCAATCGCGTTCTGGGGGATAAAATACACGTTTTTTGTCTAGGTTCCCCTGGTAAATTCGTATTTTAGAGGCTAAATTATTATTGGGGTTGCTTCAATCCACGGGCATCAAAAACTAACCGCTGTAACAGTGTAAAAGTAGCGGGAAAACCACGGACTTGGCAACATTGTTTTTAGACCACATTCGCTTTTGTCCATACTATAAGGCAAGTTTAGGTGTAGTGCTGATGGTACGTTATTTTAAAACGTCACAGAGCATTTAATTTATAGTGCCGCTCAACAGTCATTTCAAGTCAGAACCGCGGTGACTCGTACAAAACCCACGGGACGTCACATAAAACATACCATATGTACGTTAATTTTTTCTGGGGAAAAACAACAAACACTCTTTTAGCACCACACAGTGGACATTTGACATTGAATATGTCACGAAAAGTTCCCACAGGTACGTTTTCGTCATGAGATCAGGTTTAAATTTCAGTTCGATAATTCAAGCTAACTTTAAGTCCATTTGGGAACCTAAATCCCAAATGACTTTCATTATTGGGACAAAAACAGCTAAAACATTGTTCAGAATATCTTTTTTGTAGGGCTGTCAAATGATTAATCACGATTAATCGCATCCAAAATAAAAGTTTATATTTACATACTATATGTGTGTTTACTTACATACATGTATATATTAAAACAAAATATTTATATGTATATATATTTATACCTGTATAAAATTTAGATTATAAATAAATATAAATATTTTAGATATAAATCTAAAATATTTTTTACCAATATATACATGCATGTGTTTGTATTTGTATATACATAATAAATATACACAGTACACAAATATATAGTATGTAAACATAAACTTTTATTTTGGATGCGATTAATCACGATTAATCATTTGACAGCACTACTTCTTTGATGTTGTGCAGAAGAAAGAACAAAAAGGTGAGTAAATGAAGACCGAATTTTCATTTTTGGGTGAACTATTCCTTTATATATGCATTATATCAACAATGGAGCTTTGAGGCTTTTATGTCCATAGTTTTGAGGTTATCCTACAAATTTAAAATACACCTACAATATTGATATAATATACCTAACAAAAAGTTATAGAAAAAATCTGCATTACACAGACTTCTGTATCTAAAAAAAAAAAAAAGAACGTTGTCTAAAAGTAGAATGCCATGCTATTTTAGCCTAGGCTTTTTATGACCCTCAATAACCTTAACAGTATTCTAGCATTGGCCCATCTCTCATTCTATTTAACATACACTTTATATAAGCAAATGTTGACTATAGTACATTAGCAATAAGCTCATATTTCTACTAAAAGCCAGTGACTCTCATTACCATCATCTCTAACCAGAATGATCGTCATCGCTGACCACAATAAAACCTCCATTACCAGCTCCATTATGCTCTCGTGAAATCCATTTGACAATGAAATAACTTACAGCCTACATCTGAGTTATAAAACAACATTCACGGCTCTGAGCTGCACACAGGAAATATCCTCCCACGTTTTTCCTATTAAGAGACACCGTCAGCATTTCATATAATATCCACCTATCTAACCACTAAATATCATATATCTCTAGCTGAACAGTTATGCTAATACCATGTGAAATGTAACACGGCATATAATAGCTAAATAAACGTATATTCTACAGAGAGTTTGGCTTTGTAATTTCTCAGTAACCTTCAGTACAATAACATCTCTCAGCTCTGACAGTGCTGCTATGGCAACAGAGTGCTTACTCGGTGCTACTACACTCCTTAGAGAGCTACAAGGCAAGTATCTTGGGTAAAACGTGAGAAGACGTGGCCCCTGGTGACAGATGACTAAACACAAAGCTAAGATGGAGACTGGGGGTTCATGTCCTATTCTATGTATACAGCAGCTGATACGAGAGGATTACATAATGTACATTAAAGAAAGGCATGTCTGCTAATATTTTCTGCTTAAAGCAGTGCTTTGTGCCAATGCATGGAAGGCTTGAGATTAACTAGGCTTTTTTCCCCTACGTCATCAATCTGTATTTGAATAATGGCTACATCACGCACACAACCATTTGAAGGTTTTTCACGACTGGCCAGTGACATATCTTATAGCGCAAATAGCCAACCTTGTTTTAGCAAAGGCTATTTTCACTAACTTCACACAACATTACTTAGACAATTAATCCATAGTACAAACAGAATATAATTTCTGTTTATTCTTTGTCCGAATAGAATGTATATCACCATTTGTAGTAATTGAAATAAATACGTTTGAGAACTAAAATTGCTACTTAAAAGACTGAATAATTGGTACAAAAAACTGAATATAAAATTAAAGTAAAAAAAATCACATAACAAAAATCCCTGAAACTTCAACTAAAATGATAAAATATGACAATAAAAGCTATAAATAAAATAATATAATAGTAAAAAAATAACACTAAAACAACATTGGTGCAAAGAAAATTCTATTTTTTATTTATTAATTTGCTGCAAGTAGCATATACCTTCAAATATGGCTTTTCATCTGAAAGATGTAGTAGCAACTTAAATGGCTGCTTAATCTAATGTTAACCTAAAAAAATATGAAGTATCTGTGTGGAAGCTGAACAATAGGGTGTTTATTGCATGACAGATGGAGGCGCCGGTGCAGTCACTTGCTTTTAAAATACTCATTTTTGGTTATACAGAAAAGTATAGAGTAATACATCTTTTAATTCTGTAAAGACTCAATGTTTGTTTGAAATGTTGTGCTTTTGTAAAATAATTCAAGCAAACAGGATGCGTTTTCTGCCATCTTGGTCTCTGTGAACTTGAGCACAAAACTTCAAAACTACGTGTATACTTGCCTTACAGACATGAAAAATATCTATACACTGCAAAAAAATGCTTTTCTTACTTAGATTCTTTGTCCTGTTTCCAGCCAAAACATTTGTACAAGTAAAAACTGTCTTGTTTTCAGAAAAAATAAGTCAAAATGAAGTGTTTTTGCTTGGAACAAGCAAAATAATCTGCCAATGGTGGAAGCAAAATAATCTTATTTCAAGCAGAAAACAAGGTTTTTTGCTTACCCCATTGGCAGATTATTTTGCTTGTTTCAAGCAAAAACTCACTTAATTTGGACTTCTTTTTTCTGAAAACAAGACAAATATTTATTACTTACAAAATCAAAGTAAGAATTTTTTGCAGTGTAGAGAGTGAAATGTCTACTTTTACATCGATCATTTCAAACAGAAAACAAATATTCTCTGACTGTGTAATCCATATGCATACAGGCGCATCCACTACTGTGGAAATTATGAGTCAGTGTCGCAGACTTCATCTCTTAAGACGATGACAAAGAAACTAGTTTATTAATAAATTATTAAATGTTAATGCAGTCTCCTTGCTGGTTTTCCCTGACACATTCATATTTATTATATCTGCCGGTGCACTGTGGCAAGCTTTTTTGCATGCACTTGAGGGCAAATTAGGCTATAGGCAATTAAAGGCCCATTATTATGATTTAGATCATTTATTAATAAGCATGTGACTAATAGTCGTCTAATCCTTAAAATGAACGTCTACTAGTTGACCAGAAAAATCTTGAGTCGAGGGCAGCCCTAATTCCATCATCACCTGCTACTAAAACCCTGATAAATGCAATGTTATATAAAGTCCACTTCACAAAGTTTTATTTTTTTTATCAAGTAACCAGACAAAATGTTTAATGTGATAACATCTAAATTAACTGTAAGTCAAAAATATTTAACAATAATCGATTTCTTCTCAAAAAGAGGTAAAATCAAGACCACAGATTCTTCCTGCCTACCCTCTTCATCATAAGCTTTAAAGCGAGTTGTGTTACATAGAATTTTAAAGGGTTAGTTCACCCAAAAATGATTTACTCACCCTCAAGCCATTATAGGTGCATATGACTTTCTTCTTTTAGATGAATACAATCGAAAATATTTCTGTCATGACAACTTTCGGAGGGATTGGCATGGTAATGTATTTGGTCTTGGCGGAATAGATCTGCTACGCTGCTGCTGCACCAGAGCAAGTACCGAGACTTGCTACTGCCAATACATCCACAACATGCTGCTGTAAGCATGTAAGAAATACTGCTGCTGCACATATAACATATATTAATAACCCCCATAGCATACATAGATCACCTCGTAGCAGATCTATACAGGTGGAGCTGGGGAAGGTGGAGGGTTTTTGAAGCATGCTGCAAACTGCTACATTTAGCACTAGTCATGTATTTGAATGTTGAGCAGTGAGCTCATTGGCTACTGATACAGGAGAGAACCAATCAGCTGTGCCATGTGATTATGATGTCATGTTGTCAGATTGAGTTAGACCCATCGGACTGCATTCTAGAGTTTCATGCCAGAACTCTGTATATAAAAAATATCCTGGCCCTTCAAAGCTTAATAGTGGCAGTAAATGGCTGTTGAAACTCAATAGTCCAATAAAGTGCATCCATCCATCATAAAAAGTACTCCACACAGCTGTTGTGGGTTAATAAAGGTCTTCTGCGGTGAATCGATTAACCATGTTTACGAAATTAACCATAACTTAAAATTACAAACCGCATTCAGCTTCAAACAAACAGTTTACAAACAGTTGCACGCATGTTCATGAGAAAGTGGCATTCTGGTGGAGCATAAGCTCTGGATAGAATATGCTAGCCTCATGAGAACCAAGTTTTGTTAAACAAAGGAAAGCCAGTCACCTTTTGGCTTAAATCAAAATCCTCCAATATTTTTTTTTTATTTTTTTTTTTTTTTACAAATTCTCGTTTTTTACTTTTAATTCCTGACTGATATATTTGTTTTGCTCTCACCACTGCACTTCCACATTTGTCTCTTATGAACACGTGTACAACAGTTGTGGAAGCTATTGCGATAACAGTTCATAAAGTTTTAATATAGATATTTTTTCTTACACAAACGCATCGATTCACTTCAGTAGGCCTTTATTAACCTCCTGGAGCTGTGTGAAGTACTTTTTATGATGGATGGATGCACTTTATTGGACTTCTATTGGACTATTGAATTTCAACAGCCATTCACTGCCAAAATATACCTTGGAAGAGCCAGGACATTTTTAAATATAACTCAGATTGTATTTGTCTGAAGAAACAAAGTCATACACACCTAGGAAGGCTTGAGGGTCAGTAAATCATGGGGTAATTTTCATTTTGGGTGAACTATCCCTTTAAAAAGCATTGGGTTTGATGTTTAGTTAATAAAGCTAATAAAGCTGCATCTAGCAACAGGCAGCCAGTGCATAAAGCTTTAGAAAGCACAAGCTGTCGCTCAAACACACATCTGCTATAAGCTCCTCCTACTGCAAAATACAAGCAGATGTAAGCCTTGCTCCCATGTCTTGGAGAATTGTAGTGCATATTTAACTAAACATGTTGATTTGTGCATAATGTGTCTCAGAAGTATTCAGACACAAGTTACACTTACAAAAGAATGATTTTTCTTCATTAGATTACAAAATTGAACAATACATATTGTAAATATAAATATAGCACATTGCACATGCAAATGCCACTTCGTTTGATACTAAGTTATGTAACACAAAGACATTCCTTCAGTCCACTGATTTCAGCATGAAATCGATATTTAAGCATTACTAAACCTGTTTATTCTTATTAACTGAAACATATCAAATGCTGACAGTGTGAGGGCAACTGAAGAACATTAATTAATACGACAAATGAGTGGATGAGTGAAATAAATTAGTTCAGAAGTGTCACATAACATTTATTCTGCTCTGCATTGCAAGCCAAAAGAGAAAAATAACGAAAATGAGGGGGTGATAAAGAGAGAGGGAACAATCAGCCCTGCAGCACCAGACTAGATAAAGCAGCTTTCAGCTCAGAAACCACACTAGCAACCAGGGTTAGAAAAAAGCAACAACCAAATAATCACAATATATCACCAAAATACCACCCCCTAAAAATGGCATTTTGGTAATAATCTTTTAGATTATTAGAAGACTGTACTATGCTTGTCCATTACGAATATCTACATTATTTAATATAATACAAACATTAGATACCAAGTAAATGCCAATGCTATTATATAATTTAGAACATTATGTATATTATAATGTATGGTATAATTGATACTGGCAATTATAAAAGCTGGTTAATATATTTACAACTACACAAAGAAATTACAACTAAATAGTTTGATAGCCTTAACAGACAAACATTTATGGCTTTCATGGGATATGACATGAACATGGCTCTGATATGACTTTTGTATGATTGAGAGAGTATGAATTTCTCTCAAACCCTTGAATGGACCCTGAGGCTGCAGAGATCTGCTTTATCCATTAAAACTGCAAAAGCATAGAAGAGAGAGTGAGATAGAGCCCAAGAAACACACATTTCAAACCGGCAAAATCTTCAACAGGCCCCCGAAACGCTGAGAGAGAATGACAAAGAAGAAACAAGAGTAAGAAGAATAAAAAAGACCTCAAATTGAACAGAAAACAAGAGAAAGAGACAGAGGAAAGCGAGACGAACTGTTTGACACAAAAGACTAAGAGCTATTATTAATATTCTGAGTCTAAATTAGACTTTTATAAGTCACTTGACACTGAATTGTACCAAACCCAGAGGGCTGGACTCCAGATCGTCTGTTCTAAGGCATTTCCCCGCTGGGATCACCATCGAGAGACGATAGGATGAGAAAAGAAACGAGTGATTAGAAGAAATAGAGAAATAGAGTTAGGAGTGCACAGGAAAGAGTAGAGGACCCAGTGAATCAGTGTGAGCTGATTAAAGAGTGTATATTTTAATGTGTGTGTGTGTGTGTGTGTGTTTTGGTTAATGATTTATGCATCATTTTAACAATCCATGATTATATATAACACTCTTCCATCTCTTATAGAGACATAAGTTCTGTTTCAAAACCTTGCAAGCTGCTTGTTGCCTACTACCTACATAGGCAGCATTAACCATTATGGAATAGCAAAAAGTGACCAATTTTGAATACTTTGCGTTGACAGAAACACATGGTGCACATGCTGTGCTCAATGCTAAGATTCAAACTGATGTTAACGTTTGATATTAGCATGTTGCTAAGCTAACAGTTTGATACTCTAATAAACATAACAAAACACAAGAAACTAACAAAATTAGATTAGATATTTTCATTATTGAATCAACTGTAACTAGCATATATGTAATCAACACAAAACATGGCCTTAATGAGCTTAGAAGGCAGCCTAATTAAAGGGATAGTTCACCCAAAAATATAAATTCTGTCATTAATTACTCACCCTCGTGTCGTTCCAAACCTGTAAGACTGTCATTAATTTTCATAACACAAATTAAGATATTTTTGATGAAATCAAAGAGCTTTCTGACCCTGCATAGACAGCAATGCAACTGACACGTTTAAGGCCCAGAAAAATAGTGAGGACATTGTTAAAATAGTCCATGTAACATCAGTCGGAAAAACTTTTTGTGCGCAAAGAAAACAAAAACCATGAATAAATTAAACAATTTCTTCTCTTCCGTGTCAGCCTTCAATGTGCTTTCACTGGACTATTTTAACAATGTCCTCACTACCTTTCTGGGACTTGAACGTGTTGCTTTGTTGTGCAGTGTCAGAAAAGCTCTTGGATTTCATCAAAAATAACTTAATTTGTGTTGTGAAGTTGAGTGAAGGTCTTACGGGTTTGAAACAACATGAGGGTGAGTAACTAACAACAGAATTTTCATTTTTGGGTAAACTATGCCTTTAAGTTTAAGTCTACTTTTTTTTAACAGCTGTTGCCATCTGTGATGCCCTAAAAAAGCTGTCTCTCTAGGCAGCATACTAGGGTTTGAAAACAGAACAATAAAACATATGTCTTAGCATCATAAAAACAAAAGTGGTCGGAAACTGTCCGATGAAATACTTATGATGAAATGAAGGCAGCGCAGATAAAAAGCAAACGCTCTTACTCTCGATGATGTCACCCAGGCCCTGGGCATAGAGGAGGTCCTTCAGACGGGACACTTCATCTTTCAGCTCACGCACCAGACGGTTATTAGGATCTTCATTGATCACAGCATTACAACGGATCTGCTTAGCCCTGTCTGCATACCTGAATCACACAGAAAGTGGATGGTAAAGAAGAATAGAATAAACAATGGTAATATATGTGACCCTGGACCACAAAACCAGTCATAAGGGTCCATTTTTGGAAATTAAGATTTATACATCATCAGAAAGTTTTGATAGATTTACGGTAGGAAATTTACAATATATCTTAATGGAACATTTCCTTAATATCCTAATGATTAGGCATAAAAGAAAAATCAATCATTTTGACCCATACAATGTATTTTTGGCTATTGTTACAAATATACCCCAGCAACTTATGACTAGTTTTGTGGTCCAGGGTCACATTTGTAAAAATATGCTTTAACAATGCTGCTTTATTATGGCTGTTGCATTAGATACAGTACATATGGGCCATCCTACAGAACTGGTCTAAACTGCTGTCGCACAACCAAAATACACATTTAAAAAGCATTTAAGTATTCAAATCTTAGATGTATACTAAGATCTATTATCTATTGAAATACACAATAATATTAAAAATATTAGTAAGCTTAATATATATAAAGTCATCATTTAAGTGAAGTAAAAACACAAAACAAAATGTATTTTATATTTTCTTTGTAAATTCTGAAATTTCATCTGCATTTTCATGTTACTAATGAAACAGTTTATGTTTTCGTCCATCGGCTGAGACTGATTTTAGCTACACCCCTACATTTATGATCAGGAAATATTTATGTCACTCTGTCTAATAGCTACATTGTGAGTAGATATGCCCCACCATTTTGAGGTAAATGTGTTCAAAAGTCTGAAAAATCTATGTGTAACTTTATGGAATGTCACTACCGAACACCTTTTTTTCTACAACTTTTAGTTTTTATATGTGTACCACTGTTCAGAACTGTGCTAGGTAGCCATGTGCTGATTAGCATATCTGAGCTAGGTTCAAAAGTATCTAAAATTGTCACTACCAAAACATTTGGTGAAGTTTCGGTTTTCGGGTGTTATTTCATAAATTTGTCACTACGAAAAAGTCACAACCAAAACATGTCATCGTTGTTTTAGTAATGACAAAAGGGAACACATAATCTTCATATTTGGGGAGATAAATAAAATTTTAGTACAGTTTTTGTATTTTGGTATGTTTTAGCAGTGTTTTAGTATGCAAGTTAAAATTTTGTAATGTCACTACCGAAAATGTGCTGTCACATCTGAAACATGTTTAGTCAACAATAAAGTATACTGAATTATTAAGTAAGATGTTATGATAGTGTTTGGTTCAATGTATAATCGAACTAATGAATCCCTATGAAATCAGTATGACTCACTTTTTGCCTTTTACAAAGAAATTGGATTCAATACAACAAATCTCATAAATTACACTTGAAATACTGTTAAAAATGTAACTGTTATTGGTTTACCTCTGAAAAAACATTTAATAAAATAGCAAAAAATATACTTACAATGTAGATGTAAGCAAAATCTTAATAGGTCAACATAACCCCTCTAATTAAATTACATATTACTGTGTTTCGGTAGTGACAAATTTGGAGAGAGGACAAATATTCTAAAACTGAAAATACAATATGAGAACTAACTGCACAATTACTAGAAATGTGTACCTTAGATATTATACAATTTGCATACATACAAATTTTTACTTTACAAAATTTATACACGGTATAATGAAAATAGAAGATTTTAGAAAGACATTACACTCTATTGCACACACACACACACACACACACTGATAGGTGCCCAATTACTCTGCTCAGCAGTATTACTGCAAACCAGCATCTTTGAAGGGCGTTTCAAGTGAGAGGCAGGTGTGTGAAGAGGGAACAGGAACGTTCTCATTATGTATAACACTGCTGTACCCTTCAGCTCATTATCTAACTCATTACTGAACTCTGACAGAGGAAAAAAAAATGATAAAACTGGTGTTTTACTGAGGCAGAATACCTGAGAGTGCTGAGGGTTTCATCATAGTTGATGTCAGCAGGACTGAGAGCCGCCACCATCGCGGTGCGAGAGTTGCCACCTGCAAGGGTCAAAGGTCAATCGCTTCAACAGTGAGAATACATTAAAGTGCTGTTTCATGTGACAGAACATCTTGATACATACCAAGGTTCTCTCTCAGTAGCCAGGTCAGCACAGAATCCCTGTAAGGAATAAAACTTTCTACTTTCTTTTTCTTTTTGTTCTGTGTGGGGAAAAAACAAAACAAATTATATGATTATATGTTCAAAAATTTGAGGTCAGTAAGCCTTATTTTACTCTCTCAGTGAAAACAGTAATATATGATACACTGTAAAAAAAAAAAAAAAAAAAAAACTATTTGTTGAGTCAACTTAAAATAATCTGTTACCTGGTTGCTTTAAAATTTTAAGTTCAGTCAAGTCGAAATGTTACGTTTTACTAAGTGACAACTTAGATGTTTGAGTTGATTCCACTTAAAATTTTAAGGCAGCCGAGTAACAAACACAGCTGTTAAGTTTAACAAACTATTTTTTAGTTTAGTCAACTTGAATATCTAAGTTGTCACTTAGTACAACTTAACATTTCAACTTGAATAAACTTATTTGAGTTGACTGAACTTAACATTTTAAGGCAGCAGGGTAGCTGATGATAGATAGATAGATGGATAGATAGATAGATGGATAGATAGATAGATAGATAGATAGATAGATAGATAGATAGATAGATAGATAGATAGATAGATAGATAGATAGATAGATAGATAGATAGATATTATACCTTGTTTCCGCCAGAATCCTGCAAAAGAAAGTGATGACATAAATTGCAGGTGATTAAACTGACACACACTAAACTTTTTATGCAAAAAACAATATATTATCAAACAAAACACTTACCACCTCAGCCAGGGCTGAAATTACTTTTCCCAGGGTAGTGAGTGATTTATTGATGTTTGCCCCTTCCTGGGATGGAAAGAGTAAGTAGAAAATAGAATTACAATTCCAAACTCAAAATTATTGATGATAGAATAAAGCAGAATGCTGTCAAAATGTGAGAGAGAATTAGAGAGCAAATGGAAAAAGAGAAAGAGCCATTTGTAGTTGGTAGATAAAACGATAAGGTAGAGAGGAAGAATACTGAGATACTGAGGGAGTTAAATAGAGGGCATGAAAGGACAATAGACACTAGGGAATGGGAAGTGAACTTGGACAGCTAAAAAAAATGTATATATTATAGTCACCTTGAGCCGTGTGCCTTTGGCTCCAGTGGAATCTGCTCTCTCGCTGCCGGCTAAATCCACCAGACTGATTTTGCTGACCTGCCAGAGAAGTTCGAAAGAGGTCAATAATGGACATGCTGAGAAATGGACGAACCCATATCACCTTTCACATCTCCCATACAGAAAAAAAAAATCTCCCAATGTCAAAAGTCATCTAATACAGCCCTGTGTAAGGGTGGGAGACAAGTGGCCTAACCTCTTGTTCTAAACGGAGCTGTTTATTGTGACTGACAGGGTCTGTAATATGCAACTGCACTGTGTACCTTTTCTGAAGTGTTGTCTGTCTCCGAGTCATAACGCTTCTGGGTGAAGATGATGTTGAAGACAGCGTGTGAACGGCTGCTGGTCTCATTCATGTTAGTGGCTGCTACTGTCCTGGATAACAGAATATCACCATTCAGAAACTTCATTTATATTGAGTGCTCAGAGTGCTTCCATGTGAGGAAGTGCTTTTCTTGAACTGAAATTTAATGATCAACAAAATATTTCCCTGATGTATTTAGATCTAATCTTTAATGCACAGTACCATTTAAATGTTTTCATTCAGTAAAAATGTACCAAATTGATCGAACGTGACAGTAAAGGCTTTTACATTGTTACAACTTTAATTTAAATAAATTAACTTTCTATATTCATTAAATAATCCAACTCAATACATAAGCAGAAAAAAACTATGGAAGCCCGTTTCCGACACTGAATAAAAATATAAAAGGTAATTGCAACTTCTTATTTCACTTAAAAATTCTTTTAACTCACAATAATTTTAATCAAATTGCAATAAAAAAGTAAAGACTTAACTTAAAGTTTAAACTCACAATTCTAAGAAATAATGTTGCAATTATTTTTTTCCCCTCGGAATTGAACTTTATAACTTGCGAGAGAAAAAGTTTGAATTACGAGATATAAACTTGCAATTGTTAGAAAAAAAATCTGAATTGCGAAATATAAACTTGTAATTGTGAGAAAAAAAGTCAGAATTACTAATTTATAACCCGCAACTCTGGCTATATCTCGCAGTTCTGACTTTCATTTCTGGCTATATCTCGCAGTTCTAACTTTCATTTGCAAGTTTATAGCCCGGTTTCATAGACAAATCTTAGCCTAAGCCAGGATTAGACCATAATTCAATTAAATAATTTTTATAAACATGCTTTAGAAAACACATTACTGGTGTGCATTTTGAGACGAAACAAAGGCACTGATTTTATGATTAGTCAATACAAGTTTCTTTTAGTTGCAACAGCTCAGACTTACGTTTTAGTCTAGAACTAGGCTTAAGCCTTGTCTATGAAACCGAGGGTTTTTTTACTTTGATTTTTGTCTTGTTTTCAGCCAAAATATCTAAAAATTCTTAAATCAAGAAGGATCTTCTAGACAAGCAAAAATTATTGTCTTGTTTTCAGAAAAAAAGAAGTCACAATTAAGTGAGTTTTTGCTTAAAACAAGCAAAATAATCTGCCAATGGGGTAAGCAAAATAATCTTATTTCAAACAGAAAACTAGATTATTTTGCTTACCCCATTGGCAGATTATTTAGCTTGTTTCAAGCAAAAACTCTCTTAATTTTAACTTTTTTTTTTCTGAAAATAAGACAATAATTGTTATTATTTGTCTAGAAAATCCTTCTTGATTTAAGAATTTTTGTATATTTTGTCTGGAAACAAGACAAAAAAATCTAAGTATAAGACAAGCATTTTTGGCAATATTACTTGCATATAACTTGCAATATCAAGTTTGTTTCATGCACTTCTGAGGAAAAAATGTCAGAATTGTGAGATATAAACTTACAATTCTGACTTTTTTTCTCAGAATTGCATGATACAAACTTGCTCAGAAATGTTTATATCTCACAACTCAGACTTTATTTCTCACAATTCTGACTTTATAACTCTCAGTTGCGAGTTTATATCTTTCAGTTCCGACTTTATATCCCACAACTCTGATGTTATAAATCGCAATTGAAAAAAAGTCAGAATTGCAAGTTTATATCACGCAATTCTGAGAAAAAAGTCAGAATTGTGAGATAAAAAGTCACAATACATTTGTTTAATTCATTGGCGAAAATGGGCTTCCTTAAAAAAAAAAATCACCATTGATAATAAGAAATGTTACTTTGCTACTTGTTATTCAGAAATGAGCAAATCAGCGTATTAGAATGATTTCTATAAAATTATGTGACACCGGCAGCTAGAGTGATGGCTATTGAAAATTCAATTTCACCATCACACAACATCACCATAACATTTTAAAATATTACAACAGAAAAGATCTACTTTAAATGTAATACTTTTTTTAGGTAATACTATTTTTGATCTTAGTGAGAAAATGAATCTTCTTACCAATTTTGCTACAAATTTTAGACCTCCTAATTATTTATTCCATTAATTAGCTCCCATCTGTTTTGCCAAATATCACCTTACATAACAGTCTAAATGTATGGCGTAGGAGGAAGGTGTAGTGTATTGTCAGGGGTGTATCTCAACACGTTGAGATTAGAGAACTGTTGACTGACGCTAAGCTGAGGAAACAGGAATGTACTAACATAATGCTCTCTGGAATTAAATAGTCCATTTGTTTCCATGATGATAAGCCTGAACAATAAGTAAATATTTGTTTTCCTCTCAATGTGGCCATGAAGACCTTGAAAAAACATATGTGACCAGGAGTGAGACCAGTGGTCTGGTTATTTCTGGCAGAATAGAATAGAATAGAATAGAATAGAATAGAATAGAATAGAATAGAATAGAATAGAATAGAATAGAATAGAATAGAATTACTGTAACTACAAAATAGCAGCTCTGAGATTCTAGTTTGAGCAGATCATGTCCTCAGACTCAGAAATGATTTGTTTCTATGGCAACACTCAAAATCCCCAAAAATCCATGTATGGCTTTGTTTAAATGACAGCAAATAATTTAATGACTACATTAATTGTCCTCACTAAATGTTCAAGAACAAACAGAACGTCCCTGACTATAATAAAATGGCTTCTCAAACAGAACTCAAATATAAGTTGTTTTTCTGGCAGAATCCAAAAATGTCCTAATTTATAATTATGTGTTTAATGTATACTACACTATACTATACTAAAAAACGTTTGGAACAGTTTTTTATAAGTGTTCATATTTTTGTGGAAATTGTGATACATTTTTACAGGATTCTTTAATGAGTAGAATGTTTAAAAGAACTGTATTTATTTATTTACATTTTAAATGTCTGTACAGTTTAATGTGTCCTGGTCAGTGTTGGGGGTAACACATTACAAGTAACGTGAGTTGCATAATCAGATTACTTTTTTACAAGTAACTAGTAAAGTAACACATTACTTTTTCATTTACAAGAAAATATCTGAGTTACTTTTTGCTTCCTTTATGTATTTAATCCCATTTTATTAACCAATGTCTTTGCTGCTGACCTTTGTTGATCCAATTCAACCATACTAATAAGCAAAACATTTGTGCTTAATTTTTCTCATTACTGAACTTCCTTTTCCTACAGTTGTATGTACAGATGTGAATTTACTTTTCCTTCAGCCTTAGGCTTATTCATTTCACTTTTTGGTGTGAAAAGGCTTTTACATTTGCTAAAAATCAAACTTTTTAAATTAAAAACAAACAAGTAAGCCCTGCCTGGATTTAAAAAGTAACGCAAAAGTAATGTAACGCATTACTTTCTATAAAAAGTAACTAAGTAACGTAATTAGTTACCTTTTTAGGGAGTAGCACAACATTGTAATGCATTACTTTTAAAAGTAACTTTCCCCAACACTGGTCCTGGCTTAATAAAATAAACAATAAAATAATCTTTTAAAAAAAAAAAAAAACTTTTGAACAATAATAGTTTTCACTTGTTGGAAAATCAGAATTACAGGACAGACACTCCATTATAATAGAATAGAATAGAATAGAATACCTAGCCTTATTCCCGGAGTCCATCAGGTCTTGAATGTCATTATAGGATGTGACAGCGAGTTTGGACAGATCCTCTACATACGGACCCAGTAATGGATGCTCTCGCACACGCAGATTTCCTTTGTTTTTAGGGTTCAGAAGATCTCGTACCCTTTCACAGTAAATCTCCATATAACTAACCTGAAAGGATAAATTAATAGACTGTTAAAAGCACAAAACACTATCATGCTAACCTTAGTAAGGAATAATACAAACATATTACATACAAAACTTAAACAAATATTGCTGAAGTCTTAATGACATGCTAATTTTTTAAGCCATTTTTGCTACACAATAAGTTTAAACAAAAATGGTTTGACTAAATCTCACCTCCACAGAATAGGACATGTTGTTATCAGTATTGTTGTCATTAATCTTGGTAAAAAGGTCTTCACACAGCTGATGGTCAGGATGGAAGAGAGAAAAGAGACAGACATAATAAAGAGAGATTAGTAAGTGAATAATCATTTTCTTGTTGTGTGTACTCGTCAGCTTGGTGTTTGACTTCTCATTTAATTCAGTTTGAATTGATCTTGTTCACACTGCCTCTGAATACATTATCATTTTTCTGTTTATACAGCAATGTCAATTTGATGTGAGAGACAATATGTACTTTAGACACCCAAAAAGCCACATTTACAGCTAAATATTGGTATAAGTGCTTAAACTGATATTTAGAAATGCTTATTCGTCTTCATATTTTACCAGTGGAATGATCCCCTGCTGGTCCTTCTCTTGTCTGCCCATCATGGTATAAGATTTGCCAGCCCCAGTCTGGCCATACGCAAATATACAGACATTGTATCCCTCAAAGGCATGAAGTAACATTTCCTCTCCAATGTCTCTGTACACCTGCTGCTGGGAGGCATAGTTGATATCTTCTGGCTGTAGATAGATGAAGAAAAATATATATGATCTTTGACCATCTTTTCAATGCAACGTGTTTATTTCACTGGAAGTAATGCTGATTTTATTTCTTTTTTGAACTAGTTTTGGCTTACCGAGGTATGTGACCAGTAGGAGTAATCAAAATTGAAGCTTTTGTTTTCTTTGGGTGCTTTGGGGTTGATGATGGCTGAAAGACAAGGCAAAGAATGGCAGAGAATGAGTAAGGTTAATAAAACATGTTGGAGATCCTGCGTGGACATCTAATACTCTGCTGTCAGCCACTAAATGGCCGCCACACAGTCGATAAGTGCTGAGTCACTGTAGTTTGTCTAAACGGGTCCATGTGGATGTGCTCTAAAACCCTGCTGCTCTCTCCAGTGCTAAATGAAAGACAGTGCAGGGAGGCAGGAATCACACCAGACAGTAATTATGTTCAGTTGAATATGGTAATGGGTGTAAATGAAAATGACCTACTAGCAGGCATTATCACAAGAAGATTTGAGTTAATGCTATAGGTGCATGAACTAGTATCAAATGAACTATTATAGAAGTATAAAACAGAATTGTCAATTGACTGTCCTTTCTTGTACTATATACAGTTTGGGTTGGGATCAGTTTGGGATCAGTAAAATATTTTAAAATATATATGTTTTTCATTTAAGTCAGTAATAATGTCAAATTTTATTACAGTTTAAAATAACTTTTCTGTACTAGTATATATATATTCAATTCATTCTTATGATGACCAAGCTGAATTTGTGTCATTCTTTAAAAATCATTCTAATATGCTGATTTAATGCTCAAGAAACATTTCTTATTATTATAAATGTTGAAAACAGCTGCTTAATATATTTTGGAAACCATTATACATTTTTTCTGGATTCTTTGATGAGCAGAAAGTTCAGAAAAGCAGCATTTATTTGAAATAGAAAATGTTTGTAATATTATAAAAAGCCTTTACTGTTTCCTTTGATCAATGTAATGTGTCCCTGCATGATATGATTTGCTGCGGCGGGGGTTGGGTTGGGGGGCCTGTGCATCCCTGCCTCAGCTAAATCCTGTGATTTAAGCCCCATTCTGAATCAAATGATTTGCAATACACGATTTGAACATAGATTAGCACATGGTTGCATTCACCATTTTTGAACGGTCAACTTGACGTCATTCACCAAACTATAGGTTCACAGACCAAAGTCTTGAATATTCAGTGATTACTATAGTGAATGACATAGATCTATGGGGGTATGATGTCAAGTTGACCACTGCAATATGGTGGACGGTTTACGAATAGTGGCCCATAAAAACAGTCGCTAATGAGGCATCTATATATATATCTATGGTTTTGAAGTCCTGTTTTGAATCAAATGAATTGTGATACCAGCTTTGAAGTCCCGTTTTGAATTAAATGAATCACAATACGAGTTTTGAAGTCTCTTTTTGAATCAAATGATTCGCAATACGTGCTTTGATGTCCCATTCTGAATCAACTGCGATCCGATTGGAGTGCTTTAAAACAGTGAATCATTTTGCGATGCAGTGGTTTACTAATTCAACGTTTCTAAAAGCTCCCTTGATACATTCAAGCACTCTTCTTCTTGAGCATTTGAGTGTGCAGTTAAAAACTAGAAACATTTTTTGTGTTTGAAAATGTGAGAAACCAAAGTTAAAAGCAAACCTGAGTATTTAATATTTCAGTCATTCTCATTATTATACCAAATCTATGACTCTTATTGTCCTCTCACTACATCTAAAACAGTGTGTCCACAGAGGGTTCAATCATTCATATATCATTCATAAAATATATACAATTTATAAAACACCATCAGATGTCACCACCATAAGATTTCCTGTTCCAATGATATATCAAAATACTTAAATGTGACTCTTGAATAGAATCTTTATTGTGTTTGTTGTAATACAGTAATTGATTGATTTAATGTATTTGATATTTAAAATGACTAAAAATTCAGGTTTTTGTCACCACTGTCAGATGTGTCAGCTCAGTTCTGTCACCTCCATCAGTTGGATATTTTGATAATATTTAATTATGATATTTTATATTTGTTGTGGAATTGTTGGTCACATGTGAAAGCGTAATCTGTCTGCTAACATGAGAATGTGTTTTGAAATGTTAAAAACATCTTGAATGCTGTTAAAGTTAAAGTTGAATTTATATTACACAGTCCAAAATAAAGGAAGAAAAACAGGGAAAAAAAGAGAAAAGTTGGGAGGTTGTATCAAAGCACAGCTCAGTAGCTTAGTACATATAAGATACATAAATGTAGTTTCATTTGTCTGAGTACAACGTTATTTTTTTCAATTCTGCACCGTTTTGTCCCACTTCTCAAGAATGACTGATTTAGAACCTACTGTGTTACCCAGCCATATGTCCTTTACAAATTCATCTTTCATATAATCCTTGAGTGAGATACAAGTAAACATGTTTAGTTTACTGTCCATCATTAAGGTCTTAACCATGAGACTCATATCAGGCTCTAAATATATCTCTGGACAATTTAATCAATAATTCATAATACAGTAGAAGTGAATAAAACAAAGGTGAAGATGGGGGTGGTGGACACCAGAAGTACTGTCTCAGGAAAAGGTGAGCAACCCTTTAAATATTTAAATAATGTGTTGTGATTGACAGAATTAAATGAACTCGCTCCTCCTGAACTTTCCTTTAGAAGCCTATTTTACCAACAGGGAGGTTTCTTTCCACTATACTGCATAAAAAGTACTGCATTAACACAGATAAAATACTTTGCACTTGAGAAAACTAGAACTACCCCACTAAAAATCTGTATAAAATGAATGAACACCTATTATGTAAAAGAAACACATTGCCAAAAATATTCTGCATCTTGGAGGAAACCATTTAAATAGACTTTGCTTGTAAAATATATAAAGGATAACTGTGCAATAAACAGTCACTAAAATCGTGTACCTGCATGTAAACTGTCTTTATAATCATTTCCTGATGCTTATTAGTAGCTCAGAACATCATTAACGGAACGTCTTTCGTCAGCCTTACTCACAGGCAGCCCACACACCACCACAGACGCCACAGTCAGGAGTCTGACAGGCAGCATGAGCTCTGACAGAACATACTGTCTCTGTTCTGAAATACATCTCAGCTGCCATATGGTGGGATGTGCAAGACCAAAAGCCAAAACCGCATAAAAATAGCCCTTTAAGTAAACTGTATTAAATATTCTTAATCAACCATGAAGCAAAAAGCCACAACAACCATGAAAAGGGCAGTTGAATACACATATTTTCACTACATGCTTGAGCAACCATTACTGGACTGAGAAATTGAATTTAGTCAACCGATGATGAGGAAAGCTTTTCTGAACACACACACACACACACACACACACATAACTAACATAAACAGACAACAAAAAAGCCGTAAGATAAATGTAATGAATTAAGTTTCCGTCAACCCACACAATGTGTTCTGACCTCAAAAAAAGGGTGATTCAAGAATGACCTTCAGAGAGTCAATAGGTTGAAAAGGATTTTCTGCACTAAGCAAACACTTATCTTGGTTCTCCAGGGACACTTAGTCAATGAACAGAACGCATTCGATTACACACTGTAGTTCATTGATCTATGTGTTTCATTTTATACACAATGCAATATGATCTAAATGGGGGACTGTCTAAAGTGAAAACATAAGCTCAGAATCCTACACTGATAAAAATTCTATAATATGTATACAATGCCATGCAGAAGTATTCATACCCCTTAATATATTTCATGTTGCTTTAAATGACATCAATCTACACTCCATACACCATTATGTCAAAGCAAAAACAGAACTGTCACAACTTTGTAAATTTATAAAAAATAAAACAATGTAAATAAGTACATTGCATAAGTATTCATACCCTTAACTCAGTACTTGGCTAAAGCACCTTTACAGCCTCAAGTCTTTTTGGGTATGATGCGACCACCTTTGCACATCAGCATTTGACAACTACCTGCCATTCTTCTCCTCACCTCTTCACCTCTCAAGCTATGTTAGCTTGGATGGAGTCTGGTAGACATTTTCAGGTTTCTCCAGAAATGTTTGACTGGGTTCAAGCCCAGGCTGCAGCTGGACCACTCAAGGACATTCACAGAGTTGTCTATAAGCCACTCTTGCTGTCTGCTTAGGGTCAATGTCCTGTTGGAAGGTGAATTTTCTGCCCAGTCTGAGGTTCTTAATGCTCTGGAATGGGTTTTCATTAAAGCTATCTTTATATTTCTTGCTGTGTTGAGCTTCCTTTTACTCTGATGAGCCTCTCAGTCCCCTCTGCTGGAAAACAGCCCCACATCATGAGGTTGCTACCAGCACACTTTACTTTTGGGATGGTACTTTCCAGGTGATGAGCAGTGCCTGGTTTCCTTCATACATGATGCTTGGAATTGAGGTTTATCAGACCAGAAAATCATGTTTCTCACAGACTGAGGGTCCTTCAGGTGTTTTTTGCAAATACCAAGTGTGATTTAATTTGTCTTCACTGAGGAGAGCATTGAGTCTTGCCACACTGCTATAAAGCCCAGATCGGTGGAGTGTTGCACTGATGCTTGTCCTTCTGTAGGTCCACATATGATCATTGAGCTCAACTAGAGTGACTATCAGGTTCTTGGTCATCAGTCTAACCAAAGCCCTTCACCATCAATTGCTCTAGGAAGTTTCCTGGTTGTTTTAAGTTACTTCCATTAAGGGTAATGGAGACTACATGCTTCTGTGAACTTTCAAAGCAGCAAAATTATTTCTGGAATCTTCACCAGATCTGTGTAATTGATGCAATCCTGTTTCCTGTTTTTTTTTTTTACCTCGGGGCTTGGTGCTTGCTCTGATATGCATTTTCAGCTGTTAGACCTTTTATTAAGACATGTACCTTTCCAAATCATACACACTCAATTGAATTTGCCACAGGTTAACTTTACTCAAACTCAAAGTGTAGTAACATCTACAAGCAATATAAATGCTCCTGAGCAAAATGTCAACTGTCCCAGATAATGGTATGAATACTTATGCAATGGAATCATTTCATTTTTTATTTATTTTTTATAAATACGCAAAGATGTTAAAAAACTGTTTTTTGCCATTATGGTGTATGGAGTGTAGATTAATGTGGAAAAAGAAGTAATTTAAAGCAGTTTAATATATAGCAGCAACATAAAATGTGAAAAAAAATATGGGGTATAAATACTTTTGCAAGTCACTGTGTATACCTATATGTTTTGTGTGTGTGTGTGTGTGTGTGTGTGTGTGTGTGTGTGTGTGTGTGACATCATTATTGATCCCATAAATTAGCTCTTAGACTGTTAAATGATTGGTTCACTGAAAGAAATGACAACTGTCATTTACTCATCCTTATGTTGTTACAAATTAAAACACATACTCAGACAGTTTACAGCTTAATTAAGAGGAAGATTATCTGTAAATGACTTAAATTTCTGTTGCTTCACACTTAGATCTAGCATACAAATTGAGAAAAGTCATCTGCACTGTTATAAAACTTTGTCTCCAAAAGCCAAGGTTGCAGAATGTAATTTTGGTTCTTTAATAATGCAGGACTATTTCAGTTCTAAATGCAGTGAAAAATATGATTTGAGCATTTTATAGCCTAGCAATTTAACTAAAAAAATGTTTCTGAACTTAATAGTTGCTGCACCACAGTTTCAGATACAATATCAAACATATTTATGCATCTTTCTCTTTCTCTCTTCTCTCTTCTCTCTCACACACACAGAGCTGCCAAGTAACAGAAGGACATGTCATTGCATAATCCCTCCTGTAAATCCCTGTGCTACTTTTCATCTATATTATCAAGCAAGGCTGAAAAAAAAAAAAAAATTCATCTGCTAACTAAAGCACACAAAGGACAACTGACCTCCAAAAATTAGCAAATCTAATTCATCTACCAATAAAACAAATGTAATCTTAAAACAGCCTAAAATACGCTAATTATTTTGCTCTAGTTGGAACCATCAAAACACATTTTAAGCATGTGAATCTGAACACCACATACATTAAGCAACATCCTGCGGCCATGTTATACAACGCAGGAAGCCCAATTCTAAAATGGCCAACCACACTTAAGGAGTTGGAGTGAAATAATTCATTCACTTGTGTCACTAAAAGGGATGGACCCTTTCATCCAGTCTATACATCTGTGGTTAACTGTCTCGAGGGCAGTTCAGTACCGGCTGTATGTCAGGAGTATATGAGTTATAAAATAATAGCACCGCATAGCCCACGGGACATCATGCGTCATCGGTATAGAAGCACTGCCATGTTACATCTACTCTTGTTGCAAGTTGCAAAAATGTGTTTGTATGTGTGTGTGCCAAATAGTCAGCCAACTGAAGAAGGAGGAATGCTTTGAAAAGAGAATAAAACGTTTCTCTGCACCTGTTACAGTTAAAAACAAATTACTGTAATTTATAATAAATTAATTTGACCTCAATAGATGTCAAATTAAAATAAGTTTGTGAACTTATCAAAATTGACAAATTCATTGTGTACTTTAATACATTTTGTAGGAAAATGACAGAACCCTGACACATATCACAATATCTTTTCAAATAAGTAACGCAAGTTTATGGTTATTAAAAAACAAATAAGCAAACTCAGCCCAGGTGATAAAAAAGTAACGTAATGCATTATTTTCCATAAAAAGTACTGTGTGTGTGTGTGTGTGTGTGTGTGTGTGCATTACGTAATGTGTGCAGTTACGTAATCAGATTACTTTTTCAAGTAACTAGTAAAGTAACGCATTACTTTTAAATTTAGAACGAACAAAATGTCTTTTGATTATGGATATCTTAATGCATGTTTTCCATAAAAAGTAACACAATAAGTTACTGTGTGTTTGTGTGTGTGTGTGTATACAGTGTTGGGGTAACGCATTACAGGTAACTTGAGTTACATTATCAGATTACTTTTTCCAAATAACTCTAAAAGTAACGCATTACTTTTAAATTTAGAACGAAATATCTTTTCAAATGAGGAGCGATAATTATTATTTTTTTAATTAAAAAAACAAATAAGCAGGCCCAGCCTATGTGATAAAAAGTAACGCAAAAGTAACGTAATGCATTATTTATTTCCATAAAAAGTAACTTAGTAATTCACTTTTTTATGGAATAACACAATATTGTAATGTATTAACGGTATTACTTTTAAAAGTAACTTTCCCCAACACTGTGTATGTGTGTGTGTGTGTGTGTGAATGCAGTGTTGGGTGTAACACATTATAAGAAATGCAAGTTATGTAATCAGATTACTTTTTCAAGTAACTTGTAAACACATTATTACTTTTAAATTTAGGACAAAACTTAAATCTTTTCAAATAAGTTTTTTGTTAGTAAAAAACAAATAAAAAAGCCCAGCCCAGGTGATAAAAACTAACACAAAAGTACGTAATACATAATTTTCTGTGAAAAATAACAAACACAATTAGTAACGCAATATTGTAATGCATTACCTTTAGAAAGTAAAGTAACGATATGGTTTTTTTATTAAAAAACAAATAAGCATATCCAGCCCATGTGATAAAAATAGGGCTGGTAATTTAACACATTAATTAGATACATTTTATATAGTTCTTGATGACAAACATGAGGCAGGGCAACAACTCACTGCGTGATGGAGCCTAGGTAGTTAGAATGTCCATAAAATTCCCCAAAATGCCCCTGTTTGGGTTTGTGTCTGATATTTACGTCATTTAGTTAAGCAATATCACACAAGCAAAAGGCTTATAAGTGCAATATCACACGAGTGCAAATGTGATAGTGATCTTATACAGCGGTTCAGTATGTAAGAAGTTAATATTGTGTTATTTTAGACACTTTGGACAGATGTTGTCTGTTTTACTAAATTTTGTCAACCAAAAATATAACAAAGCAGAACTGAAATTGAAATTGTTCTGAAACTTTGTCTCAGAACAACACACAGCGGCATTTAATTTCTTAATGCATGTTTTGAACGAATTGGGTGAGCCATTTGCCACGTTGGATTTGAAGTGGCGCTGCACAGACCTATCGGTGTATGACATCAAAGTCATTCAAAAGAGCAATTCAAAAGCATAAGGAAGCTGTCTGCTCTTTATAGCTTTAACGGTATGCAATTTACTACCACCTACTGGCAGTTTTAGTTTATTATTTAGTTTTTGATTATTATTTAGAGCATCATTTCATTAAATAAATAATTTAATACTTCCACTATAATATTAATAAAATTAATTAAATAAATTATTAAAGGTATAGTTCATCCACCCAAAATTGTCATTATTTACTCAACTCCATGGTCCAAAAGTGTATATGTAATACATTTTAGCAAACAAAATATTTCTTGCTGAAGCTACTTTTTGTCATGTCTTTACACAACAATGACTTTAAATTATCTTTTGGGAGTAATTTCTCAACCAAATATGTTATGCGATTAATTAGACTAATTAATCACCACATGATGTAATTAATTGGATGAAAAATTGTAATCGCTTACCAGCCCTAGATAAAAAGTAATGCGAAAGTAACATTAACATGAAACAGTAACTTTTCCCAACAGTGTATATATACACACCAATTCGTAATGCTTCCATTTGTTTTCTTGTTTCATTATAGTGCAAAAGTGAGCTGAGTAAATGGCATTTATGTAATAGTCACTTTGGTAGTGCTGATTGTAAGTGTTCTGTTGCTAGGAGCCAAGCAGGTCACATTCGGGAAACTGTGATGGGTTTGGAGTCTTCTAACTAATCAAACCAATCAGTGCTAATGATGCTAACCTTGAGATGCCACTGCCTGAATTATTCATAGCAGTCAGGGTGTCGGATTTCATGCTCCTGATCTGTTATATTCCAGCATGAAGCAGGCTGTTTAAACACTTTTAATATATAAAGAGGTCAGTCGTCAATAATGGTCTTCTTGTGCTGTGAATAGCTACCGAACCTCTTTCTTCTCCTATCATCATCTCTCCTTTCCTCTGCTTTCAATAATGACAATGATTCACATCCACCCTTCTCAGCAATGGTTACATCAGCATCATGACTGAAGCGGTAACTGCTCAAACCTAATAAGGAGGAGGATTTTTAATCACTTTTAATGCCCACAGGAGGACGTGGCGCCTGCTGACGTTGATGTGCGTGCAATGAGACAGATTTTGGGCTGCTGGGTTTTAGGTTTCATTGAGTATGAATGTGTGTAACCAGTTTGTAACCAGTGTGTAGGTCTATTAAAGGTCAAACAAAAGGTCACGGTGAATGGTGACCTTATAATAATAAAAAACCATTTTCTATTAAAGCTTGCTGACTATATATCATTTTAATTATAGTGAGTTGAATATATGTCATTTTCCATTATAGCCAGATGACTGCTCTCCATTTTTCCATTACATCCAGATGATCATGCATCAGACTTAAAACGATCAGTTTAATCTTAATGAAAACTGCCAAGGAAGGTGAAGACTACTTCACCAAGATGCATTAAATTAACTTACAGTGAGAGGTATGGTTTTATGGCTTTTTTTATGCTGTTGTCTTAGACAAATTTTAGGCAAAATCATAAAATATTTATCTTTTTCTAGAGAAAATCAGTAGTCCTGGATCAATTAGTGTGACTGTTTGTTTGTTTTTTTATCCTAAAATCTTTATCTTTTTTTTTTTTTTCACAATTGTGTTTACATCTTGCAATTCTGAATTGACACAATTTCCTTCAGAATTGTGAGATATAATGCCCTATTTTATCGATCTAAGCGCATGGTCTAAAACACACGGTGCAGGTGCACTTAGGGCGTGTCTGAATCCACTTTTCCTAGTTTAAGGACAGAAAAAATGGTTGCCTATGGTGCATATTGCTAACACACTCTTTAAATAACAAAAAAAAAAAATGCGCCATTGACTTTTTTTGAGACCAGGTTTTAGCTGGTCAGTGGCGCAGTCCATTTCAATTGCCTCAAAATAGCAACATAGGTGGACAAATTGGCTCAAATGCATTTGCTATTTAGCAACTCAGGCTCATTGGAAATACGTGCCTCTACATACATTTCTGCAACACCCTAATTACGTACCTTACTGCACGTTTCACGGCAGTTTTAAAGTGAAATGTCCAGAGAGTGGCACTAAAACACACGTTCAATACGTGACCGTAACACATTTTTAATTACGTTGGTACAGGAATGTATTCCTGGGTTTTTATTATGCTGCTTGAGATAGGTATTTCAGCTGTTCAGAATTCCAATATCAAGACGTGAAAATGATAACTGCGTCAGGCTGAAACTAGCAAAAATCACTTGCGTCATGTCTGGCACTGCATTGCGTCAGGTTTATGATAGGGCCCATAAACTCACAATTTGACTTTTTCTCAGAATTGCAATTTTATATCTCACAGTTGTGACTTTATTTCTCAGAACTGCAAGTTTATATCTCATAATTGTCACTTTTTTCTCATAATTGTGAGTTTATATCTTGCAGTTGTGACTTACTTTCTCAGAATTGCAAGTTTATATCTCGCAATTGATACTATTTTTCTCATAATAGCAAGTCTATATCTCGCAATTGTGACTTATTCTCAAAATTGCAAGTTTATACCAATTTTTCACAATTGAGATATGTGATATAAACTCGCAATTCTGAGAATATATCTTTTTTCCCCTCAGAATTGGATTTTATAACTCACAATTGCAAGTTTATATTATGCAATTCTGAGGAAAAAAAAGTCTAAATTGTAAGTTTATATCTCAGAATTCTGACTTTACAACTCGCAATTAGGATTTTATATCACGCAATTCTGAGAAAAAAGTAAATTGTGAGTTTATATCTCAGAATTCTGACTTTTTAACTCACAATTGCAAGTTTATATTATGCAATTCTGAGAAAAAAAGTCAAAATTGTAAGTTTATATCTCAGAATTCTGACTTTACAACTCGCAATTAGGATTTTATATCACGCAATTCTGAGAAAAAAGTAAATTGTGAGTTTGTATCTCAGAATTCTGACTTTTTAACTCACAATTGCAAGTTTATATTATGCAATTCTGAGAAAAAAAGTCAAAATTGTAGGTTTATATCTCAGAATTCTGACTTTATAAGTCGCAGTTGGGATTTTATATCACGCAATTCTGAGAAAAAAGTAAATTGTGAGTTTGTATCTCAGAATTCTGACTTTTTAACTCACAATTGCAAGTTTACATTATGCAATTCTGAGAAAAAAAGTCAAAATTGTAAGTTTATATCTCAGAATTCTGACTTTACAACTCGCAATTAGGATTTTATATCACGCAATTCTGAGAAAAAAGTAAATTGTGAGTTTGTATCTCAGAATTCTGACTTTTTAACTCACAATTGCAAGTTTATATTATGCAATTCTGAGAAAAAAAGTCAAAATTGTAAGTTTATATCTCAGAATTCTGACTTTATAAGTCGCAGTTGGGATTTTATATCATGCAATTCTGAGAAAAAAGTAAAATGTGAGTTTATATCTCAGAATTCTGACTTTATAACTCGCAATTGCAATTTTATATCATTTATCGCATATGGAAGCCCATTTCCACCACTGAATACAAAAATAAAAAAAGTAATTGCGACTTTTTATCTCAAAATCGTAACTTTTTTCTCAAAATTGCGTGATACAAACTCCCAATTGAGAGTTATAATGTCAGAATTCTGAGATATAAACTCGCATTTCCGAGTTATAAAGTCAGAATTCTGAGATATGAACACGATTTTGACATTTTATAACTCGCAACTGATTTTATAACTCGCAATTGACATTTTATATCACGCAATTCTGAGAAAAAAGTCAAAATTGTGAGTTTTATCTCGCAATTCTGACTTCATAACTTGCAATTTTTAGTTTATATAACACAATTCTGACCTTAAAACTCACAGTTGGGAGTTTATATTATGCAATTCTGCAAAAAAAAAAAAAAAGAGAGTTTATATCTCAGAATTCTGACTTTATAACTCGCAATTGCAAATTTATATCACAAAATTCTGATTTTATAACCGACAATTGCGAGTTTATATATAACAATTCTGACATTATAACAGTCAATTGGGAGTTTGTAGCACACAATTTTGAGAAAAAAAGTTAAACTTCTGAGATAAAAAGTCGTATTTACTTTTTACATTTTTATTCAGTGGCGGAAATGGGCTTCCATAGAAGTGCGATAAATCTCTGCAATAAAGCTTCGCCTATGATGGAGATCTGACAGTCATAAATTTTGCATTGCAGTCATGCTGTTCAATTGCTCCTTTGTGCTGTCAACAGGACTACTGGGACCAATATTGTGCCTGAAACGTGTATTCCACATTCTCAAATAAAAGATCAATGATGTTACACAGTGCACCATGCCTTTTGCCAAAGATCTCATTGCGATTATATAGCAAATAATATCCATAAAGGACTATAAAAATAGCACAGCTTTAGCTTAATCAAAGTTCTAGATTCTGTTAAAGACTCTAGACTCCAGTCAATAAGAGAAGGGAATTCTGGCAGTGATGTGATCAGGGAAGCATCATTTAGTGTTTTTTCATGGCAAGACAGCAATGGGATTCTCTTAAACTCTTAGCTAAAGTCTCTCCATTTCCATAATCATACAGATTTGTCAAATAGATAATTTGGTATCTCTTCTAAATGGACATATACCACATGCATAATTACCGCAGTATCACTGAGAACATCACACAGAATTTACAGCAGCACTGAAAGCGATGAACTCCCACGTCAGTGAAGCCTTTTTGCTGTTAGAAACCATTAGACAGAATCTTACATCAGTTTCCTCGCAGGGACCAGAGCTAAAATCTTCTGTGGCTTGGTAATGAGACAATTTCCTACGAAAAGGAAACTCTTTCATAAGAACCTAAAGGCCTGTGTGAGCGGCCCAATGGTGCCTTAGCGATAGCAGGGTGGCTTAAACCAGTCAGAGCTGTCAATCACTCAGCTTTCCACCATTCTACAGCTTTGTGGGAACTCGGCTATTGACCCATCTCAAGCTGGCAGCGGTGACAAAGCAGCCAGCGTGGAGCACAAAAGACACTCTCTGGGCTCAGACTCCCACTAACAACCAGTTATTTACACCCTCAGATTGAGACTGGGACTGGCCTCTCTCCAAATTACTGCTGACTAGAAAGGCCCTTTCATGACATCATCGACCCTCTTGCTGTACACCAAGTCGACGTTTTTTCAAAGTAGCAAAGGACAGCAGTGTGTGTTTATGCATATTTGTACATTTTTAGCTTCTGCATTCACAAAGCCATAACTCCACATACACACAACAAAAAAAGGTCAAACATGTTAAGTAACTGAATGTTTCTCACATTAGATTTTGAATAGATCTCTACATTACGCCACTCCGCTGAGCCTTTATACGGATCGGTTTAAGCAGCCTGGCGATTGTGTCGAGGGCTTTGAAAGGATGTCTTTGAGTGGACTCAGAATAGCCACAGGCAAACCACACAGGCTGTCTGTGCAGGTAATCTTGCATTTCAAATGAATGCTATGCTGTACACTGGTTTACAGCATTGCTGTGCTGAGACAATATGTCACAAAGGTGGTCAGGATAGAGGCTCAGATGATGAGGAATATATGAGACTGCAGTTTTGATTTAGAATCCAATTAAAAAAACAAAGATTTGAAAGGTGCTTATTAAAAAAAAACTAGAACACATCATGAAAAAGCAAACAATTTGAATCAGATACTAAAAAATAATCCTCACTTATCTAAGAGAGGTAACATCTGGCAAACTGGAATGTACTCATTAAATATATAATTTTTACATCATTTTTTAAATGTAATATTAATCAAAGTTGTCTTAATTAGCCACTACCAGTTGTGCATTTCAATGCACCTCAATGTTCAAATCAGCAATGTGTCAAGAATGTGTTAATGTCTTAAGTGTCAGAATTAATTTGTAAATGGTTAGAGTAATGTTGAATACTTTCATGACAGAATGAGAAGTGAACAATGTCTAATGCAAAAAAAAAAATTTCATGTATACTCATGTTTACACACACATGTGAATGTTTTGATATATGCTGAAACATATTGACAATATGGAAAAAGGCAACACTCTATTTTACAGTGTCCTTGTTACACTGGTTATATGTATTGTACTCAATGGCAATAACAGTAAATGTGCACTACCAGTCAAAAGTTTTTGAACAGTAAGATTTTTAATGTTTTTTAAAGAAGTATCTTCTGCTTACCAAGCCTGCCTTTATTTGATCCAAAGTACAGCAAAACAGTAAAATGATTAAATATATTTACTATTTAAAAACTGTTGAATGCATTTATTTAATTCTCTGATAAATACAAAGATCTGAAGATCAACATTTATTTCAAATAAAAAACTGCTGTAACATTTTACACTATACCATTATAGTCAGTAGATTTTTTACTCAAAAGTGATGATAAAGACATTTATAATGTTACAAAAGATTTCTATTTCAGATAAATGCTGTTCTTCTGAACTTGTTATTCATCAAAGAAAACTCTACTCAGCTGTTAAAACACATTAACAATAATAATAAATGTTTTTAAGCAGCAACTCAGAATATTAGAATGATTTCTGAAGGATCATGTGACTGGAGTAATGATGCTAAAAATTCAGCTTTGAAATCACAGGAATAAATTACATGTTACAATATATTCAAATAGAAAACTGTTATTTTAAATAGTAAAAATATTTCTAAATGTTACTGTTTTTGCTGTACTTTGGATCAAATAAATGCAGACTTGGTAAACAGAAGAGACTTCTTTAAAAAACATTTAAAATCTTATCCTATTCAAAAACATTGACTGGTAGTGCAGCATAATTGCAAGAAACTAACCCTAAACCAAATCCTATTCCTAACATAACTCTACAGTAAGCACATGAAAATTAAAAGTAACAACTCAGTTACTAAGTAAAAACTACTCAGTTACTAAGTTTTATCATATTTCACCAAACGTTGGGTTGTTTTTAATCCAGCATTTTTAAGAGTGCAGTGATGTTCATCCCAAACTATTAAAGATCTGACAGAAGGCAGACTTGCACAATCCATTTACAATGACAGTAAGTGTTTTTAGTGCTTTTGATGGCTCATTTTGCTATTGTTCATGGTTCACAGTCTTCACCTATTAAAACAAATAAATGGGTGTATTAGGCTTTTATCCTCACTGTTATCACTCTAGAACAATGTCATCTTTGCATTACACACCGCTAGCTTAGTGCTTTTACGACAAAAATGGCTTCCAGGTTTGCCAGACCAATCTTCTTCGTAAAACCCTTGACCTAAGCTGTACAACAATACTGTGGTATAATATTACATCTGCTATCATCAAGACCTTTCTGTATGTGCACTTTGTTTTTACAAATAGACAAAGGTATAACAAATGGTGCAGAGCTTTTTACTACAGTTTCTTTTGACCCATTCTAGTTTTTGATACATCAACACTTTATCAAAAACTACCTCAGGTACAATGGCGATAGTGGACACATTGTTTTTCTCTCAAGCAACACAAGGTGGAAAGGAGGAAGCTAAATTAGGCCAAACTCTAAATATTTCACAAGCTCTCATCCATTATTGACCAATGGCTTCGCCCAGTCGGGCAGATTAGAAATCAAATCTCTCTCCAGTCAACCTTCAGTTCCCTCAATTCTTCGAGCACATTCACATGCTTAGAATCAAGAAGTCTTCTTTGTGTTTGTGTTTTTATAAGAAATTTACAGATGAAGTCAAAAGTTTACACCCCCCTTTCAGAATCTGCAAAATGTTAATTATTTTAGCAAAATAAGAGGGATCATACAAAATGCATGTTATTTTTATTTAGTACTGACCTAATAATATTTCACATAAAATATATTCACATATAGTCCACAAGAAAAACGACCCGGTTTTAAAAGTTTACATCCCCTTGATTCTTAATACTGTGTTCTTATCTGAATGATCCACAGTTTGTTTGTTTGTTTGTTTGTTTGTTTAGTCAAACAGCCTGCTGTTCTTCAGAAAAATCCTTCAGGTCCCAGGTCTTTGGTTTTCCAGCATTTTTGTGTATTTGAACCCTTTCCAACAATGACTGTATGATTTTGAGATCAATCTTTTCACACTAAGGACAACTGAGGGACTCATATGCAACTATTACAGAATGTTCAAATGCTCACTGATACTTCAAAAGGAAAAACCATGCATTAAGAGCCAGGGGTGAAAACTTTTGAACAGAATAGAGATGTGTACAATTTTCTTATTTTGGCTAAATATTGTATTTTTTCATTTAGTACTGCCCTTCAGAAGATAGTTACATGTTTCCAAGAAGACAAAATACGTTAAATTTACCATGATCTTCAAATTAAAAAAGTTTTCAGGTCAGTACTAAATAAACAATAACATGCATTTTGTATGATCCCTCTAATTTTGCTAAAATAATTAACATTTTGCAGATTCTGCAGACCTCAACTGTATATTTTGATTCAGTAGTCATGCATTAAATTGAGCAAATGTGACAATAAAGTCATCTATCATTTTTCAAAAGATTTCTGTTTCAAATAAACACTGTTCTGTTCCTATTCATCAAACAATCCTGAGGAAAAAAAAAATCACAGTTTCCACAAAAACATTAAACAACACAACTATTTTCAACATTAATCACAATAAGAAATGTTTCTAGAGCACCAAATCAGCATTTTAGAATGATTTCTGAAAGATCACATGGCACTGAGGCACCGAAAAAAAAAAAAAGTCATTTTAAACTGGAATACAACTACTGCATTTTTTATCAAATAAATGCAGTTTTGGCAAGCATAAGAGACTATTTCAGTGACCCAAACTTACAGTAGCGTAATTTAACTTCCATTAAAAAAATTACACAATATAAAACACACAACAATTAACGAAACAGACAAAAATTTTCAAACTTAAACTAAACTCTTATAAATTATATAAACAAGTGACAATTTGCGCCAACCTGACAACCTGAAAAATGCACTCCTAAGAGCATAATTGTACCTTTCAGTTAAAATAATCTACTTTCATTCTATAGTTGACTCACACACACACATATCTTCTCCCTCATCTAACCATTTGCAACACTACATCCTTGACAAAGAAAACATTTCCTCATTAGTTCCTTTGAAAATGTCCACTCAACCTACCAGCTAAACAACTGATTGCCTAACAAGCGTCAAAAACAGCAAACAAAAATCGATCACTGGCAATTACAGCTCAAGTGCTCGTTGACATCGCTGCTTGTCAGTTGTGATAAGTTCATAGCAACATCCCTCCTATTTTTTCTCAGTTTTAATAACTCTCAATTTCTGTAGCCGCATTAGATTAATGGCCGACTATGAAATTAATGTCGGATCAGATTTACTGGTGATTTTATTCACCCCCAGTCCACTGATCAGTTAACTACTATCCCACATCATCTCAAAATGGCTGCCCTTATGAAATCCGGGCAGATGAGGTCAAACACTCAGACAGGGCCCATAAACACACAACATACGTATGCGAAAACAACATTAAGACACAATAAAAGTCATGCTCTATAAACTTGAGTGTTTTGAGAATGAACGATTTAACTGGTAGATGTTCCAGATGGAAGCACAGGGGCTCAGGTGCAGATGGGTACTTACTAGTTGTGTTTCCTGACATCTGGATGATGCACTTGGACTCTTTACTCATCTCACGAGAGTTGAAAGGACGGACTCTCACTGCCACTTTCACCGAGGCCCCTGCCATGGTGCCTCTGTGTGTGTGCTGGAAGCACTCCTTTAAAAGTCCAGATCACTGCTCACACTTGCAAAAAGAGAAATTAAACATTAAGATAAAGAGAAACAAAATGTTAAAAAACAGAAAACTGAAAGATCTATATCTGCATTATCTAATATGTACAGTAAAAGCTTTATTCCTTCATCTCTGTGCAGAACTTCTAAAACAAAGAAAAGATGTTACTCCTTTTGTAGCTCCATTACTATACATGAGCAGCGAAATATTGATTTAGACGTTCTCAATTGGAAATTGAATTACACCTACTTTCGGGAAGGCTGTAAATCTTAGCTGCCTATCACCATAGCAACTATGAGTATGATTTCTATTGTATCTATAAAGAAATGACAGGCATGACAAGCAAAAACAAGATTTCAGTGGCGACTTACGACGGAGTTAAACAATAAATCCAAAAATGTTCAATATTTCGATGTTTAGATCAAACAGGAAGACTGTGTGTTTATATGACCTCACCGTAAAAGGATCATGCACGGTCAGCTACTGATCTAGAGAGATACTCTGCCCGGCAGCAACAAAAGAATTGCACGGCTGGCTAAATGTCAGTACGCTTCCTAGGATTACAATAACAGATAACAGAGCTGGCTGCCACAAACTCGGAGTCCAGCTCAGTCTCCTAGTCGGAGCAAAATGGAGGTACAATTAATGTGTCAGGGAAGATTTATGACCTATAAGCATCAATCTCGTTTTCAACGAGTTCTGCTTCTGTTTATGAATGTGTTTGCTTCAGTAACTAAGGGGTTTATTTGAATAAATGTAAAATGTAAAAGAGCTCATATTGCGATCTTATGTGAGCTGCATTCTGCGTTTTTCAATTAGGCTAACATCATGCTGAGTCACATTCTGGTGTGTCGGAGTGGGTTCAGTCTCTCTCATTACTCTCCAAATACTTAGGCTACTTGACATGAACCTCAAAGGCAGTCACTGAGTTACTGAAAAGTATTAAATTGATTTTATAGTACATGTATTGTGACCAGCATGTTGATGAAACAACCTATTCAGGTCTATAATAAACAATTTTTGACTAACCCAATTAAATTTTGTCATGTCATGAAACCTAAAAATGTACTTCATGTGGTAACATATAATTAACTGTTATTCAAGTTGAAAATATTACTTAACAGTCCTTTTTAAAGGTTAAATAAAGTGAAAACAGTGCCTTAAAGGGATAGTTCACCCAAAAATTAGGAGTTAGGTTAGGTTACCAACATTCATCAAAATATAATTGTTCATGTTCCACACACATGTGGAGTAAATAATGTCAAAATATTTTTGGGCAAACTGTTTTTTTTTTAGGCATTGCTTTTATTTAACATGATCTCTAAAAATTACACTCATTGGTGTAGCAATTAAGACAGACTTGTTATATAATATTTTTGACTTGGATATAACCAGTTAGTGTACATATTATCAAATGAAGTATGTTTGGACCGATCTGAGGGTGAGTAAAAAAAAACAAGATTTTCATTTTGGGGTGAACTGTCCCTTTAAGACACTTTTTACTTGATATGATTCTTAAAAGTGACAGTCAATGGTGTAACAATTAAGTAAGACTTGTTTAATAATGTTTTTGACTTGAATATATATTAGTTTACATGCTATTATATGAAACAGGTTTGGAACAACATAAGGGTGAGTAAATTATGACAAAATGTTCATTTTAAGTGAACTGTCCCTTTAAAGCACTGCTTTTACTTGATCTGATCCTTGAGGATTATTGTCATTGGTGTAACAATTAAGTAAGACTTGTTAAATAATATTTATGACTTGAATATAACCAGTTAGGTTACATATTATGACATAAAGTAGGTTTGGAACAACATAAGGGTGAGTAAATGATGACAAATTTTATTTTTTTGGTGAACTGTCCCTTTAAGGTACTTGATCTGATCCTTGAAAATTACTGTCACTGGTGTAACAAGTAAGACTTGTTAATTTTTTTTTTTGACTTGAATATTACCAATTAGTTTACATATTATCAGATAAAGTAAATTTAGTATGACATGAGGGTGAGTAAATTATGACAAAAATGTTCTGTTTTTACTTGTTCAGATCCTTGAAAATTACTGCCTACTTCATGTTATCACATGAAGTAGGCTTGGCACAACATGAGGGTTAGTAAATTACGACAAATTGAAATTTTTTGTTGAACTGCCTCTTTAAGTTGCTGCTTTTACTTGATTAGATCCTTGACAATTACTTTTACTGGTGTAACAATTAAGAAAGACTTAATAAATAATATGTTTGATTTTAATATAATCAGTTATTTTACATATTATCACATGAAGTAGGCTTGGCACAACATGAGGGTGAGTAAACGTTGACGAAGGGTATCCTTTCCCTTTAAGGGACTGCTTTTACTTAATCTGACCCTTAAAAATGACTGTCATTGGTGTAATAATTAAGTAAGACTTGTTAAATAATATTTTTGACTTGAATATAACCAGTTAGTGTACACATTATCACATGAAGTTGGTTTGGAACGACATAAGTGTGAGTAAATTATGATTTTGGGTGAACTATGTCTTTAAGGTAATATTTTACAGTGTAGACCATAATAAATTTACAGAAATCATTCATTTGCGTGGAAAAATGTGTAGAATATAGTGTTATTAGTGTGTGTTGCCACTCACTACCATATATTAAAAAAAGGTGTAAAAATTTTAAAAAAGGTTATAAATGATCATTCTTTCTCCGTTCTCCGGTAAATTCTGGAATCGTGATTCATTAGCTCTATCCTGAAGACATTACTGTGTGGCTGCCAGCCTGAGACAATGAATGACAGTGCATTTATCCCGCCCGCACTTAGAAATATGTACACAAGGACAGAAGGCCATTTATGACGAACAACATCTGTTCCAATACTCAATAAAAAAACACTTCTCTGTCATAATAATAATGTCTGGATTTGTTGACAGGCTCTTAATGGCCGCACCCCACGGCAGGCAGTCCCACCCTGGTGACCCAACACCAAATAAACAGACAGAGCCTCATTAATACTGCATTGTCCTCTAGAACACGCTAACAATGAAAAAAACTCTTACCTTTACAATGGAGATCCTGTGATGCTCTCAGCTATTGACTCTACAGATCAGCTCCCACTACTGCCTCTTGTGCTGGCTTCTCAAATTCTCGTTTTCGAGCTCTTCCTCTGATATGTCGAAAACAGTCTGCTTTTCCCTCTGTTTAACAGAGGGTTCTTTATTTGTTCCGGTGAGGTGGAGCTGAATGCCCGGTGAGGCCTGTTTGCAAGGAGGAAGGCTTCTTGGAGGAGAGATCTTTGAGTGCTCTGTAATGTAGAAGCCAAAATGGCTCTGCTGGCTGCCTAGAGCAGTGATGCTGAGACTGACTGAACCAGTGACATCATCACTGAGGAAGGCAGTAGCATCAATGCAGTAGAGAGGAAGAGAGAGAGAGAGGGGGAGGAGAGAGGGGGGGTGAGGGGGATGGGGATTAGATTCCCCGCGGAGTACGGTACACACACACACTCACACTCACACTCATGCACAAACATGGCTCTACATAACATGAGATTCAGTGGCTAATGCTGGACTGCATGTGTGCGGTGTGTCAAAAGAAACTGAGTAAACTGTTGTATGATTTGGAAGACAAAAGAATATCTAATATTTATAAGAAGTCACCTCTAATCATTTTGATTTATTCAAGTGAATAGGACACTAATAGAAAAGTGTCCAGTGTCTTTATGAAATATGCATTAAAGAATACAATTAGTCTATGTTGAGTTTCTTTTAATGGCTATATAAATTCTATTCTAGATTATTAAAAATTGTGGCAGCAAAAAGACCAATTATTATTATTATTATTATTATTATTATTATTATTATTATTATTTTGGCTTCTAAGCATTAACATTCCATCAATGCAATCTGCAAATAATAATAATAATAATAATAATAAAAATAATTTCTGATACAGTAGGCTAAAATTGTCTTAAGTTACTGAAGAAATCATAATTTTTATGCAAGTTTAGGTGTAATTGAATGAAAATGTATGATGATGATGATGATGATGATTGTTACTATTATTATTATTACACTAATTATTACTTCTACGCTTTAATATTCCATCAATAATTATGCTACAGTTAAAGTGGATTTCGTTAATACTTTTTATGCTATTTACTCAGTCAAAAAAATCAAATAAATAAATAAATATTCATGTTTAATTAGAATTAATAGTTTTAGTTTTTTTTTTATTAGTATTGTTATTATCATTATTATTATTATTATTATTATTACTACAACTACGCTTCCATTAATAATTATGCTCTAATTAAAATGGATTTTGTTAATCATTTTTAGACTATTTACTGACAATCAAAAATGTATAAATAAATAAATAAATAAATATTCAGGCAAAAAAAAAATTAATTATTATTTAATTATAATGAATGGCTATCTTTAAAGAGGACTTGATTAAAATAATACTTTTTATGCAAGCATAGGGGTAATTGTGTAAATGTAGTATTAGTATTAGTATTATTAGTATTATTTTGACTTCTAAGCTTTAACATTCCATCAATGTTTATGCTAAAGTAAAAATTGTATTGCATTAATATTCTTTATTTATACTATTAATTTCTTATATACATAAGGTTAAAATTTTATCTTCAGTTATTGATGATAAAAAAATATTTTGCAGGTTTATGTGTAATTGAAATAGAATTAATTTATTTTAATTATTTATTATTATTATTATTATTATTTTGACTTCTAAGCTTTAACATTTCATCAATGTTTAAACTAATATAAAATTTTGATTTTATTACTCTTTATTTATACTATTAAATTCTTATATACAAAAATGTATAAATAAATAATTACTCAGGTCATTGAAGTTTTAATTACTATTTAATTACTATTTAATTATAATGAATAGCTATCTTTTAAAGAAGATTCGATTTAAAAAAAAAAAGTTAAGTGGTAACTGAGAGACAATTAATTGTTGTTGTTGTTGTTGTTTATTATTATTATTATTATTATTACTACTACTACTGTTATTACAACATCTAGACTTTAATATTCCATCAATAATTATTATTAAAACGTAAATCCATAAGTTAAAAAATAAATATTTAGGCCACAAATGTTGTAATTGTTATTTAATATAATGAATAGCTAACTTGATTTAAAATCACCTTAATCTATATGCAAGTTTAGGGGTAACTGAAAGACACTTAGACACTTCTTCTTCTTCGTCTTCTTCTTCTTCTTCTTCTTCTTCTCCTTCTTCTCCTTCTTCTTCTTCTTCTTATGACTTCTAAATATTCCATCAATGTTTATGCTAAAGTAAAAATGTTATTTTATATTTAATAATAATCTTTATTTATACTACTAATTTCTTACATACAGAAGGTTAAAATGTTGTCTTAAATTCTTGCTGATATATATATATATATTTAAATTCTGCTACAATTAAAATACATTAATACTCTTTATAACAAAACATTTTAATTATTATTTTAATATAATGAACAGCTATCTTTTTAAAAAAAGATTTATTATTATTATTATTGTTGTTGTTTTTGTTGTTGTTGTTACACCTTCTACACATTAATAATCTATCAATACTGTTTTTAACTGACAAAATAAATACATAAATAGGTAAAAAATGATTATAAGTTAAATAATTTTTTATAAGTTAAAAACAAGTTTCACATTTTTACTTGATGGTTTTTATTTGAATGAACTGAAATGAATTGCGGAGAACTGTAACTAATATTTGACCTCATTTTGGCCTTTCCTTTGAGCTGTCTGTCAAGAGAAATCAGCTTTCCACTGGGATTATTCTCAGTTCACAAACTATTAGAGCAAATTGGACTGTGCTCTCCCCACAAATCCAGTAAACCCATGTAACACATTCATAAAGGAAGCTTTTCCCACTGACATTAATCCACCTCTATTCTTCTGACTCAGCCTCTGTTTGCATTCCCTAAAATCAGGAAGTGAATTAGACTAAAAGGAAATGACACAGTAAAGAATGATATCTCATTATGGAATCAGGATTAAGTATCCCATTAGCGTATCTTCATAAAATTCAGTTACTGAATAAAACAAGTTCATGCTGGGTTTCTAATAATCTGATAAGTATTTTAACAGTACAAATCAATAATTAAAATAACAGTAACTGAAATATCAAAGAGTGAAATAGCTACATTTATGCTAAAAAGACTTTGCAAGAGTTTAGGATAATCAGCCATGAATAGCTATCTTTTAAAGTCAAAAGCTTTTTATATACTGACTCTATAGCCACTATGTGCCACTGCATACGTCAGAAAGAAAAACAGACCAGCACATCAGTCTGTCTGAATGCTGTAATGATGATACAGTATTTGTGAGCAGTTCAAAGCAATTGTTTGGTCAGTCCATGTACAATGGAGAAAAGGCAGACAGACTATCCATGGCACATCCAGAACATACCACAGGAGTAGCCGCTTGGGTTTCGTCCAAAACAGATACAAAACAACAGTTTTGAATGTCCAGATAATGAATGAGCTGGTCGAATTCATCTGGGTCTTAATCCTTTGCTTGTCTTACTCCTCCAAACACCGATATCATGAAGAAAATGTGCCTGTGAGAACTTTTTTTCAAGGCGCAAAATACGTACTGTCATGTACGTTTCGTGACATTTTTTGATGTGGCGCTAAAACAGTGTTTTTTTTTTTTTAAATCCCGAAACAGATGAACGTACATATTGGTTTTGTAAGTTTCGCCGCAGTTCTGACTTGAAATGTCCACTGGGTGGAGTTGTAACTATAATGCTTTGTGACGTTTTAAATTAACCTTAACCTACTTTATAGTATGAACGAAAGCGAAAATGATGGAAAAACACATAAGCAAGCATGCCGTTTTAGCTTGTTTTTCTGTCTCTCATCTTTCAGCTCTTTCATCGTGAGCCATGTTTTTCACAGGATTTGTATCCAAGGATTCCGCATCGTAAGTCAAATTCCATGCTGCCTGAGCTACAGAGCAAGCGAAAAATAAAGTAAAACATATTCTGTGAAACAACTGCGTACAAAAACGATTACAAGTGCTTGCTGTTTTACCACCTCATAGTGTTCATTTCTGTTGGAGACTGCACTGATATGTACTTATTTGTACGTATTCACCTTATTTTCGCTGTAAGAGCAGGCACGCCCATTTGTACATTTAATGTGTCTGGCTTCCAGTCTCATCCGTGTCCATCTGTACAAAACAATTAGTTTTGCTGCTTGATATTGTAAACTGATGTGTCTTACCATATTATTTTAATGTATTTTCTTAATTATGAACACACTGGTTAGTAGTACAAACAGTTTTAGCATTTACTGCACTTTGATATTCTTGTTATTTCGCTGCAGCGGCAATATCCATCAATCATCCATAGTGGCAGCACTGAACTTAAACAATGCCACCCGACCAAAGAAAACTTACATATTTTGCTGATTATTGCTTCTAAAAATGATAAATTATTGTTTTGTTCCGGGCTGCAGTAATTGGTTGGACTGGGAAAAAAACATTTGGAGTACTATAGACTGACAAAAGTTATAACAAATCAAGGAGAAGAGTGCAAAAAACAATCTGAGGGACTTTCAGTTTGGCCAAACTGAACCAGGATTTCCAGGGCAAGAATATTGACATCACGTTTGTTCTTTTAATTTTCGGTCAGGTAGGTTAAATATTAGCCTAATATCCTAATCAATACTGCTGCTCGTACATATCTTTACCACCTATTAACTTATTAAGTTTGTCAAAATATTGCGTTCTTTCCTGCTTACTACTAAATCCGTCTTTATATAATTTAGCAGCTTCCACGTTTTTTTTTTTTCAGTCTCATAAAAATACATACCTCTGGGTACTTTTTAGCAGCACCATTACGTACCTTATTGCACGTTTTGCGACAGTTTCAAAAAGAAATGTCTACTGAGTGCAGGGTTGCCAGGTTTTCACAAGGAAACCCACTCAATTGCTACTCAAAACTAGCCCGAAAGTAGCCCTATTGCATTTTGAGGGGGGTCCCTCATTAAAAATCACGTTAGGGGGGTACCCCTTGTAAAATTAGCATTCCAGGGATTAAATATTACGTTATTGGGGTCGCTTCGACCCTCGGACATGAAAAAAAAAAAACACGGCAACTGCTGTAAAGTAGCCCAATTCTTGGCAGTACTGACTGAGTGCTGCTAAAACACAGGTTTAATACGTGAACCCTTGCACGCATTTATTATGTCGGTAGAGGTACGTATTGCTGTGTTTTTATTATGTTGCTTCAGGTATGTATTGCAGCGGTTCAGAGTTTGAATATCCGGGGACTGTTGCTAAAAGTTAATCCTCTATCGTGTTGGAAATATGCCCTACACCAAACCCAACCCTAAACCTACCCAATAGTGGTACAAATGCAAAACCGATTAAAAAACTAATTTGTTGACACCATTTGAATCTTCCTTGTGTGTAAATTTAAACTCTTTCGTCGAACCATAGTTACACGGGATTCAAACCAGAGCTCTCAAGTACATCTCTGTACTGTGTGAGCAGGGTTGCCAGGTTTTCACACCAAAACATGTCTAATTGGTACTCACAACTAGCCCAAAATTTGCCCAATCACGTTAAAAATTGCATTCTGGGGGATAAAATACACATTTTTTTGTCAGGGTTCCCCTGGTAAATTCGTATTTTAGGGACTAAATATGACGTTATTGGGGTCACTTTAACCCGCAGGCATCAAAAACTACCTGCAGCAACAGTGTAAAAGTAGCCCAATTACACGGGAAAACTGCGGACTTGGCAACACTGTGCGTGAGCTACCCAACAAACCTACCCTGTATGAAAACCAACTGATATGAAGCTAGATATGTCATGCTAACATTCATAAGCATCAGTTTTCAAATGTCCCAGCATATTAAAATAGTTTTTAAGTCATAATATAATATTCCTGAAGTAAATGACGCTTTATCAAATTCTGTAAATCATACTTTGTGTGAAAAGGAATAATAGGTGTTGGAGTTTTACTGACTGCAGTGATATGTACTTATTAGTACGTATATCGTGTCACGCGAAAAAGTGCCCCGAGGTACGGTTTTGTCATGACACCAGGTAGAAATTAGCAGAACAACATATTCAGCAGTACATTAACCATGCAATTCATGCTGTTGTTTACATTCGAGTGTTGCCAATATGGCCACGCATCTGGGTAACTGACCAAATCTTTCCCCTTCAGAGGTTTGCCCACATATACTAACACCAAGCTATATCAAACTGTGCCCATTCTTGACTTAGAAAACAACAAGCTACATAATTGCAAATTGCAGAGTAATTCATAATAAATTATCAATGCTTTTGTTGTACTGAATATAATGTATTTTGACTGTATTTCATTTTAAAAGAGTAAAGACTGAATGATTTTTCATTCATTTTTTTTCTTTTGATTTTGAATTGAAATGGAACATTTCTTTGATTTACTCTGGGACAAGACCCAGTCGGGAAGGCACAGCGAGCGCCGAGCAACCACAGCATTCAGTTAGACACAATGCCAGTCTGAGCAGTCCCTTGTGGCTGCTTTTCTCTTCTTCTGTCTCTTTCTCCTTCCCAACCCTTCTTGTTCCTCTGTCTCAGCTCAGTAGAGCAATGCTTTGAATAATTTATCCAGTTAAAGGAGTGCTGGTGTGGGCCTGACGCCTGATACCATCTTAAAGGGACAAGCTTTTAACTAGAATTAATACTGCTAATGAAAACATGGATAATGCAACCGATAGGTATCCACACAAAATACTCACGCAAAAACAAGTCTAATCTTACTACCACATAATATTTAGCTGTATTTTCAGTTTGAGTGATTTATTCAGTTTGAGTGATTCATGATTTGAGATTGAACATGACTACACCACCCTGGATTTCAATCAGGGACCATTATAGAAAAAATGTCCTTTAAGGCAATACAGGTTAGCTCACAATGAATCAGAGACATAGATATAAGACATATACATTCTATTGAAAAAAGATTCCAAAAAACAGGGAGAGAGAGCAATAACTATAAAGACCATAATTAGAAACACAGATACACACATATACATGTGTGTGTGTGTGTGTGTGTGTGTGTGTGTGGCAATATAATAAAAATTATTATATTGCTGGCTTAAAATGAGCATATATATATATATATATATATATATATATATATATATATGTGTATATACACACACACACACACACACATATACATACACATACATATACATTTATATATGCTTATATTAAGCCAGCAATATAATAATTTTTAAGCAATAGTTGACTTAAATAAAACAACCCAGCCAGCTGGGTCAAAATAACCCAGCACGTGTTCTGTCCAATATTTAGCCCGCACTGGGTTTGCCAAATAACCCAAGTTGGGTTGTTTTTAACCTAGCATTTTTTAGAGTGCACACACACCATATAGCCCACTAGATGGGACTCTTTCTTTATGTATACAGACATGGCACAGTGATGCAAAGACGAAGGACTCAAACCATTTAAATTAGAAATTTATTACAAGTTCACTGTTGTGAATCAGGCTAAGGTAAGGAGTCAGTTTTGAATGGTTATGTACTTGCTCAATACTTGATTTTGGATTATTTTTACCACAAAAAAATGACGGAGTGCAGCATTAATTACATAACTTAAAAAAATACAAAAAGGGCGACTTGAGTAATCAAGGACATCCAATGATCATGGTATAACAGGGGTGTCCAAACTTGGGTGTTCTGCAGAGTTTACCTAACCCTAATCAAACAGACCTGAATCAGCTAATCAAGGTCTTACTAGGCATACTAGAAGACTACTATTCCAGGCAGGTGTGTTGAGGCAAGTTAGAGCTAAATTCTGCAGGACACCAGTTGTATGGGACTGAGTTTGGACACCACTGTGGTATAGGAACCAAGGCTTGACAGCAGGGAATAAGGGCACAACAAGGCCTCCACAGCAGAACCTATGCACCCACACAAAACTACACAAGCCAGCACTTGTAAAAAAAACAAAAAAACATCACCACCAGGAATCCACTCCTGCCTTAGGCACTCAGCTCAAGTAACAAACAGAAATCACTTTACCCAGAATTGTCAAAGGTCCTTACTACTTTTGTGGGCCTTGTTCCATTGCTGTCTATGCAGGGTCAGACAGCTCTTGGATTTTATCAAATATTTTATTTGTGCTTTCCAATGATGAACGAATGTCTTGTTTGGAATGACATGAGGGTGAGTAAGTAATGACTGAATTTTCATTTACTGGTGCTTTCAGGCAAACACCTGTGACAGCCATGTTAAACTGTCTAGTCCAATCCTCTGACAATAAACAAACACAGAGGTACATTGACCTTAGAGTGAAAGCTTTTGGCCACAGCCAGTACAGTGAAAGACAGAAGCTCATACAGACTACATAAGGTACATTGCAGACATGGAGCCAGGATCAACTGTCAGTGCTGTGCGGAGCCAGCGGGTTTTGTGTGGAGAGGAAATTCGACCTGCAGTTATCATAATAAAGGAAGGAAAAATAAGCAGCATTCTGCCTGATTCAGAAGTTTCATCACACCAAGCCGGAAAGGTGAGCTAGACTTTGAGAGTGAGAAATATGCCACCTGCTGGAGACCACAATGTTTGGTAACACTTCAGTATATGGGCCAATTCTCACTATTAACTAGTTGCTTATTAGCATGCCTATTATTAATGTATTGGCATTATTATGCACATATTCTGCATGACCATATTCTACATCCTTATTCCTACCCAATACCAAAATTTAACAACTACCTTACTAACTATAAATAAGCAGCAAAATGGGAGTTTATTGAGGCAAAAGTTGGTAATGGTTAATAGTTTGTTAATAGCAAGAATTGGACCTTAAAATAAAGTGTGGCCATATTTTTTATCCATTCAAATTATTGATGAAAATGTGAATAACCTCAGTTATAAGTAACTCAGTTTTGTACTTCAATCTGTGAAATATTAGAATTTATTATTTTTTTATTTTTTGTTTTTACATTCACATAAGTATACTTTCACTGATTCTTGAGAAGTGGGACAAAACAGGATGAAATATTGAAAAAAATAAAACCTAGCACTAAAACTACATTTTTGTATCTTACATGTACTAAACTACTGGGTTATGTTTTGATTCAATATACCATTTCTCTTTTTTTATCAAAATGTGCTTTTTACCTTGCAATGACTTATTTTGCAATTAAACAATCAAGATGTTTTTAAGATTTCAAAACGCATTCTCATGGTCGCAAAAAGATTACTTTTTCACATGTGACCAACAATTCCTCAAAAATATAAAATATCATTAATCAAATATGATCAAAATATTCATCTAAAGGAGGTGACATAGACCTGACAGAGTTGACTGTGGTGACGAAAGCCTAATAGACATATTAACTATCAAATACACTGAATCAATCAATTACCTTATTAAAACAAACACAACAAACAGTATGTTATTGTTTATAAAGCTTTTAAGAATCAATCTTCAATCTTCAATTCTTCAACAAATGAACTCCATTTGTTTTGTGAAAGATATGCCAAATTTGTCAACACCGTCAGATGTCACCACTATAAGATTTTCTGACAGTGGCAACATGCCAATGACAGAGTTGACATTCAATGTGAAGACATCAAAATTCCAGGATTTTTCTCCATGTAATGGACTTAAGTGATGTTCAACGGATTGAAGGTTAAAAATGCAGTTTCAGTGCAGCTTCAAGAGGCTCTATGGGTGCCCTGTTCCTGGAGATCTACCTTTCTGCAAAGTTCAGTTCCAACCCTGATCAAACACCTGTCTGTAATTATCAAGTGCTCCTTCAGATCCTAATTAGTTGGTTCAGTTGTGTTTGATCAGGAGGTAGATCTTCAGGAATAGGGTTGGGCACCCCTGCTCTACACAATCCCAGCCAAGAAATAAGGGTCTTATCTAGAGAAACGATCAGTTATTTTCTATAAAAAAATAAATAAATAAAAAGTACAAATATATATATACTTTTTTAAACTCAAATGTCCGTCTTGTCTAGCTCTGCGATGGGCTTATATACTATGTGTACTCCGGTTCAGTACAGTTAAGGTATGCCGAAAAATCTAATTTTCTCCTACAACTTCAAAATCGTTCTACATCACTGAAGAAGTGTTGACCCAGTGTTTAAAAAGTGAATGTGAAAAGAAGATCAAATGAGACAGAAGTTTTTAAACATACCCTAACTGTCTTGAACCAGAGAGCACAGAGTACGCATATGCATCACAGAGCTAGACAAGATGATGATGAAGGCATTTGAGAATCAGAATCAGAAAGAGCTTTATTGCCAAGAATGCTTGCGCATACAAGGAATTTGTTTCTGTGTCATTAGCTACCAGTACACCGAGACAACAACAACACAGAGACAATAATAACAGGATGAGAATAAAAAATACACATAAATAAGTGGTATGTACAGTTGTGCTAAATGATAGAATGGAAAGAGATGCAGGGATGTATTAGGATGGAGGTGTAACAAATAAATATAAGGTTATTGCACATGTTTTTATTGCACAATGGGATGAACATTTAGCTGTTCAAGGTGGATTGCCTGGGGGAAAAAACTGGTTTTGTGCCTGGATGTCCTAGTATTTGGGGCTTTGTATCGCCGACCAGATGGCAATTTGTGGTTAAAAAGTGTATAAATATGAATTTATTCAAGAAAATGACAGATCGTTTTGCTAGATAAGACCCTTATTTCTCAGCTGGGATCATTTAGAGCCATTTTGAAGCTGCATTTTAACCTTTAATCCATTGAACACCATTGAAGTCCACTATATGGAGAAAAATCCTGGAATGAAAAAAAAAAAACTTAATCAGGAAATATGAATAAAATAAAATAAAAAAAATATGTGGTTTATTTAACAGTGAGAGACAGAGTAACAACAACAACAAAAAATCCAGAAAAAAATGCATTTTAAAAAAAGTTATAAATTGATTTGCATTTTAATGAGTGAAATAAGTATTTGATCCCTTCGCAAAACATGATTTAGTACTTGGTGGCAAAACCCTTGTTGGCAATCACAGAGGTCAGATGTTTCTTGTAGTTGGCCACCACGTTTGCACACACCTCAGGAGGGGTTTTGTCCCACTCCTCTTTGCAGATCCTCATGAAGTCATTAAGGTTTTAAGGCTGACATCTTGCAACTCAAACCTTAAGATCCCTAAACAGATTTGCTATTGGATTAAGATCTGGAGACTGGCTAGGCCACTCCAGGACCTAAATGTGCTTCTTGGCCATGTGTTTTGGGTCACTGTCATGCTGGAATACCCATCTGTGACCCATTTTCAATGCCCTAGCTGAGGGAAGAAGGTTCTCGCCCAAGATTTGACAGTACAGGGCCCCATCCATCCTTGCATGGAGCCCCAGAGTGAAGGAGATTGACAGTTATTTTGTGTTTCTTCCATTTGCAAATAATCTCACAAACTGTTGTCACCTTTTCACCAAGCTGCTTGGCGATGGTCTTGGTGGAGAGTTTGAAGTCTAACTGATTGATTGCTTCTGTGGACAGGTGTCTCTTATACAGGTAACAAGCTGAGAATAGGAGCACTCCCTTTAAGAGAGTGCTCCTAATCTCAGCTTGTTACCTGTATAAAAGAAACCTGGGAGCCAGAAATCTTGCTGATTGATAGAGGATCAAATACTTGTTTCACTCATTAAAATGCAAATAAATGTATAACTTTTTTTATTATTATTCTGTCTCTCACTGTTAAAATAAACCTACCATAAAAATGATAAACTAATAATTTCTTTGTCAGTGGGCAAACATACAAAATCAGCAGGGGATCAAATGTTTTTTTTTTTTTTTTTTTTTCCATCACTGTATTAAGATTAGGATTTAAAAAAATGTAAACTATAAAACTTACCAGAGCCTGTCTGACATTGATGTACTCTGCAGAGGTGGAATGTGGCAAAGGAGTCTGTTGAGACAGCTGCCCCTGATATTTCCTGATTTTTTTACATTTCAATGAGTAAGGACACAACTTAAAAATATTATGAAGCACGCATATGTCCTTGAAAAACAACCTTGCTTTGTTATGAGATATTATTAAGTGTTGATTTTCTTAATTAAATTTTCTTTATATACGTTTTATTGCTAATGGACAAGTGAACCCTTCTCTTAGGACACACTGTTTTTGAAGTAGTGAGAAGACAAAAAGTGACGTAAATTTGATATAATAAATAAAAAATTAAATATATGGGGATAATAGTGTTAAATACATTCTATTATTATAAAAATGAAAATATTTTTATTTTTTTAAACCTAAAAGCAGTTACAATTGCTGGACTTGTTTTGTCCCATGTCTCAAGAATCAGTGCTTTACAAAATCTAATGTAAACCCTTAACTAGACAGCATTTTTATAGCAGGTACTGGATGTGGGGAACAGTCTGGTAATGCCAGGTATAGTGGACTGTCATGTTCATGTTAATGAACCAGGCCGTACCACCTGGGAAGGGTACTGGACCGCCACACAAGCAGCTGCTGCTGGAGGGATCACCACAATTGTAGATATGCCCCTGTAAGTATAGACTTTTTAAATTAAATTCAATGAATGAACTGACTTTTCTCATTAATGAATGGTAGATATGAAGTAGTATGTGAGTACAATTCCCCCAGTCTCCCCCAATCCCATGGATAATATTTACATACACTTACAAAAAAAATTCTAGGTTAATAAATAACATAATACTGACATGATGATTAATGTCATGGTACATAGAAACAGCATACCACCAACTACAACTCTTAGAAACTTTCATGAGAAGCTGCGTGCTGCTACAGGACAGTGTTTTGTTGACACAGCATTTTGGGGAGGAGTCATCCCTGGCAACAAGGTACTTACTACTGTCCATACTGTACATACACTGCACACACTGCTTAATACATTTCAGTTTTGGCCTGTTGTTTTTACCTTAGTATTGTCATGCAATGTTAGGATGAATTGGAAATACATGAAATGTATTGGGAATGCAAAACTAATACTTGCTATGTCATGTTCCTCTATACAAATAGGTGTTCCAAACCTAAAGGTCTGAAAAAGTCAATTCAGACCAACAGCATGATTCATATTGCTTTCATATAACAGTTCAACAAACTAACGTAATTCATATTTCAAAGACAGTATTGCTCCTCCATCAAAGCAGAATCAACTGCTGCTTCACAGCAAAAGATATTTACTGTATTTAAATATGGATTGTTCATACTTCATGCACACTAATTCATACTACAGTCATTCACACTATACAGAACATTTTTTTTAACAGTCACAAAGAGCGTATTCAAAAGAATATTGAATATAAAAAGACTTTGGATGTAATCATCCACTTACTTTGTTCCTGAAATGAATCAGTTGAGTAAATGATTCAATAATTCACTTCTAACGTCATCAGCTGTATCCAAATATGCATACATCATTCATATTAATTCATACCACACACATTCATACAATATAACACATACTTTTATTCCAAAAAAAGTATTCAAAAGGAGTAACTACTCAGAGAGTAGGCATTTGTGATTTTGGATATAGCCATCTACCGTTTTTTTGTACCTGAGCGAGTCCGTATTTTGGATGAATCCGTTCAGTAAATTATTCGGTGATTCCCTCCAAAAGACATAAATTGCATTGCAATATGCACACCAAGTCATACTACACATATTCATACTACATACAGTATACTGTATCCAAATACGCATTTTTCATACCTTATGCATACTAATTCATACTACACAAAAAAGTTGTAACTACTCAAAGGGTATATGCGATTTTGGACAGCCATCTATACTTGTTCTTTTCCTGAGTATATAAATGTTTATGAACAAATCAGTTCAGTAAATGATTCAATAATTTACTCCAAAGGACATCAGCTGTATCCAAATATGCATTCATCATACTTCATGCATACCAATTCATACTACACACACAAAAAAGTAGAAACTACTCAAAGGGTTCATGCGATTTCAGATCCAGCTCTCCTCATTTAATTCCTAAATAAAACTGCGATTTCGAACAAATCAGTTGAGTAAATGATTCAGTGATTTACTCCAAAGGACATTGGCTGTATCCAAATATGCATTCTTCATACTTCATGCATACTAATTCATACTACACACAAAAAAAGTTGTAACTACTCAAAGGGTACATCCATTTTCGGATCCAGTTATCCTCATTTAATTCCTAAATAAAACTGATTTCGAACAAATCGGTTGAGCAAATGATTCAACAATTTACTCCAAAGGACATCAGCTGTATTCAAATATGCATTCTTCATACTTCATGCATACTAATTCATACTACACACAAAAAAGTAGTAACTATTCAAAGGGTTTATGTGATTTTGGATGCAGCCAACCTCATTTTATTCCTAAATAAAACTGTTTTCAAACGATTCGAAATGAATAATTCAATGATTTACTCTGAAGGGCATCAGCTGTATCCAAATATGCATTCTTCATAGTTCATGCATACTAATTCATACTACATGCAAAAAAAAGTAGTAACTAACTACTTAAAGGGTTTATGCATTTTTTGACAGCCATTTACTTGTTTCTTTCCTGAATGAATCAACATTTTTGAAGGAATCGGTTCAGTAAACGACTCACTCATTAAGACAGCCACATTTCACAAATTTTTGGCATAAAAATGTGTTACCAATGTAGCAAGAAATAACAATATTTTCTTTGCCTGCCTGCCCATCATTTTCTGTTCACCCATCTCAGCTGGAGCTGAGGCCGATGGTCCAGGCTGGTGTGGCTGGATTTAAGTGCTTTCTGATTCACAGTGGAGTGGATGAGTTTCCTCATGTAAGTGATGCAGATCTGCATGCAGCTATGAAACAGCTCCAGGGCACAGGCAGCGTTCTGCTGGTGAGTCATCTCATTTTCTGTTTGCCCTAATCATTTCAATCTGATATCTGATTTACCTTACAATCACAGTGTACCAATGGTAAAACTGTGCACAAATGCATCTTGTCAGACATAGTTTAGTATTAGATAGACATATATGAAAATATAATTATGGACCTTAAATTAATGAAACCTATTCTGTTTAGTTTCACGCAGAGCAAGAAGTCCAGCATCCAGTTTCTGAGAAAGGGGGTATGAGACTGATAATTTAATGTCAGTTAAATTTCTACTTGAAATCATGAACTTGTATTATTTTAAAAATGAAAATTCCTTCTTTATTCTTTTTACCCAGATCCACATGAATATTCCACCTTCCTGAGGTCCAGGCCTGACATTATGGAGCTTGAGGCCATCCGTACAGTCACTCAACTTTGCTTAAAATATCAGTATGTTATGATGAGACCAGTTAGAGTGAAGTCCCTAATGGCTGTTTCTGCAGACTATCAAGAAATGAGAGTTAAGAGGTGAGCTTTTTCTGTTCTTATTGTCAGAGTGAGATGCCATATTGTGCACCTATCATCAGCCCAGCCTTTGGAGCTCATCAGGGCAGCAAGAAAGGCTGGAGCTCCGCTGACTGTAGAGACCACCCATCACTACCTTAACCTATGTGCAGAGAACATTCCAGCACGTGCAACTCAGTTTAAATGCTGCCCCCCGATACGAGACACAGCCAACCAGGTATCAGCAATATGCATTATAGAAAATGAAACAGATTTCATTCGAAGTTGGTCTTCATCAAATTTCTGTCAAATTTATATTGAAACTGAATTACTTTCTTCTATAGAACAGTACATTTTGAAGAATACACAGGTCTTTTCCCCATGCAATTACAACTGGAGCTTTCAAGCATCAAAAAGGATGTTAAACTAGCACTATAAAACTATCATAAAAGTGACTCAAGCACTATATTTAAAATTTTCTGGAGGCAATATAGCTTTGCGAGAGGAACAGACTAAAATGTACTGATATTATTTGCCTCCAGTGGGCTGTCTGATTTGAACTCAAGAATCTTATTTGTGACCCTGGACAACAAAACCAGTCTAAAGTAGCACAGGTATATTTGTAGTATTAGCCAAAAATACATTGTATGGATCAAAATTAGCGATTTTTCTTTTATGACAAAATAATTAGGATATTAAGTAAAAATCATGTTCCATTAAGATGTTTTGTACATTTCCTACCGTAAATATCTCAAAACTTAATTTTTGATTAGTAATATACATTACTTAGAACTTTTGTACAACTTTAAAGGTGATTTTCTCAATATTTCCTTTTTTTTTTTTTTTGGCATGACCCTTAAGGTCATTTCACACTGAGCCCGAAATTTTCTCACGTTAAAAAATTTTCATCCATCATAAAAAAAAAAAAATAATAATAATAATTTGGATCAGGTTCAATTTTCTGCGTTTTCACACTCATAGCAAGCATTTTATTAATACGACAAATATGGAAAACCGCATTCAAAAAAATTTCAGACAGTGTGCAATGACCTTTAGATTCCAGATATTCAAATAGTTGTATCTCAGCCAAATATTGTCCTATCCTAACAAACAATACATCAAGCTTATTTATTTGGCTTTCAGATGTCTATAAATCTCAATTGTGAAACAAATTTACCCTTATGACTGTTTTTGTGGTCCAGGGTCACATTTGTCAATGAATTCTGACCAGTTTTGTGAATTGAATGAACAGATTCATTGGCTATTTTCAGACTGCAGGAAAATCTTTTTTTTTTTCCTCTCTCTCTCTCTCAAATCAGATATTTTCAGACAGACTGTCTGCACTATTAATTTCAAGTGATCAGATTTGTGTGTCCACACATAACCAACTTATCTGCATAGGTTGTTTCAGTCATGACTCAAGTATATACATATTTTTCATGAGGCTTTCAAAACAAATGCAGGAAAAATGGAGGTGCATCATATCAATCTCCAAATAAAACTGTGTTGCACAAGATAAACTCGATGGACGAGGCTTTGTTTGAATACTGTATGAATACTTTTGGCATTTCCGTCACGGTTGACGTTATGGTTGCGTTCATGTTAAGAGTGACGCAAAAGACAATTTAAAATCTGATTTGAGCAGCCAGAGCATCCAGACTGTGATGCATCTGTAAAAATCTGATTTAAATCACATTTCAACCAACCTTCATATGTGGTTTGAATCTGATTAGAAAAAAATTCTATTTCATGTTTTGTTTTTTTCCCCACATCAATCTACACTCCATACACCATAATGGCAAAGTAAAAAAAAAATGTTTTTTTAACATCTTTGCAAATTTATTACAAATAAAAAACTTAAATGATTCCATTGCATAAATATTCATACCCCTATCTGGGACAGTTGAAATTTACCTCAAGAGCATTCATATTGCTTGTAGATGCTACTACACTTTGAGTGAAGTTAACCTGTGGCAAATTGAACAACCGAATGGGTATGATTTGGAAAGGCACACACGTCTTAATAAAAGGTCTAACATCTGAAAAGACATATTAGAGCAAAAACCAAGCCCTGAGGTACAAAAAAACTGCCTGTAGAGCTCAGAGAGTTCAGAAAAAAATTCTGCTGCACTGCTTCAGGTTTACAGAAGCATATAATCTCCACTACCCTTAATGGAAGAAGTTTGAAACAAACAAGACTCTTCTTAGAGCTGGTCTCCTAGCCAAACTGAGCAACTGATTCAGAAGGGCCTTGGCTAGAGTGGTGACCAAGAATCTGATGGTCACTCTAGTTGAGCTCCATGAACATATATGCAGATAGGAGAAACTTACATCACAAGGACAAACATCACTGCAACACTTCACTGATCTGGGCTTTATAGTGGTGTGGCCAAACTCAATCCTCTCCTCCATAAAAAAACATGAAAACACATTGGGAATTTGCAAAAAAAGCACCTAATGGACCCTTAGACTGTGAGAAACAAGATTCTGTTGTCTGATGAACCTCAATTCCAAGCGTCATGTTTGAAGAAAACCAGGTTCTGCTCATCACCTGCAGAGTACCATCCCAAAAGTGAAGTGTGCTGGTAGGAGCCTCATGTTGTGGGGCTGTTTTTCAGTGGCAGGGACAGATGGACTCGTCAGAGTACAAGAAAAGCTCAATGCACCAAGAGATAGAATTAATTAAAAACCCAGTTCAGAGCATTTAGAAGGTGCTTTAACTAAGTACTGAGTTAAGGGTATAAATACTTTTGCAATGTACCTTTCAGTTTTTGGTTTTTTTTTAATCAAAAATATGAAGTTGTGACAATTCTGTTTTTGTCATGCATTGCATGGAGTGTAGATTGGTGTTGGGAACAAAGTAATTCAAAACAGTTTAACATAAGGCAGGAACATAAAACGTGAAAAAAAAATCTTGAAGTACACTGTATCTGGATATGCAAATAATCCGATTTTTGAGGACAGTCTGTACAGTTTGAAAAGAGAGTCAAAAAGAATGATTTGTTCACAAATAGGACATCACTTATTCTCTACTAAATTCCCACAAAGTTATTGTATGTCTTCAGAATAATTCTAACATTGAGAACAAGACACACAGACTTATTTACTTACTTGTTTAAGTTAACACTTTGATAATGGCATCCACTTTAAAACTTGAAAGCTACCCTCTTGTAAGTGCATCAAAATGTCTAAGGCTACGTTTACACTATTGCATCTTCGTTTTAGTGTAACCGTACCAAAATGATGTGGCAGCCCACATTTGTTCTGCGTATCTTTGACGACCTTGTAAACAGTGGCTTTATGCTCATTTGTTACGTCTATTTTCTGAGGCTCATTTACAGTATATTACAGTATTTCTATACCCTTAAGGAATAACAGTCAATTTTAGCCTGTATGGTCATGTGACATGCGTTTTCAGTTGTGTAGCGTAGATGGAGATCATTTCTAAAATGAAGTGAAAACGCCAGTGTAGACGAAGATTGTTTCCATTTTAAAACGCTGTTTCAAAATGAAAGCGCACTAGTGTAAACAGCCTAAATTTCTCTTTTCTTTGTTCCAAATAATAATGTCTTTTTTGATTGTCCCACAAATGTCCACAAACCTTATATTTAGTGCATTCTAAATATAATGTATGATAGTCAAACTATAATCTGTTTCTTTGTCAGGAGCTCTTATGGTCTGCACTCAAAGCTGGTGATATCGATATGGTTGTGTCAGATCATTCACCATGCACGCCTGACCTGAAGTGTTTAGACAGTGGCGATTTCACACAGGCATGGGGCGGGATCTCTTCTCTGCAGTTTGGTAGGCTGTCATTGTGCTAATATGCTCAGACATTCACATGATGACCAAAGTTCTTTGTGAAGTAAACAGTGGATGACCAACAGTTCAGCAACCAGACTAATGATTAACTTAAAAACTCATGTTCAGGGATCAAGACAGAGTTCCAGACTGGACCCTGCTTAAAAAATATCTACACTTATAGGAATAAAGTATATGAACTTTCATTTTGTGTGGATTTCTACCTCAAACTGGTCATTAATGGGATAGTTTACCCAAACCCATAAGGCCATTGTTCATCTTTTGAACACAAATTAAGATATTATTGATTAAATCAAAGAATTTTCTGACCCCGCAGAAGTGTAACTACCACATTCAAGACCCAGAGTGGTAGTAAGGACATCTATAAAATATAAAAATAAATGACTTTAAAGTCATAATTATTTTTTTCTCCTCCATGTCACGTTCACAAGAGTTCCACACATATGCAAAATTGTTGTTATTTTTGTTTTCTTTGCGCACAAAAGTATTTTGTAGCATGATAAAATTATGATTGAGCCACTAATCTCATATGGACTGTTTTATCGATGTCCTTACTACCTTTCTGGGCCTTAATTTGTGTTCAGAAGATGAACAAAAGTCTTGACATGAGGGTAAGTAATAAATGACAGAATTTTCATTTTTGGGTGAACTATCCCTTTAAATTTGACCTGAACAAAAGATCGGATAAAAGTCTGAAAAAACAAATTACACACAAACCAGGATGTTCCACAGACATTACAGCAACATTGTGAGCAGATCAAGCCAAAGCTGTTTTAAAAAGATTTAAAATGGCAGCACACCTTAACCTAACATTCGTGTTTTGAAGCTACTTTGCTGAATAAGGGCCTGGACTGCTAGCCATCATTGATGGAAAGGTCAAGTGTATCAGGACATTTTGCATGAATGAAAGACCATTTGTCTTCCAAGTGAAGCTCAACAGAAGTTGGGTGAAGCAACAAGACAACGACACAAAGTTTAGGCATAAATCAACAACAAAATGGGTTCAGCAGAAGAAAATAGGCCTTTGAATTGACGCAGAGTCCTGACCTCTATCACCTTCCAAATCTAAAGTTGAACTAAAACATTTCTTGTAAAGCTAAAAAAAGTTCATTTACTTTTTCCACCCTGAACTGTATATTTAAACTTAAATTGTGAATTGTTGGCTACTATTGTGACTTGGCTCAAATTAAATTTAATGGCCAATACATGATATTGTAAGTCAAATGATCGAGAGTGTTTGTCATGTATTTTGAGTAAGAAAAGACCTGAGATTGTTTCATATGGTGTTACTAAAATGTCATTCATCTTGTTTACCAACAGGTTTATCTTTGTTCTGGACATCAGCTTCTGAACGAGGGTTTTCATTTTTTGACGCAGTGAGACTTTTGTGTAAAGAGCCTGCTCAACTGTGTCGCCTTGACAACCAGAAAGGAAGTCTTATTCCAGGTCACGATGCAGACTTAGTCATTTGGGATCCAGAAAAAGAGTTTACGGTGAGAAAGACAGGGATTCACTCAAGGGGGCTGAGCTGAGATGCTCTAAACAACTGACAGCAAGACAGAACATGCTTGTTGCTAAAAATTCTGTCTTCCTTAATAGATACACTGAAAGCTTTTTGCCTGCCAGTGAATGCATGTCATTTCATTTCTTAGGTGAACGAAGACAACATACATCACAAAAACAAGGTAGGTTCAATTTTACTCAGTATAATTGTTAATGTATTGGTGAAGGGAATTATGTTCACTTTTTCTTTCATTTCAGCTAACGCCGTACCTTGGCCTTGCTCTGCGAGGAAGGGTGAAAGCCACTATAGTTCGAGGGAAGGTGGTTTACAGTCATGGATCCTTCAGTTCTCAGCCTCTAGGGAAGCATCTCTTTGTCCAGCACAACACATCGGCTGCTCTGTAAACTAAGCACATAAAGCACATTACATATCTCGCTTTATTCATCCCTCTTAGGATGTACAATGTAAAAATGCTATGTTGTGAATATTCAAAAATGCATTGGGTAAAACTTTGCTGGGTAACATTACAATCAAACATTAAATATTACTACTAATACATTTAAGTATTAAATTTCAGAACAAAAATTTACAGATAATGTACTCACCCCCTTGTCATCCAAGATGTTCATATCTTTCTTTCTTCAGTTGTATGCTTTTTGAGGAAAACACTTTTATGCTAAGAAATATATCTCCTGACAGTTCTCTCGTAAGTGGTTTCATTGTTGTCAGCATTAAGTCTGAGTATGATTCTTATCTTCAACAGTTTTGGTTTAACACTTACCTGTTGATCAAAACTTGCCTTAACCTAACACCAGAAATTTGTATTGAATTTTTTTTATGAACTTTCAGAAAGGTGTACTCATTTTTGCAACACAACATTTTATCACTTTGATAAGAAAATTGTATTTTCCTGAATAACTGTAACATTCTTCTTTGGTAACTGAACAAGCAGACTTGCTGGAATACTATATCTCTAAAGAACCCTAACATTTCTTCTAAGTAAAGAGTAATTGCTGAATTTGTTAAGTTTCAGAAGGGGTGTACTAATTTATGCTGTGCACTGTATTTACAGTTAGGTCCATACATATTTGGATACAGGCATAATTTTTATTATTTTAGCTGTTGACCAAAACATTCAAGTTACAGTTATATAATGAATATAGACTTAAAGTGCACACTCTTGACTTTATTTTTGAGGGTATTATCATTAAAAATGGAGGACATGTTAAGGAATTACAGCTCTTTAATATGTATACTCACCCCCTTTTTCAAGGGACCATAAGTATTTGAACAGTTGACTCAAAAGTTGTTTCATGGACAGTACTTTCATTTTTCTACTTCAATTAAGCAGCTAAAAGTCTAGAGTTGATACTAAGTGTGCCATTTGTATTTGGAAGCTTTTGCTCTGAACCCACATCAAGCAGACAAATGAGCTCTGCATGCACATGAAAAAGACATCTGTTAGGCTTCAAAAACAATAGAAATCCATCAGAGAGGTAGCAGGAACATTAGGAGTGGCCAAATCAGTTTGGTACATTCTGAGTAAAAAAAAAACGAACATACTGGTGAGCTCAGCAACATAAAAAGACCTGGATGTTCACAGATGACAACAGTGGTGGATAATTGGATGATCCTCTCCATGGTAAAGAAAAACCATTTCACAACATCCAGCCAAGTGAAGAACACTCTCCAGGAGGTAGGTGTGTTACTGTCAAAGTCTACAATCAAGAGAAGACTTCAAAAAAGCAAATACAAAGGGTTCACCAGAAGGTGCAAACAAGGCCAAATTAGACTTTGCCAATCTAAAAAAGCCAGAGCACTTCTGGAAAAGCATTCTTTGGATGAAATTAAGATCAACATGTACCGGAATTATGGGAAGAAAAAACATACAGCAAGCATACTGTGAAACATGGTGTAGCAGTGTGATGGCATGAACATGCACAGCTTCCAGTGGCACTGGGTTATTGGTGTTTAGTTAGGGTGACCAAATTTTAGTTTTCAAAAACAAGGACGGGAGGGGAAGGGGGGATTGGTGTCCTAGGTATCAAAATATGTCATTTCCATACCAAAACTACATATTTTACAGTCAACATTATGCAGATTGATCATAAACACAGCTAAAAAGCTTACTACCACAGTGGCCATCCTTTACTAAACAAATTCTACACAGGTATGTAAAATGTTTTAATGCAAGCATTTCAGTCAAATGGAATTTATGCAATATTTCAAACATCAAACTTTTAACCCACGGGAGTGAAACATGCAGATTTGGCAACCCTACATCCAGCATGAGCTGCATCCGAAGCGATTTAAATACTCTGCATATGGATAACGACTCTTTGATGGATGAAAATTATATTCAATATTAGAATGTTTGCGGGAGCGGGTTTAGAAAACAGTCCCACGCAAGGCTTTAATACAAAAACGAACAATGAATGGCGACTGTAGAAGGGAAAAGCTGAATTCTGGACATTTTGGGCGATTTAGGAATCCTGCCCGGATGCATTTTTTAAAGTCAAAAAGAGGACATGGCCGGGGAAAAGAGGACATATAGTCACCCTAGTTTAGTGATGATGTGACAAAAGACAGAAGCAGCCGGATTAATTCTGAAGTGTATAGGAATATACTCTCTGCCCAGATTCAGTCAAATGGGGCAAAGTTGAGTGGGCGGCGCTTCATAGTACAAATAGACGATGACCCAAAACATACAGCAAAAGCAACACAGGAGTTTTTGAAGGTAAAAAAGTAGAATATTCTGCAATGGCCAAGTCATCCTCCTGATTTGATTCTCCTGAAGATTCACTTGCTGAAGACAAAATTAAAGGCAGAAAGACCCACAAACAAACAACAACTGAAGTCAGCCGCAGTAAAGGCCTGGCAAAGCTTCACAAAGAAGGAAACCCAGTCTGAGTTCCAGACTTCAGGCAGTAAGTGCCTGCATGGGTTTCTCAACAAAATATTAAAAATTAAAATTTTTTAAATGCTTATATTTGTCCAATTACATTTGAGTCCTTGAAAATGATGGGACTGTGTGTAAAAGTGGTTTTAATTCCTAAGCATTTATGTTATATTGTTGTAATTAAAGCTTAAAGTCTGCACTTCCATTTCATCCAAATCTTTTCTAGTGGCATACAGAGCCAAAACAAGGCAAGTTCAAATACACAGTTAGTTAAACAGCTGCTGTCACTGCTCAGCTGCACTGTTCAGTATATCAGGTCTCAAAGTCAGTTGATTGGCCAACAGGTGAAAGGTTTGCTCACCGTTTACATGAGTTAACCATTGCTTCACTCTGTCAGTGTGCAGGCAGCATTATGTCCTCTCTGTCCGTTCTTCCACCGGAATGTCTGTTACAGCCTTTCCCTGTCCCCCAGCGACTTATGCTTGGACCAGGACCATCTAATGTGCCCGCAAGGATTGCAGCAGCCGGTGCACAGCCCATGCTGGGCCACCTGCATGCAGAAACTATTGAGGTAATAGTGTGTTTATTGCGTGCATGCTATAGGGACTACTGACTTTTTAGGTAACAATTTTCATAAAATATGAAACTTTACCATGTTGAATCATATTGGCTTAAAGCAATAACCCACCCAAATATTATAATTTATTCACCTGTACTTTGTTCAAAACCTGTATGACTTTCTCACTTATGAGGAACATAAGCAAAAATTTAGATTTTTGAAATTTTGAAAAAAATGTTAAACCCTTTAAACAACTGCAACATAAGTAAGTAAAATGTGACCCTGAACCACAGACCAGTCTTAAGTAGCACAGGTATATTTGTAGCAGTAGCCAAAAATATATTTTATGGGTCAAAATTATTGATTTCCATGTCAAATTAGGATTTTAAGTAAAGATCATGTTCCATGAAGATATTTAGCCAATTTTCTAATGTAAATATATCAAAACTTAACTTTTCATTAGTAATATGTATTGCTAAGAACTTCATTTGGATTTTCTCAATATTTTGATTTTTTTGCACCCTCAGTTTCCAGATTTTCAAAAAGTTGTATCTTGGCCTAATATTGTCCTATCATAACAAATATTAATACATTAATAGAAAGCTTATTTATTCAGCATTCAGATGATGTATAAATCTCAATTTCACATTTTTTGTGGTCACAAATGACTTGGATGTGGCTATTGACATATCCGTTGATGAAAATAAACTGTAAAGTATAATGTTTATAAGAGATTTAAAAAATAATAATAATAACATAAACCAGTAGTCCATGTTACATTAATAATCCTGTCATAATATCTATTAATGAAAATAATTAATAGTTTGCTCATTTTACTTTCAGATTATGAATCAGATCAAAAGTGGCATTCAGTATGCGTTTCAAACCCGAAACCGAGTGACCCTGGCTGTGAGTGGACCAGGTCATGCTGCTATGGAGTGTGCCATCTTTAACTCACTGGAGCCTGGAGAGAGCATTCTCATAGTCGTCAATGGCATATGGGGGGAAAGGGCGGCAGACATAGCTGAGAGGATAGGTACCCATTCTGCTTTTACTAAAAATCCTGGAACTAAGAGTTAAGGTGATTCTGAACATCATTACTTTATATATCAAACACTCTTCACCAGGTGCCAAGGTGAACACAATTGTAACCTCTCCTGGTGGGTATGTTGCAAATGAGGAAATTGAACAGGTACAATTTATGTTTCATTAACCATTTATGTATTTAATACATATGATCAATCACGTTTGTCTCATTTTATAGGCATTAGATAAATACAGGCCAGTGGTGTTCTTCCTCACACATGGAGAATCCTCTACAGGAGTCGTCCACCCTATTGACGGCATAGGTGACCTTTGCCACAAGTGAGTTTTGATTACCAGTATGCTTCAGATTAAGACTCTCTATTAAATTGGCATTCTGTGTCTTTTAGTCCATTTTTACTAACTTTGTGGTCATCTACACTCTACCATTCAGAATTTTTGAACATGAATGTTTTTTAAAACCTGCATTTATTTGATCCAAAATACAGCAACAACACAGTAATACTGTGAAAGTTTTGTACTATTTAAAATCACTACATTCCATTTGAATATATTTTAAAATGTAATTTATTCCTGGGATCAAAGCTTAAATTTTAGCATCATACTCCAGTCTTCAGTGTCACATGAAACTTCAGAAATCACTGTAATATGCTGATTTGCTATCATTATTATTATCAATATTTGAAATGACTGAGTAATTTTTTTAGGATTATCTGATTAATAGAAAGATCCAAAGATCAGCACTCATCTAATATAAAAAGCAATTATTTAGCAAGGATGCTTTAAGTTGATCAAAAGTGATGATAAAAACATAATAATATTTCAAAAGATTTCTATTTGGATAAATGCTGTTCTTATGGCCTTTCTATTCATCAAAGAAACCTGAAAAAAAATCCCAATTTATACTCTGCTGTTTTCAACATAATAATAATAATAACAATAATAATAATAATAATAAAAATAATAATAATAATAATAATGTTGAGCATTTTAATACATACATATATGTATGTATATATATATATATATATATATATATATACATATATGTGTGTATATATATATATATATATATATATTCAAATAGAAAACAGTTATTTATAAAATTTTAAATAGTTTTTGCTGTACTTTGGATCAAATAAATGCAGGCTTGGTCTTACTCAGACTTCTTTAAAAAAACATTGACTGGTAGTGTATATGATAAAGTACTCCTAGAAATTCTAAACACTAAAATACTAAAATAACATTGCAACTAACAAGCAGAAAATCAAGTTAGCAAATGCTTTTTATAATATATGTGTGTATAGATTTATATATTTTTGTTTGTTTGTTTTTTTACTCATTTCTGTTCTATCATTCAGGTACAACTGTTTATTTCTGGTTGATTCAGTAGCAGCACTGGGAGGTACTCCTATCTGTATGGATGAGCAAGGTATTGTCATGTTACATGCTCTGGCACTATAATCACTGCCTGGGGTCAGTGATTTAAAGGACTTATTATGCCCCGTTTTACAATATGTAATATAAGTCTCAGGTGTTCCCAGAATGTGTCTGTGAAGTTTCAGCTCAAAATACCCCACAGATAATTTATTATATCATTTTGAATAGGCCTATTTTAAGTGCAAGCAGAAACACGTGGTTTTCGTGCCTGTCTCTTTAAATGCAAATGAGCTGCTGCTCCCTGCCCCCTTTTCCATATTAGGGCTGTGCCTTCACAGTTCGAATCTCAGATACTCTATTTTGATTATCATGTTTTTCACACGGAAATCATGCGTTTTAAACCATATTAGTTTAAACTTCTGATATACGGTTTTCTGAGCGCACACACACAGAAAGCAGCTTTCACACGGTTACAGTACTAAGTTCTCTTTCTTGTTCAGAACAGTGAACTGCAGTCAGATGAGATGTTGTCAGGCCATATGTCAGTAAAAATGAATTTACCTGTCCTGTCAGCCGTTATACTGTGCTCATAGCGCATGCTCTTCCAAGTGCACGAGCAAATGTGATGGCGCATGTTGTATTATGCTATATTACATATACTATATTAAAGCGCTGTATCATATTCAAACCCAAATGAAACTATGGGAGTATGCAATGTCATAGTTATGTCGTCAGTTAAGACATGAAGTCACAAAAAAGGTGATTAAAGCTGCCTTAAAACTTTGCATGTAAGTATTTATTATTTATGAGTCTCATTTAAAGCAGATCCACATCAGGTTCAGCAGCGGCAGCTTTTAAATTAACAGCAGCCAAAATAGTTTAATAACCAGCTGCTGTTATGTCGGTTAATCAAAGAACAAAATTAAAAAGAGGAAATCAACAACTTCTGTAGCTTTATCTTTATTTAATTTAGAATTTGGTGTTTGATAACTTAAAGGCTATATTTTCTTGCTGAAGGGCACAGCTATGACATTTATTATAATGGATTTATGTGAAGATAGTTCCCTTAAATTAGAATTTTTTTTTTAAGTCTAACAAATGTAAAATTAATAGCTCTCAATTATACTGTAATGTTGAATGGCTATAGTCAATAATTAAATATTAGGGGGGAAAACATCAGCTGGTATCAGTGATATTTGCCTTCAGTCATTAAAAAATATGGCATTAAACAAATATTAAAAATATACTTTCTTTATGCTCTTTTTACATTAATTTGAAGATTGAGTGTGAAATTGTTGCAATATAAGTATAATTAAAAACTTTAATGTGAGGTTTAATTTCAGAAAAAAAAATGTGCTATTATTTATTTATTTTTTTAATCGACTGACAGCACTTGTTTTTTCACAAGCCTTCAGAGAAAGGCTTACCAAAAAAAAATTACTGGGTTGTTCTTTTCATGTTTTCTGGGTTGGTAGCATATACACATGAAAAAGTCAGATTTTCATGATATGTCACCTTTAAAATGTACATGTTGTATCTCTAGGTATTGACATTATGTATACTGGCTCTCAGAAGGTTTTAAATGCACCTCCAGGAACTGCACCAATCTCCTTCAGTGAGAGAGCATGGTGAGATAAACAGCGTCAAGACTGATTTTTTTTATTTTATTTATATTTTAAAATTGAATGCGTGACAAAAAATTCTCTTTTTTGGCAAAACAGCCAAAAAATATTTAACAGGAGGACAAAACCAATCTCTTATTTCTTGGATATGAACTGGTTGGCCAATTATTGGGGTTGTGATGACAAGCCTGTACGCGCGTAAGAACTGTTTTATCACAGTTAACAAGCACTGATGTGTTAAGTTAGAAAACAAAGCAGTCCAAGAATCAATCAGTGAAGTCAATTCTCAAAACTCTTGTCTGTGCAGTTATCACCACACTGGACCTGTAGCTTCTTTCTATGGGCTGCGTGAGAGTCTTGCCATCCTCGCAGAGACAGTGAGATCATATTCTGCACTTGAATACTCTGAGAAACATTAATGTTGTAAAAGGGGCATATGTTTAACATTTATTTTATTGTTATAGGGTCTTGAAAACTCATGGAAACGGCACAAAGAGGTTGCAGAATACTTCCATAAAGGCTTAGAAGAAATGGGCCTAAAACTGTTTGTGCAGGATAAGGTTAGCAGAAGAAGCCTCGAACATCACAACAGATCTTACATAGTCCATATCGAATGACTATAACTCATATTACCTTTTCTGAAAACATCTTGTGTCTTATAGAAAGCAAGACTGCCAACAGTAACCACAATAGTAGCTCCCCCAGGATATGACTGGCGGGAAATCACAGGGTATATTATGAAGACCTATAATATTGAAATCTCTGGAGGCCTTGGACCATCTGCTGGCATGGTGAGAAGCTATTGGTTTAGCTGACACACGTCAGGACAACAAGGCGTTCCCAGACATTGACATTGTGTGTTAAAGAGTGTTTCTCATATTATTTTTACAGGTTTTTCGTGTGGGGTTGATGGGATGCAACAGCAGCAAGGCCAATGTGGACAAGGTGTTGGAGGCCTTGGCTGATGCTCTAAAACACTGTCACAAGAGCAGAGTCTGACAGCATGACCAGTCATCAATAAGATGTCCAGCATTTTAACCCTATATCAGCGGTATTCAGTTATTTTTTGTGACATCCCTGGTTGAAAGTAGAAAAACGTTTGTGAACTCCTTAAACAAAATGAGAAACAGTATTATTAATTTAGCTGTCAATATTAGCAGTTATGTTACTTTCTATTATAAAACTGCTATGAAATAAACACGTTTTCTACATTTTTGCTGTTTATATAGTTTTTTCTTTAGTAATAATAATAGAAAAACTAAACCTCTTAAGTATGCATTTTTAAAGAAGTCTCTTGTGCTCACAAAGCTTTTTTAAGTGATTAAAAAACAAGAACATTACATTTTTAAATATTTTTACTTTTTACAATAATAGTTTTCTATTTGAATATATTATAAAATGTAATTTATTCAAAGCTGAATTTTTAGCATCATTATTTCAGTCACATAATCCTTTAGAAACTGTTCTAATATTCTAATTTGCAGCTCAAAAACATGTATTATTATTATTACTACTATTATTATTATTATTATTATGTTGAAAACAGCTGAGTCTAATTTTTTCAGGTTTCTTTGATGTATAGAATGTTCAAAAGACCAACATTTATCTAAATTAGAAATCTTTTGTAACATTATAAATGTCTTTAAAATCACTTTTGATCAATTTAAAGGTTAAGTCGGTATAGTTGCCCCCCTGCCGAGCTGTGTTGGACTGTAGGTTTGCAGGGGGAGCCGGGTAGAGTTGTAAATGACCGATGTGGCATAGTGCGTTGTGTGTAGTGGCAGGAGTGTGACAAGGTAACTGACAACAGGAGGGTGAGGTGGTTCTTCTCACCAACTAAATAAGCTTTTAATGGCAACCCTCCCCGACCATGCCCTTCGTTAGTAATGGTTGCTAATCAAACTCTTGCTATAAAACCATATTCATGAGGAGACAGAAATCAAATACATATTTAAAGTAATGAGGAAAATAAATGACCAAAGAATTCAAAATACATTCAATGACATTCAATGAAATGCAATAAACGTAGAGCTGAAACCAGTGATTCTTGTGTTGTCTTCATTTAAACACTTCAAAATAATGATTCAAAGCAAGATGTGATGCAGCATCCAAAGACTAAAGTGCATGACATAAACTTACAAATAAATCTTCCACGGACTGGACAGATGTGTGCTGTAGACCAATGATAGGCCAATTTTCAATGATATGGAAATCAGAGGAATAGAAATCAGCCCTGGGCCCACATGCACACATACGCAATACGCTTCTTATTGTTGTCTTTTCTGAGGTTACATGACTGTTAACAAGATGTTTTATTGACGGCATAGGCTACATGCCTGGAAATAATATTTAACGTTTTTAATTCATTATTTGTAGCGCGCCATTCACCCAATAATTGCAATAAGCGTTTTGTTTTTGACGTTCTAATCCCCACTCCATACCAGGTGGTGGCGGAAATGCACGGGTTGCTGTTTGCCAACCGCCAATAAACCCTAGAAGAAGAACAGAAAGGAAAAAGAAGAAAATACCGCGAAAGATAGCTCAGACTAGGAAAGATTTGCTAGCCACTGTCAGTATTTCCTCCTTGTTGTTCTGCCTTTTTAAATAGTGTTTTTAAGAGTCATGTCTTGCAGAAGAGGAGCTTTAATTGTTCTGGAGGGAGTAGACAGAGCCGGGAAAACTACGCAATGTCACAAACTTGTGCAGGCGTTACAGCAGAGCGGACGAGCTGCAGAAATGATGCGATTTCCAGGTGAAATTACTTCCCTGATCTTTTACTATCCCATGTAAATTATTTTGTGAAGCCTTACCTAGATGGACTCTGATTCTGAAATATTAAAATGATAGTGAAGCATGCTGTAGTGTCGTAAAAAACAAAACCAAAAAAGCGAGCAGTCTAACTTTACCTATACTAACGTTACACAAAAAGCTTAATGGAAAATAATAGTAACGTTAGACATAATTTTGCCTAAATTTTAATGACATGAAGCTATGATTTGGCAGCTCACTGGGTTTTGAGACCCAGCCACTGTTTGTATTTTAATTATGTACTAAGGGCTAAAGTACTAATGTTTTTTTCTTCTATATAACGTTACAGACAGAACTACTAAAATTGGTCAGCTGATCAGTTCATACCTGGAGAAGAAGAGTAATCTGGAGGATCATACTGTCCACCTGCTGTTTTCTGCAAATCGATGGGAAATGGTGTAGGTTAACACTCCAAAATGCAAATTTAGGCATTATCCAGTAAAGTGCATGAACAGGAATTGTTCATTAATTCATTCATTAAGTGGATCAATCAGTCGGTTTTCTTTCTTCAGGCCTTTGATTAAACAGAAGTTGGAACAGGGGATCAATCTAGTGGTGGACCGCTATGCATTTTCTGGAGTAGCTTTCACCAGTGCCAAGCCTGTGAGTGTTACTGTTAAGTTACTCCAATACAGTGAATTATTATTAAAGCTGCACTCCGTAACGTTTGTTTAAAATGTGCATAATAATAAGCGAGCACATCAAATCCATTTTCCAAACCGTGTTTTTGGCTTATCCTAAATCACTACGATACACCTATATTAAGTTTTTATATTTGGACCATTTTAGATTGGTTATGGTAGGGACGGCTGCGGAGTAGCCCAGTACGTGCGTGATTCGTCATAGACGTAAACAGAGAGAAGTAGTTCCGGCTACAATTTCCTCCGCAAGACGCACGCAGTTCTGTTTATTAACCGCCAGATGACAAAAGTTACGGACTACAGCTTATTAGTAAAAATGTATATTTTTATTCAGCAAAGATGCATTAAATTAGTCAAATGCGACAGTAAAGTTTCTTTTTTTCACTATGTATACGTTTAGGACTTCTCTTTGGAGTGGTGCATGAATCCAGATGTGGGACTTCCAAAACCAGACCTGGTGATGTTTTTAAAGCTCAATCCCAATATGGCAGCAAATCGTGGAGAATATGGAATTGAACGATATGAGACGAGCACTTTCCAACGCACAGTTAATCAAAGATTTGAAGAGCTCATGCAAGATTCCTCAGTCAACTGGAAGGTGGTTTATTTTGCAAACCTAACTGTTGTAAACTTACAGTATGGAACTACCTTCAAATTAGTTTAATCTTTTGTTTTTCTTTCTGCAGATAATTGATGCTGCAAGGACCATAGAAGAGGTGCACAAAGACATTAAGCTTTTGAGTGAAGACATCATCAGTTTAGCCGAGAATCAGCCAGTTGGAGAGCTGTGGAGGTGAACGGATCACTGGCTCACTACATTTTTTACTATGTTCTTTCTGTCACTGTTAAATAGTACAGAAAGTACATAATTATTGTTTTAATTTTTTAATGATTAAATAAATATTCATAAAATAAACTTGTGTACAGAGATTTTAAACATCAAGACAAAATCATTCTTGTATAATTACACAAGCCATCCTACCCGATCTGCAAATGCCCAACCTTCCTTGGTTGTCATTTACAACTTCATACAGGTCCAAAATTTCACCAACTTTCATTGGTTGAGAGTAAATGCTAAATCAAATCTGATTAGCAGGTCTCTTGACCAGAACCATACAATGTGTTATGGCAAACCTGTGTTTTAAGTTAAGGGGGTAAAAAGGCACCATATCACTTAAAAATCAATGTATAGTGTTAAGACTCAATATGGATACACATAAATGCGACTAAGTACATACATACTGATGATCCTGAGTGCCTGTGACCATGACACTTGACCTCGGCTCACTCAGGGTGACACAGAGCAGTCAGCGTAGCTGTTTTAGAAGAAAGCTGTGTGTTTGACGCAGGTGACTATGCCACAGTGGCTTTGGACGTCAATGGTATTCTTCTCATTCCTCTGAGGAGGCTCTACCACAGAATTTTGAAAGTCTAGCAAATGCAACCATTTTTCACAAAGACAAGATTTCAAATTCTTCATCCTCAGAATCAAAGAAGCGCTCAAGCCGGTCTGAATCCGAGAAGTCTGTTGAAAGAAAAATAAAAAAGTAGTGGTTTCCATTTATAAATGTAACTTTCTTAGAATTCTGGATCTGGGTCATTGTTCATTTGTTCATACAATGGTTGAAAAATAACTTTAAATACCTATAAATCATACATTTGCTTGTATTCTGTAGGTTAAACAATTTGTGCACTGTTAAGTTACATTTTTGTTTAAAAATACATATTTAATTGAGTTTGAGTTTGCATTTGTAACAAAATATGCATGTTCCAACCCTACCTCAGAGAGGTATCATGGAATGTAATTGCAACAATATAACATTTTTAACAAATAAAGTGGTTATACTGTGAATATAGATTTTATTTAACATGTACAATTTGATTATTTTTAAAAATAGATATTTTGTCATATCTAAGAAAATTTGTCCCCCAAATGCATGTCTGTGGCGTTACAACAGTGGTTGTCACCCTTTTAAGAAAAGGGGGAATCTATTTGGACTACTTTCTGTGTGTAAAGGTCATTGTAGTTGCTGGTTGATCTGAGGGGTGCATGTTGAGTACATTCTTATTCATTTTCTTAAAGTTAGCTAAATTTCTGACAATTTCATGTGTCACACTTTATTAGTGTCTGTGGTGTTATGCTGAAAACTTGCAGATCTCATATTTTAATCAAAACTTGGAGAGAGAGAAAAAAAACAAAAAAATACTAATATTTCCAAAATGTCCCCTAATCTTGAAATCATCACAATGGCAGCATCCATTTTAGAAAAGTCTGGATGTAGGCTAATTTGTCTGTGGTGTTACTGTCTGTACTGTTGTAACCATATACATAAATCATAATTATTTAAAAATCTAAATTAAGCTTCTATTTTAATGGATATAGCATACTAAAATAATTTTAAATGCATAGCATTACATTTTATTACAAAAAAGACAAAACATGCATTTTTTTTTTTTTTTTTTACAAATTCTGCCTCTTATTTGCCACCCCAACTGAAGAATGACCCATCTATGAAAATGCAGTATAAGAGATTACCTGGAGTGAGATTAAGTACATCTGCGGTAATTAGATGAGATGGCTGACTGTCTACCAATTCAAACATAGGAAGACCTCTACAGCTGGAAACCTGTACAAGGGGAAAACAACAGCAAAGAGTTAACCAGAGGTATAAACATGAACTGAGGCTAGAAAAATGTTAAAGTAATTAATGGCTAAGTACCTTACGAATCTGTGCACACCAGTCATCAAAATCATCCTCTGTTTGACAGAAGAAGCCCTGATGGACAGAATTCAGCATAGATAATACTGTTACTCAAAATAAATCACATTTTGCTGGGGTTTTTTGGACAATAATTGAATTGCGTCTATTTGGAACTATGTGGTAGTTCCGTTGCAATCTATACATGGTCAGAAAGCTCTCAAATTTCATCAAAAATATCTTCATTTGTGTTCCGAAGATGAACAAAGGTTTTAAGGGTTTGGAACGACATGAGGGTGAACTATCTTCTACATTAAGCTCTACTTACAGCAGCAATGGAGGGGTCAAGCTCACAGATGTGCATTCGGCAGGGTGGGTGCTGGCAGTGGTAGGAGTCGTCTGGGAACTGGCCGTCCTCATTTGGGTCCACAGCTGGCTGAGTGGTATGGGGGTCTAGATAAATGAGCTCATCACCTGCAGGGTGTATCAATAAGAAAAGATAACGTATGGGTTGTACAGTCTTTCAGCATGCAATGTTTTTGGTTTTAAGAATATGTCACACTGCTTCTACATGTCATCTACTTAAAGGGAACCAAAGACTTGTATGGCTTAATATAACAAATGATGTCTCGTAATAAAAAATGCAGTAGAAAACCAATGAAAGATTTACGTTATTTAAAAAATCCACATTGTTTAATACATATGTTGGACTATGAGGGGTGCCATTATTTTGATTACGTTAAATGGTTGCACTCTGTAAGGTACTGGCACTATCTGTTGCTATTTTTACTGCAACACAACTCGGAATAAGCAACGTGGAAAATAAAATAGTGATATGACACCACATTGTGCGGCTTTTAGTTGTAATTTTCAGTCAAAGGTCAACAAGAGAAGCAATATAAGGCTTCACTGCTTTCCTAGCGATAAGAAGATGAGAAAAGAATGAGAAGATGCCTGTGGGTGAATAAAACTTCCTAAACACCCATGTCTTTGTTCTCTCAACCTTAGCCTTGATGCCTTTGAGGCTTTTTTTAGTAGACCACAGGTAGCTAATGCTTGTCATTAAGCCACAGCCACTGAAGGAGTTTTTGAGCATGGATTTCACACGATATCCTGGGGCGTTTAGACTCCTTGTGGGGAAAATCGAAGATACAGCATTTGGTTTAAGCCTCTGCTTAGATCCATCACCACCTATAAGCTCTTTCACTAACTGTGGTCATCATCAGTATTTTATTTTCCGAGTTGTGTTGCAGTACAACAGCAACAGTGCCAGTAGCTCACCAAGTACAACCATTTTACTTAATCAAAATAAAGGCCAAAATAGTCCAAAATTGTTTTACAAATTTTGTAAATATTTAATGGGTTTTCTATTACATGCAGTTGAAGCCAAAAGTTTCCATACATCTTGCAGAGTCTGCAATAAGAGGGATCATACAAAATGCATGTTATTTTTTATTTTGTACTGACATGAATAAAATATTTCATATAAAAGATGTTTACATATAGTCCACAAACGAAAATAATAGTTTTATAAATTTATAAAAATGACCCTGTTCAAAAGTTTACATATGCTTGATTCTTAATACTGTGTTGTTACCTGAATGATCCACAGCTGTTTTTTTTTTTTTTAGTAACAGTTGTTAATGAGTCCCTTGTTTTCCATATACAGTTAAACTGCCCGCTGTTCTTGAAAAAAAAAAAACTTCAGGTTCCACAAATTCATTGGTTTTTCAGAATTTTTGTGTATTACAAAAGGTTCAAATGCTCACTGATGCTCCAGAAGGAAAAACAATGCATTAAGGGTTGCACCAGGGGTGTAAACTTTTGAACAGAATGAAGATGTGTAAAAAAAAAAAATTTATTTGCATAAATATCAGATTTTTTTTTTTAGTACTGCCCTACAGAAGATCCTTACATGTTTCCCAGAAAACAAAATAAGTTACATTTACCCTGATCTTCAAATTCAAAAAGTTTAATGCATCTCAAAATCATACAGTCTTTGTTGAAAAGGGTTCAAATAAGCAAAAGATGCTGAAAAAACAAGGAATTTTTTGGAAAGACAGCAGAAAGTTTAACTGTTCAGGACAAACAGCTGTTCTCTAGTGGACTACATGTAAACATCTTTTATGTGAAATATCTTATTTAGGTCAGTACTAAATAAAAATAAAATGTATTTTGTATGATCCTTCCTATTTTGGTAAAATAATTAACATTTTGCAGATTCTGCAAGGTGTTTGTAAACTTTTGACTTCATTTACATTATGTTAAGCCATACAAGTCTTAATACCCAAGGTTCCCTTTAATTCAACTAGCTTCTACCAAGTAAATTGGCAACTTTGTGACAAAATCCCACAGATATTGATTGGGCACACAATATTTGGTTTTGCCAATAACAAATATAGAGTGTCATCTAAGATGAGACAGGTAAAGAATTTTGGGTTGTGATCCACTATTTGAAAACTGACTTACCTACGAAGCCAATGAAGTAGTGAGCGCTGTTTGGCTTTCCACCTATTACGCCTAAAGACTGAGGCATCATGAAACATTGCTGTGGATATGACATGAGAATAAAGTCCAACTCTTGGCAAACTTGAATATTTGATCATTAAAGTGACAAACTGTCTGATCTTAACAGATAGACGTTGAGTGCTTTATCTATTCATACAATGGATAATGATATAGATTTACCTTGAGTGGTTCAATATAGGCTTCATTGATGTCACTGAGGCCCAGTCTTAGTGGAATCAGCAGAACAAGGGGTTTCCACAGAGCAGTCTCCTCTTCTGCCAAAGCACAAGCCCCCTCCAGATCGCCATTCATTTCCCGAGGCTCTTCAGAAACAGCACATGCACCCCTGTCGAAATCCAGCCATGGCATACACAACCTCTCTACAGACAGCCAGGAAAGAAAAAAAAACATTAGGTCATTTACAAAAACTATACATTTTCACAATTTATTGTCTCTAAATATATTATATCTTAAGACACTTTTGCCCAGCTATAACTAAGCTACATCAGATTTTGCATATTCAAGCTACAGTCCCCATCTGAGGCAAGTACACATGACACAATATGTAATTGAATATTTGAAGGATTTAATACACTCTGCACATCACCTTTGTCTTTTGAAACAAGCACACAATGTCAAGCTGACATATTACATTAACTACATCGGACTTTGCAAAATACTGAAATGATTTTCGTTCAGTTAACAAATTATTGTTTTGTTTCTAAAATAACACAAAGTAGAATCCACTGATAATTATATCCACTGAGCAACGTTTGAGGATTTTTGCAGGGGTTACAAATAGCAAAATGTCACTTGAGAATGACAAAGACATCGGGTAGATATTTTCTACCTCTAACTCGCCTATGTAATTTGATGTGCTTTTTAGCAGCAAGTACTGGCAATCTCCTTAGGACTGATGAATGCTGCATAACACCTGGAGATTTTGGATGAAAACCTACTCCCTTTTGCCAGAAACTGTAAACTGAGGACATTTTTGTAGGACAACAACCCAAAGCACACTGCCAGAGTAACACTGAAGTTGCTTAAAATGAAGAAATTGATGCCCTTGAGTGGCTTAGTCAGAGTCTTGACCTCAATCTCATTGTACATCTCTGAAAGAATTAACTGCTTTGCTTTTAGTGGTTTTGCAAAGAGGAATGTGCTTATACTGTTCCATCACATTGCAAAATTAAGTTTAGAGTTGTATTGTCACTGAATGTGGTTCAACCAAGTACTAAAAAGCACATTTTCACGATGGAATTAAAGATTTTAAAAAAAGGTAATTGCAACTTTTTATCTCACTCTTCAGCCCCCCCCCCACAAATTCAAGTTTATTCTGACTTTCTTTCTCAGACAAATGTGATATAAACTCACAATTGCGAGTTGCAGAATTGTGAGATATGAGCTTACAATTCTGACTTTCTTTCTCGAGTTTGTGTGACATAAACTCGCAATTTCGAGTTATAAAGTTCAATTTTGAGGGAAAATTGAAACTGCAAGTTTATATCTCACAATTCTTACTTTATAACTCACAATTTTGTGTTATAAAGTCAGAATTGCAAGATAAAAACTAGCAATTCTGAGAAAAAGTCTGAACGGCAGGTTTATGTCTTACAAACTTAAGATTTTATAACTTGCAAATGCAAGTTTATATCTTACAATTCTAAGAAAAAGTCAGAACTGCAAGTTTATATCTTACATATCTGACTCTCTAACTTGCAAATGCAAGTTCATATCACAATTTTGAGAAAAAAAAAGTACAAAAAAAAAAAAAAACAACGCACATTTAAAAATCACACAATTTTGAGAAAAAAAGTCAGAATTGCAAGTATATCTCACAAATCTGACTTTATAACTCACAAATGCTAGTTTATATCTCAATTTTGAGAAAAAAGTCAGAATTGCGAGTTTATAACTTACATATCTGACTTTCTAATTGCAAACGCAAGTTTATAATCACAATTTTGAGGAAAAAAAATCTAAATTGCAAACTTATATCTCACAATTCTGACAATGCAAATGCAAGTTTACATAGCATTTCTGAGGTAAAAAAAAAAAAGTCAGAAAATTGCAAGAAAAAAAGTCAGAATTGTGAATTAAAAGTTTACTTTTTTTTATTCAGTAGCGGAAAAATGCTTCAATAGAAAGGGAATAAATATTTGCTGATTTATTCAAATTATTTATTTATTCAAATTCAAGTTATTTACTTTTATGTTCCCATGAAACAAAGAAAGTCATACAGGTTTGGAATGACATGAAGGTGAGTAAATAATGACAAAATTAATTTTTGACTGTCCCTGTAAATATACTGGCTAACTATGCTTTTGACTACAAATAACAGTATAATCAGCTCAAATCCATTCCCAGAATTCTACAAATTCCCCTCTAAATTAGTGCAGAAAAAGCAAAAGCAAATGTCTGCAGATTCCATCTAGGGCTTCTAAAAGGGATAGTTCACCCAAAAATGAAAATTCTGTGATTGCTCACCCTTATGTCATTCCAAACCTGTACAATCTTCAGAACACAAATCAAGATATTTTTGTATCGTAACGTGACATTTTCAAGACCCAGAAATGTAGTAAGGACATCGTTAAAATAGTCCATGTGACGACAGTGGTTCAACCTTCATTTTATAAAGAGAACGAGAATAATTTTTGTGCGCGAAGAAAACTAAAATAATTACTTTATTTAACAATTCTTTTCAAGACATTATATGAATAAGAACTCACTGATTTCCTCTATGACCACAGTATTGTCCATAGCTACATGAACTGCCAGTCGGCTCCAGGAGTCAAAAACTGCCAGTTTCCTAGATGGGCACAAAGTTTATATTTTTATGCAAAAACAATAAAGTAAAAGTAGTTATTTTTTCATGTTACTGAGCTTTAATAACGTTTTCCAGTTGTTACTAAAATTACAAAAAGCAATGGATGATTATTTAAATAATAATTATTATTTATTAATAATTAATTTGACTTGGCCAACTTACTTGAGTACCTGTGCCACTGTATTTGGACCATACCACTGCCCTATAGACTTGCCCTCACCAACACCCATTTGAGCTGAAGAAAACAACAAGCAATGTCAATACAGTAACTTCATCAAAAATCAAAAGAGTAACTTTAACACTATTCCTATAATAGGCAGCAGGTAGAGAAGTAGTACCTATTTGATGGATGGAATAATAGCTGTCCTTCTTGTCAATGAAGGCATTGAGAATGCTGATATATTCTGCTCTCTGCCGCTGACCTGGACTCCACCTCCAGTCTAATAAAAAAATACAACCATCTCAGACAACAGCAGATGCCATAATCACCAACCTCATTACACAGGTTTGCGGTAGTCTTACCTCTACCTAGATGCCTACAGATCAAGGCCTGCCCAAGAATCATCTGTCCACATCGAAGCATGCAGCCCCAGCCGGTGTCTGAAGTGGGCCCTGTGCCACCTGCAACATCACATCCGTTAATAAACCATCTGTAAAACCAAACAGACTATCCGGATGAATAATTAAATACATTTCTAAAGCAGTAAGATCAAGATTGATGACTCTCTCACCAATTGGCTGGAAGTTCTTTCTGTACGTGAGCCATAAACGCGAGGTGACGTCTGCCAGAATCTCATCCTTCTCTGGGACACAAATCATGATCACATCACGAAACAAGAGCTAAAACCAACAGCACAAAACCTATAATGTCTCCCACTTCATTACCTGTTAGAGCGCTGAACTGCTGTCCTAAAATCCAGACAGGCTCTGAGGTCTCTGGGAAATCTTCGATCTCTCCAAAGCGCAATGAGTCGTATGTGAGAGTAGCTGTTGAAAGAAAAGCCAAAGACCAACTGGAAGTTCAATAACTTGCAGACCAAGAGAATCATTAAAAAGAGCTTTTGAGCAAGTAAAAACAAAGACAACAGTTTGGACATTTTTTACACTTTTTTTTTTAGTAGGCTTAACCATCCATCCATCTATCATTAACTAAACTTTTTACATTTTTCTAACAAAATGCACGTGTCCAATGCAATTAAATAATATATAGTTTCATGCTATAAAGCATTTATTTCTGTTAAGCTTACTCATGTATTAATTTTTACATTTGCATTTTACTTTTTTTATTACGAACTAGTATGAATTAATAATGACTAATACTATATTTATAAATAAACTTTAACCTAGATTAATAATAATTTAATGTTGATACCTAATTCAGAAACTAATATTAACAAACTGGACGTTATTTTAAAGTGTTACCTGATGTTTTCAACAATTTTACTGCCTTTATACCGCGGTATCCGTTACTTCACGGTGTCCCACAAGTTTAACTCTTTTTAAAACGGCTACAAAATTGTTGATTCTAAAGGATGTCATGCACCAAAGAGTTAAAGACATGACACAGTGTGTAAAAGTCCCTAACCTATAGGTTACCGGCAAACAGAAATTAATAACAAACGACATAAGCATTTACAGCTGAACGGTATCTGGAACGCTCTTGTGATGTCCAAAAATGCTCAAGGTAGGCAGCTGACTAGAGTCTAAAACACAGCCTAACAGTTTTCACGGGTGGCAGTAGCATTTTGGTGCAATGACATCTAGAAGACTGTGTCCATCCCTCATCTGACAGCAGACTGTTCTGTTTTACTGTCCAGTTGGCAGCAGTTGGGACATCTATGTACCATATTTAACGACAAATTCCCAAACTGTAGAGGCCGTCTCTCCAATAACAGGCGCGTACTTGGTTGACGACAGAAGAATTTTGCTTTTTAACAATTTCATGACATCTGGACAGATGAGCGAAATGTAAAGGAATTGTTTTCCTGCGGTTTTCTTACCTGCATCCATCCCGACAGTGATTCAGCCTATCTTGTTTGTTGAGTGTTCCTTACATGGCATTGACCAATAGCAAATCACTTCCGCCTTGGTCAGCATGCGTCATTTCGGCGACAGCCAATCAAATAATTTGAATACATTTGGTTATCTTTTTGACCAATAGAAATTCTCCAAAGGCGGGACACGTTTTCCTCTTAGGGAAGTGGATGTAAACAAGCTAGAGTAACAGTTAATTGAGCAATCCTACGATAAATAACGTTAGAGAGGAATGTGAATGTAGTGCTACATAAATGTACTTACTGCATATTCTGGTTAGAAATGTTTCGTGTCCAAGATATTTACTATCAAACGTCGGGAACGGCGTAAACAGCTTTGATAGTGTATGATTTGTCTAAACATGCTGTTTCTGACATGTTCGGACATGTATGTTAGTCACGTTGTTGTTGTTGTTGTGTATAAACTACAGGTATAACGTAAGTCAAATAACTACTACATGCAGTTTTAATATCCCAGCCATGTGCTGTGCCCTAGTCTTTAAATAAACTGCTTGTAATACGATATTTATTTATCATTCCTTCTTTCCAAATTCTGTCGACAGATTGAACAATCCACTTTATTTGTCCTTAATTGTTTACATTGATATTACGCATCATCTGTGCAGCAGAACAAGTATGTGACAGGACGCGGACTCGTCACCCTTGTGCACGTGTGTGTTCATTTAAGGACAAAAACAATATACTCAGTTATATATATATATATATATATATATATTCAGGGGTTGGACAGTGAAACTGAAACACTGGCCAATATAGTAGTGTTGGAGGTTTCATGGCATAGGTTTCAGCCTGGTGGAATATCTTCACTTATTGCACATTCCACCAGAAACAGTAAAGTGTGAAGGTTGACTATGTGCACCCAATGGTTCAGACATTGTAGGTGGTGCCATGTATAAGGATGATAATGCACTAATACACACAGCAAGACTGGTGACAGAGAGGTTTGATGAACATGAAAGTAAAGTTGAACATCTCCCATGGCCTGCACAGTCACCAGATCTGAATATCATTGAGGCACTTTGGGATGTTTTGGAGGAGCGAGTCAGCAAACGTTTTCATACACCAGAATCACATAGTGATCTGGCCACTGTTCTATAAAAGGAATGGCTAAAAATCCCTCTGGCTACTGTGCATGACATGTATTTGTCAATCCCAAAATGAAATGATGCTGTATTGGCCACAAGAGGCGGCCCAACATCGTACTAACTGTGGTCTAAAACCAAGTGTTTCAGTTTCTTTGTCCAACCCCTTTATGTATATAATATATATATATATATATATATATATATATATATATAATTGGTTTTTTTTTGTTGTTTTTTTTTTGTTTGTTTGTTTTTTTTGTTTTTGTTTTGCCCAAATAGGTTTAAAGATACCATGGCATTTTAGTGGCACGTAAAATAATAATAATAATATGATTACAAAATTAACTTAATTGACTTAATTCTCAAAATATTTCGCCTTTATACTTGTAATTTTGATATTATTCTCAAAATGCACTGCCAGTCAAAAGTTTTTGAACAGTAAGATTTATGTTTTTAAAGAAGTCTCTTCTGCTCACCAATACTTTGTGTATTTGATCCAAAATTCAGCAAAAGCAGTAATATTGTGAAATAATTTTTACTATTTCAAATAACTGCTTTCGATTTTATTATATTTTAAAATGGAATCTTTACTTTTTTTTGTAAGTTTTCAGCATCATTATTTGTGTCACGTGATGCTTCAGAAATTATGTATTATTATTATTATTATTATTATTATTATTATTATTATTATCAATATTTAAAACAGTTGAGTAAATTTTAAGAAATGATTCTTTGATTAATAAAAAGATCCAAAGATCAGCATTTATCTGAAATAAAAAACTTTTGTAACACTCTTCCATTCAAAAGCTTGAAGTCAGTTTATTTAATTTGGGGAAATGAAATAATCATTTTGGGGAAATGAATTATAGGAATTAATACTTTTATTTAGCAAAAGTGATGTTACAGAAGATTTTTATTTGAGATAAATGCTGTTCTTCTGAGCTTTCCATTTATCAAAGAAAACTGAAAAATTCTACTCAGCTGTTTTCAATATAATAATAATAATAATAATAATAATAATAATAATAGTAGTAAAAATAATAATAAATGTTTTTGCGCAACAAATCAGATATTCAAATAGAAAAGTGTTATTTTACATAGCAAAATTAACTAATTTTGACTTCGACATTCTCAAAATATTTAGACTTTATTCTCAAAATATTACTTTAATCTCGTAATCTTACATTTTTTTTTTACAAAAAATAACAAAAACAATAGTTTTACAATATACACACAGACAATAACAGATGACACTGATCAACATTTATAAATTACAAAAAGGAAAACATAACACGTGACAGATTCATTTTTTAAATAAAGAACCATAGAAAGTAATACATCACTTAAATATCCTTATCACAACACTTGTCTTGTAAGATAACCTTAAATCAAAATATCAAATCACCTGTAGTTCCATTTAAAACCACTAGGTGTCAGTGAGTTGTCGCAAATTGGAAATAATTACGAAGAAAGTCGAATTCTACAGACAGTCAAGTTGACAGTTACTCAATCATTTTAAACAAAACATGCTCAGTCATATTCCGAAATATTTGCTCTGAACATTTCTCTTAATGAACACAGACGATCACATTCGTTCATTTCTGCCAATATCTATGGTAGTGTGTGCAAAACAGACTCGCTTCCATTACTATGCTTTGTTTGTCCTCAAAAAGCCATTCATTTCTGTGTTTTCAAAGTTTCTTTGTCTGATTATGGGTAAATGAAACCACATGTTGAGAGGGATCACCATGGTAACAATATCACTAAACTATGTTATCTGATCTAAACTGCATCCTCCCACTCGCTTTCCACCAATTACACTAATGTCTTATACTAATGTTGTGTCGAATTATCCGCATGAAGGCTACATTATCACGTTAATGGTTTTTCCAACCCTAAGGACAGCAGAGTAAATACATTTTTGAAAAAAGTATATTTTTATTTAGCATACATTCAGTGTAGCATACACAACAATGTGTAGTTTTACCACAGAACTATTTTTTATAAACTGAACTATACAAGAGAACACAATAATGAAACAAACAATTATAAGACGCCAAGTATGAAGTATAGTGATGGTCCCATGATATCTTACAATTGTTCAAGGTGGCACCAACAACACCAAATATTAGATTGGGGGAAATAAAATTAAATTACAAAAGGAGAGAGAGAACACTATGAAATACTAATTGACATTTTTTGTGTTTTTACTCTCCCACAGTCATTTTCATACAGTAGTTTGGAGTTTTTCCTTGGGAAATACAAGAATGTAATCCTGGTATTGATCTCCATTTAGCGCAGATTTGTTTTCTCACAAACCCCTAGTCATTTTTCACTGCGTTGTGGATATGTGAAGCTTGATTGTTAATAAACTGCATCTGGAGACCATCCAATTCACTTGAGACAGTGAAAAATGTAATAATAATCAGAGAAACTTTCTGATAAGACAAGACAATGAACATTGTATTTCACATGCAAACACAAAAGGTAGCTTCCTCTTGCCCATGGTATTTTGCATATCAACATTAGGTTCAATAAAACTGGTAACAGCATGGAATGCCTAGAGTGCAAGAGGCCGGGTTAAACACAAAGCCTTAAAGATAACGGTTCATCTTGGAGCGCAAGAATATCCTTTGCAGGAAAAGTGCAAACTTCGTGCAAGTGTAAACACATCAAGAGCAGTGAAAGGCTGAAGCAGTGACTAGAAACCCCTTCTGCTAGTTTTGGAAGAGTCCAGCTGTCCGTCACTTGTTTGCGCTGCTCTTTATTTTTCTCTCAGCAGGTAGAAGACCACAGCCTTGAGGTAGTGACCGCAGGCACAGGCAGCTGCCACCAGCCAATGAGAACGGAAACTGGGGTCTGTATTGACCACACACTTTGTGATGTCCGCCTGTAGGAGAACAGAGAAGATATTTAAATACCAATTTTAGATATGGAGTTTGGACTAAATTTCTTACACAAGTTTTTTTTTTTCTTTCTGAGCAATCATCTTGCAATAACAAAAGGAAAAGGAACTGCAGTTCGCACTCAAGTATGTGCCTTTTAAGCCAAAGCCAACATTCAGTGGTCTAAACATGTTAGATTTTAGCATACAGCTTTACCAGGTTGGACAAATGTTATAAAAGTTCCAAAATAGCTTAATTTAAAAGTATTCAAAAGTATAGATAGTTTGGATCTGAGACTCACTTTTGTAAGAAGCAAATTTACCCAAACGAGATAATATATTATGCTCACCAAGGCATGATCAAAAATACAGTAAAAACAGAAATATTATTACAATTTAAAATAATTGTTTTTAATTTAAAATGTCATTTAAAATTTTTATTTATTTCTGTGGAAAAGCTGATTATTCAGCAGCCTTTATTCCAGCTGACAGTGTTACATCATTCAGAAATCACTATAATATTTCTAAATATAATAAACATTTTTTATGACTATCAATGCTGAAAACTGTTGTGCTGCTAAATATTTTCGTGGAAACCATGATATATATATATATATATATATATATATAAACATTTTTTATGACTATCAATGCTGAAAACTGTTGTGCTGCTAAATATTTTCGTGGAAACCATGATATAGATATATATATATATATATATATATATATATATATATATATATATATATATATTTTTTTTTTTTTTTTTTTTTTTAGAAAGTTCAAAAGAAATATATTTGAAATACTTTTGTGACATTTTCTGTGACTCGTCACCCTTGTATACGTTTTCATTTTTATTAAAGCTAAAAAAAAAAAAACACTATAATTTCTTATCTAAAATCACTTGTGAAGTGTAAAATATTGTTTTCTATACCTTCCATTGATAAAATATGGTCAGAAAGTAACAAGTTTTTTTGTTTTTTTGCCCAATAAGTTTAACGATACAATAATGTTTTAGTGCTACATAAAAAAAAATAAATAAAAAAAAAATCATAATTTAAGATTACAAGATTAAAGTCTAATCTTTTAATTTAATCTTTAATTCTCAAAATACGCTACCAGTCAAAAGTATTTTTTTTTTGCGACATTATACATGTTTTTAATCTCACTTTTGATCATTAATTGCATCTGTGTGAAAGTTATCAAAAATAAATACATACATACATAAATAAAATGGGGAAAAAAAATAAAATAAAATAAAATAAAATAAAAGGTCTTACAGAGTTTTTCTGGCTAAACAGAAGCTGATTAAGAGCCCTATGAAATACGTTTTATTTTTCCCCAAGTTCTGTTTTTTTCAGTTTAATTTTTCTGTATTTTGTTTTGTTTTCTTTTTTAATTTTTATAGACTGTTTTAATGGTTAAACAAAATTGTATTAATCAAAAAGAATGTCTAATCAATTGAGATCATGACACAATTTAACAGCAATTTATTAAAGGTTTAACAAAAACTTCAATTTTAAGGCCCTATGATTATTTTTTCCCTCAAATTTAGTTTATTTTTACAAAATTCAGTTTTCCATTAAATTTTCTGAATTCCATTTTAATGGTTTCATTAAATTTTAATCAATCAAAAACATCTCTAAATAATACATTTATTAAAACTAATTTATTATATACATGTCTTTTTTTTTCCGAAATACTGTGTTTTGTATTTTCTGCTAAACAAATTCTGGTAAACATGCCTTAAAATAATGTTTTAATTTTCTTTAGTAGTAGTACTATCATTACATTAAGTAATATTTCTCCAGCAATATTTTTATTTTGACGGGTTGCTGTGAAGACAATCTGTGAAGTATGATATGACTATAGTTTTTCTTACAAGAAACTGGAAAATGCTCATAAAGTGACTCAGAGCAGTCTGGAAATGATGTTTTATGTACTCATATATTGATTAAACAGAGCGTGTGTCAGTATGTCTAGTAAAGAAACCGCATGACCTCGCCATTCATTCACACAGACACACAGGATTCACACTTAAATAATATTTTATGGCTTAATATTCACAGACACTAGTCCATGTTGCCTTTTAATTGAAGTGTCCTGAGCACTGACCTACTTTCAATTCGTCCAAAATCCGCTATAGCCTACGGTCAATTCCATTTTTATGACCGGATTCCGTGATTCTGTCGGTGTATCACAGATCATTTTTAAAGCCTGGCTGTAATTTAAGATGTAAAAGAGAAATTCTGATCAAGAGACAACTCAAAACAGGGAGAAAGTGAAGGCAGAGATGGGGACATCCCTTAATTAGGAATTTTAATTAAATCTTACTGTGATGTTTTGTGTATCTGTGTGTGAACAGGTCCTTCATTTAGTTCCCGCAGGGCAATCCCACAGAGCAAAACACGCAGAATGGCACGTAGACACGACAGCCCACATACTCACATCAACAACATGGAAAATACCATTCACCGCTCTCTGTTTTATACTACACAGACTTTCATTTAGAGCTCCTGATGATAAAGTCCTTGTTTTCAGGTTGAGCTCAGGCTGTGGGTGTGCCGTTTTGTACTAAAACAGCAGTTGCAAAATCAGGACACTCCCAAGAGGAAAACACCTTGAAAAATGTTGAGAATGATTTCACCCTGAAGCAAGCTACGACTTTCACTCACCCAATTAATCCTTACTTTTTTCCAAGATGTACCTCAACCAATAATTTAAAAGTTCATCCTTTCTAAGTACTAAATGCTTTTGTCATGAACTGTACCGTTATGGCTCCCTTTTCTTCCCTCTAGAGGGAGCCACCTCTCCACTGTGGACTTTACATAGACTCTGTAGAGACTCCATTTCCCATAACCCCTCTCTCATGCCCCGTTCGTCACCTCTCACCTCTAATCCCACTGTCACTTCCTGTATAAATAGAACGTCATTTCAGTACCACTTTGCGAAGTCATAACTAGCCCAGCTGTTATTTCCGAGCGTTTTCCTTTGTTCTGGTTTTCCTGGTTTTCTACCTCCGTTGTCTCCTGGTTTCCCGATCGTTCGCTTCCCGCCCTTTGACCCCCTTGCTTCGTCCATGGACCACGATTTACGGATTACCTGTTCTGCTCTCTCTCGCTCCTGTCTGACCTCCTGCCTGCCTGACCATATTCTAATAAAAGTCTGCATTTGGATCCGCACGCCTCCTGTCTCGTCTCTGGGGCTATTATTACAGCTTTCTTTGTCTTCTCACTTTTAAATAAGTGTTATAACAGAACATCAAACTTGTCTTCAGAGCTGGGTAGATTACTTAGGCTATAAACTGAAATCCGTTACTGATTTCAGATTACATGACAAAAATTGTAGTTAGTAACGTAATCTATTACATTACACATTTTGGGTAATATAATCAGATTACTTGGATTACTTTTATATTACTTTTGAAACTCATTTATCACATTGATTTAAATAGGATTATATTGTACGATAATGATGTAAAAATTCAAAGAGTAAAAAAAAAAAAAAAAAGTCCCATTTATTGTAATTTACAACATGAAGTGCATTAAACATTATATTACGTTAAGGTTTCCCAAACTAGGGTTCGTAAAGAAACTGCAGGGGATTTGTGAGTTTAATGAAAAGCTAATTAATTAATTCATAAAAATGTTAAATAAATCATTTTAAAACAAAGCCACTTGCAAGGGTATTTCTATTGTCTTTGTTTAAAATAATTAAAATAAAACACTTATTAAAAAAGATTAAATATTTTTATTTACCTGCATGCCATGTGACCATTTATCAACATCAAAGTAAAGTATGCACTTAAAGAATATTTTGGTGAAAAGGTTTTGGAATGCCTGCATTACATGTAAATAAGAAATAATGTGAATATATGCATTTTAATTTTTGAAAGACAAAAGCCTTCCAAATACGTGGTTAACACTTTAACTGTCACTCCCTTTTTTTAAACATAGACGTGAAAATGCACTATTCAAACTTTTATAATTCATGAATGAAAACATTTTGTAATATGAATTTGATGTACATTTTCCATAGTAATGCAATGTCTGATTTTAAAATGGTTTTCAAAAGGATGAATTTTGAGCTTTTAAATTTTTTACTGATATATAATTTCTTATGATTTCTAAAGCATTATAGGGAAAAAGGCAATTAAAAAGTCTTAGTGTGATAAAGGTCAGAACTCCTGTTTTGATGTAGATTTTTTGAGGTGCACTCTTGTCATAAATTCTTCTATTACTTTTGCTACATAATTTGTAACACAAAACAGTGGTCAAATATCTATTTAAGAGTCTTAGACCTTTCCAATGATATATAGTTTGTCATGATTAGATTAGGATTGATTTGTAATATGGTGACGTAAACTTAGATGTTAATGGGTTAAAAACCTACAGAGTGATAATTTAAATAATAATTTGATGCAATGTTGAAACTCTTCTTAAACCTGAAATGATTTTTGTAAATCCAGTGGTCAAATGCTGTGTTGCCACTTGACTAATGACTAGTGTAGGTGTGAATGTCCACAAAACTAGACTTTCTGAGTGTACATAATTGGTAGGCTATTTTAGAAAGAAACATTTAAAAGATGAAAAAGATAAATTAGGGAGAATCAATTAATTATGAATAGTTTATTGCTATTGTGCGAATTATATGCAGTCATGTAATCCATAAAAAGTAACTTTAGTTTGATTACGAGTATTTTAAAAATGTAACTTACTCTAATTACAAGTACTTCATTTTTGGATTCCAGATTACATCAGTTACTACCCCGCTCTGCTTGTCTTAGATAACCATGTTCTAAGGAAATATGAGAGACTCCTAAAAATAGTTCTCATATAACAACATTTTAACATCATTACTCACATTATTCATATTTTGCATATTTTACATAATTAAGATTTTTAAAAATGGACCATTTTAACAAAGTCCTTATTACGTTTCTGTGCCTTGACCATGGTAGGACCCTTGCGGTCTCGTATTTCATCTAAAATATTTTTATTTGTGTATCGAAGATGAACAAAGGTCTTATGTGTTTGGAATGACACAAGGGTGAGTAATTAAATGACAAAATTTTCATTTTTGTATGCACTTTCCCTTTAAAATTTTTGAGGTAAAATTTTTGCCTGTAGGAGTTGCATATGGGTCTGCTGTAAATGCAGGCAGCTTGTGATGACTCTGGCACAGTGCCATGTTGAATCTGCCTGAACAGAGACAGTCTAATGAGCACAGACACCACTGAAATGCCTTGCCAATACAGCCACACATACCAGCACAGCTCCTCATTCAACAGAATCGCTGAACTGTGCCGTCTTTCTAAAAGATTGATCAGATTCCCACCCGTATACAGCATGAACACAGCACGTTCTGTCTAAATACTGGACAAAGAAAGTCGTAGACGTGCATCGCAGAGCTAGTGCAAGATAAACACCTGTTGTTAAAAAGTAAATAAACGTTCGTCTGCTGCTTTAAATTCTCGTTTAGCAGGATTAATTCTGATTGGGTGTCAATGTTTTTATTGTTCATCAGCATGTTCTGAAAGTTTCTCCACGTTTCTCCATGCCTTTATCATTATAGCTGTTGTGTGGACTGTGGAAAGGAAGAAGGCTGTTCTTTCTGGGCCCCAGCTCAAATTTATAAACACAAAGTACTTTCATTGAAACTAAAAAGAGTGTCACCCAGGCATGAAGATTCTGTCATGATTTGTTGTTCCACACCTGTCTGACAATCTGTCTGCAGCTGAGGTATTTTTAAGAATGTTGGGAACCAGTTTTGGTGACAACACATTTTCATTTTGGGGATTTCAACAGCCATTAGTCCAGTCTTCAGTGTCAACTGATCCTTCAGAAATCATTCTAATATGATCTTAATTATTTATAAATTCCTTGGAGTCCATGGTAAGTGATGGTACATGAATGAGTTGTCTGATAAACATGAGCCAAATACAATGAACAATGGTGAATATGAACTGACTGCTGGGGCCAGTTGCATAAAAGGCTTAGACTAGTCTTAAAAGGTTAGTCAGCTATTTTTTCTTCATTAAGACTGGTCATATTTTTTTTAATTCAGTTACAGAAAAATGTAGATTAGTCTAAGTTGAATCCAAAAAAAATAAGACTGATTACCCTTTGGTTAACTGACAGTTGACACGGTCTTAGCACAGAGGTGAAGTTTATGCAGCTGGCCCCTGAATGCCATGTTATACCAATCAGAATCAAGTATTATGTTTGTTTGGGATGGAAGCACAATTAAAGCTTACATTAAAAAAAAAAAAAAAAAAAAAAAAAAAAAAAACTTTGTACAAATAAAAGATTAGTTCACTTCTAGAATAAAAATTTCCTGATAACTTGTTCACCCCCATGTCATCCAAAATGTTCATGTCTGTCTTTCTTTAGTCTAAAAGTAAGTAAAATTTTTGAGGAAAGCATTGCAGGATTTTTCTACACATAGCAGACTTCAATGGGAGGCTAAAAGTTAGGTTAAAAGTCCAAATTGCAGTTTCAATGCAGCTTCAAATGGCTCTACACAATCCCAACTGAGGAAAAGCTTGTCTTGTCTAGATTAACAATCTGCCATTTTCTAAAAAAAAATAATAAAAAAAATAATAAAAATATGCTTTTTAACCACAAATTCTCATCTTGCACTAGCTTGACATCACACATTACATAGTCACGTTGGAAAGTCATGTAGTCACACATGACGCAAGGCAAAAATACAGAGCGTTTACAAAGCGAAAGTGTTAAGAAAGTCAAATGTCCTTAGGTGACACAACGAGTTTTAGAGTTTTTTGGTCCTTTCTAAAACAATATTTGTGTCCACACCAGCAAACAAAATCACTAGTTTATTTTAAGCCCATATTCGTCTGCCGCACTTGAAAGTCATGTAGTCACCCGTGATGTAGGCAAAAATACAGAGTGTTTACAAAGCGAAAGTGTAAAGAAAGTCAAATGTCCTTAGGTGACACAACGAGTTTTAGAGTTGTTTGGTCCTTTCTAAAACAATATTTGTGTCCACACCAGCGAACAAAATCACCAGTTTATTTTAAGCCCATATTCATCTGCCGCTTTAAAGGGGAACTATTTTGCAAAATTCACTTTTGCATGGTGTTTGGACATAAATGTTTGTTGACAGTGTGTGTACACACCACCCTGTAGTGATAAAAATCCACCCACTCCCTTTTTTAATCCCCATGTCATAAACTGTTTCTCCCAATGACCCATTTTCAGCAGTGGTGCTAATGTGACATCACGTTAGCACCAATGTTGACAGACACTGCCGTTTTAACCAGTGTTGGGGTTAAAGTTACTTTTAAAAGTAATGCATTACAATATTGTGTTACTCCCTCAAAAAAGTAACTAATTACGTTAAAAAATATTTTCTTACTTAGATTTTTTGTCTTGTTTCCAGCCAAATTATCATCAAATTCTTAAATCAAGAAGGATTTTCTAGACAAGTAAAAATTATCCTCTTATTTTTTTTCTGAAAACAAAAATTCAAAATTAAATGTGTTTTTGCTTGAAACAAGCAAAATAATCTGTCAATGGGGTAAGCAAAATACTCTTGTTTTCTGTTTGAAATAAGATTTTTTTTTTGCTTATCCCTCTGGCAGATTATTTTGCTTGTTCTCACTTAAAACTCACTTAATTTTGACTTGTCTAGAAAATCCTTCTTGATTTAAGAATTGTTAGATATTTTGGCTGGAAATGACAAAAAATCTAAGCAAAAGTAAAAGTATTTTTGCAGTGTATGGTTGAACTGGATCAATAAAGGTCAGCTGCAAAGTTATTGGTTAATAAAATGGGATTAAATACATAAAGAAAACAAAAAGTAACTGGTGTTACTTTTTTGAAAAAGTAACTCAGATATTTTCTTGGGAATGAAAAAGTAATGCGTTACTTTACTAGTTACGTGAAAAAAGTAATATTATTACGTAACGTGTTTCTTGTAATGTGTTACCCCCAACACTGGTTTTAACATAGAACCACCCCCTGAGTGAGCTGACAAAGTCCGCCATTGCTGCACCATGTCTCCCAAGCATTTTAGGTTCTAGAAGCTCTGCCTTCACCTGAAAAGGGGGGCAGGAGCACAAGCTTATTTGCATTTAAAGGGACAAACACAAAAACAGTGTGTTTTGGCTGATAGCCTAAAAGTGGCAATTTCAACAAGCTATAAAAAATTCTCTGTAGGGTATTTTGAGGGTGCGGCAGGGAGTAAATTATCAGGATTTTTTTATTCTGGAAGTGAACTAATCCTTAAATTGTACAAGATTTATTGCTTACCCAGCCTCCTCTCCTCTTTAACCATGACACAAGGCTCTTGCGAACAAACTCGCCCATGCAGTCGACAATGGTGTGCACCATTGCTGGATGCCCATGGCGAACACAGTCCACAGCTAGAGCTCCGGCCACAGCATACAGAGAGACAATCTTCCCCCATGTTACACCTGTAGAGAGTCGATAGACACACATTTATTCATAAGACATTTAAAATACTACATTGCAAAATCATGTGCTGGTAAATCTCACTTGTGTTGCCCGTTTTAATCGATTTAATTATTGTTTAACCTAGGCAAAGAGCTAGTGTCCCATCTAATAAGTTAGCAGAGCCAAGAACTGCATATTAAGCGTAGTCAAATCACTTATTTTCACTGACAGCATACATTGTACAGGGTATGTGTGTACTTGTGGAAATGGTATGAAAATCATAACCAGATGAGTAATCGAAATACCTGACAATCAATCTTATTTCTTACAGAACATTATCAGTTATATAACTGCCAAACAAGCCGTCAGCTGGTGTGTCAGCAAGAATAAATACAGCAGAATAAATTCATGTTTGGCTTGTGACAATTCAATGTAGCATGTTCAGTTGCATTTAAGTGTATAATGACATCAGTGGTAGTTGAAAAGGTACAAATGCTTTGCTTTCCCCTCCGTCGTAAATGCATTAGAGTCATGGGTCTGATTTTGATGAAAAGGCTCACTGTACTATTATGTTTTATTAAACAAGTGGGCGTCCTGATTTATTAGAGTTGATGTGATAAACAGACTTCTAGACACACAACTCAAACGTTTAAAGTTTTCAGCCTGGAATGAAACAAAATGTGGTAAAACTGCAAAGCCACATAGGGGAACATCAAATGGCCAGACATAAACATATCAGCCCAGGAAACTAATCGGAGACTAGCAAAGACAGGAAACACAAAGGCCAAAGGAAACCATAGTGAGGCATATGAGAGATAAAACCTGGTTTGAAGTTCAAGATAAACAGAAACAGAAACATTCCCTCCCTCTGTCTCTCATAAGATTGTAACGTCATGTTAGACAATTCAGAGGGAATATTTTAGTTTACACAAACAAAATGTTTCATATCAAATGAAGACATGTATTAAATAAATATAGATGCACACTGACACTCAAAATACTGGTTTATTACCTTCCGTCAGTGCAATAATACAACTATCTGTCTATGTAGACGCACTGTCACTGCCCAAAAAAAGGCTGGATTTTTAGATTTAACGTTATATAGAAAACACACTGAAACCTGTAAGTAAATTTTGCAAGTGTTTCAGAGTCTAAGTCACCACACTGTGACCACATTCAAGAAAACTATTGAAAAGACATTTACATACATGCATAAATCAAACAACAATCCAATAGTAAAAAAAAATAAATAAAAATAAAAATCAGCATTTTCCCAATGTATTTTTCTATTCTAATTAAGACTAATGTAGGCTTACTTTAATGACCTAATTTTTTTAATAAATATAATTAAATAGAGGATGAAAGATCTCCTAAAATGGTTCCTTTTGACAAATCAAAAGATTTTTATAAGTACATTTTAATACACCATGCATTAGCAAAACACCTCTGCAGCATGAATTCTTAATTCTTAAAGTAAAAAATGATTATTTTAAAGCAAGACAGTTGTTCAGTGTTAGTTCATGTTACACTACTAGTCAAAAGTTTTTGGACAATGCTTTTTTTGTTTTGTTTTTAAGTCTCTTCTGCTCACCAAGCCTGCATTTGTTTGAACTACAGCAAAACTGTAAAATTTTGAAATATTTTGCTATTTAAAATAACTGCTTTCTATTTGAATATATTTTAAAATGCAGTTTATTCCTGTGATTTCAAAGCTGAATTTTTAGCATCATTACTCCAGTCACATGACTGGAAAACATTTATCATCATTATTATTATGTTGAAAATAGCAGAGCAGAGTTTTTTCAGGTTTCTTTGATGAATAGAAAGTTCAGAAGAACAGCATTTATCTGAAATTGAAATTTTTTGGAAGATTATTAAATGTCTATATCATCACTTTCGATCAATTTAAAGCATCCTTGCTAAATAAAAGTATTAATTACAATAATTTCTTCACCAAAAAAAAAAAAAATAAATAAATAAATATATATATATATATATATATATATATATATATATATATATATATATATATTTTTTTTTTTTTTTTTTTTTGGTAAAGAAATTATAGTAATTAACTTTTGAATGATATAATGTATAATGTTACAAAAGCTTTTTATTTTAGATTAATGTTGATATTTGGATCTTTTTATTCATCAAAGAATCTGAAAATAAAAAAGTACTCCACTGTTTTAAATATTGATAATGATAATAATAATAATAATAATAATAATAAATGTTTGAGTAATGATGCTCAAAATTTAGCTTTGATCACAGAAATAAATTACATTTTAAAATATATTCAAATAGAAAGCACTTATTTAAGTAGTCAAAGCTTTTGGTGTACTTTGGATCAAATGAATGCAGGTTTGGTGAGCAGAACAGACTTCTTTAAAAAACAAACAATCTTACGGTCCAAAAACTTTTGACTTGTAGTGTTTTATATATATATATATATATATATAATTAAAATATATATATAATTTTATATTATAATAATATAATATTATTATAATATATAAAGCATAGTGTGAAAACATTCAAATAAATCTTCCTTTATAAAAAACACAATAGCTACATAGTTGCACAGTCATATGAAAAAGTGGTCAATCATGTGAAAAATTATCACTCAGAGGGTAAAAAAAAAATAATACTACTAATAAACTAAAATAAATTAAGTGAACACCAGTGACCAATTCAGCTGCACTGCTTCAGGACAGGTATGTGTACAGACAGGAGGTGCAAGGGTGTCACCAGTGCAGTACTTTGTGACCAGTGAGGAATCTTTGATGTTCTATACTTTGATTGACATGAGCAATTCAGCTTTAATACTTAAAAAACAAAGAATGTTTTCCAGAACACATGAGGTGAACATGTTGCAAGCACATCTGAAGAGCTGCTCATGTAAAAAAAAAAAAAAAAGACCACAATTTACTAAACTAAATCTGGGAGGTCAAAGGGCTGAAGTCATATGAACTTAACTGAATCCCAAGGGCTTGTACTAAATATAAGCGATATACAGTATGCAGCAAAGAGAATGAGAACGTCCATGGTGCCCAGACACTGTATTTCATGGTGCTCTGGGAGTTCTCTGGTCGAGCGCAGCACCGTTTCTCTTTGTATATATAAATGTCAGAATGGATTCATTTTTATCCTCTCTAAAAGGAGTGTATAAACCACTTAAAGGGATAGCTCAGCCAAAAAAATCATTCACTTATCCTCATGTTATTACAAACCTGTAACTTTCTTTTTTAACTTTCATGGAATGCTTCAGAGTTTCTCCATTCACTGGAAATCAATGGCAACAAATACTTTTTGGTTACCAACATTCTTTAAAATATCTTTGTGCTCACACAGGTTTATACCACCAGGACAATGTTCATTTTTGGCTTAACTACACTCTTAAAAATAAAGGTGCTTCACGATGCCATAGACGCTGCTTTAACATCTGAAGAACTTGTCTGTTTCACAAAAGGTTCTTTGTGGCAAAAGAAGGTTCTTTAGATTACAAAACGGTAAGAAAAAAGTGGTTCTTTTTAAAAACCTTTTACTGAATGGTTCTTTGTGGAACCAAAAATGGTTCTTCTATGGCATCGATGTGAAGAACTTTTCAAAGCACCTTTATTTTTAAGAGTGTATGCCTTTACAAAAATTTACATTTTAATTTCTGTGATTTAATACAAACAAAACTTCATACTTAGACTAAATATACCAGGTTTTATTGTTTTACTGGAATAAATTATCCTCCATTTTGAGTATTTGCTAATGCTTAACTGCCAGGATGCCAAACTGCCATCTCTAGAACCAAATGCATTCGACCAGTTTACCTACAAACAATAAACAGTTTTCTGTACTAAAAGTTTATCAAGACAAAGCATTGACCAACCTGTAGAGAAGATTTCTGCAGCAACAGCCAAAAAGGCATCAGAGACTATACTTTCAGAGGCAATTGTGATGTTCAGCTGTCTTGCTACATTGCGGTACACATTGGGTCGCAGGTACTCCAGCTCGTCACCTAGGAGACAGATAAATGTGTTTTTATTTTCCCTTGCCTCAAACGATTAGTTTTTCTAGAGTCTTACTGAATAAAACCACCAATTCAGAGAAGCTTGACACAATGACAATGCACAATTACTGTAATCAAACCTTAAAACCCATTATTAATAGCACTGTTTGGGAGCTTTCGGCATGTAAACTTTCATTCTGCTGTTATTTTGAAATCACTCACCAGTGGATCCTCTGCAGTGAATGGGTGCCGTCAGAATGAGAGTTTAAACCGCACAACAGAGGCTTTGCACTTGTACATGTGCAAAATCGGATGTAAACAAAAGCATGGATTGCACGGTTAATGTACTACCAAATACATTGTTCTGCTAATTTATGCTTAATTTATCTAAACCATAACAATGTGGAAGCTAAATCATATAGAGAAGCACTTAGTAAGCAGGAAAGGGAGCAATATTTTGACAAAGTAAAGTTAATAGGTGGTAAAGATAAGATATTAAGATATTAGCCTAATATTACACCTAACTGACTGGAAATGAATAGAACAAACATTAATGTTGTCAAGATTCTTGCCCTGGAAATGCTTGTTCAGTTTGGCCAACCACAAACACCTTTTGTTCCTCAGACAGTTTTTGCACTCTTCTCCTTTAGTTGTTATTAGTTTTGCAGTCTGTAGCACTCCAAATGTTTTTCCTGGTCTGACCAATTATTACAAGCCAAAAACATGTCAATAATTGATCATTTTCAACAGCAATAATCAGCAACATATGCTAGTTTTGTTCGGTTCAGTGGCATTGTTTACATTCATTGCTGCCAATATGGCAAATTGATGACACGTTGTGAAAACACTCTATAATCCATCTTTTGAAGCAAAAAGCTGTTTATTTTTAAGAATCCATCGTTAATGAGTTTTACATGATATAATATGCACACAAACTAATCTACATCTTGGATGGCCTGAGGGTGAATGTTCATTTTTGGGTGAACTAAGTCTTCAGTTATGTTTTTAGCTGTCTCACTGACCTGAATTATCCGTCTTTATGTCAGTGATTCAGGTGGGTGAGGTGTTTATGCAAGTTGTACAGGGCTTTCAGGACAATACAGGGTTAACCTGGTTAAATGTGGGTGGGAAACCCTCAATCATTCTTGTGATAATGATCTGCATGTTTGCATGCTTTGTCCATAAAAAGCAGCTCCCTTCAGTTGCACAGTTGTCTCAAATTAAAATACTTGTGCTTTCCCTTTTAGGAGAAAACGGGTTCTTACTGAAATGACAGATGAGAGTCACCCAGATGACAGTCATGTGGTATATGCTTGGTCAACTTGTAGTGTGTCAGATCAACAGATGATGTAAGATTAAACATTATCGATAGTCATTACATCAAATCTCATGAAAAGCCCAACTACGTGAAAGGAAGAAAGAAAGGAATGTGGAAGATTCAAGTTTAGCATGGTACAAAAGGTACTTTTCAGTGGGTGAGACACAGACGAACCTTGTAAGAGTGTTGTAAAATATTACGCAATTGCACGGTTAGGCTTTGAGGAAGCTGAGAAACACGTGTTTATTTTCAGTTCTTAAAGTTCAGAGAACATTCATGAATGCCTCTTTTTTTATTTATTTTGGTATGAACCAAACAAGCACAGCTCAAGAAAGAATGAAAATTGACAGGAAGTTCTGTGTAGTTTTAGCTCAGTCTTCCATACATCAACCCACTATTCAAACAGATAGAAAGGTATATTTATATATATATATATATATATATATATATATATATATTCCTCAGACAGTTTTTGCACTCTTCTCCTTGATTTGTTATAACTTTTGGCAATCTGTAGTACTCCAAGTGTTTTTCCTGCTCTGACCAATTGTTACAGGCCAAAACATGACAATAATTGATCATTTTCAGCAGGAATAATCAGCAAAATATGCTAGTTTCCTTCAGTTCAGTGGCATTGTTTACCTTCAGTGCTGCCAATATGGCAAATTGATGGCACGTTGTGAAAACAACGTACAACAACCCAAATTCAAACAGATAGAAAGGTATATACAGTATCTTAGTATATGATGTTGTACTCTAGCTCTTCTGGAAGATAATCATCTAATATATACATTTCTCTGCAGTCCTTATAACACATAGGCACTCCCCACAATCATGAATGTACACATGTGAAGCTCAGATATCTTACCCAGCCACAGAAGAACTGAAGACACCTCAGCCAGTGTTCCACCGGATCCGTGGTCTGGTTTCGACCACCCGATTCCAGCCCGATGGAGTCTGGAGTGAATGTAATCCCTACACAAGACTTTAGCCTGAGACACGAGCTCCTTATCCGTGGGAGAGCGATCAAACACCTCCATGACTTCAGCCGCAAACACTGAGGAGCGGCGCAACATCTCCATGCCCTTCATGAGTGGAGATCAATTACGATCAGCTGACAACCTCCACCTTTATCGCCGTGTATGGAAGTGTTTCTTCTCCACCCTCTTCTGTTTCCAAAGTCTGATGGCGCCTTTAATGACCTGCATAAAGAAGAAAACTAGCGTGTTTTACTATATCAGTAAAAAAGACTAGCTCCCACCTTCTGTTGGAATGAACCAGATAAAGCGCTCAAAATAGCAGAGAATCAATCATCAGTTACCTTTGCTGTTTCTCGTAAGTCATTTAAATCCTCAGGAAGTCTCGAATATCGACATTTTAACGACAGGGAACTGTTCTCTGTACAGATTTGTGAGGTGCAGTCTGCGAGGGTAAGATTAAACTGCTGTCAGGAGGCAGAGGCAGCGCTGTCTTCGGTCTGTTTGGATGGGCTGCACACATTAAGTCTCCTTCTATGGAAAGGCTCTGCGTTAAGGCGGAGATAACCAGTTCTGTTATGCCTTTGATAGTCCGCCCTCCTAGAAGAGCTAGTGTTTAGAGTGCAGGAGATATGATGAATCAAAGAACAAACGTCAGTTAGTCTATCTATCTATCTATCTATCTATCTATCTATCTATCTATCTGTCTGTCTGTCTGTCTGTCTGTCTGTCTATCTATCTATCTATCTATCTATCTATCTATCTATCTATCTATCTATCTATCTATCTATCATGGGGTCACCATTTATTTTTTCTTCATGTTTAATCACATAAATAACACAATGCACAGTAAATATTAAAAATACCTATAAAATGTCTGTATATCTATCTATCTATTTATCTATCTATCTATCTGTCTGTCTGTCTGTCTGTCTGTCTGTCTGTCTGTCTGTCTGTCTATCTATCTATCTATCTATCTATCTATCTGTCTATCTGTCTGTCTATCTATCTATCTATCTATCATGGGGTCACCATTTATTTTTTCTTAATGTTTAATCACATAAATAACACAATGCACAGTAAATATTAAAAATACCTATAAAATGTCTGTCTATCTATCTATCTATCTATCTATCTATCTATCTATCTATCTGTCTATCCGTCTGTCTGTCTGTCTGTCTGTCTGTCTGTCTATCTATCTATCATGGGGTCACCATTCATTTTTTCTTCATGTTTAATCACATAAATAACACAATGCACAGTAAATATTAAAAATACCTATAAAATGTCTGTCTATCTATCTATCTATCTATCTATCTATCTATCTATCTATCTATCTATCTATCTATCTATCATGGGGTCACCATTTATATATTTATTTTTTCTTCATGTTTAATCACATAAATAACATTTTGGTAAAATCTATCTATCTATAGACACTATAGTGTTGTCAGTCCGGTCAATCACATTGTCATTTTAAGTTTAGAAATTTCAAAACAATGCCAGCCAAACTGTAACTTAATACAAAATAATGGACAACAGTTTATGCTTTTGCTTATTTTTTTGTCAAATGTGCTTTTTGTCCACCACAAACTCACTATATTCTCTTGTAACAAGAACAGTATATATAAAGTGTTAGTCAAAGTTATTTTAATGTGTATAGTTGTTGAACAAAAAAGGGTCATGTTACAGTCCCTCCCACCATCTTTGATAGAGTTGTTTTACAAGTCCTGACTGTTTTTGCTCTAAGCGTGTCAGTTAGAATTCATTAGAGCCACCCACTCAGCTGAAAAAAACGGCTTTCCCAAAGAAACATGCACACATATTAAACCCCAAAATTTGTTTTGACATGTCTAGTAATTCCTTGTAAGAGGGAATATGCTACATATCAAGTTTCAGTTGTTAAATAACTTATTCAGTAATGGAGTACAAATATTTAAAAAAAAGCTTATACAAGCAAAATACAGTGAACTTCCTCAAAAACTGACAGAAATGAACAAGAAGTAAAACAAGATCAAGCAGGCTATTCTGTTTTAACATGGGAACTTATTGAATTGAAAGCTAAAGTTTATCTCAGTGGCACACAATGATACAGTTCCTTTTTTCTGACCACGTTTGAGGCTTCCTCTGTATCCCAATTTAAAAGCTGATATATTCTATCTGATTCTGTGGCCTTTTAAAATAGCTAGTGACAGTTTATCTTGTTAAAACACAACTGATGGAGGCTATTGTTACTCCTGCTGCAGTCTACATTATATTAATTTCTAGTGAAAAATTAGACACTGTAGAGATGAGTAACCTTTAGTAAGTTGTAACAACACACCTCTGAGGAAAATGCTTAAGTATTCTTCAGAACCCCTGCATGCCTCTGCATGCCCATCACATGACTTCTCGTCACGTTCCTTTTTCATATCTGGCTTTTTATAATCAAAATACAGATAGGATAACTAGTCATCTTAGATACAAATAAAATCTTGTCATTTCACAAATCAACAATTACTTTGGTCCATGAAATAAATGCAACTAAATGAACTTATCTTGGCTTTGGACAATATTTGTGTACAATACTGCCCCCACATGGATATAGAGGGAGCTACGCAATAACCACAAAACATTTCTTTAGTACAAAACGTTTTTGTTTTTGCAATAATACAGTTGTCAGTTTGACAGCCGAAACCAGAACATCTATAACTGATTGTGGAAAAAAAAAAACAGTGTATGTTTTAGTCCATTAACTGAGACTGATTTTAACAACAATCCTACATTCATGATCAGGAAATTGCTGTGTCCCCCTCTCTAATAGCTACAAGGTATGTATGAGTAGATAGATCCTATCATTTTGAGGTAAATCGTTTTCAAAAGGAGCATTATTCCATAACATTTAGTTTTTATATGTGTACAACTGTTCAGAACTGTGATAGCTAACCATGTGATGATTAGCATCTTTGAGGTATAGGCTCAAATGTATCTAAAATTGTCCCAACCGAAACTGTCATAGTCACCACCACAGTCACAACCAAAACATGTCATCATGGACAAAAGGGAACACATAATACTTTATTTGGGGGAAATAAACAACATTTTAGTATGGTTATGCAATTTTTTGTTGTATTTCAGTATGTTTAGTAGTGTTTCTGTAATGTGGTTGCTACCAAAACATTACTGTCACTACCGAAAATGTCCTGTCATGACCGAAACATGCGATGGGAAGTATACTGAATTATCAGCTAAGATGTTATGATAGTGTTTGGTTCAATGTACATTCAAACTAATGAATCCTTAACTTTTTAAATCAGTAAAATTAACTTTACAAAAAATGATTAGATAACAAAATACAACAAATCTCATAAATCACACTTGAAATATTGTTAAAATTGTAATTGTTATTGATTTACCTCTAAAAATGCGTTAATAAAATAGTAAAAATATATATTTTTACAAGGTAGATGTAAACAAAATGTGTCAATATAGCCCTTCTTATTAAATTATATATTATTGTGTTTTAGTAGTGACAAATTTGGGGAGAAGACAAATAGTCCAAAGCTTTCTGAAAATACAATATGAGTTGTACTGCACAAAATGTGTACCTTGCATATTATACAATTTTGCAGTCATACAAAAATTGTGGGAAAAGATGCATTTTTACAAGATTCTTCCAATTTCTAATTCTCAGGAATGACCCATATATAAATATATAGCCACAAGGTACCAAAATAAAGGCTTCAGGTAAAAACATCTAATATAATGACCTTGATCTCAATATAAGCACCAACATAACAAAGCATAATGGCCATTTTGTATATGGAAAATGTTTCAAAATGTGCATCCCATTCAAAATCTGATGTAAACATCTATGGATGTGATGTCTAGCCTACAAAGGCACTTAGGTAACAATTTATTTGATCAACATTATAAGAAAAACAAGTGTGAAAAGTTATATGAAGCTATATTATTAAATAAAAAGCAAAAAGATAAATATTTAAGATGACAAAAACTGAAACTAAACAGAACATATTGGAATGCTAACTGTCCCTAAAAAGAGAATAAATTTTGGCAGAATATCTAACCACTGTGACCACAATGATAATTTATACAGACTGAGGGATCATAATCTTGGTATAGAAACAGGCTGATTAAAACCATCAAAGCAAGGCAGGTCATGTTCTGACTGAACAATAAATTAACTGAAAACAGAAAAAAAAAGAAAACACTTCTTGATCTCATGCCATTATGTCCCTTATAGTTACATTCTTTCTCCACTTAGCAGGTCATGATATATTTTCATTAGAGTAAATGTGACCCTGGACCACAAAACCAGTCTTAAGTCGCTGGGGTTTATTTGTAGCAATAGCCAAAAATACATTGTATGGGTCAAAATGATTGATTTTCCTTTTATGCCAAAAATCATTAGGACATTAACTTAAGTAAAGATCATGTTCGATTAAGATATTTTGTAAATTTCCTACCATAAATATATCAAAACTTAATTTTTGATAAGTAATATGCAATGCTAAGAACATAATTTGGACAACTGTAAAGGCAATTTTCTTAATATTTTTATTTTTTTGGACCCTCAGATTGCAGATTTTCAAATAGTTGTATCTCGGCCAGATATTGTCCTATATCCTAACAAACTGTGCATCAGTGGAAAGCTTATTTATTCAACTTTCAGATTATATATAAATCTCAGTTTCGAAAAAATGACACTTATGACTGGTTTTGTGGTCCAGGGTCACAAAAAAAAAGAAAAAAAAAGCATTTTACCATACTGAAAATAACTCAAACGCCCTTAGAATGTAGAAAAAACGTGAAATCACATATAGGCTCACGTTGCAGTTGTTTCTCCCAATTAATTAAAGAAATTAAATAATGTTTGAATTATAGTTAGGTTTAGGGAAATATGTTGACTTATGCATTTAAAGTAAATAAAACATTTATGATTTGCTTATAAGATACCAGCATGTTTGTCATATTAGCTAAATAAAACGACTTAATATAATGAGCGTGCAATTGTCCATCTATTGTTCGATAAATATGATCATTTTAAGTTAAACTTTAAGATTTACATACTCACATACTTAAATTGTGAATCTTTAAAATATTATTTGTTGCATAACCTCGAAAAAAGCTACAATACCCAGCGCGGTGAGTGAAAAACTACTATTCCCAGAAGTCTTTAGGCTTTGAAAGAGATTGTCACGCATGCGCTGAACACAATTCCTCTCTGTTAGTCAAAGTAGCGGGGTTGCATAGATAGAGGGAGCCTCCTGTGCAGAGCATAAACCGTAAACATTCACACCGAAGGCTGAATTTCAGATTTTATGTATGGACAGGATTACATATTAAAATCCTTGTAAAGCATAGAGCTGATCAGCTTGATCCACTGGAATGATTTAGAGAGGCGTGGATTGGGAACAAGCTGTTCCTTTGGTGGGTGACTGTCCAAGAACGAGAGAAAGAGGAAAAATCTGAGAACCCCCGAACTGGAGGTGGATTCATCTAGACATGGCACACCTTCAGAACATTCGGAACCAGGTAATCCAGAGAAATGAAGATGACACCTGAAGCCCTTCAGGCATTGCTTTCATTCTAAAACATAACAGTTACTTATTGTTCTTTTTGGATGATTACTGAACTTACCATTACAGTGTACCATAGTAGGCTTTTGTAAGCATAAACTGTTCTACTAAATTATATAATATATGTACACGTAGTTACACAGAATTAAAAAAAAAATGGTTTACATGAACAATTTTCACTCCGAAATTGCTTGTGAATTGTACAAACAATTACAAAGAAACAGCAAGTAACACATTAAACGTAAACTCCGACAGTATTTTCTTGTAAAACATACTCCAAACTTCGAAAATTAATTTTTACAGTGTAGATTATGTAAATTCATTGTACTGTTATGTAAAGTGTGACATTTACCTAATGTGCACTGAAGTGTAGGTAATGCTTTTATGATGTTCCACTTGTAAAAAAATACAAGGTAAATGAAGAAAATATATTCTCTTTGTTTAATAATTTTAGCATACATCACAACTAGGAGTGCACTGAAAGTAAATTTTCGGAAATATCATTATGTATGTATGCATTATTTTTATTTTACGATTGGAAACCGATATGATAGCCACTATAATTTATGAAAAGTACTCATGCTACAGCTCCAATTTAGAATTTTGATTTTGAAACAGACAGTACCCCATAAAAAGATTAAACCTATTTTAATTTTTTTAACCAATAACTGATCACTAAAAGCAAATATTTAACTAATATTGTTATCTACTATTAATAATAATAGTTACTAATTTTGCACAACCCTGCTATCACACAATACTGCCTGTAAAACCTATGAAGTCAGAACATTTGGACCCTCAACAACATAGAGGGAGCACAGATAATGTTTTCTCAATATTTGCACAAATTGAAGTATGGACTGCATGTGCCCAGCTTAGCCCTTCAGCTCTGTTACCCTAGTAGAAAAAAATGATCTAACAGATCCTTTAAGTTACGTCCAAATATTATCACTAACCGGAAAAAAAAACAAAATACTAGCTAGCCCCTACAGAGAAACATCACAATTTAGGCTAATATTTGCAACCCCGTTACTCACTCCCAGAGCAGGGTAGATTACTTGCAAACTGTGGTCTGTTACTGATTCCAAATTACTTGACAAAAATGGTAGTTATTAATGTAATCCATTACATTACACATTTTAGGTAATACAGTTGAGGTCAAAAGTTTACATCCCCCTTTCAAAATGTTAATTATTTTACGAGGAATCAAACAAATGTTATTGTTTAAGAGATTTCACATGAAAGATGTTTACATATAATCCACAAGAGAAAATAATAGTTGAATTTATAAAAATTACCCCTTTCAAAAGTTTACATCCCCTTGATTCTTAATACTGTGTTCTTACCTGAATGAGCCATATTTGTTTTTGTGTTTAATGATAGTTGTTCATGAGTCCCTTGTTTGTCCTGAGCAATTAAACTGCCCAATGTTCTTAAGAAAAATCCTTCAGGTCCCACAGGTTCTTTGGGTTTTTTTTTTTTCAGTGAGCATTTGAACCTTCTGTAATAGTTGTGTATGAGTCCTTTAGTTGTCCTCAGTGTGAACAAAAATGCTGGAAAACCAAAGAATTTGTTGGACCTGAAGGATTTTTCTGAAGAACAGCAGGCAGTTTAACTGTTCAAGACAAACAAGGGACTCATGAACAACTATTACTAAACACAGCTGTGGATCATTCAGGTAACAACGCAGTATTAAAAATCAAGGGTATGTAAACTTTTGAACGGGGACATTTTTATAAATTCAACTATTGTTTTCTCTTGTGGACTGTATGTAAACTTTGTTTATGTGAAATATCTTATCCAGATCAGTACTAAATAAACAATAACATGCATTTTATGTTATCACTATTTTGGTAAAATAATTAACATTTTGCACATTCTGAAAGGGGGATGTAACTTTTGACCTCAGCTGTATAATCAGACTACTTTTAGATTACTGTTGACCTAACTTGTTTATCACATTGATTTAAATAGGATAATCTTCTACCATATTGATATAATACAATGCACACATTTAATTATGGACTGTATGCGTCCAGCTTAGCTTTTCAGCCCCGTTTCCCTAGTTATTAAAAGAAAAAAATAGCAAACAGATCCTTTAAGTTACATCAAATATAATCACTAACTGTAAAGCTAAAATATTGTCCCAAAACATAACCCCTACTGAATCTACAACCCTGTTACCCACTCACAGAGTTGGGTAGAATCAGACTACTTTTAGATTACTTGTTTATCACAGTGATTTAAAATAATTGTGTACCATATCGATATAAAAATACAAAGAATATGTATTGGATGTTATTATCAAGATGAAGTTAATTAAGCATTACATTATGTCTGGGTTTCCTAAACTGTGGTTCGTAAAGTAATCTAATTACAAGTACTTAATTTATGTAACCAGTTACTACCCAGCTCTGTTTTTTTTAATTATTTTTTTTTTTTATATAATTTAATTTTGACATTTAACATTTATTGATATGCATAATCAAAGCTGTATTTAGACATCTCAAATGTTGGTAACAGGGTTGCAAAAGTGGCAACACCCATGGAAAATGAACATAAAATATAGTCAATCACAACTTTTACGTCATAATGATAGTCTTCACGTCACACTTTTTGACACCACCATAAAATAGAGTAAAAACACTCTTTTTTGCCAGTGTAAAACTTATGTTAAATATGAGCTCATGCTGTTGTTTTTTACCGATCTAGATGATAATGGATGCCGTCTATTTATATAGTTGGCCATGCACATGTTTTATAGGTCAGTATGATAATTGCAGTGTATCATGTTTGAACCTCAGAGTATCTTTGACAAATGAGTGGCACACCTATCGATCACACAGGTGTAGCTGGCAGAATAATTAACTCGTGTTTCTGAGAACTGTTAAAAATATCCTGTTGATCTCATTTTATGGAGCCTCCAATGGGTGGTACCACCAAGAATAGTAAATGTTTCCGTTTTGACTGCTCAGTGTTTTATAAAGGTGCAATAAATGTGTGATGAATGCGGAAATCAGATGACAAGCAGATACCAATAGGAGGTCTTATCTCCTGAACTTTGAATCTTGTCGTCAGAAGAGATTGTTGTTGTTTTGAGTGCCACTTCCAGATGGATCATCAGAACAATTTACTGAACAAGGAAGCAGATGCTCCAAGTGGTTTCCTAGTGGTTAGACGGCAGAAAAATGAAAAAGTTACTTAAAAAGCTACATGGGATTTCTAACGACTCTCTTTATAGAATCTCATCTTCTCCGGACCTTCAGTGGAGTGATGATTGGGTAGATCTTCCTGAACTTGTTCATCTGTTTCTTGAATAATAGGACAACATATGAAGTTCATCACGTGTGTAAAGAAAACACATATCTGGTAAGAAGTTTTACATCTTTCTTGTTTTTTTCCTTTAGAATTCTTGTTTGAATCCTGAGGAATACTTCACCAAATTGGAACGAATTGGTAAAGGCTCTTTTGGAGAGGTGTACAAGGGAATAAACAACCGCACAAAAGAGGTGGTGGCCATTAAGATTATTGACTTGGAGGAAGCAGAGGATGAGATTGAAGACATCCAGCAGGAAATCACAGTTCTCAGCCAGTGTGACAGCCCTTATGTGACCAAATACTATGGCTCCTATTTGACGGTTTGTGGAGATTTCTTATTTTCAGGAACAGGCTTTATTATATTAAAATATATTTCTGTATTTTTAAGGAAATAGTTTACCCAAGCGCCATCCTTCTGAAAAAAACATATGACTTCCTGGTAACACTTTACAATGATATTAGATTAGTTCATGTATTAGACATCTTTAAATGAGCAATACTTTAAGATGGATAAATGTTCATTTCTAAACTAACCAGTCAAAAGTTTTTTATTGTTTTAATGTCTCTTTTGCTCACCAAGCCTGCATTTATTTGATCCAAAGTATAGCTAAAATAGTAAAATGTTGAAATATTTTTTTACTAATAACTTAAATATTTTAAAATGTAATTTATTCATGTGATTCAGCATCATTACTCCAGTCTCACATGATCCCTCAGACATCATTGTAACATTGAGTTGCTGTTCAAGAAATTTTGTATTATTATCAATATTTAAAACAGTATAGTACATTTTTTCAGTATTCTTTGATGAAAGGAAAGATCTAAAATCAGCATTTATCTGAAATAAAAAAAACTTTTTGTAACATTATACACTGAACCATTCAAAAGCTAAGAGTTTTTTTTTTTTTTTTTAAGAAAGACATTATAGAAACTATTACTTTTATTTACCAAGGATGCTTCAAATTAATCAGAAGTGATGATAAAGACATTTAAAATGTTGCAAAAGATTTTGATTTCAGATAAATGCTGTTCTTCTGAACTTTCTGACTCCTTCAACTTGGCTGTTTTCAACATAATAATAATCAATGTTTTCTGAACAGCCAATCAGAATATTAGAATGATTTTTGAAGGATCAAGTGACTGGAATAATGACATTCAGTTGAAATCACAGGAATAAATTACATTTTAAAATATATTTAAATAGAAAACAGTTATTTTAAATAGTAAAAATATTTAAAAAATTGACTTTTTGCTCTACTTTGGATCAAATAAATGCAGGCTTGGTGAGCAGAAGAGATGTCTTTAAAAAAAACATTAAAATCTTACTGTTCAAAAACTTTTGACTGGTAGTGTAAATATTAAATGAAAAACTAAGTACAGCAAAGTAGAAATACTATTCTGTAAGTGGAATAAGTTCACACTGAAGACAAAGTACTAAATGTACTAAAATGGAAATAGAAAAATTTAGTTTTAATAATTTAAACATAGTATTCATAATGTACGTTGTAATGCATTATACCTTTTTATAAGTAATTGTAACCAAAGTTAAAATATTTTAAGATGTTTGTCATGTGTTTTAGTGAATTCTTACTGTGGTTACATTTATTCATGAGATCACACAATACATTACAAGGCAGAATTAATTAATTAAAACTACTTTTAAGTTAAGTGTTACCAAATTTAAACCATAAAAATGACAAATGCACATAAAAAAATTCCAAAACTTTAAATGAGAACTGAAGACAAAAATAAAAGCAAATTCAAAAATATTATATAAATAATACTAAAATAGCAGTCTCAAACTCCAAAAAGGACAAGAGTGGACCATAAATGGAGTATGCTTTGCTGAACATCAGTTGAATTTATTGTACAACCCTAATTTTTGGGTTTGTTATTTCTCAGGGCTCTAAACTATGGATAATCATGGAATATTTGGGAGGCGGGTCGGCTTTGGACCTGGTAAGTTGGTCTTTCATCATGTTTTTAAGAGAGGAATAATGTAGGAAAATTACTTCAGGAAAAAAAAAACTCTGGAAAATGTCAAGGGCAAAGGAAATGTCACTATATTTAACATCCTCTAATGTGTTTGTGCGCACAGCTAAGGCCGGGACCTCTGGAAGAGGCATATATTGCCACCATTCTCCGAGAAATACTGAAAGGACTCGACTACCTCCACTCAGAGAGGAAGATACACAGAGATATCAAAGGTTAGTATGCAAAACTTCCCTCAGTTTAGTTCACTTTAGTTCTGTAAAGTGTCCCCACATTAAGAATAACCCTACTTTTTGCTTACAGCGGCCAATGTGTTGCTCTCTGAACATGGAGAAGTCAAACTGGCAGATTTTGGAGTGGCCGGCCAGTTAACAGACACACAAATTAAGAGAAACACATTTGTAGGAACTCCATTTTGGATGGCACCAGAGGTCATCAAACAGTCTGCATATGACTTCAAGGTACAAGTGGTTACTTGTCTCGCTTGTCAGGTATCAGGTTCAAGTTCTCCACGTGAACATCTGTTACCTAGTCAAGACCGCTGATGAAAATAAGCTCAATTAAATATTCAGAGACAGACAGGTGGTACAAGTACTGACCCTCTTTTTTTTTGCCCTTTTTTTCTTTCTTAGGCTGACATCTGGTCATTGGGTATCACAGCCATCGAGCTGGCTAAAGGAGAGCCACCCAACTCAGAACTTCACCCCATGAGAGTCTTGTTCCTCATCCCTAAAAATAACCCACCCACGCTGGAGGGGTCCTACAGCAAAGCCTTTAAGGACTTTGTTGAGGCTTGTCTCAATAAAGATCCACGATTTGTTAGTACCTCATTTTTTAGTATCTTTAGAACAAAAAAAAAAAAATCTATTTATGGATGTACAATATATTGGTACCTTACTGGTTATCAAAAAAACAAAAACAAATGTGTATATATATATATATATATATATAAAATATAATATATATATATATATATATATATATACGCAGCGTTTTAGTGTCACATTAAAAATCTAAGATTACGAGATTAAAGAAACACTCCACTTTTTTTGAAAATAGGCTCATTTTCCAACTCCCCTACAGTTAAACAGATGAGTTTTACCATTTTCGAATCCATTCAGCCGATCTCCGGGTCTGGCGTTAGCACTTTTAGCGTAGCTTAGCATAGATCATTGAATCTATTGAATTGAATAGTCCCCAGCTATTTTACTATTAGCTTAGTGGCTTAGTGCTGTTCATGTTGGAAGTTACCCAGCTGGGGACTATTTTCAAGCGCTGCGTAATATCATTGCGCCTGCTGCACCCATGGTACGGCAGCAAAGTTCCTTGATGATTACGCCAGAATGAGAGTATAGTTCCTATCCATATCAGCTTTGAAAATTGCAACTTTTCACCTTCTGTCGGTCTTATTACACAGTGTAACTACAGAAGAGTCAAGTTTTAAATAGGAAAAATATTGAAAATACTTGGTCATTTTTAAGCAAGCTGCTAACGGTCTAATCAGGTTCAATGATTTATGCTAAGCTATGCTAAAAGTGCCAACGCCAGACCCGGAGATCGTCTGAATGGATTCAAAAACAGTAAAACTCATCTTTTTAACTCTAGGGGAGTTGGAAAATAAGCCATTTTCAAAAAAAAAAAAAAAATGGAGTGTTCCTTTAAAGCTGTAATACTTAGAGAATAAAGTCGAAATACTACAAGAATAAAGCCAAAATGTTTTGAGGATTTAAATCATAGAAATTAGTACAGCCTATGTTTCGCATACAAAGGCCCAAATTGAGAGCAATGGGACAAGTTGCCAGACCACTGAAATTTATTTGAATATTGTTGCATCCAGGCGGCCACATTATCTTACTGGGATAAGGAAGAGTAATCACAAGTAATCGCAATCATTTTGTGCTTTGTTGCTTTTAATATAATATAGCTTAGCTTTCATATTCTGTCAATTTCATCATGGAATACAAATTATAAATGTGTTTTTTCTCTTTATTTCAAGTTTCTAACAAGATATAAAAGTGAAGGAACATTAGATGATTGACTCACATGCCACTTAAACTGAAGCGAATACAGCGTTCTGTCATGCCACATTAAACTGCATTAAAAACACATTATTGTAAGACATATTGTTTGTATTTCACCATAAAACTGACAGATTTTGAAAGCTGAGACTTTGGAATATGTATCTGGGTCATTTGCATGTGTAGGCTAGAATCAACTCTCAAAATATTAATTCTCACAATTTTGACTTTATTCTTAAAACATCTCAAAATCTTTAGACTATATCCTCTTAAATTTGACCTTATTCTCAAAATATTTTGACTTTATTCTCATAATTTAGATTTTTTTCCTCTAAATATTACGACTTCAAAGGAACACTCCACCTTTTTTGTTAAACAGATGAGTTTTACAGTTTTTGAATCCATTCAGCCAACCTCAAGTCTGGCGTTAGCACTTTTAGCATAGTTTAGCATAAATCATTGAATCCAAAAATTACCAAAGATTTTCGATATTTTTCCTATTTAAAACTTGACTCTTCTGTAGTTACATTGTGTACTAAGACCGACAGAAAATGAAATGTTGCGAGTCTCATACACTTTATTCTCGTAGTATTTCAAACTTTATTCTCATGATATTTTGAATTTATTCTCATAATTTACTTTTTTCTTGAAATATTTAAACTTTATTCTCGTAGTATTAAGACTTTTTTCTTATAATTTGAGAAAGCTAACGCTGTTGTAGTTTAAAAATATCATATTCTTGATATTAAGCTGTTTCTGCGAGACCTTCAATTTGACTTTTTTTTTCATCAGAGTAAGATGATGCAGCCGCTCAGATGCAACAATATTTAAATAAATTCCAGTAGCCTGCCAACTTCTCCCTGTGCTCTCAATCTGGGTCTTTGTATGCGCAATATAGGCTATAATCTCAAATTATATATATATAAAAATAATGATTGACTTGTATAGGATAGAATTTTAATACCTGTAACTTTTGTTAAAACTCTGCCAGTGATGCCATTAGTTTTTAGTATATACAGGCTAATTAAACTTTAAAACATGAGGCAAACTGTTCTCTAATTTTTGTGATGTGCATCCAACAGAGACCGACAGCCAAAGAGCTTCTGAAGCACAAGTTCATCACCCGCTACACCAAGAAAACCTCATACCTTTCGGAGCTCATTGATCGATACCGCCGCTGGAAGTCAGAGGGCCACGGGGACGAATCAAGCTCTGATGACTCTGACATGTATGTGTGTGCTTTACATTCTTAGAATCTGCGTAGTTTGAGTACAGTGTGTTTACTTTGTGTGTTTTCACTCAGGGAAGGGGAGGGGGATGACAGAGACCCGTGTCCGACGTGGACTTTCCCCACTGTGAGACCCACTTCCTTGAACAAGTTACAAAGAGGTTTCAATCATTTAGACAATAAGGTAAATACAGTATGTATTCTAAAGTCTTTATAGAGCAAAGCCAACACAAGAGGCATTGTAGTGCCATAGAGGCAGCATTTGGTTACAGTTGCTGTAAATGAAATACATTAAAGTCGCATCAGAGCTGCCTTTTATACTACGTGTGAAATGGGACAGATCTGGCGATGTTTAAAGGGGACATCAGATGCCTATTTTGCACAAGTTGGTATGATTCTTAAGGATCTTCATTAAATGTCTGCAACATACTTTTATTTTTATTCACAGTTGAAGACAAAATTATTAGCCCCCCTGTGAAATTTTACTTTTTTTTTTTTTTTTTAGAATATTTCCCAAGTGATGTTTAACAGAGCAAGAGAATGTTTTCATATTATTTCCTATTATTTTTTTCTACTAGAGAAAATCAGATTTCTTATAAGTGCTTGAATAAAAGAATTATAAAATAAATATATAAAGAACAGCTAAGGTCAAATTTTGGCCCCCTTAAGAAATTATTAGTTTGATTAGCTATAGAAGAAACCACTGTTGTCCAATGACTTGCCAAATTAACCTAATTTGCCTGATTAACCTAATTAACCTAGTTAAGCCTTTAAATTGCTGAGGATTATTATCTTGCGAAACAACTAGTAAAATAATATGCACTATCATCATGGCAAAGACAAAAGAAATTAGTTTGGACTTGAGAGAAAGAATTGTTAATGCTCATGAAGATGGAGAAGGATACACATTTATCAAAGCGTTTTCACGTGTAAAGAACTGCAGTGAGATGCATTATCTAGAAGTTTAAAGAGACCAACACAGTGGAGAACAAGACGGGCAGAGGCAGGAAGCGAAAGATTTCAAAAACTTTGAAAAGAAAACTTGTGAGAGAGGTTACTAAAGACCCAAGACACTAGTGAATGACCTAGCCAAGTCTGGAATTGATGTCTCAATGAAGACAGTCACTAGAGCCCTGCACGGGAATGAACTGCGAGGTTGCCGACCAAGAAAGACTCCACTTCTGAAGAAGAGACACCTCCAAGCTAGAATGAAGTTTGCTAAGGACAACCTGGGGGAATGTGATGCATACTGGAAACGTGTCCTTTGGTCAGATGAGACAAAACTAGAGCTTTTTGGCCATAGAGATGTTGCCTATGTTTGGAGAAAGAAGGGAGAGGCGTTCAACCCCAAGAACACCGTTACCACAGTGAAACATGGTGGTGGGAGTATAATGCTGTGGGGATGTTTCAATGCGTTTGGAACTGGGAATCTCGTCAGGGTTGAAGGAAACATGGAAAAGGAAGACTATAAGAAGATTTTGAAAGACAGCCTCAGACAGTCTGCAAGAAAACTTGGTTTCCAGCATGATAACGACCCAAAGCATACCTCACTTCTGGTGAAGAAATACCTCCAAATGAGCAAAGTGAGTGTACTTGACTGGCCTGCACAAAGCCCAGACATGATTCCAATAGAAAATCTGTGGGGCACACTAAAGTCCAGAGTTTGTGCCAGAAGACCAACAAATCTGGAGGAGCTTGAGAGATTTGCTAAGGAAGAATGGGCTGTCATTCCTCAGGAGACATGCTTGAAACTTGTTGAGAACTACAACAAACGACTAAAAGCTGTTATCAAGCAAAAGTGATACACTATTGACTATTAACATCAGAGGGCTAATAATTTTGACCAGTAGACTTTTTAAAATTCTTGGTTATACATTTATTTGTATTACAAACCCTAAAAGCTTTCTGAATAAAGTACTATGTTTAAAATACTGTGTTGATAAAATCGTCTTTCTGTTAAACAACACTTGGAGGTTATTTGAAAAATAATGCAATATTTTATAAGGGGCTAATAATTTTGTCTTCAACTATATATATATATATATAAACTATAGATTAAAAGATTTATATTATATATTTACAGTTGAAGTCAAAAGTTTATATACACCTTGCAGAATCTGCTAAATGTTAATTATTTGAGCAAAATAAGAGGGATCATACAAAATGCATGTTATTTTTTATTTAGTACTGACCTGAATAAGATATTTCACATAAAAGATGTTTACATGTAGTCCACAAGAGAAAATAATAGTTTAATTTATAAAAATGACCCTGTTCAAAAGTTTTAATATGGTTGATTCGTAATTCTACCTGAATGATCCATAGCTGTTTTTTTTTTTTTTTTTTGTTCTTAGTTTTAGTTGTTCATGAGTCCCTTGTTTGTCCTGAACAATTAAACTGCCCGCTGTTGAAAAATCCTTCAGGTCCCAGGTCTTTGTTTTTATTAGCATTTTTGTATATTTGAACCCTTTCCAACAACGACTGTATGATTTTGAGATCCATCTTTTCACACTGAGGACAACTGAGGGACTCATATGCAACTATTACAGAAGGTTCAAACGCTCATTGATGCTCCAGAAGGAAACATGATGCATTAAGATCCAGGTGAGCATTTGAACCTTCTGTAATAGTTGCATATGGGTCCCTCAGTCGTTGAAGGATTTTTCAGAAGAACAGCGGGCAGTTTCAGGACAAACAAAGAACTCATGAACAACTATCACTAAAAGTATTAAGAATCAAGTGTATGTAAACTTTTGAACAGGGTCATTTTTATAAATTCAACTATTGTTTTCTCTGGTGGACTATGTAAACATATTTTATGTGAAATATCTTTCTGTTGCATTCTATAGTCGATTAAAAATATATGTCCCTAGTACTGAGCCTTGTGGTACTCCATAAAGAATTTGTCATATAGAGCACATCTCTTTGGTCATTGCTACAAACTGTCAGATAAGTATGATTTCAACCATGGCTATTCAATTTCATTCATGCCATCATAATTTGAGCCTACTCTAGACTGGTAATAGTATCAAAGGCAGCACTAATTTTGTAGTGAATATGATCGGTTTCTTTTCTGACTTGACTTTGGCAGTTCATTAGCACTTCATCTGTTATTTTTTTTATAACAGACATCAGACGTTATGAAGAGGCAGCCAAAGTCACCGTCTCTAACAACGTTCATCACACCCATCTTCAGAGAGGTAAAGAATTCAAAAACATACCTTTATGTAAATAAGCCTCCAACACTGGAGCTCCTGGTTTAACGTCAAGTCACAACATGTGGATTATGTTCTGTATGCAGCTGAAGGACAAGCGGCGTGTTAGTGGGAGCAGCAGTGAACGTGCCCTGGAGGAGCTGGAAAACGCATTCAGCCTCGCAGAGGAGTCCAGCCCTGGAATCTCAGACCGTTTACTCAATAACATTATGGAGAGAGTGTGCAGGTAAACAGATCTTACATTTAACATACAGTCTTGTGTGTGTGTCTGTACGCAAAGTATCTAATCATATTTTATGCAATTTTCTGATTATGCCAGTTTTTCAGGTCATGCTGATTCTATGCTATAAGATATTGTGCTGCGCTGTGGCACTTGCATGCGGTACTGAATCTTCCACAGCAGTGAACTCTGAGACTTCCTGTGTCTCAACCCTGCAGGTTTACACTTAACGGAAACAGCATGCCTTCAAAACGATGAGGTCCATCTGACTGCTGCTCAGCTGTGTCCGATAGAAAGACTATCCTGATTCCCTTCATGAGCCGGTCCTCTATGCCCACCTGCTCCTTCTGCTGAACACCACCAAACTTCCATTACAGCTTGTATTATGAGATGTTTTTACAGTTTACTTTATAGAATTTTGAAATGTCGAAATGAAATGTAAATTATGATGAACCAAGGTTGTGTGTATTCCATTAAATTGCATTAAGTACATTGAACTGTAAATAAGCTAGTATAAAAAGTGTTTATTTCTTACATTTGCATTTAGGACATAAATCATAAATCAAAATGAAAATTCTGTCATTATTTACTCACCCTCATGTCATTCCAAACCCATAAGACTTTCGTTCAGCTTCAAAAACACAAATCAGAGAGAGAGTTCAGTCCCTTCAAAGCTTTGATGCTTCAAAAAGTTCCACAATTCTATTTATATTTAATTTTAGCTTTATTTCAATTACCAAATGTTTTTGTTAATTGAAACAGGACTTAAACCACTCAATTCATATGAGCTACATTTACAACCCTGCTGAAAAAAGCTAGTTGGCTGTTTTTTTTATCTGGTCAGCAGGCTAGTTTTAGAGGGGTTTTGGCCACTTCCTTAGCTAGTCAGGCTGGGAGGCCAGCTGAAACATCCAGCTATAACCAGCTTGTCCAGCCTAGCCATGCTGGGAGACCAGCTAAAATCAGCTACTTCCAGTTTAAACCAGCCAACCATCTTAGGTTGGTTTTAGCTGTTTTTTTAGTAAGATATTTTTTCATTATCTTATCTTAATTTGTGTTTTAAAGATGAACAAATTCATACAAGGTGAGCAGGGTCAGAAATTAATGGGTAAATATCACCAAAAGTTCCCCACAAATTCTAAATAAAAGGGCAAATTTGCCCCTGCACAAAAAAAAAAAAAAAAATTTATTACGGCTGTCATAATTAAAATGAAAAATGTGTCTATTCGCAGAATTTCGTTTTTTGGATTTGCTCACAATGCATTAGATTTTTTTTTTTTTTTTTTTTAACAGCGTTGAGCCTTATAACCAATCACACGTATTTCCATTGACTTTAGGAATGTAATGGCCAATCAGATTCTTAGATTAGTCAGTGCTGAAAACGCCCCAATCAGAGGTGTTCAGATTAGTCAGTCATTAGATACGTCATTCTAAAATTATGAGGTTAAAGTCATATTTCGAGATTAAATTTGTAATATTACAAGAATAAACAAATAATTTCAAGAATAACGAAATATTTTGACAAAGTCAAAATTATGAGAATAAAATGTAAATGTATTGACAATAAAGTCAAAATTGCAAGAATTCGTAGCAATTACGAGATTAAAGTTAGAATATTTTGAGATTCCAAATCAGATTTCAAAATCTGTCAGTTTTATAGCAAAATACAATGTCTATTACAATGTGTTTTTCACGCTCTTTAATGTGGCATGACAGATTGCCGTTTTCATCTCAGTTTAAGCGGCATGCGAGTCAGTCATCTGTCATTACGATTCCAGTGAGGCATTTGTTTCAATAAATTAGACTATACTGTTTTTTTTTTTTATTCATTCTGATATTCCTTCATATTTATATTGTGCTATAAACTTGAAATAAAGAGAAAAAACACATTTATAATTTGTATTTTGTGATACAACTGACAGAATTTGAAAGCTGAGCTGTTACATTAAAAGCAACAAAACACAAAATTATTGTGATTGCTGAGTGGCTGGCGTGCTACAAATAATGAATGGAAGACGTTAAATATTCTTTCAAATCATTTACTGTATTATACCAAGAATAACAGTTTGTGAATAGTCACATAGTTTAGTCACAGTTTATACCTCAGAAAAGAACAATATTTCTTGTGTTAACGAGCTGAAGTCCACCTCAACCTTTAGAACACTTAATTGTTGTTTTTAATTAAATACATGTGAGGAATGAAAGATTGGACACCACAGATGTTTTTGCAAAGTAGGTGGTGGAATTTTGACAAAGAAAACAGTCAAATTTGTAATCAAAAAGACAATTGATTCACATGAATACAGTGATCTGTCCTGCCACAATAAAGAGTGTGAAGAACACATTGCAAGACGCATTGTTTGTATTTCGCTATAAAACTAACAGATTTTGAAAGCTGAGACTTTCTTTATATTAACAGTACTAAAAGCACAAAGCTTATTGCTATTTTGGGTGGTTGGTGCACTACAAATAGGCCTAATGAATGCAATCGAAAGTGAAATATTATTTCCAAGCATACTGTCCCTGTGAGTATGACACATGGTATAATTTCTTCTAATAATCCCACATATATTCAAATAAATTCTGGTGGCCTGGCAACTTCTCCCGGTGCTCCCAATCTGGGCCATTTGCATGTGCAGGCTATACTCTTAAAATATTAGAACTGGTTTAATTCTCAAAATATTTTCAATTTATTCTCGAGACAGTTCAACTTTATTCTTGAAATATTATGACTTTAATTAATTTTAGATTTTTCTTTTCCTGAAACATTTAAACTTTATCCTTGAAATATTATGACTTTCATCTCACAATTTTGGATTTTTTTTCCCTGAAACATTTCGACTTTATTCTCGAAAAATTACGACTTTATTCTTGAAACATTTCAACTTTATTCTCTAATTATTATGGCTTTATCCATGAAATATTATGACTTTAATCTCGTAATTTTTGTTTTCTGAAACATTTCGGCTTTATTCTCAAAAAATTATGACTTTATTCTTGAAACATTTCAACTTTATTCTCTAATTATTATCCATGAAATATTATGACTTTAATCTCGTAATTTTTGTTTTCTGAAACATTTCGACTTTATTCTCAAAAAATTATGACTTTATTCTTGAAACATTTCAACTTTATTCTCTAATTATTATGGCTTTATCCATGAAATATTATGACTTTAATCTCGTAATTTTTTTTTTCTGAAACATTTCGACTTTATTCTCAAAAAATTATGACTTTATTCTTGAAACATTTCAACTTTATTCTCTAATTATTATGGCTTTATCCATGAAATATTATGACTTTAATCTCGTAATTTTTGTTTTCTGAAACATTTCGACTTTATTCTCAAAAAATTATGACTTTATTCTTGAAACATTTCAACTTTATTATCTAATTATTATGGCTTTATCCATTAAATATTATGACTTTAATCTCGTAATTGTTTTTTTTTTTCTGAAACATTTCGACTTTATTCTCAAAAAATTATGACTTCATTCTTGAAACATTTCAACTTTATTCTCTAATTATTATGGCTTTATCCATGAAATATTATGACTTTAATCTCTTTTTTTTTTTTTCTGAAACATTTCGACTTTATTCTTGAAACATTTCAACTTTATTCTCTAATTATTATGGCTTTATCCATGAAATATTATGACTTTAATCTCGTAATTTTTGTTTTCTGAAACATTTCGACTTTATTCTCAAAAAATTATGACTTTATTCTTGAAACATTTCAACTTTATTCTCTAATTATTATGGCTTTATCCATGAAATATTATGACTTTAATCTCGTAATTTTTGTTTTCTGAAACATTTCGACTTTATTCTCAAAAAATTATGACTTTATTCTTGAAACATTTCAACTTTATTCTCTAATTATTATGGCTTTATCCATGAAATATTATGACTTTAATCTCGTAATTTTTGTTTTCTGAAACATTTCGACTTTATTCTCAAAAAATTATGACTTTATTCTTGAAACATTTCAACTTTATTATCTAATTATTATGGCTTTATCCATGAAATATTATGACTTTAATCTCGTAATTTTTGTTTTCTGAAACATTTCGACTTTATTCTCAAAAAATTATGACTTTATTCTTGAAACATTTCAACTTTATTATCTAATTATTATGGCTTTATCCATTAAATATTATGACTTTAATCTCGTAATTGTTTTTTTTTTCTGAAACATTTCGACTTTATTCTCAAAAAATTATGACTTCATTCTTGAAACATTTCAACTTTATTCTCTAATTATTATGGCTTTATCCATGAAATATTATGACTTTAATCTCGTAATTTTTGTTTTCTGAAACATTTCGACTTTATTCTTGAAACATTTCAACTTTATTCTCTAATTATTATGGCTTTATCCATGAAATATTATGACTTTAATCTCATTTTTTTTTTTTTTCTGAAACATTTCGACTTTATTCTTGAAACATTTCAACTTTATTATCTAATTATTATGGCTTTATCCATGAAATATTATGACTTTAATCTCGTAATTTTTGTTTTCTGAAACATTTCGACTTTATTCTCAAAAAATTATGACTTTATTCTTGAAACATTTCAACTTTATTCTCTAATTATTATGGCTTTATCCATGAAATATTATGACTTTAATCTCGTAATTTTTGTTTTCTGAAACATTTCGACTTTATTCTCAAAAAATTATGACTTTATTCTTGAAACATTTCAACTTTATTATCTAATTATTATGGCTTTATCCATGAAATATTATGACTTTAATCTCGTAATTTTTGTTTTCTGAAACATTTCGACTTTATTCTCAAAAAATTATGACTTTATTCTTGAAACATTTCAACTTTATTCTCTAATTATTATGGCTTTATCCATGAAATATTATGACTTTAATCTCATTTTTTTTTTTTTTCTGAAACATTTCGACTTTATTCTTGAAACATTTCAACTTTATTATCTAATTATTATGGCTTTATCCATGAAATATTATGACTTTAATCTCGTAATTTTTGTTTTCTGAAACATTTCGACTTTATTCTCAAAAAATTATGACTTTATTCTTGAAACATTTCAACTTTATTCTCTAATTATTATGGCTTTATCCATGAAATATTATGACTTTAATCTCGTAATTTTTGTTTTCTGAAACATTTCGACTTTATTCTCAAAAAATTATGACTTTATTCTTGAAACATTTCAACTTTATTATCTAATTATTATGGCTTTATCCATGAAATATTATGACTTTAATCTCGTAATTTTTGTTTTCTGAAACATTTCGACTTTATTCTCAAAAAATTATGACTTTATTCTTGAAACATTTCAACTTTATTATCTAATTATTATGGCTTTATCCATTAAATATTATGACTTTAATCTCGTAATTGTTTTTTTTTTCTGAAACATTTCGACTTTATTCTCAAAAAATTATGACTTCATTCTTGAAACATTTCAACTTTATTCTCTAATTATTATGGCTTTATCCATGAAATATTATGACTTTAATCTCGTAATTTTTGTTTTCTGAAACATTTCGACTTTATTCTTGAAACATTTCAACTTTATTCTCTAATTATTATGGCTTTATCCATGAAATATTATGACTTTAATCTCATTTTTTTTTTTTTTCTGAAACATTTCAACTTTATTCTCTAATTATTATGGCTTTATCCATGAAATATTATGACTTTAATCTCGTAATTTTTGTTTTCTGAAACATTTCGGCTTTATTCTCAAAAAATTATGACTTTATTCTTGAAACATTTCAACTTTATTCTCTAATTATTATGGCTTTATCCATGAAATATTATGACTTTAATCTCGTAATTTTTGTTTTCTGAAACATTTCGACTTTATTCTCAAAAAATTATGACTTTATTCTTGAAACATTTCAACTTTATTCTCTAATTATTATGGCTTTATCCATGAAATATTATGACTTTAATCTCGTAATTTTTGTTTTCTGAAACATTTCGACTTTATTCTCAAAAAATTATGACTTTATTCTTGAAACATTTCAACTTTATTATCTAATTATTATGGCTTTATCCATGAAATATTATGACTTTAATCTCGTAATTTTTGTTTTCTGAAACATTTCGACTTTATTCTCAAAAAATTATGACTTTATTCTTGAAACATTTCAACTTTATTATCTAATTATTATGGCTTTATCCATTAAATATTATGACTTTAATCTCGTAATTGTTTTTTTTTTCTGAAACATTTCGACTTTATTCTCAAAAAATTATGACTTCATTCTTGAAACATTTCAACTTTATTCTCTAATTATTATGGCTTTATCCATGAAATATTATGACTTTAATCTCGTAATTTTTGTTTTCTGAAACATTTCGACTTTATTCTTGAAACATTTCAACTTTATTCTCTAATTATTATGGCTTTATCCATGAAATATTATGACTTTAATCTCATTTTTTTTTTTTTTCTGAAACATTTCAACTTTATTCTCTAATTATTATGGCTTTATCCATGAAATATTATGACTTTAATCTCGTAATTTTTGTTTTCTGAAACATTTCGGCTTTATTCTCAAAAAATTATGACTTTATTCTTGAAACATTTCAACTTTATTCTCTAATTATTATGGCTTTATCCATGAAATATTATGACTTTAATCTCGTAATTTTTGTTTTCTGAAACATTTCGACTTTATTCTCAAAAAATTATGACTTTATTCTTGAAACATTTCAACTTTATTCTCTAATTATTATGGCTTTATCCATGAAATATTATGACTTTAATCTCGTAATTTTTGTTTTCTGAAACATTTCGACTTTATTCTCAAAAAATTATGACTTTATTCTTGAAACATTTCAACTTTATTATCTAATTATTATGGCTTTATCCATGAAATATTATGACTTTAATCTCGTAATTTTTGTTTTCTGAAACATTTCGACTTTATTCTCAAAAAATTATGACTTTATTCTTGAAACATTTCAACTTTATTATCTAATTATTATGGCTTTATCCATTAAATATTATGACTTTAATCTCGTAATTGTTTTTTTTTTCTGAAACATTTCGACTTTATTCTCAAAAAATTATGACTTCATTCTTGAAACATTTCAACTTTATTCTCTAATTATTATGGCTTTATCCATGAAATATTATGACTTTAATCTCGTAATTTTTGTTTTCTGAAACATTTCGACTTTATTCTTGAAACATTTCAACTTTATTCTCTAATTATTATGGCTTTATCCATGAAATATTATGACTTTAATCTCATTTTTTTTTTTTTTCTGAAACATTTCAACTTTATTCTCTAATTATTATGGCTTTATCCATGAAATATTATGACTTTAATCTCGTAATTTTTGTTTTCTGAAACATTTCGGCTTTATTCTCAAAAAATTATGACTTTATTCTTGAAACATTTCAACTTTATTATCTAATTATTATGGCTTTATCCATGAAATATTATGACTTTAATCTCGTAATTTTTGTTTTCTGAAACATTTCGACTTTATTCTCAAAAAATTATGACTTTATTCTTGAAACATTTCAACTTTATTATCTAATTATTATGGCTTTATCCATGAAATATTATGACTTTAATCTCGTAATTTTTGTTTTCTGAAACATTTCGACTTTATTCTCAAAAAATTATGACTTTATTCTTGAAACATTTCAACTTTATTCTCTAATTATTATGGCTTTATCCATGAAATATTATGACTTTAATCTCGTAATTGTTTTTTTTTCTGAAACATTTCGACTTTATTCTCAAAAAATTATGACTTTATTCTTGAAACATTTCAACTTTATTCTCTAATTATTATGGCTTTATCCATGAAATATTATGACTTTAATCTCGTAATTTTTGTTTTCTGAAACATTTCGACTTTATTCTCAAAAAATTATGACTTTATTCTTGAAACATTTCAACTTTATTCTCTAATTATTATGGCTTTATCCATGAAATATTATGACTTTAATCTCGTAATTTTTGTTTTCTGAAACATTTCGACTTTATTCTCAAAAAATTATGACTTTATTCTTGAAACATTTCAACTTTATTATCTAATTATTATGGCTTTATCCATTAAATATTATGACTTTAATCTCGTAATTGTTTTTTTTTTCTGAAACATTTCGACTTTATTCTCAAAAAATTATGACTTCATTCTTGAAACATTTCAACTTTATTCTCTAATTATTATGGCTTTATCCATGAAATATTATGACTTTAATCTCGTAATTTTTGTTTTCTGAAACATTTCGGCTTTATTCTCAAAAAATTATGACTTTATTCTTGAAACATTTCAACTTTATTATCTAATTATTATGGCTTTATCCATGAAATATTATGACTTAAATCTCGTAATTTTAGATTTTTTTTCCTGAAACATTTCGACTTTATGCTCAAAAAATTACGACTTTATTCTTGAAACATTTCAACTTTATTCTCTAATTATTATGGCTTTATCCATGAAATATTATGACTTTAATCTCATAATTTTAGATTCTTTTTCCTGAAACATTTCGACTTTATTCTCGAAAAATTACGACTTTATTCTTGAAACATTTCAACTTTATTCTCTAATTATTATGACTTTATCCATGAAATATTATGACTTTAATCTCGTAATTTTTTGTTTTTCTGAAACATTTCGACTTTATTCCCGAAACATTACGACTCTGTCAAAACATGTCTTTATTCTCGAAACATTGACTTTATTCTCGTAAATTTATTTTTAGATATTTTTTTAACATGCCACTAAAACACTGTTGTATCGTACAGATATGTCAGTATAAGATAAATTTCATAGCTTCAGTGATTATAACAGGAGTTTTTAAAAAACTTGCACCAGACTGTCTGTGAAGCCAGAGCCAGATTATGATGAGCCGTTTCCCCAAACCGCAAAAAAAAAAGATTTTAATATGTATTCTATTAATCAACATATATTATTATTATTATTATTATTATTACAATAGCAATAATTGACAACAACGATTTGTCAAAATTGAAGCCATATTAGCTCCTGTTTTTAAACATTAATTTAGATACAATTTTCAACAGTCAGTTGTTATTGGCAACAGTTTAAAGTATTTTGAATGATTTAAGTAATTGGTTAAATTCAAGTATTTGACATTACAGACAACACAGATACAATTATTAAGGTGGTGCCCTCACAAATGTAAAAAAAAAAAAAAAAAGCGCCGGAAATCAATTCCGGGGGTAAAAATGATCTCATTTACTAAAACTAATCCTTTAAATGGGACAAAAAGAAGAGAATTTAATGTTTGCACAGTTCAGTTTTATTTGATATCCCTTCAATGTCATAACATGAAACTTACTACATGCGGTGTGTACAGGAGCAACGCCTCAGCGACATGCTACACAAAATAAATAGTAAAGCCGGAGAGAAGCGATTTCATCAAAACCCAGTTTAGTGCCTCTCTGAATGAGACAGGAAACTGAGGTCTTTGAGTAAACTCCCTTTTCTCATGCTTAGCAATCCGGGATGGAAAAGAACCGTTCATCCATCCATCCCCCTTATTGCCAGATACAGAAAACGAGGAAGAAAATGATTCCAGTCCTTGCATAAAATGTACAAAAATGGGTGGAGACCATGAGCCCACACAGTGCATTAGTGAATTAAGAGGGATTCGAAACACATCAGACTAGCTGAGCTCACGTCGAGATGATAGCTGCATACAGTTTACTGTTGAGTACACAAAGCAACACTGCTTAATGTGTGGCTGACTAACTTTGGCCAACCTTTTGGGATAGTTTACGCAAAAATGAGAACTCTGTCATTAATTACTCACCCTCATGTCGTTCCAAACCCGTAAGACCTTCGTTCATCTTCAGAACACAAGATATTTACAATTAAATCTAAGAGCTTTCTGACCCTCAATAGACCGCTATAGAATTACCACGTTCAAATGCAAGAAAGGTAGTAAGAACATCATTAAATAGTCCATGTGACATTAGTGGTTCAACCGTGATTTTATGAACTTTTTTCAACAATTTCTTATTTTCTGCTGTCTATGCAGGGTCAGAAAGCTCCCGGATTTCATCAAAAATATCTTATTTTGTGTTCTAAAGATGAACAAAGGTCTTACGGGTTTGGAAAGACGTGAGGGTAAGTAATTAATGACAGAATTTTTATTTTTGGGTTAACTATCCCTTTCAGGCTTACGCAAGACTTTGTCAGGTCTTTGGTTGGACCCTGTACAGCATGTTGAACGGACAAAGCCAAAAGCCTTATAAATACAACCAATAATCCAAAAAGATGCAAAAAGTCTCCCAAATCAGATGTCGTACAGATCTATCTTCATAAAATGAAGCTGAGAAGTAAACATAACACTGTCACACATGCTGTGGAACTTCATCATGCTACTAAAACAACAAAAACTCAACTGGCCTTTTAACAAAACGAGACCGTTACACACACACACATACACATATATATACACATATATATATATATATATATATATATATATATATATATATATATATATATATATATATATATATATATATATATATATATATATATATATATATATATATATAGTGAGATATGCCTCGCAAAAAATATTGGTAGTAAAAAAAGAAAAGAAAAAACGTTTGTTGATCAATAAATCTTAGGGAAAGAACTTGTAAATCAATTAATATGCTTTAAAAAAAAAAAAAAAACAATTTCACATATACAGTATAATAAAACGGCAGTTTTAGGCCGTTGATCCTAGTTTAAATTTTAGGATTTAGTGGCTGACCAAGAACATGCATTTTGATGTTTTAACTTCAACTTTGACAAAACTTTAACTTCACCAGAACCATTTCCTCTTCCCTGTGTGGCAGAAACCGAAAGAAAAGTGCACTATGGACCCTCCCCACCCCACGGAGGTTAGTTTAGACTTGAGCTTATTATCTGTCAAGTATCCCAAAAATCAAAACTAGTGACATTTGTGAATACACCATTTAGTTTGGTTAGCAAATATTTTTGGTCAGTCTTTAAAATAAATATCTGATTAGTTTTCAGATTCCAACAAAATCAACGCTGTGAGATCACAATTTAAAAAAAAACAAACAAACAAAAAACTAAATAGTAATAGTCACTTAATAATGACCTTCAAGACATGCTTTAACCTACGCTGGAAGAGGACAGCACATACTGTACAAGCCAATTCAGCCGCCTCGTCGTCGAAATAACCTTTCTATTCCTTTCTGATCCCTTCCTGTACCAACATCTCACCCTCAGCCCTTTAAATGAAGGGGCAAAGGCGATCATACAACTCCAGTTTATGAGCTACACCCTGCAAACATGCTCTCTGACCAACTTTATGTTGTTTCTAAATCAGCGAGACATATTTACAGCGCAAGTCCTTCATCTCACTTACTGCACCAGCTGGACTTAATACAAACCATCTGTTTGTCAACACTCCATTCAGTAGTATTCAGTCATGCTGTCCCAGGACAAATAACAGAAGCCATTTTTGTGGTCCTGCGGGACTAGATTTCTACTGAATAAACTGGAGTAACAATATCGTCCTAATGATCTTAGCAAAGACCTTAAAACCTGAATACAGCAATAAGTGTTACCTTAGCGAGATTATCTCTGGATCCTTTATTAACAAAAAAAAAAAAAAAAACACAACACTTAAACATAACTTAATTCAGTCTAGTGTCTTTCTAGAATTTTTTCAGTCTAATGTGGTTCTAGAAAAGCAAGATGCCCACTTTTTGTTTCATTAGCAAGAAGAACAGAGAGAAATGGTGGGAGAGAATTACAGAGCGCCGAAACTTCTTCAGTCCGAGGTTTCAATAAGCAGCTCAAACTCCCAGCAAGCAGAGAGCTAATAGTCCAGAGTCAAGAATCAAGTTATTATGATGATGCTTCTCAGAGCCACAAATCAGAAAGGATAAAATGATGCTGTGTAAGGTCCTGGCAGACAGTGGGCCCAGCCCTCAGCTCCAGGAGATCAGTCTGACACACTCAGCTTCCCCCGTTCATCTCTGCTGGGCCTTTGGGTACAAGCAGACTCATGCGTCCCGCGGAGCTCGCTGCACTTTTGATCACCTCCATCCATCTGCAGACACATCCCAACATGTTTTAGCATATCAAATATGCACTTCTCTCTTTCATTACATAAGGAAAAATAACTAAGGCTGTTACTTTAGCATGATTAATAAATGTAAAAAAAGAATGAGAAAATACATATTTTCTGGTAATAACGAGATGTTATGTTGTTGAAATGACATCTTTATCTCGTTACAACGGTATCTTTTCTCGTAATAACGAGATGTTGTTTTAACGAGAAAATACATATTTTCTTGTAATAACAAAATGCAATATCATTAAAATTACATCTTTATCTCATTAGAACATCTTTTCTCGTAATAACGAGATGTTGTCTTTAAAACGACATCTTTATCTTGTTAGAACAACAGCTTTTCTCATAACAACGAGATGTTGTCATTAAAATTACATCTTTATCTCATTAGAACATCTTTTCTCGTAATAAGATGTTTTGTCCCTAAATTGAGATCTCTATCTCATTAGAACAACACCTTTTCTCATAATAACAAGATGTTGTCGTTAAATTTAGATCTTTATATCGTTAGAACACCTTTTCTCATAATAACAAGATGTTATGTCGTTAAAATTACATCTTTATATTGTTAGAATGTCATCTTTTCTCCTAATAACGAGATGTTATGTCAGTAAAATTACATCTTTATCTCGTTAGAACATCTTTTCTCGTAAAAACAAGATGTTTTGTCCCTAAATTGAGATCTATCTTATTAGAACAACATCTTTTTTCGCAATAACGAGATGTTGTCATTTTAATAAAAAAAATACATTTCCTCGTAATAACAAGGTGTTATGTCGTTAAAATGATATCTTTTCTCATAATAAGATGTTGTTTTACCGAGAAACGAGAAAAGACATCTTTTCTCGTAATAACGAGATGTAATATTGTTTAAATTACATCTTTTCTCGTAATATCGAGAAATGTCGTTTAAACGAGAAAAGGCATTTTCTTGTAATAAAATGTCATTAAAATTACATCTTTCTCTCGTTAGAACGACATCTTTTCTCGTAATAACGAAATGTAGTATCGTTTAAATTACATCTTTTCTTGTAATAACGAGATGTTGTTTTAACGAGAAAAGACATTAAAATGACATCTTTATCTCGTTAGAACGACATCTTTTCTCATAATGAGATGTTACATTTTTAAAATTACATCTTTATCTTGTTAGAATGACATCTTTTCTCGTAATAAGATGTTGTCAGTAAATTTAGATCTTTATATCATTAGAACATCTTTTCTCATTATAACAAGATGTTATGTAATTTTAACGAGAAAAGACATCTTTTCTTGTAATAACGAAATGTTATGTCGTTAAAATGACATCTTTATCTCGTTACAATGACATCTTTTCTCATAACAAGATGTTATATGGTAATAATGAGATGTTATGTCAGCAAAATTACATCTTTATCTTGTTAAAACTACATCTTTTTTCATAATAACGAGATGTCATTTTAATAAAAAAATACATTTCCTTGTAATAAGATGTCGTTAAAATGATATCTTTTCTCATAAGAAGATGTTGTTTTAATGAGAAAAGACATCTTTTCTCGTAATAACGAGATGTAATATTGTTAAATTACATCTTTTCTCATAATAACGAGATATGTGGTTTTAATGAGAAAAGAAATTAAAATGACATCTTTATCTCGTTAGAACGACATCTTTTCTCATGAGATGCTACGTTTTTAAAATTACATCTTTATCTTGTTAGAATGACATCTTTTCTCAAAATAACAAGATGTTGTCAGTAAATTTAGATCTTTATATCATTAGAACATCTTTTCTCATTATAACAAGATGTTATGTCATTTTAATGAGAAAACACATCTTTTCTTGTAATAACGAGATGTTATGTCGTTACAATGACATCTTCTCATAACAAGATGTTATATCGTAATAATGAGATGTTATGTCAGCAAAATTACATCTTTATCTCGTTAAAATGACATCTTTTTTCGTAATAACGAGATGTTGTCATTTTAATAAAAAAATACATTTCCTCGTAATAACAAGATGTTATGTCGTTAAAATCTTTTCTCGTAATAAGATGTTTTAACGAGAAAAGATATCTTTTCTCATAATAACGAGATGTAATATCGTTACAATTACATCTTTTCTCGTGATAACGATATGTTGTATTAACAAAAAAAGACATTTTCTTGTAATAACAAGAAATTCAGCTTTGCCATCACTGAAATAAATACATTTTAAAATATATTAAAATTTATTTATTTTAAAGTGTATTCATATTTTACAGTAACACTAATTTGATGTATTTTTTTAAAGAAATATTTCAAATAAATGCTGACTTGTGTACATTATTTGATCAAATAACAAATTATTAAACATGATACATTTAAATTAACTGACAGCCCTATAACTATGTAATTAATATAAAACAAAAAATAATCTAAACCAAAAGAAATGTTATATATATATATATATATATATATATATATATATATATATATATATATATATATATATATATATATATATATATATATATATATATATATATGCACACACATTTTATTATATATATATATATATTTTTTATATTATAATAATGTACTTTTTAATAATTATAATTTAAAAAACAAAGAACAAAAAACATACCTTTCAAATGTATACTCGCTTTCTGCCCTGAAGAAGTAAACATGGGATTTGAACTGCAGCTTAAAGACATATTCCTTATGGATGCTATCCGATTCCCCTGGGGTGCTGACTGTGTAACCTAGCAACGGCAGACTGGCCAGAGGGAAGTCATCCTGGAACAAAAACAACAATTAATATAAATGATCCAGACCTTTAGACCTACAGAAAGTTTAATCTTTTAGAATGAACTTCAAATGCATCAGACCAAAGCGCTGGAGTTATTCCAGTACCTGGTGTGTCTTATAGAAGAACAGGCAGAAGTTGGTAAAGACGACCCAGAGTTTCTGCCAGCCGTTGCTGTTCTTGAACTTCCTTAGGAGGTAACCAGACAGCTGGTTCTGTAATGGAGGGTGACAGGAAGTTGAACATTTAACTGCTACACAGAAAGAGCCCCTCATTCACAAAGGAACATTAGTGCTGCTTTAGAGTTGAATGAAATTTACAGATGTACAAAGACTGAGAAAAAAAAAGCTAAAGAAGAGAGTACTAATTTTCCATATGAGCAGTTAAAACATGAAAAGTCTGAATTTCTCTGGCAGAGCTTGTACTCTATTTTAATGGATATTTTATGGACTATTTAAAACAAAAAAATATTTAATGTCCTTTCTATCTTTCTGGGCCTTAAACATGGTAGCTGCGTTTATGTTTATGCAGGGTCATAAAGCTGTCAGAATTTATTAAAAATATCTTAATTTGTGCTCAGAAGATGAATGAAGGTCTTACACATTTGGAACGATGTGAGGGTGAATTATTTTATTTATTTATTTATTTTTTTTGTCTGTGCACTATACTTTTAAATAAATTAAGAAAACATGGATGGGCTTTTATTTTCTTGGGTATTTTAGTTTTGTGAAGTTCTCATATTCAAGTGAAGGTCTTCAAATCCCTAGGGTGACTGTTATTGTAGGGGTTTTGACCTCATTGGTACCTGGTTCATGCGGAGATAGTCACTGAGAGAAAGGTTCTGGTTTCGGTACCAGCACACATGAGTGATGGTGTTGGGTCTCTGGCCCTGACCGAGCAGGTACCGAGGGGGGAGCTCTGGAGACACGGCTGGAGAACTGAATACTGAGAGCAGGCAGGCAGGCAAACAGAGCACAAGCACAGGAAAAGATGTAAACAGGAAGAAGGACAGATAATGTGGTGCAGAGAAAGTGATGAAGATGAAAAGGGCAACAAAGAGGAAAAGAGAAGAAGAACAGAAGACACAATGTGTGTTAGAAAGTTAGAGTTCAGTCCCTAAGTGAGGAAAGAAAGACAGACAATTCTTCTACAGATCTGTAGAAAAGAAATGTTAGAAGAAACAAGGCATCCATGAAAATGTTTGTTAATTCATTCAGTTTTATTCCAAAAGACAGTTACTGATGGATAAAGAGGGAAAAAAAATGTTACAGACATAAAAACATGGAAGGGGGGAAGGGTGGAGAAGCTACTGGATGTGGCGTAACTGGAAAATATGAGGGTGAAGAAAAAGGAGACAGAAGCAGAACAAGGATCCAAGAGTCTTTGCCCCTCATTCAAAAGCTTCGGTTGCAGTCCAGACCTCAACAGCCAGCCTCAGAGAAGTGTGTATGCTTGTGTTTGTAAGTTCATGTGTGTAAAGCTAAAACTGGGTGAATCTCATCAAACCTTTTTTAAAGCATGAGTCAGTTTTCACCCCAAAATTAATATAAAATAATTGTTTAAACTGGTATTTAAACAAAATATTATTCATTTAAGTTTTTATATAAACTGAATTTATGATAAGAAAAATGAAACACAAAAAAATATATAATAATAATAATAATAATAATAATAATAATAATAATAATAATAATGATTTTAAATGAAGTATTAAAATATAATGCAGTATAATTGTTGTACTAAATTAACCAAAAATTTATTTATAAAAAAAAATAGGTTTGAAGAGCATAAGTTCGCCAGCATTACAATACCAGCAATTCAGAGTAAAAATGTTTATAGCTGGCATGAAAATAATAATAATAACTTAAAGAAGTCTTTTCTGCTCATCAAGGCTGTATTTATTTGATAAAAAAAAAAAATGTAATATTGTGAAATATTATTGCCATTTAAAATAGTTGTTTTCCATTTTAATATACATTTAAATCAAATTTATTCCTGTGAAGCAAAGCTGAATTTTCAGCATCATTACTCTAGTCTTCAGTGTCACATGATCCTTCAGAAATCATTCTAATATGCTGATTTATCATCAATGTTGGCAACAGTTGTGCTGCTTAATATTTTTTTGAAACCTGTGATACTTTTTTCAGGATTCCTTGATGAATAAAAAGCTCAAAAGAACAGTATTTATTCAAAATAGAAATCTATTCTAACAATATAAATCTTGTTATCAATTGAACACCCTTTCTGAGTAAAATTATTAATTTCTTTCAAAGAGAGAAAGAAAGAAACAATTTACTGACCCCAAATTTAAACGGTAGTGTATATTGTTACAAAAGATTTCTACTGAAATAAATGCTCTTCTTTTTAACATTTTATTCAAAGAACCTGAAAAAAGTATCACAGGTTCCAAAAAAATTAAGCATCACAAAAATTTTAAAGTACATTAAAATAGAAAAATGCTAGTTTAAATTGCAATAATTTCACAATATTACTGTTTTTTCTAATCAAATAAATGCAGCCCTGATGAGCAAGAAAGACTTTAACACTTACACTTATTTAAATACAAACTTTTGAATGGCAGTGCACATTTATGATAAAAAATAAATTGTAAGTTGATGACAAACTTAAATATATGAACTATTTAAACTATTTATGATCATTTAAATATGAAGTGTCTAAATATTGCAATTTAAAATAGTGGTTTTTTATTTTAATACATGTTTACATATAATTTATTCCTGTGATGCAAAGCTGAATTTTCAGAATCATTACTCTAATCTTCAGTGTCACATGATCCTTCAGAAATCATACCATATGCTAATTTATCATCAATGCTGGCAACAGTTGCTGCTTAATATTTTTTTGAAACCTGTGATACTTTTTTTCAGGATTCCTTGATGAATAAAACATTAAAGAGAACAGCATTTATTCAAAATAGAAATCTTATTTAAAAAATAAATTGCAAGTTGATGATAAACTTAAATATATGAACTATTTAAACTATTTATGATTATTTAAATATGAAGTGTCTAAATACAGTACATTGTAGAATATTTGTGGTACTGAATTAGCAAAAAATGTATTAATAAAGATTGCAAATGATGAGAGTTTTTCCTTACAGTGCTGACAATTCAGAATAATAATAAATGCGAGTACTAAATTTCTGACAAAAAGAAACTGCAAAACGTAAAAAGAAAGAAAGAAAGAAAGAAAAAAATGAATAAAAGAAAAAGAAAGAAAGTAGTTTCTTTTGATTCTGGGGTGAAATATGACCCGCACATTTCTTTTGCAGAATTGACCCACACATTCCTTCATTTGTGCACTGCAGCTGTAGTCAAAACCTTCACAATCAGGCTCCACGAAGACTATAAATGATTCTGTGTGTGTGTGCGTGTGTGTGTGTGAGCAAGTGTGTAAATGCTACCTCCACGGCTAGGCTGTGGTCAGACATAGAGACGCTGGTGTTGCGGTGCCAGCACACATGCATGGTGGTGTTGGCTCTGTGGTGGCTCTGCTTGTCCAGAGAGCAGCGGGAGGAGTTCATGTCATCCTCTGACTCCTGCTCCAGAGACACTTCATCTGATGATCCTTAGGATTGTGCAGAGGGAGAGGAAGAAAGGAGGAGAGGGGAGAGGAGGAGCAATTGGAAGGGATGGGATTTACTTCTACTTTAGGACCAGTGATAAGGAGGCTAAGGGACAAAAACACATCACGACCTGCACATGTGTGGACAGTGGAGGAAAGCAGGCTTGAGATACTTACTGTTGGAGCGATCACACAGACTTGGGTCCAACAGAAGATCTGACTTTTCCTGACATTTCTTTGACATGTCAATAGCCATGTTCAGATCCTCAATCCATTTGTTCATCTCTACTTTGGAGCTGTGGAGGAGAAAGAGTCTCTTACTGAAAGATGATGAACAGCAAAGACCAATATTAAAGGCACAGTTTACTCAAAAATGAAAATTCTGTCATCATTTACTCCCTCTCAAGTCCTTGTTTCATTCTACTGTTAAGCATAAAAGATATTTCGAAGATTGTGGGTAACAGTTGACTTCTATAGAATGGAAAACTAATACTATTAAACTCAATAGGGACCAGCAACTGTTACACACATTCTTCAAATTATCTTTTGTGTTCAACAGAAGGAAAAAAAAATTGTACAGGTTTGAAACAACTTCAGGGCCACTAAATGATGAGAGAATTGTATAATACAGAATAATATAATACTACTGTTAATTCAAAAGTTTGACGTCTGTACGACTTTTAAAATGTTTTTAAAAATAAATAAATTCAGTTTAAAATAAAAAAGGTAATGTGAGTTTTGATCTCACAATTCTCACTTTTTTTTCCTCAGAATTGCATAATACAAACTCACTTCAGACTTTTTTTCAGAATTTAAACTCGCAATTGCAAGCAAAAAAGTCATAATTGTGAAACTCAAATAGTGAAATAAAAACTCGGTTCTGACTTTTCTCACAATTGTGAGTTTATATCTTGCAATTGTGACTTTTGTCTAGCAATTGTGACATTTTCCCTTAGAATTGTGAAATATAAACTCACAATTGTGAGTTATGATTTTAGAAAAGCAGGACATAAACTCACAATTGTGAAAACTAAATGTAAGATAAAAACACGCATTTCTTTTTTCAGAGTTTATATATTGCAACTGTGACTTTTTTTTTGAAATTCTGACTTTTTTTTTCCTCAGAACTGAGATATAAACTCACAACTGTAAGTCCAGTTCTGAGGAGAAAAAAGACTGATACATTCTCAGAATTGTTAATCTCTCAATTCTGACTTAACTTGCAAAAGATATAATTCCATATTATAAAGTCAGAATTGCCAGATATAAACTCGCAATTGAAAGAAAAGTCTGAACTGCGAGTTTATATCTTGCAATTCTGACTTTATTTTTCAGAATTGCGGCATTATTTCTCAAAACTGCATATAAAAAAAATATTTTTTATTTAAAAAATATATAAAACAAGTCAGAACTGCAAGTTTATATAGAAGTCACTTATGCTCACTTAAGTTAGATTTATTTAATGAAAAACAAAGTAAAAAGTAATATTACCATCAAAAATAATTTTTATTTTAATATATTAAACACAATTCTGACTTTTCTCGCAATTGTGAGTTTATAGCTTGCAATTGTGACTTTTGTCTGGCAATTCTGACTTTTTTCCTAAGAATTGTGAAAAAATTCTTAGGAAAAGTTATAATGTAAGAATAACAGGATATAAAATCGCAAAATAAAAATTAAAAATTAAAAAATAAATTTTGTATATTTGAGATTATATATTGCAATTCTGACTTTTTTTCCCCCACAGAATTGAGATATAAACTCACAACTGTGAGTTAAAAAGTCCAGTTCTGAGGATAAAAAAGGCTGATATGTTCTCAGAATTGTTAATCTCTCAGTTCTGACTTAACTCGCAAAAGATATAAACAATTCTGATTTGATATAAACAATTATAAAGTCAGATTTGCAAGATATAAACTCACAATTCTGATAAACTCGAATTGTGAGTTAAACGGTAGTGTATATTGTTACAAAAGATTTCTATTTAAATAAATTCTGTTCTTTTTAACATTTTATTCATCAAAGAATCGTGAAAAAGGTATCACAGGTTCCAAAAAAAAAAAAAAAAAAATGATTAAGCACCACAAAAATGTTAAAGTACAACAAAATAGAAAAATGCTATTTTCAATTGCAATAATATTTTACAATCTAACTTTTTTTTTTTTTATAAAAATAAATGTAGCCCTGATGAGCAGAAAATAATTTTGAATGGCAGTTTATAGGTTGCAATTGTGACTTTTGTCTGGCAATTATGACTTTTTTCCTTGGAACTGTGAAATATAAACTCGCAATTGAGAGTTATAATGTCAGAATAGCAGGATATAAACTCACAAAATAAAAATAAAACATTAAAAATTTAAAAATGTAGTACATTTGAGATTATATATTGCAATTGTGAACTTTTTCTTGCAATTGTGAGTTTATATATTGCAATTGTGACTTTTTTTGCAATTCTGACTTTTTTTTCCCACAAAATTGAGATATAAACTCACAATTGTGAGTTAAAGTCCAGTTCTGAGGATAAAAAAGGCTGATATGTTCTCAGAATTGTTAATCTCTCAGTTCTGACTTAACTCGCAAAAGATATAAACAATTCTGATTTGATATAAACAATTAGTCAGATTGGCAAGATATAAACTCACAATTCTGATAAACTCGAATTGTGAGTTAAACGGTAGTGTATATTGTTACAAAAGATTTCTATTTAAATAAATTCTGTTCTTTTTAACATTTTATTCATCAAAGAATCGTGAAAAAGGTATCACAGGTTCCAAAAAAAAAAAAAAAAAATGATTAAGCACCACAAAAATGTTAAAGTACAACAAAATAGAAAAATGCTATTTTCAATTGCAATAATATTTTACAATCTAACTTTTTTTTTTTTTTTAAATAAAAATAAATGTAGCCCTGATGAGCAGAAAATAATTTTGAATGGCAGTTTATAGGTTGCAATTGTGACTTTTGTCTGGCAATTATGACTTTTTTCCTTGGAACTGTGAAATATAAACTCGCAATTGAGAGTTATAATGTCAGAATAGCAGGATATAAACTCACAAAATAAAAATAAAACATTAAAAATTTAAAAATGTAGTACATTTGAGATTATATATTGCAATTGTGAACTTTTTCTTGCAATTGTGAGTTTATATATTGCAATTGTGACTTTTTTTGCAATTCTGACTTTTTTTTCCCACAGAATTGAGATATAAACTCACAATTGTGAGTTAAAGTCCAGTTCTGAGGATAAAAAAGGCTGATATGTTCTCAGAATTGTTAATCTCTCAGTTCTGACTTAACTCGCAAAAGATATAAACAATTCTGAGAAAAAAATCTGAATTGCATATTATAAAGTCAGATTTGCAAGATATAAACTTGCAATTCTGATAAACTTGAATTGTGAGTTAAACGGTAGTGTATATTGTTACAAAAGATTTCTATTTAAATAAATTCTGTTCTTTTTAACATTTGATTCATCAAAGAATCGTGAAAAAAGTATCAAAGGTTCCAAAAAAAAAAATTAAGCACCACAAAAATTTTAAAGTACAACAAAATAGAAAAATGCTATTTTCAATTGCAATAATATTTCACAAACTTTTTTTTTTTTTTTTTTTTTTTTTTTTAATAAAAATAAATTTAGCCCTGATGAGCAGAAAATAATTTTGAATGGCAGTGCACATTTATGATAAAAAATAACTAGTAAATTGATGATAAACTTATAACTTTATATGAACTATTTAAACTATTTATTAGAGGTGTAATATGCGTATTCCTATCGAGCGTTTCACGGGTTAATTCCAAATGGAAGTGATCATTCCTATGCCCTACTCCCTTCGAAGGACAGAGCGCTTGGAACTCGGAGTTTAGACTTTGGAGTGAGCAGGGCACGTGCGTGCCATTATGTAGACGTTTCCTCATTATCTTCAGCTGGTATGTTCCTGTGACAATACAGCACAGTGTCTGTCAACAGATGTCGCTGTGTTAATGACAAATATTTTTATTGTTGTCAGCATTACTGCTACAAATAAAAATACATTTTATATAATAAACACATATTTTATATTTGCTATATAATATATACACACTAATATAAAACTTTTTGAAATATAAAATGTATATTTATTTGCAACAGTAGCAATAAAAAGAACATGCCAGCTGAAGATAATGAGGAAACGTCTACACAATGGCACACACATGCCCTGCTCACTCCAAAGTCTAAACTGCAAGCTCCAAGGTCCTTTGAAGGGAGTAGATCTTATTTAGTAGTAATCTTTTTTTTTCTCAGAATTGAGATACAAATTCACAATTGTGAGTTAAAATGTCCAGTTCTGAGGAGAAAAAAAGACTGATATGTTCTCAGAACTGTTAACCTCTCAATTCTGACTTAACTCGCAAAAGATATAAACAATTCTAAAGAAAAAGTCAAGAATTGCAACTCGCAATTCAAAGAAAAGTCAGAATTGTGAGTTTATATCTTGCAATTCTGACTATTTTTTCTAACTGATTTTTTCAAATTACGACATTATCAGAACTCCATGAAATAAAAAAATCATCATTTTTATTTTAAAAATATAAAACAAGTCTGAACTGCAAGTTTATGTGTCACTTAAGCTCACCCAAGTTATATTTATTTGATTATAAATAAAGTAAAAACAGTAATATTGTGAAATATTACCATTAAAAAACTTTTTTATTTGAATATATTTTTATGTAAATTTCAATTTAATCTATTCTTGTAATGGTAAAGCAGAATTTTAGCAGCTATTACTTCAGCCTTCAGTGTCACATGATCCTTCAGAAATGATTCTAATATGCTGATTTGTGAGCAGTAACATTTCTTATTATCAGTTTACGCTGTTTAATATTTTTGTGGAAAGTTTCATTATTTCATTATTTCAACAGGCTGCTAAGCATAGTACATTTACAAAATTGTTAATTTCTCAAAAATGAATGATTCCCTGTTCTACTTAAAGGAATAGTTCACCCAAAAACAAAAATTTTGCCATTAATAACCCTCATGTTTTTTCCAAACCTGTAAGACTTTCATTCATCTTGAAATCCTGAACACAAATTAAGATATTTTTGATGAAATCCGAAAGAAATGTTATGTAATGACATGAAATTGACAAAAGACAAATTGTTGAAAGTTATTTTAGTTTATTTCTTTTTTGGGGGGGCACAAAATAGTATTCTCGTAGCATAAAATTAGGTTTGAACCACTGATGTCACATGGACTATTTTAACAATGTCCTAACTATCTTTCTAGGCCTTGAACGCGGTCATAAAGCTCTCGGATTTCATAAAAAAATATCCTAATTGGCGTTTCAATTAGAAAAGATGAAAAAAGGTCTTATGGGTTTGGAACAAAATTTTCATTTTGGGTTAACTAACTCTTTTAACACTGTGTAAAAGCACTTTCTTTTATATGCACTCACCTAGCTGCAACCACAATGGTCCTCTGAGCAGAATATATGGTGAAACAGTGAGGAACAGACCACTCATTCTCACTCTCCTCCACCTGAAAAACATTGAAACACTCTAAAGACCAGTCCACAGTCCAGTTAAAATTAAAGCACCTGTACGACTAGCATTCTTTGGGATATAGTGACTGATCCAATCTACTTGTTAACATCCTCGCTACTTGCAATCCTCATTTCTACTGATGCTGGGGGGGAATAGCAGAAGGAGCCAAGAGGGAAATTCAAACGCTGTGGGCAGACTTTCAAGGTGTTGTTTGGGAGTGGAAGATTTGGGGATTTTCCTCATACTCACCGGAGCATCCAGCACAATGAGCTGCGGGGCAGGAGCGAAGCACAGACAAATCCATTGGAACAGTAAACAGTAAACGCATTTCTCATTTGGTAAAATACTATCGTCCAAATGTTTAGGCTTCGGGAAGATTTTTAAATGTTTTTCAAAGAAGTCTCTTATGCTCACAGACACAGTAAATACACAAATATTGTGGAATATTACAAATCAAAATGGCTTTTTTATTTTTTAAAATGCAATTATTTCTGTGGGAGCACAGTTGATTTTTCAGCACTGTCTGTCTGTGTTAATAGCATGATATTAGGTTGAAAATAACCCCCGCACGCCAGCCCTTAACAGCTCTTGTAAGTGTAACTTTGAACATGCGTCTCGTATGAATTGTGGACCTGAACAACATGCACCTTTAAAGTTTAGTTAACAGAAGATACTACAAATAAGGCCTGAAAGATCACTGCTTTACAAAAACAAAGCTAAGGATGTGAGGCAATGCAGATATTTTGAGAAAAATGTCAGTGTAAACACCATTTATCACCGCCTGCCTGTGTACTTTCACCCGAGAGTACACCAGCAAGCCACATTAATTCTAACTTTGCTTAAAAACAGCATGTTACTGAGAGAGCCCTCTTCTCATGTTTAAAGATGGGGCAAATCCTTCTCAGTGCAACACTTGTGCAGACTGTTTGGACATAAGACATTTTGTCTGTTTTGTTGATTAGTCAAGCAATTATGATCATTTAGCTTTTTAAAACATGTATATTACATCAAAAACAACTCCTAAACAAATCTTTTGAGTGAATGATTCAAAAACTCAACAAATTATATAAAAAAAAAGTCACCATCTGAAAGTCATTTGCTGAATTGACCACAACGAATCTTTTAACATGAAATGTTTGAAATGTGTATCTGTTTCACATGCTACAACAGTACACAGTGTATTTCAATCAGTATCCAGTTTGTTAGTATTCCATTCCAAAAATAATTCCTGGGAATACTTACAATCATCCCATGCAGGGGAAGCTGTCCATGAACTTTGAACTGATTGGTTGCAGTCACCCCTTTGCTTGTGTAGAGTAACATGTCTGAAAACTTAGATAGAAAAAGGTTTTGGTCAGCACACACACACAAAAGTTAAAATCAAAACTGCCAAAATAGATTAAAAGTTCACTCTTACGAGAAAAAACATCCTCTGCTGCAGACCCTTCTTGGTGAGCTTGTAGAGACAACCTTCCCTGATAAATTCCTGGAGAAGGAGCAGGGAAAATAAAATAAAATTGTACTCTGACTTAGACTACGCTTGATTAATTAATTCTAAAGCAGCAAACTGCAATTCCAATTTCCTTGTTTCTCTGGAACTTTTCATTTTGTAAGATGACCACATGTAAGGCAGAATCAATGACGTTTATAGTATTGCTTCCAGGCTCTAACCACTACATTATTATCATACTACCAGTGGTTTACCACAAATCTTTAGGACAAGAAATGAGACAAACTAGTGACTGTCAAGACAATAAACACTTCTATTGATGCAAAAATTTAGTGAAGAAATATGCTATTGTTTCTTGAGATTTTCTCTTCTGATCCTAAAAGGATAGCTCACCCAAAAATGAAAATTCTGTCATTAATTACTCACCCTCATGTTGTTCCAAACCAGAAAAACCTTTGTTAATCTTCGGAGCACAAATTAAGGTTTTCTTTTTTAATGAAATCCAAAAGCTTTCTGACTCTGCATAGACAGCAACACAACTGACATGTTCAAGGCCAAAAAAGGTATTAAGGACATTGTTAGTCCATGTGACATCAGTGGTTCAACCTTAATTTTATGAATCTACTAGAAAACTTGTTCAACGGACATTCACAAAGGTACCAGGATGCATGCGTGTGGTGCCGCTGATGCAGGAGTTGGCGTTCTGACGTAGAACGTCCATCTATCTTATCTGTATCATCATCTGTATATTCTGGTTCAAATAAGTAATAGGCTGGGCAAAAATGCAAGTCATCCTCTCTAGGGTTGGGTATTGAGAACTGGTTCCATTTTAGAACAGCTTCCAAATTTCTAAGAACTGGTTATTTGATAAGACGCATGCATTTCAATTCTGCTCAATTCCTGCGTTCACATTTTAATTTGATTTTAAAGTTTATAATCAAACGTTTTAAGCGCAGAAAGGGAAAGAACTTGCGTAGTTTGCGTGCAATGCACACATCTGAAGTGCGAGCATAGTGAACAGCGGATCTGTGTCTGTTCTTGAATTGTTCTGTGCAAAAATAGTTCTGAGCAGGATCTGACTTCTCTTTCACATTTACTGCCCAATATGAACAAAAATACTTCAGTATATCATAATAAACAGCCGTTTTTTGTCTTAAGTGAAAGTATACCAGATGAGAAAGAATATGGATGTGTCACAGTATTTTTAGATCCACATGCGTTCTGTGTAATGCTTATCTAAAAACAAAAAAAATCATTCACTGATCTTGACTAAATACCTTTTGTAACTTTAATGAGGATTAATCTATATTATACTTATGAAAATAAAACTATGCAGTGTTTTGAAACTTTTGATTTCATTTTCTGTACCTGCAATTTGTTGTATTTATTTATGCTACTGCTAATGTACTGCTTGTTCCCATTTTATTACTGATGGTTTATTTAGCTGTAATAAAAAGCTTAAGTTTTCATTGATTTTTATGTTATTGGGGGTGTTTCGTGTATTCAGAGTTGTTTACAGTGTTAAAGAGTTGGATTCTCATGCTAAACATGGCAAAAGTTAAAAAAAAAAAATATTTGGAGGAATGACACAATTTCTGTGCCGAAAATCTTACTTCCGGGTTGGTACAAGTTTCGGCTGTTTTTTTTTACGTGAACAGCGGATGCAGTTCCTTTTTCCGTGGCAGCAATGGAGTTTTGTAAGTGTGTTTGTTGGCGAACGTTTCATATACAAGGCCCAGTTGGATGCTGGATTTGCACATTGTTTGATACTGAAAGATGAAGCGGTCCTAGCTAAAAAAAAAGGTCCTGGTCATGATTCAGAACTGCAGATGCTAAGTGAAATGGCATCAAATGTCTGTTTTATTGGAAATCCTAGCACTAGTGCTCGTCGAACTTAGCTCCACCCACGGACGCCTCCAGAAGCTCGGCTTTTTGTGGAGAAAATTGGAAAGCTGTATTTTTCTTTTATAAATATGATAAAACTAAAGAGTTTTTGGAGATATTAAGGACACAGTACTACTCTATAGGTACTCAGGATTAACTTGAGATTAGGTGAAACTGTATGTTATGTACCCTTTAAGAATCTGAATCAACATGCAGAATCAATAAAGTTAAAACGATACCCAACCATAATCCTTTCTGTCGAAATCTTCAGAAATGTTTATGAAGACTGTACAGTGTGTGTCTTCATTTGCTTGTAAACAAGGCACAGCACATCCAGGTTCTGCATCAGAATAGCAAGTCCTACATCAGCAGCACTACATGTATGCGTCGTAGTACTCTCATGAACACACGCTTACAACTGACATGGAAAAGAATAAATTGTTGAATAAAGTTGTTGTTTTTGCTTTCTTTGCACACAAAAGGTATTTTTGTAGCTTCATAAAATTAAGGTTGAAATACTGATGTCACTGACTATTTTAACAATGTCCTAACTACCTTTTTGGGCTGTTTGAACATTTCAGTTGTGCTGCTGTCTATAGAGAGACAGAAAGCTCTCGGATTTCATCCAAAATATCTTAATTTATGTTCTGAAGATGAACAAAGGTGTTACAGGTTCGGAACAACATCAGGGTGAGTAACTAATGACAAGATTTTCACATTTTTTAAACTGTAAATCTAGAACTGCAGTTACATTTTAAAAACTTGGGATGTTCTGTACACCAGTTCATCCATCACTTCGACTAACCATAACAAAAATTTATGTACAAGGTCAAAAACTCACTCTTCCCGGAGCTGTAAGGTTCTCAATGCCAATCAGATCCCTTTGAAGTTCTGTCAGCTTCTGAAAGTTCTCCAGTCGAATCAGACTGCTCTGCAGCTGAGTTGCAATCTCTGCAACCTCTTTCAAAGCCTCTGCAAAAATTAAGTGTGTTGAAAATGAAGTTCAATACAATGTTCAGATCTTCAAGAAAAGTGTTTGTTCTGAGGTTTAGCTGGTAGCAGGCTCACCATTGCAGTCATCGTAGTCTCTGTGCTGGGGAGCGTAATGCTTACACAGACGCTCCAGGATGAGTTTGTAGTGCATAAGTCTCTGGATGGGCTTTAGCAGGAAGGTGTTAAGGGGCAGGTAGCACACCTTCTGCAGCTCAAACTCCTTATACACAGTCTCCAACTTCTTCACACGCTTTGTGGCTTTCTCAAGCTCTGTTAACACCTCATCATGTTTCTGCAGATAGCCTGTGAACTCCTAAGAATATGAAGGCAAAACAACTCCAACACATAAATTGTAGAAGATAAGAATACTTGCTCCAAAAACCTAAATAAAAAAACTAAATTCAAAGTTGTTCTTGTTTGTAGAACTGAACTACTGTATAACCTCACCTTCAGAGCACACATGTTGCGCAGCATAACATCTCCAATTCGTTGGTAATCTCCTTTTACATGAGCGTTAGAGCGCCCCTCCCTGTGAAAATTATGAATCTTTAGACTAAACATTATTTAATTTTTTTTTTTACCTCTTTCATCTCTCTATAACACTTAAGATGACAAGCTGCATTTTGATAAATAAGAACTAGTACCAGAGAGCCAGCCTTTGGTCAATCTCTTTGAGAAAGCCTCTGTGGAACTCATAGATGGGGTCAATGTTGGAGAACAGGAGGGTCATGAGACCCTCAGGCATTGCATTTTCTTTAATCACTGCACTGCGGAACCACTGAGGACACAAACATCAATGTGATTAGACAGTTCAAAGACAAAAGATCACATAACAGACAAATTAAACACATCAAAAGAACCATACACACAGCTAACTGACACATTGTACAGGATACATTGTACAGAAAAGCCTGGCACGCTAAATTTGTTATACTCATGAGTCATGAGCACAGACAGCTCTGCTCACCACTGTGATGACCTCCAGATCCTTCAGGTACGTCCTCTCTGTTGTCAGAATCTCTTTAGCAATGAAGTAGGCTTTGTCGGTGGGATATCTCTGAAAATAAAAGTATACTTAAAACCACTCTTAGACAAGCTGTATTAAACCCTCTGAATACTGCTTTTTGGCAAGTTTATTTAAAGGTGCATTATGTAATATTGACAGCTAGTGGCTGAAATGGGTACTGCAGTCCAAATTCAAAAAATTGTTTCTCTTGCCTCCACCTCAGATGCGACACTCACATGGGTTGTCAGGAACGAGCGCAATTGACAATGAAAGGTGACACTGTAAGTCTAAGAGTTGATATATCTGTTTTAATATGCTTTGAGGCTTTTTAGCTGCAATCTCTGAGCCAGTTTGTTCACTGCATTATATGGCTTCAATTCACTGCATTTTCCACCAACTAGCAACCCAGGTTGTCAAAATACTATTGGTTAAACTGGCAGTGGGCGGAGTTACACAGACCAATACAAAAACATTTTCAAAGTAGAATAAATAAAGAAAGGCTGTAGAGTTGTTTTTCGATTTTCTTAAATACCTGTATTTTGGAGTTTTTATACTTACTGGTCAGTGATGCGCGGGTTGATCCAAAATGAGCGGGTGCCTGCGGTCACCCGCGGTTACGAGTCATCCAAAAATATTTTTAATGATATTCGGGTCGCGGTCGGTCGGGTCGTTTGAAATAAAGATGCCAATTAAACCTTTGTAATTTATATAATGCACACGAGAAGTGATAACGAAATAATGCAAGATCACGCTGATATGTAATCTAACGTCCTTCCCGGACACAAAATCATTAACAAAAAATACTTCAGTGTTAACAACATTCTGCTGTGAACATTTTATGTAGGCTAATAAGCACTTCAAAATGAAACCAACGTTTTGTGCGTTTTATTATGAGTTTAGCCTATTTCTTATAGCCTACAAAAGTTCTCACACTGATGAAAAGGAAGATGCTATAGCCTAAATCTTCTGTCTTTTATAGAAGATTATTTAAAGGAAAAACCTAGCCCTCTCTTATGTTTAATTACTTTTTATAGCCTACACTTTTTCGTATTTAACTGTTTGGTGCGAGGTTTAATCTTTTTTTTTTTAAAAAAAAACAAAGGATTCTTTGGACTAATCATATAGGCTACATTTGAAAAATAAAAGAGCTTAAAGTGTGTGAAATATAATGTTTACCAGGATGGAATGGTGAGTTCGTTAGAGTGTTTCCCTATTTTCCTTACTTTTATTAGCTTTTAAATCGCTTAAATGCATCAAATCGTATTTTACTTTCACTTTTAAATTAAGTGGCATTTCGGCCTCTATTGATTGACAACGACAAAACTATATATATAACAGCATGCTTAACAAAACCATGATATATATATATATAACATATAGGCATAATTTAAAATAAAATAAGTTACACACCCCCCCGCACCCCTAGTTCCTACTTCTATGGCCCAATGACGCTACGATGAGCATTTACTACTTTTAAAAATGCGGGTCAGGAAGCGGGTCGGGTACAATATTTTCTTTTTTTTTTTTTTGCGGTCCGAGTTGCGGGCGGGTTAGTTGAAAACGTCGGTCGGGTGCGGGTTGTTTATACATTGACCCGCGCATCACTGTTACTGGTACAGTCAAAAAATTACATACAGCACCTTTAACTAATTTAATGTTGTATGAAACAAATGTAGAATGTAGAACATAAAAGTTAAAGCAGAACACAGAACCAACTCTGAAATTAAAATCTTACTTAGAACTTAGATTAACTTAGAAATTCTAAACTGTGCAAATATTTAAGGTAAATTCTGGGTTGCGTATTTGAGGTTAACTTCTACATTCATTCATTCATTTTTATGTTCATTTCTGGGTTTTATGTTTTAAGTACTACAACTTATTTCAAAGATAAGTTATTGGTTCTAGGTTTTAAGCTTTCTAAATTCTGAGGTTCTAAGAAGTCACAGAACCTAAATGTTAATGCAGACCTGGAACTTAAAATTCAAAAGTAAACACATAAACACAGAATTGGACCTTAAACCAAGAAAGTTAAATTTAACTTGAAAGAACCTAATCTAGAAGCAAGAACTTTTTGAAGAATCGAAGAACAATTTGTACTTAGAACTTAAAACTACAAATTAATGTAGAAAATAAAACCCAGAAATGAACATAGAAGTTAACTTTGAATACACAACCTAGAATTTAACTAAATGTTAGCACAGTTTAGAACTTAAAAATTAATGTAGAACATTGAATTTATCTTTAAAATGAATGTTGTCCTTCAGGTTAATATAGAAATTCACATAGAAAGTTAGCTGTCTAAGCTTTCTAAATTTGAAGTTCTAAATTCTGAGGTTCTATGTCTTAGAACCTAAATGTTAAAGTAGACCTGGAACTTAGAATTCAGAAGTACATGCATAAACAAACATAGAATTTACCTTTAATGCCAAAAGTTGAATTTAACTTAAAAGAACTTAAAAGCTTAGAACCTAGAACCAAGAACTTATCTTTGAAATTAATTTATAGTATGCACTTAGAGCTTAAAACCTACAAATTAATGTAGAACATAAAACCCAGAAATTAACATGAAAATGAATGTAGAAGTTAATCTTAAATATAAAACCTAGAATTTAACTTAAATATTTGCACAGTTTAAAGTTTAAAGTTAAATTCTAGATTGTGTATTTGAGGTTAACTTCTACATTCATTTTTGTGTTAATTTCTGGGTTTTATGTTCTAAGTAAGTACTATAACTTAATTTCAAAGATAAGTTCTTGGTACAAGGTCTAAGCTTTCTGAATTCTAAGTTCTAAATCCTGAGGTTCTAAGTCTTAGAACCTAGAAGTTAATGTAGGGTTCATGTAATGTGGAACTTAGAATTCAAAGTAAACACATAAACAAACATAGAATTTAACCTTAAACTCAGAAAGTTGAATTTAACTTAAAATAACTTAAAAGCTTAGAACCTAGAACCAAGAACTTATCTTTGAAATTAAGCTATAGTACATACTTAGAACTTAAACCCTACAATAAAAACAAAAGAACTTAAAAGTTTAGAATCTAGAACCACAAACTTCTCTTTGAAATTAAGTTTTAATACTTACTTAGAACTTAAAAACTACAAATTAATGTAGAACATAAAACCCAGAATTTCAAAGATAAGTTCTTATATAAGAACTCAATATTTGGCTGAGATACAACTATTTGAAAATCTGGAATCTGAGGGTCAAAATCTAAATATTGAGATAATCACCTTTTAAAGTCCAAATGAAGTTCTTACCAATGCATATTACTAATCAAAAATTAGGGTTTGATACACAATGTCTTCATGGAACATGATCTTTACATAATATCCTAATGATTTTCAACATAAAAGAAAAATCAATAATTTTGACCCATGTGATGTATTTTTGACATGTCAACAGTAGTACTGTCAAATCGATTATTCACGATTAATCGCATCCCAAATAAAAGTTTGTTTACATAATATATGTGTACTGTGTATATAAATACAAACACATACACATATATATTTAAGAAATATATGTAATACATTTATACAGTACACACGCATACAATGTAAACACAAACTTTTACTATTTTTGGATGCGATTAATCGCAATTAATCGATTGGCGATTTGAGTACTAGTTAGTAGGTTAATCTAGAACCTTGAACTTATAGCCTAAAATTTTGCATTAAGTTTAATTAGAACATAAGATAGAACCTACCTAGAACTTATTTTAACCTAATTTTAACTTGACTCAAGCAATATTTCAATATTCAGTATTTAAAAGTATCAATGTCCGATTAATCTATAAAAGTTGAAGGGTGGGCAGGGGTTATTTTAGGTTAGCTGTGCACACCAAGGTTAGCCGAAAGTTTAAAAAGCTTCTTTATCAACCCTACAAATCACAGGGTCATCATCATATCTAGCAAGTCCTATCAAAGGCCATGCAAGCCAAATAGTTTGCTCTAATTTTTTACAAACTTTGATCAGAAATTCTAACCCCAAGCCTGAGCTGGGCTTCAAAAGTAAACATTTGCAACTCTTATTCAGGCCCGGGCAGGTTGGCATGCGATCAGTGTACCTTCCTCCTGCCCTCTTCGTCTTCCTCTAGTCTGGCAGTGCCCACCTCATTCAAGATGGGGCTCTGCAGGGGCGAAGGTGCCTGGCCGGGAAGACTGAGAGTGGACATCTGAAAGGAGGGTGAGAGACACAGAGGACCCTTGGTGTTGAAGGGAGAGAGCTGTGGGCTGTCGGTGGCAGAGTCTACGGGATGAAAAAAAAGAATTGTTTTTAAAAATTATATAAAAGTAAATAAAATGTTTAGAAGCTCATTAAATAAATTGAATAAAACTTTTTAATTTAAATACTACTACTACTACTACTACTACTACTACTACTAATAATAATAATAATAAAACAAAGTCATCACATAAAGTAAACACCCAACACCCATCATGCATCTAGAAACTCAATTCAATAAGCATGTCATAATGTTTGGAATTAAATCAGGCGATTTAAAGTGTCAATAATATGCCAAATTAAAAAAAAATAAATAATTGGTCACCAACAATTCTGACAAAGCAGAAATAAGCAAGATATGATACACTAGGAGGCATGGCCATTTACACACACTGAGTTGTTGTTTGCACAGCAATAAAACAGCAATGAGAGAAAAATCACACCCATTTCCTTTACCACATACTACTTTATTAAAAAAACTGAGATAAGAAAACCTGAAAACAAATGAAAGATAGCAGAATGCCTACTGTATATAAAAAGGGATAAATACAAGAAGGGGGAAAAGGTTTCTTCCTCAAAGAGGAGCAGCTCACGAGGGAAAACAAGAATGTAGAGGCTGGGCATAAACAAGGAACTCCAGATAGAAAAAGGTGGCTTTACGACCCGGAAATAATTCCTGCAAAGGATTATCAGCGATACTGCTGGGCTGGTGAGCCGGCAGTGGTTTACAGTTTAACTGGAGTGTCCCAGCGGGGATGACATAGGAGATGAGGGGAGGGAGAGAAGGGGTCTGGAGCCGGGGTTTGGCAGCCAGCCTGAACAAACACACAGGCAGCGCTCTACACTAGAACGAGGCTGTGGAATGTAGCAGGAGAAGCGTATCTGAAATTCTAAAACAACAGACAGACTTATGCTAGCTTGTGTTTAGTTTCGGATTTTGTATTGAATCCTATTGGTAGTTCATTATAGTTATAAACTACAGATGAGAAATATGTATTGACATTGTGTTTAACAGAAGCTTTTTTGATACAAAGTACAGGATTTATTTGATTTATTTAAGGTGTGACTTATCTGTTAAGCATAGATTATTGTTAACTAAAACTAAACTTATTAAAATTAAGAACAAAAAATCCAAAAAGACGCACAAAAAGTTGACTGAAATGCGTAATAAAAATACAAACTTACAAAAAAAAAAAAGGAGAACTTTCTAAAACTAACTAGAATTGACGATATAAATGTAAAAGGGAAAAAAATTTTTTTTTACAGAATATAAAAAGTATATTAAGTACATTTCTACTGAAATCCTACATTAAACGTTAATGAACCCAAAATAAATCACCACAGAGGGCAAATGGACATCTGATATGGGCTCAGCTTTAGCACTGTTTACAAATTTAGCTTTTTTATTTCCTGATGGCTAGTACAGTTGTTAAAGATTTTTACAAGCCAAAACGAATAAAGTTACTTCAATCAGTAACAAAAGACTACGGCATTACCTAGATTCATCGATTATTCCCTTATTTGTGACATTTAACATATAGGTGGAAAGATTCAAAATGACGCCAGACACATTGGCTCCCACTAGATTTAGCATTGCTCCCACTTTCCTGTTCATTGGCTTGTATTTTAGCTCCGTGTTCAACCACAAACTCTCAAAGAACCGATGATAAATAGGTGGCTCAAGATGTTGTTGACACTGGCAGTGATCCATGCCATTGAGAACAGCTCCTTAAATATAGAACTAATCAAAATAACACTGCAAACCACAAATCCTGAAAAACCCATTAAGGTCATATCCTCATAAGAAAAACATTCCTGTAGTTTAAGAAAACTGTATTGGATTTTAATGAACACCACATTATAGTTGCAGTAGGTTAGGACACAGGTTATTAAAGGGGCTAATGTAGTTTCGGTTTTTAAAGCCATTTGCTGCACCTAAATAGTTAAAAAAAAAAAAAAAAAAGCCTGAATCCCAGATACCCAAAAGTGATTTTTTTATTTCAAAAGGGAGAAATATGAAACGCACACACAGATATAAGTACACTCTATTTTCACATTAGTACATTTAGGACCTTGGATTTATATAGCTCGTAATTTCAGAATTAAATTTGGAAACAAATTTACTGAGGAAGCAAAAAGCAAAAGCACATGGAAGGTAAAAAAAAAAAAAAAAACCTGGTCAGGTTTTGTTTTGTCATCAGATCCCCACTAAGAATACCTCTTTTTTGTAAATACACTACCAGTCAAAAGTTTTTAAACAGTGAGATTTGTAATGTTTTTTTAAGTCTCTTCTGCTCACCAAAATACAGCAAAAGTAATATTGTAAAATATTTTTACTATTTAAAATAACTATTTGCTATTTGAATATATATTTTAAAATGTAATTTATTACTGTGATCAAAGCTACATTTTCAGCATCATTACTCCAGTCTTCACATGTGTCACATGATCCTTCAGAAATCATTCTAATATTCTGATTTGCTGTTCAAGAAACATTTATTATTATTATTATTATTATTATTATTATTATTATTATTATTATTATTATTGGAGTATTTTTTTTTTTTTCAGGATTTTTAGATGAATAGAATGATCCAAACAGCATTTATCTGATTTAAAAAAAAAAAAAAAAAAAGCTTTTGTAACTTTATACACTATTGCCATTCAAAAGCTTGGAGTCAGAATAATTTTGGGGGAAAGAAATGATAAAAAGTAATACTTTTATTTAGCAAAGATGCTTTAAATTGATCAAAAGTGATGATAAAGATATTTATAATGTTACAAAATTTCTATTGCAGATAAATGTGGTTTTTCTAAAATGTATATTATTCAAAGATAAATGTTTTACTCAGCTGTCTTCAATATAATAATAATAAATGTTTTTTGAGCAGCAAATCAGAATATTAGAATAATTTCTGAAGGATCCTGTGACTAGAGTAATGATGCCAAAAATTCATCACAGGAATAAATGACATTTTAAAATATATTCAATTGGAATATGTTATTTTAAATGGTAATAATATTTCAAAATAAATGCAGGCTTGATGAGTAGAAGACTTCAATAAAAGTCTAACTTGACTGGTAGTGTATATTAAAAAAACACTAAAATCTAGTACTGTGTCTATCGAGTATTGTGATTCATTGTGACTTAACTTTGTAACCTAATAGCATTTCTATTTGAAATACTTCTACATTAAAAGCCTAAAAAAACTAAATTAATTGGAGTGAATCTGTGCTAAAAAATGTGCAATGTTGTTTGTTATAAATACCAAAAAAAAAAAAATTATTTGAGACACCTTCGATATAGCAATTACAGAAAATACAGACATTTTCCCCACCATAACATGCATATTTTGCATCTTCTATAAGAAACATTTAAAAAAAAACATGCATTTGTGCCAACATTTAAAGTGTACAATATTTAAACAAATCAGAACACGACTAGCTTTTTTTTCTGGGGCGAAAATAAATGGTGGACTTTAGTACTTACTGAATACGGATACGGAGAGTATCTACCATTAAAAATAAGTGTATCATGTGTTTTGAAATGTATCTGAAGTGCTAGGATGTGTTTGGTGAGTGCTAAAAACAGTTTATAGCTATACATTATAATGATCATGATCCATGATATGGAAAAAACTCTTCAGAGACGACAAATTTGATAGAAATAAGACCTGTTTGAATTAAATAAAAATGTACTTCTTTAAAAAAAAAAATGCTTTGTGTTAAATGAACAGTAAAATGTGTTTACAACAGCCCTTAAAAAGCAAATTCCCTACTATGAATGATGAAAGAATAGATGACTAGACCAGGAACGTTATGGGTTTCCATTAGTGCAGGCTTTGTGACGTTGAGTTAAAGTAGAATTTCTGAATTACATTACTTTGTTAAATAAAAAAAGGTTAATTTGTACTTCATTGGTCACTTTATAAAGTAGATTTGGCAACACTTATTAATAATAATAATAAAAGTAATGGTCAATACAAAGAAAAAGTCAAAGTCATTATGTCCATGATGGGAGATCTGAAAATTCAGCTGATGTGAAGGAAGCACCGTTAGGTGGATGGCCAAATGGTGCCTTGCCCAGAGTTTAAGAGCAGCCCAGGCCTGCCCTCGCTTGTGGAAGTAGAGAGAGGCTCCAGTAGGATGTGAAAAATAAAATGGGCCATGTTTCACTTGCTCTCAAAATGACAATGAGAATGGATTCTTTGTTATGGTTAATACTAAAATGGTTGTTGTTTACAACAAAATAGCTGGAAAAATTGAGTTTAGTTCACCATTTATATTCACTGTTCTGACAGGAGATACTGGATGGAAAAGGCAAATGTAATACCTTTTAATCGTTAAATGGGACTGACAAAGAAATGCAAAGGACAGGAGAGCCTGAATCACACAGTGAAGTAAAGCAGAGTAATAAGGCAGGATATTAAATGGGACTTCAAGAAAGAAAGAGGAAATGACACAAACAACACTGCCTGCGTCTCATCTTGAGCTCACGGAACTCAATGTACTCATGGCACATAGACAGGGTTATTCACTCCAGAGCCCAGAACAGAAACCCAAGGCATTTATGCGGTCTGGATGACATACAAAAACACAACTGCACTGAGCTGATGTTACCTATTAAGGCACTGCGAAATACTTTGCATCATTAGGAGTGCCATTTATATAAGTGAGGCAATTATAGATCAAGATAAACCTTGAAAAGAGACACCCAAAGGTAATAAGCACAGACAAACGATTCAAGATTCAAGATTCAAGATTCAAGAAGCAAACCTGCAGTACTTGTAGAATAAATCACTGCAAGAATATAGTGGATGCACAAAAATGACAAAGAAGGAAAAATACTTCAATGAATAATACCTGAATCATGTTTGATACAAGGCAGAAAGCTCGCCGATTTCTATTTCTATCAATCAAATACAAGGCACAAACAAATAGTTAAACTTAAAGTAAGAAATGTTCACTACATTCATAGAGATGTGCCAAAACTGGACGTACTGTTAATCATAAAAACGTTTTACTTTGTCGAACCATAACTGTAACTGGGGACAATTGACTATCACTCTGGTTCAATGTGCGTGAGGTTAGAATTCAAGCTCTAGATTACATTCACTTTCTTAGCAGTGGTATTGACAGCACATTACAATACTCAACCACTTACATTCTTTAAACGAAAGGAAAAACTACACTACTGTTAAAAATGTTGGGGTCTGTAAGATTTTGTTTAGAGACATTAATACCTTTAATACCTTTACCAAAAGGCTTTCTGATTTCAAATGGTGTTCTGAACTTTGTTCATTAATTAATCACAACTGTCTGTAACATTGAGAATCATAAGAAATGCTTCTTGAGTGCTTCTTAAGTGTATATAAATAAGATATATAATAGATATTAAAATAAAACACATTTTACATTATATTAATGCCACACTTATACTGTATCTTCAATCAAATAAATTCAGCCTTTGTGAGCATAACGGACTTCTTTAAAAAGCATTAAATCATACTGACCCCAATCTTTTGAACTTTAGTGTCTCTGTTTAGTGTTTCTTTATGTGCAGGATGTGTTTTAATGGCTACAAAAGTTTACAAAAAAATAAATTGTAAGATTACACTGCAGAGCGACATGCACAGATCCATACTTTTTACGTTTTTAAAAAAGTCATAATGCAAATTTGCAAATGGCTCAAATCTGATGCCAAAAATCTGATGTTTTTGCTATACATACATGCAACAATGTCTGATCTGTGCCAGTGACTGTCAGTGTAAATGCAGTCATATTGTCCAATCAGAACTGCTGAGATGCCAGGCTTGAAGGTTAAACAGCAGGGGGCAGAGTGGAGCGACTAACTCTAAAGTAACAAAAACAAAAATATCTTCGGCTCAAATTTGCTCTTAGCAGCAATGGCTGTCAGGTCCACTGCTAAGTCACAGCCCTGAGTAAAGACGTTCATTACTGGAATAGACTCATGTGGTTATCCTGATATAAAAGTACCTTCATACATGCATTGTAAAGCTTATCGCAGGATGTGTATTTTCATTAAATTCAGTTTTCTTCTACAGAAAATGTGCTATGAAAATCAATGCTGAACTGACTGAAAATTTGCACATTAACAGTGATAAGTTTATCAAATCAAAACTTGATCAATTAAAATTGTCAATTAAATGTATCCTTTGTTTAGATTTCCATCTGACTGCCTTTAAATCCTGCATAATATTTTTTTAGATTTTATTTCTACAGCATGACAATTCAATAAAATTTTGCTCATAAATAAAAAAAAAAAATTAGTTTTACGCTACCAGTCAAAAGGTTTTTTATGTCTTTTAAAGAATATTTTTCTGCTCACCAAGCTTACATTTATTTGATCCAAAATACAGCAAATGCAGTAATGTGAAATATTTTTACTATTTAAAATAAGTGCTTTCTATTTGAATACATTTTAAAACTTTATTCCTGTGATCAAAGCTATATTTTCAGCATCATTACTCAGGTTTTCAGTCACATGATCCTTCAGAAATCCTAATATGCTAATTTTCAGTTCAAGAAACGTTTATTGTTGTTGTTGTTGTTGTTGTTGTTGTTAATAATAATAATAATAATAATAATTGTATGTTATATATTATTATATAATCATCATCATCATCATCAATATATAAAACAGTACATTTTTTTCTGGATTCTTTGCTGAAAAGAATGATCAAAAGATCAGCATTTCTCAAATTCTACTTGGCTGTTTTCAACATCATCATAATAATAAAAATAATAATAATAATAATAATTTTTTTGACCAAATTAGAATATAAGAATGATTTCTAAATCATCATGTGACTGGAGTAATTATGTTAAAAATTCACCTTTAAAATCACAGAAATAAATTATATTTTTAAATATATTCAAATAGAAAAAAATTTAAATGGTGCAAATTTTTGCGCAAAAATTTCAAAATGTCACTTTTTTTTGCTGTATGTTCGATCAAATAAATGCTTAATAAGCAGAAGAGACTTCTTTAAAAAAAAAAAAAAACTTTTGACTGGTAGTGTATATGCATAAAGTGGTAAAGATATCAATTCTAATTGATACAGCCATTTAATTCTTCTCTTCAAAATGTCAAAGCGCAGCTTCTGGTTGATTAAATGTAAACGTATAAAAATTACTGAACTATAAAATCTGAAAAAAGCTAATGAATCTTACTGTCTCACAAGAACTTACAGCCCATGAATGAAAAACAAAAAAATAGAATGAATTAACACCAAAGAAAGAGAGAGACAGAGGAAGTACACTGGAAAGGGCATATAAGAAAATAAGTGGTAGATTAAAGCGCCAACAGGAAGTGCCAAAACTATAAGTACTGATCATATCAGGATAAGGTGAACAATTAAGTGCTTGGTCAAGTTCTGCATTAAAAACCAACGATAAACCAACTGCTGTTTAATGGGGGTCGCTCTACATTTTAAGATGGGTGGGGGCTGGTGGGGGCTCCCCAATGCCTAGAGCCCTGAGATTTTGGCATTCCAACAGGAAGCTGTCTAAATCTGCCCCGTTTACTAGTGGATTGCTAAAGAAGAGGTTCTGATCTGGAGGCAGACCTCCATCCGACCCCCAGTCGGAGTCGGAATCAGAGCTACCGTCAGCTGAGCCCTCTGTGGCTGTGGGCGGATAGCTGAGCTGCTCCAGCTGCTCCACCAGATCGTTGAACTGCATGGCCGAACTGTCTTCCGAACGCACAGAATACGCAGGGAAGTTAACCATCGAGCTGGCCTCAGATAGGTTCTCGGAACCAGGCAGACGTAGGGAGGATGAGGAGTCAGGGCCTCCGAAACCGAGCGAGAGCGAGTCGCCAACAGAACCTAGTGGAAGGTTATCTAGCGAGCTACACTCGGAGCGGTTGTTGACCAGAGAACTGGTTTCGGATCGGCCAAAGGCACTTTCGGGGAACGCGTTTGCATTGCCGTTGAGGTCCTCGAGACCGAGTGCGAATGCAGTAGGCTGGCCTGAGTTTCTATCGCCATATTCGAACCTCTCAGGACTTTCTTCATCAAACCCATAACAGTACGCCTCCGCACCACCAGCGTAAAATGAAATCTCAGCCGGATCGTCGTCTATGTACTCTTCGCTAACATGCAGCTGCGCGCAGGAAATCGGGATCTGGTACGACATCTGTCGAACGCGCATTAACTCCGCCTCAAAAGCTTCAGGTGTGAGGAAGCCCGTTTTCGGCCCGCTGCTTACACCACCCACCCCTACTCGCTCGCTATCCTCATTGCCATTTTGGGAGGGCCGTACACTAGGGGAACTACTCTCTACACACACAAACGAGGGGCCGCAGTCTCCTGCTGCCTGGATATGAGTGGCACCTGGGAAGGCGTAGGTGGATTGGGAGTTGGTCTTGATGGAGTCCTGCTGCATTGGGCTGGGGGCTCTGGCGGGCTGCTGTGTCTGCTGGAGATGCACGGGCTGGTTCGGGGTCTCCGTCCGCATGGGTGAGCTGGGGGCATGCAGGGAGTGGAAGGAGGCGGTGACAGAGGAAGGAGGTACTGGACACCTTAGACTGTCATTAAAAGACAGATTCTGAAACGGATGGGTAAGGTAAAGAAAGTGGATGAAAACAAAGTCAATTGTTATTGTTCTTCATGTTGGCATTGGCTGTTGTGGTTGTGTCCCTGATCTAAGACTCTACTGACCTGTTTTGGCACATCTGAAGCCAAGGAACGTGTCGACATGCGAATCTTACTGTTCCTCCTATAAAAACAGCATAGTCAGTGCAAAAACAATACACCAAAGGGGCTTACGAACGATGGTCCAGTAGTCACTATAAAACTGCTTTCAGGTGAGACTTATTTAGAAAGAAATATTTACCTCTGGTAAGGAGTTCTTCTCAACCCGCTGTCCCTCACATATTCAACAAGCTGCTTCTGCGTTCTCCCACTGTCACATGTACACAATGTGTTTTAACAAACCAAGTAAAAGCAACAATTTGCAATCACAATATTCTTAAAAAAACTGTGATACAGTGTTCATTTTGACAGCAAATTGTAATTTAGTTTTAGTCATAGTCTTTTGACTAAAATGTCATTTAGTTTTAGTCATATTTTAGTCATCTGAATTGTTTTTATTTTTTGTCTAGTTTTAGTCAGCTAGAATTTAATGGGTTTAGTTACAGTGCAATGCATTTATTAAGCATTTCTCTAAAATTTCCAAACTCATTATATAGGTTTGATATTATGGTTTAATCATGATAAACACACAATTTAACTGCGGTGATACAAATCATGCCTTAATATTAAAATTAAATAAAACCATTTCTCATAAAGAACATTGTCTTCTTTTCAATTAAATACCAATGGTTATAGGCTAATTATGCATTCTTTATAGTAACTTGTTTACCATATTCTTCATTCTTTCAAACAGACATGTTTATTTCTATAAATGAATTTAGATTAATCTTTAGGGCTTTGTAAATGATTCAGTCAAGAGCAGTGTGTGGTTTTGTGTCTTTCTTTTGCTGCTTGATTAACATCAGTGACAACAGCAAATAAATGTGGCTGCTATCCCTTTAAAATCGAATGCACGAATGCAATGGATGCAATGTACTGATACACTTTCTCTCTACTGTTTATGTTAATTTAAGACGTAATCGGCTGTGTTTACGTGAATACTCAAAATGGACAATTTGAGATCATTTTGTGTGTATTTCTCAGTTCATGCAACGCAAAAGAGTGTGAGATGTGCTTTCTGTGTGTATGCTTCGGTGTATGTTCTCAGAAAACAAGACTGAATTGAGTTCTCTCTTGCGTCGTCAAATTTATCCATATGTCTGCACTTCTCGTACTCCCACATATTGACATTTTTAAATGTTTTATAAGACGTGCAGCAAGTGTATTCTATCTTGTGTCCCGCCGCTTTGTACGCATCTAATCTCCTACTATGCAACAGATTTTTCTGAATGAATCTTATTCCATATCGTCCCTCCCTAACATGTTCGTCTCTTTTTTATTCGTTGACACAAATGCCAGTAGATTTTTGCCATAGTTTTTGTCATTCAAAAATAATTTTAGCTCGTTGTTTCATTTTCGTCTGTGAAAAAAAATGTAGCTGATGAAAATTATGACGAAAATTATTAGTCAAAGAAATTAACACTGCTGTGATATAAACTACTGTTCGAAAGTAAAGGGTTGGTAAGATGTTCGAATGTTTTTGAAAGGCTGTATTTATTTGATCACAAATACAGTAAAAACTGTAATGTTGTGAAATATTAATACATATTCTATTGTAAATAATATTTAAAAATGTTATTTATTCCTGTGAAAAAAAGCTGAATTTTCAAGAACATTTCTTCTTATTAATATTAGTGCTGAAAACAGTTTAGCCGCTAATACAATATACAGCTAAAGCCAAAAGTTTACATACACCTTGCAGAATCTACAAAATTTTAATTTTACCAAAGAAAGAGGGATCATACAAAATGTATGTTATTCTTTATTTAGTACTGATCTTAATAAAATATTTGCCATAAAAGATGTTTACATATAGTCCACAAGAGAAAATAATAGTTGAATTTATAAAAATGACCCTGTTCAAAAGTTTACATACATAATTTTTAATACTGTGTTACCTGAATGATCCACCGTTTTTTTTGTTTGTTTGTTTTGTGATAGTTGTTCATGAGTCCCTTGTTCATCCTGAACAGTTAAACTGCCCACTGTTTTTCAGAAAAATTCTTTAGGTCCCACAAATTCTTTGGTTTTTCAGCATTTTTTGTGTTTGAACGCTTTCCAACAGTGACTGTATGATTTTGAGATCCATCTTTTCACACTGATGAGACAAATATGACACAAAAACTCAAACAGGGGCATTTTTGCCCCATAGCTTGAATTTTAGGAACATTCTAACTACATTCTGTAGGGTCCATCACGCAGTGAGTGGTAGGGCCCGGGGCAGGGCAAGTGCATTTAATGCGTTACTAATTTTAATGCATTATTTTCCACCCCAATTAATCATATTATCATGTTAAATCTCCAGCCCTAGTAATTACTTAATGTTATGTGCATAGTTCCAGATATTACTCAATTGTACATTACTGTAGTTGGACTGACAGTAATTGTAAACCTTTGGTACTGAAAATCTAATTTTGTAACAAACATTACCATAAGTTTTGACAACCTGTATTACAAGTAAAACAGATTTAGTCAGTTTATTCAACTCTGCTGCACTGGTATGCTTGTTTTTGCTTGAAACTCACAAGGACAGTTTAATAGAGAAACTAAGAACCTGCACCAAAAAAGCAGTGCAGGAAACACTAGCATAACCACATTTCTGCAGGAACGTCATGTTAAATTGTACATCACATGTACAGGTACATGTGTACCTGTATCTAAAGGAGGATCCTCTGCTGAAGAAGATGGCTTTGGATTTGGGCTGAGGCTGGTCTAACAGACGGAAAAATGAGTGATGCTCCACACAGTTTTTCCAGAAGATCTTACACTGATCTCGACTGCCCATTAGAAATTCCAGCGTATCCTGATGAGGACCCTGTGGAATGAAAGGTTGATCAGTCACTGAGAAAAGTCTGAACTTAAGAACTTCCTTCTCAGATGTAAGGAAACAAGAGGAAACATATGGTTCTGATTCTTAGCACCCCATGTAATTGATCCCGACAGAATAACAAACGTCTCTCTCAATACATTTAAAATGTTTACATTTTGAGTTGGCCCATCCAATTCAAGCTCCTGAGCTTGAACACATTACTTCTACACTTGAATCTGTATGTCCACAGACTGATTTCACAACATTGTATTTCTCCAAAATTTTCGGTTTTGTGGAGGTATTTATTGATATCCTGATGCTGTCTCCACTTTAAATTGAGGCAGTGTGTCTAATGTATATAATGTAAATTTGATACTCACATGAACTTCTGGGTGCAATTTAATTAAAAATCGTTTCCTCTTGAAGCTCAGTTTCCGAATCTTAGACCAGTTGAATGTGTTAATTTTGGTGTGGCCCTGAGAAAAAAAAAAACATATACATGTAACCACATGTAAGCTGAATTTTATATAAATGTACTTCGATAATGCATTAAAAATGTACTACTACTTCAACTAAAATAGAGCACTATCAACACCTTTTTTTAGAACACTTTGAAATCAATTACATTCAGAAAGGCAATAAAGTTGTACATTTACCTGAAAGACCTGCAGGCCCATGTGTGCGACAGCCAGGTTGATCTTGGTGCCTTCTCGGTCAGCGGCGGGATGAAAGCGTACCCCATACATCTCCAGTTTACGAGCAATCTCCAGAACCTGGAAATCTGATTCTGCTGGGGTTTGCCCACTATAGGTGAGGAAGCAAAGATAAATATTTTTGAAAATATTTAAAAAGCAAAAACATAGTACCACAGTAAAAATACTTCAAATCAAATGTGGAGTGGTAAAGCATATTTTGTAGCCTAGAATATCATGTTATAGGAGAGGTCTTTAAACTTTTACATAACCCCACAATTTAAAAGACAAACCATCTTTTGTACTCACTTTATAATAATTTTATTAAAACATACACTGCTGTTTAAAAAGTGGGATCAGTAAGATTTAAGTTTTTTTAAAAAAAGTTTCTTATGCTCATCAAGGCTGCGTTTATTATTTTTTAATTATTATTATTTTTATATATATATATATATATATATATATATATATATATATATATATATATATATATATATATATATATATATATATATATATATATATATATTTATTTATATTTTTAAAAAAAATAACGACGTCAAATATTATTATGATGCAAAACACATTTTTTATATGTTAATATTCATTAAAATCTAATAATATTGATCAAAACTGAATTTTTAGCATCATTACTCACATATTCAGTGTCACATGACCCTTCAGAAATTTGAAATATGCTGATTTATCATCAATGTTGGAAACAGCTGTGCTGCTTAATGTTTTTTTTTGGAACCTGTGATACTTTTTTCAGGATTAAAAATAAATGGTTAAAAAGAACAGCATTTATTTTAAACAAAATCTTTTCCAACAATATACACTATTGTTCAAAAGTTTGGGGTCAGTAAATTTTTATTCTTTCTTTTTTGAAAGAAATGAATACTTTAATCAGCAAGGATGTGTTAATTTTTTTTTTTTAAATGCTGTTCTTTTTAACTCAGAATCAAAGAATCCTGAAAAAAAGTATCACAGGTTCCAAAAACATTTGGAAGCACAACTAATAATTCTAATAATAAATCAGCATATTAGAATGATTTCTGAAGGATCATGTGACACTTAAGCCTGGAGTAATGGCTGATGAAAATTCAGCCTTTCATCACAGGATTAATTATAAGTATTATTAAGTATATTAAAACAAACCATTATTTTATTATTATATTGTAATAACATTTTGCAATATTACTGTTTTTTTCTGTATTTTTGATCAAATAAATGCAGCTTTGATGAGGATAAGAGACTTTATTATACTAAAGGTCTGGTGAATGCTTGAATCTGATTGGCTGACGAACATTTTATGCAATTATTTTCAGGAAAACGCACAGTTAAAGTAGTGCAAAGTAGGTGCTGACTGCATTACATGTCCATATCACTTCATCAAATGATTTTAGTTATTTCAAAGGTGACAACAGCAAAATAACCCACAATGACACAGACCAAGCAAATAAATAAAGTAAAAAAAAATAATTATTTCCATGTTTTTGCACAAAATTATGTTTTATTATTTTATTTTTAAGGAAAGCACATACTCTATATCTCTCGCTCTTCTCTTTCTTACAAACACACACACACACACACACACTCACACGCAAAACCTATATCCTACCATTTCTACGTAAAGTGTGGGGGCTGGGCAAACATATTCCAGTAGTGTTGAATAGCGTTCTGGCTAATCGTGGGCAAATGTTAGAGCAGTGCCAGATCATCAGCGCACTCTAATTTTGCTCATCCTTTAAGCTGTTCAATCTGCTTAAGCCCCTCCCCTTCCCTTGTGGCCGTATGGCTAATAAAGAGCCTTGAGCCACTGGATTACAATCGCAGCCTCACATAGCCACAAACACGGCTGACCTGCAATACTTTTCTCACAGCCAAAGCCTCAGATTAAATGCACAGGAAACATACTGTTACAAAGAGTCAAAAACACTGAGCTAATACACTTGAGATTTCACAAAAACTCACAACACTGGTATCGTAAAACACTTAACATTTTTGAACTCTTGTGATAACAGTCATGGCCAAAAATATTGGCACCCTTGCAATTCTGTCAGAAAATGCAACACTTCTCTCAGAAAATTGCTCCAATTGCAATAGTATTCATGTGCTTATTGTTTTTGTTTGCACTGGAACACCACAAAAACAGAAGAAAAGTCAAACTTGATCAAATTTCACACAGAACTCAAATGAACCTTTGTGTTGTGTGTCACACTGAGCATGAAGAAAAGAAAGAAGTGTAAAGAGTTGTCGGTGGACTTGAGAAAAAAAATTGTGGAAAAACATGGACAATCTCAAGGCTAATAGTCCATCTCCAGAGATCTTAATGTTCTTGTGTCCACTGTGTGCAATATCATCAAGAGGTTTACAGCCCATGGCACTGTAGCCAACCTCCCTGGACATGGACGGAAAAGCAAAATTAATGAAAAATGACAATGAAGGATTGTTTGAATGGTGGATAAAGAACCCAGATTAACTCCCAAACAAATTCAAGCTGATCTGCAGACACAGGGTACAACAGTGTCAGCTCGCACTATCCATCGCTGTCTGAATGAAAAGGGATGCTATGGTAGGACACAAAGGCATAAAAAAAAAAAAAAAAACTGGTGTTTGCCAAAACTTATGTGACAAAACCACAATTCTTCTGGGAGAATGTACTGTGGAGAGATGAGACAAAAGTAGAGCTTTTTGGTAAAGGACATCATGGCACTGTTTACAGAAAAACAAATGAGGCCTTCAAAGAAAAGAACACAGTCCCTACAGTCATACAAGATGGAGGGATTTAAAGATGTTTTGGGGTTGCTTTGCTGCTTCTGGCACTGGATGCCTTGACTGTGTGAACAGTATCATGAAATCTGATGATTACCAAAGAATTTTGGGGTGCAATGTAGTGGCCAGTGTCAGAAAGCTACATCTCCACCAGAGGTCATGGGTCTTCCAGCAGGACAATGAAACACATTTCAAAAAACACTCAGAAATGGTTACAAACAAAGTGCTGGGGAGTTCTGAAATGGCCGGCAATGAGTCCAGATATGAATCCCATAGAACACCTGTGGAGAGATCTCAGAACAGCAGTTGGGAGAAGGCATCCTTCAAACCTGAATGATCTGTACAGGTTTCAAAAGAAGTAGTTGTCCAAAATTCCAGTAGAGAGGTGTAAGAAACTCATTCACGGTTAGCAACTGATTTTAGTTATTTTTTCCAAAAGGGGTGCTACCAAATATTAAGTTAAGGGTGCCAATAATTTTGTCCAGTGCATTTTTTGGGTTCTGTGTGGAATTGTATCAGATTTGACTTTGCTTCTTTGTTTTTTTGTGTTGTTCCAATGCAAAATTTTCTGAAAGAATTGCAAGGGTGCTGATATTTTTGGCCATGACTGTATTCTAACTCCTAGCAGAGGTATCTTCTTCAATGTAAATGAGATTTTTCTCACCCATTTTGTCTTCCGCCATACAAAAATGTAATAAAACTCACTGCTTACAAATGTCATAGCATCTGTTTTTAAGATATTATTCATGTCTGTACCACAAACGGATTGGAACAAGTTATGTATAACATATAATAGGCATCACTAAAAATGAAGATGCTGCTAAAACATTACATTTCTATCATTATTTATCTGGAAGGATGATCCATTCAGAGCTTAATAAAGCATCATCTGTCCCATATTATCATATTATGTCTAATAGTGTCTGCAAGCTCTTAAAACAACGTCTTTCCAAAGTTCAAGCAGTGAGAGAAACTGCAGTGCACCTTTAACTGCCTCTAAATCCCATAAACTGCCACACACAACAATCACTTACACACTATCAGATTTCTTCTCACCAAATAAACTCAGCACCAAATGGAAACAGACTGTCATTCAAGATTACCAGGGGAGTCTGTATTTAAAGTTCAGTTAGATGTTCTGCTTAAAAAAAGGCCTCTCATACTGCGCAAACGTTTTCAACTGAACTGGACATGATAAAGATAAACCTACTTTCGTGCCATAAATTCCCTGTGCTGATTCCCGGTGGTCAGTTCAGTGAATTTTACAAATGCAAAGCCTGACAGGCTGAGATAAATAAAAGAGAACAATGCACAAGCCTAGACTATCAGGCCAAAACAATAAATGTCTTACATGTGTCTGCGGTGGAGCTCCATGATCTTTTCTTGCACACGTTCCTGATATGGCAGCAGTTTACTCATCTTCAGAAACTCCCTGTCTGCCATGTCATCGTAGTCGCCTATCTCAGCTGTGTGGGGGAAAAGAGAACGATACAGGGTCAAAGACAAATAAAAGTGTCCAAGAAAAAGAAAAGTAAAATTGAAGAAAATTCAACATTGCCATTACAGGCAATTCCAAAATCACCAGTCAAAAGTTTCTGAACAGCACAATTTGCTTTTTTAGTTTTTTGTTTTTGTTTTTAGCATTTTTTATTTTTTGGTTTTGATTTGAATACGTTCTAAAATATAATTTATGTTTTTAACATCATAATAATAATAATAATAATAAATGTTTTTTGAGCAGCAAATCAGAATATTAGTATGATTTCTGAAGGATTATGTGACGAGTAATGATGCTAAAAATGCAGCTTTGAAATCAGAGAAATAATTACATTTTGAAATATATTTAAATAGAAAACAGATATTTTAAATAGTAAAAAAATAAATTACTGTTTTTGCTGTACTTTAGCTCAAATACATGCAGGCTTGGTGAGCAGAAGAGACATCTTTAAAAACATTAAAAATCTTACTGTTCAAAAACTGACTAATAGTGTATATGAAGAGTTCAGATGCAAAATCCCCTAAATCCATCTGACATCTTTCTTTAAATAACGCATTTTTATCAGGCTCTGACGTATAGGTTTCTATACAAGTTCAAAACACTTCATATTAAAAAAAGTCTATTTTAAATTGTAAAATATTTCACAATATTACAGCTTTTACTGATCAAAGAAATGCAGCCTTGGTGAGCATAAGAAATTCATTTTAAAAAACAAATGTAAAGATTTTAAACAGCAGTGTAAATTTGTTATTTTGGGGGCTACCTGAAATGACCATAGATAACTTACAAAAAAGTTAAATTATCTGATATTTCAAAAGACTTTTTGGCCTTGATACATAGTAAGAAAGATGCAAAAGTCATCTGACATATCAAATGTTATTTTTTCCTGTTTCTCAATGTTGTCTCATTCAAGCCACTGAATGTATTCCGTTTTAGCGCATTTTTGAACAGATTAATAGAGGCAGAAAAATCATGTCAATGACTAGGGTTGGGTATTGTTAGAATTTTACAGATTCCGATTCTTATTGATTCCTAATTCTAATTCCAATAAGATAAAAAAAATTATTAAAACATTTTTAAGTCAAACATTTAGATGTCAAACACATTTATTCTGTCTTTTGCCTATGGTTTTACCAAAAAAAAACACCACAGAAAAAACAAATAGACTAATATAATGACGTATTTCGTGCATAATGGTCAATAAATGTTAAAGAGAAGTCAGTTCTGGCCCGGAACAACCTTTTCTGCAACCGAAATGCACGGAACTGTTCGAGAACAAACACAGGTTGGGAACCCGCATCGGGACCGTTGTTCTCCACGCTCGCGCTTCAGATGTGTGCACTGTAGCGCGGGAATCGTTAAGCAGAATCAAAATGCACGAGTCTTATCGAATACCCGGTTATTGGAAATTTGGAACTGGTTCTAAAATGGAACCGGTTCTCGATACCCAACCCTATCAATGACCAACACTGCAAAGCAGAAACAACAAAATCAGTGTAACAATAGATTTAAAACATTGTGGAGGACAGGAGTCACATCTTCAGGTAGAGTAACTGATCTCATGCTATACATACATTGCACCAAATGAGATGCCAGCAGGGCGGCAGTGTTTTCTGTACAGTTCAGTCGACCATCTATTAGATCCCTCTTGATTTGCAGAGAAAACAAGTACCTGGAGAAAAAGAATGTAGTTAGAAGCATCGTTCACACTGTCTATAAGTAAAGCATGGATGACAATTTCTGAACACCTTACCTAGTAAACTCCTCTTGAAGCTGACCAGGATCTGGAGGAAAGAACTTTACTGACAGCCGAAAGAGTGTGTTCATCGGCCCTGTGGACAGTAAGCATACACACACAGGTTTCAAAGACCCCGAGATCCTAAAAACACAGCACAAAACAGAAAGCGTACTTACGTCTCACTTGTTTCACTATGAGCTTGGTGGGCTCCAGCCAAACCTGTAGAAACAAAACAAGACTGGCATTTTAGCTTTTAACCACCTTATAAAGTCTAAGCAATAAATAATACAAATAACCTCTCACTCTTTTAAACCACATCTGTTTCTGGTCTTTCAAGAAGGCACTAAAACTGAAGAACACCTCGGTCACAGAGGCCACAGCTGAGATCTTGAGATTCTGACTACACCAAAAACATATTTCGGAATTTCTGGAAAGTTATTATCAGCTATTATTCAAATGCTCCGGGATATGCACATTTTTAATTCAAACCTCTCTGTGCTTGCCTGTTTTTTGGGGTCTTGAATAGATGTGGATGATCTGTTTTAATTGTGTGTGTCTGCAGAGTTTGTAGACGCCCTGCTCCTCCAAGCACATCTGGAGCTGATTTTGGCAAGAATGTACCTTTTCTCACTCCACCTCCAGCTCCTTCTACTCCGCTGATCTCTCATCTTTTACAGAATCATCACAACAACCGCATACACACACATTCCACACCTGATTCAACTCTCTCCAAAAAAGCAGGCTTGGCACACTCAAAAACAGATGGCCAACAGACTGTCTCCAGTATTCATCTTAAAATTACTTATGAAAAAGTTTTTTTTTTTTTCAACAATAATAAAGACATCAAGATGAAAAAGACGCATTATGGTGATAATTAAAATACTATGCAAGTGGGTTTATACAACACAGCAGCTCTTTGTTAGCAGGATCAGTATTTTTCCCAAGTTATTTTCTCCATAGTAATAAACAGTTCTAAGCAATGAACCAATTCAAATAATAAAACAAAAACCAAAGCAAAAAACAAACCAAAACACAAATTCAAAACAAAAAGAAAAAAAAATGCAACAAAAACATCACAAAACATTTACAGGAGAAGGTCACTTCCAGATCAAAAAAACTTACAATTTACTCACCCCCTTCTCATCCAAGATGTTCATGTCTTTCTCTCTTCAGTCGTAAAGAAAGTATGTTTTTTGAGGAAAACATTTCAGAATTTCTCTCCATATAGTGGACTTCTATGGTGCCCCCGAGCAGGGTTGCCAGGTTTTCACAACAAAACCCACCCAATTGCTACTCAAAACTAGCCCAATCGCGTTTACAGGGGGAGTCCCCCCATTAAAAAAAATAAATAAATTAAAAAAAAAAATAAAAAAAATCACGTTCTGGGGTAAGAAATATACTTTTTTTTTTTTTGTCTGGGTTTCCCTGGTAAATTCACATTTCAGGGGCTAAATATGATGTTATTGGGGTCGATTCAACCCGCGGCACAGTTTTAAAGTAGCCCAATTTGGCACTAACTTGGCAACACTGCCCCTGAGTTTAAAACTGCATTTAATCTGCATTTTGGAAGTTCAAAGGGCTCTAAACGATCCCAGCCATGGAATAAGTGTCTTATCTAGCAAAACGGTTGGTTATTTTCTAAAAAAAAACATCATGGTTTTATTTATTTTTTTTGTAAAGGGCGTTTGACTTCAATGTTAATTTGTAAACATTGGGTCGGTACTTCTGCAGCGATGTAGGATGATTTTAAAGTTGGAGGAGAAAATGATATGGGAGTTTTTCAACATTCCCTAAAAGTTTTTAACCGGAATACATAGAGTTCACACAGAGCTAGACAAGACGACAATTTGAGGTTAAAAAGTATATAAATTGTAAACTTTTTTAGAAAATAACCGATCATTTCACTAGATGAGACCCTTTTTCCTCAGCTGGGATTGTTTAGAGCCCTTTAAAGTGGCACTGAAACTGCATTTTGGAAGTTCAAACTTGGGGGCACCACAGAAGTCCACTATATGGAGAGAAATCCTTAAAAGTTTTCCTTAAAAACCTAATTTCTTTACGTCTGAAAGACATGAACATCTTAGATGACAAGGGGGTGAGTAAATTATCTGTGAATTTTTGTTCTGGAAGTGAACTGCTCCTTTAAAAAGATAATTCACCCAAAAACAAAAACTTCACCATTATGTCATTCCAAACCTGTATTTCTTTCTTCTGCTAAACACAAATAATTTTTTGAAGAATGCTGATAACCAAACTTTTCAGTTTTCTCTGAATTCCACTGTATTTTTGTCAATGCAGTATAAGTCAATGGGAACCAAAAATATTTGGTCACCAACATTCTTCAAAATATTTTCTGAGTGATGACAGAATTTTCCATTTTTGGGTGGACTCTTTCTTTAAATGAACACTCCACTTTTTTTGAAAATCAAAAAAATCATTTTCCAACTCCCCTAGAGTTAAACAGGTGAGTTTTACCATTTTTGAATCCATTCAGCCAAGCTCCGGGTCTGCTAGTAGCACGTTTAGCATAGCTTAGCATAAATCACTGTATCAGATTAGACCACTGGCATCTCGCTCAAAAATGACCAAAGATTTTCTATATTTTTTTCTATTGAAAACTTGACTGTTCTGTAGTTACATCATGTACAAAGACTGACAAAAAATGAAAAGTTGTGATTTTCCAAGCTGATTTGGATAGGAACTATACTCTTATTCTGGTGTAATAATCAAGGAATTTTGCAGCCGTACCATGGGTGCAGCAGGCGCAATGATATTACGCAGCACCTGAATATAGTCCCCAGCTAATTTACTATTACCTTAGTGGCTTAGTGCTGGTCACGTTGGAAGTTACCTAGCTGGGGACCATTTTCAGGCGCTGCGTAATATCATTGCAACAATTTCTTCTTTTCTGTGTTAGTACTTCCGCGTCTAGACTATTTTAACAATATCATTACTACTGGATCTTGAACATGGCAGTTCCATTGCAGTCTATGCAAGGTCAAAAAATCATCAAAAATATCTTAATTTGTGTTCTGAAAATGAACAAAGGTTTAACGGGTTTGAAACGATATGACGTGAGTCATTTTTGGGTTAACTGTCCCTTTTAGTCCTATTATTTCAAAAAAAGGCTAGCTTATTTAAATGGCTCATAGTTGCAGTAGTCTTTCAACATTTGTATACAAATGTATCCTACTAATGATGTTCATTTGTAGGTATTTTCTAAAATATCAAGATGTGGTCTTTAAGTTTGTGTGCAGGTTTAAAGGGCACAGCAAACCTCTGGGGCCCAGAGAGAGGCGGCACAAACAACATAATACACCTCCTCGTCTTTTAAGAGCTTAGCTGGGTTTTCAGAGGAGCGGGCCGTTCACAATCCCGTCTTTGTGTGAGCAGGGGGACTGTTTGTCAAGTGGCCACTTACCCAGTTCATCTGCAGGTTCTGAAACTCCAGACCAAAATAATCGCTCTCAATGAGATTGATCCGTCTGAACACTTCAGAGGAAAGAGTCTGCCCATCCGCTTTCGACTAGAAGAGAGAGAGAGAGGAAAAAAAAAAACATTTAATTAACTCTTGGAATATTTGAGCATTATAAAGGATATGACAATGTTAAATGTGTTTGGTCTGCTACGCTGCTGAATTGCTGCTGTTGGTTATTGCTATTGTTGTAGATTATTGCTGTTGCTGCTACAAAGCAAGTACAGGAATTGCTACTGCCAATACATACACTGACATGCTGCTATGAGTATTTAAGACATACTGCTGCTGCACAAGTAGCAGATCTACACATGTGGAGCTGGGGAAGGTGGAGGGTTTCAGAATAACTCTGAAAGCATGCTGTGAAATGCTCTAGTGAATGGCAACCAGTCTTTTAAATGCAGAACAGAAAGCTTATTGGCTGCATAAGCAACATGAACCAATCAGCTTGCGCCAAGTAGTTTATCATCGAACATCATCAGTTTCTGTTAACAACCTATCAGCCTGCACCATCTAGAGTATTCATTCAAAAAAATATATTATATCATTTTAGTTATCACATTAGTTCATGTTAACACTGTGAACTAACATGAACAAACAATGAACTGTATTTTTATTAACTAACATTAACAAAGAATAACAAATAGTAAAATAAATGTATTGTTCATTGTTTGTTCATGTAAGTTAATACATTAATGTTAACAAATGACACCTTACCTTAATATTTGATACTTAATATTGATTATAACTATTGAATAATAAAGTGAAAGTCTCTTATTCTAAGTTCAAAGTTGTAGTTCATTCTCTGTTCTTTCTTTTTTGTGAAGATTGTGGGGTTGTGAGGGGTAAAACATTTAAATATTTCTGTGGAAAAGCAGCTGCGTCTGCTATGAAGTCGCTGGATATTTGAGGCTGATGGGTGTCAGCGGGAAATATCTGTGGGCTATCTAAATAATTCTCCACAGCGTGCAGCCGGGCCAAAACCAGACACAAGGCCACAACACAGTCAATCTCTAAGATCAGCTGGACTGTCTGTTGTAAACATATAACTGTGAAAGACTAGGAGAACATCTGAGGACATTTCAGGGCAGACAGGCGGTTAAACCTGCTTAAAGGGAAAAGGGTTTTCCCAAAAACGGACTCAGGAGTTTGTCATTACAAAATGAAGGACTAATTGCTATGTACTCAGAACACACTGCGCTTAGGTTTTGCTATTCGAGCCTGTTACTTTCTGGGAAAATTATACAGCAGACAGCTGTTTGTAATGTGAAATGTATTTTTAAAGACCATAAAAACAGCCTGACTTGAATTGGGGCAGCCAGATTGTTACCCTCAGTTCTTTAGTACGTTCTAAACTTGACTGATTCTTTCTGCTTTTAATACGGTTTCTTAAGCAAAGAATGTAATCTCCGTGCCAAGCAGGGCAGGTAAGCACCTTCTAAATGGCTTCCTCTAGGCTCTGCCAAAACCCGCATCAACATGTACAACAGAATCAGTGCAAGTGGAGGAGACAGACCACTCAGAAAAATTCACAGAGAAATCATAACTTAATTCTTAATTTCATTTGGGGATATTTCAGTTATATTGTCATTTATAATCTTGCCACTATTCTCTATCCTCTAATGCTGCAAATTACACAGGGAGGTGTTTTTAAAACTTTTTAAACTGTTCTTCAAAAGAACTAGCCCAAGGTTATTTATTTCAGGAATCTGAATGGCTACACTTGTTGTGCTGTATACAGTTGAAGTCAAAAGTTTGCATACATCTTGCAGACATATAGTTCACAAGAGAAAATAATAGTTGGATTTAGAAAAATGACCCCCTTTAAAAGTTTACATACACTTGATTCTCAATACTGTGTTGTTACCTGAATGATCCACAGCTGTGTTTTTTTTTTTATTGATAGTTGTTTATGAGTCCCTGAGCATTTGTGTATTTGAACTCTTTTCAACAATGACTGTATGATTTTGAGATCCATCTTTTCATATTGAGGACAACTGAGGGACTCATATGCAACTACTACAGAAGGTCCAAAGGCTCAATGTAAACAGTGCATTAGGGGGTGAAAACTTTTGAATTTTAAGATTAGGGTAAATTTAACTTATTTTGTCTTCTGGGGAACATGCAAGTATCTTCTGTAGCTTCTGAAGGGCAATACTAAATGAAGAAAAAAAATATTTTGGCAAAATAAGAAAAATCTTCATTCTACTCAAAAGTTTTCACCCCCCAGCTTAACAGAAATGCTGAGGAAAAATAATATTTTACTGTATAAAAAAAATTCCAAAAAAAATATATTATATTATATTATATTATATATATATATAAAGTGCAGGAAAAAAGAAATATATTATATTACTTAAGGTAATGATAGTACTACTGCTAACATTAAAGTTATTATTAAAACATTATTATTATTATTATTATTATTATTAAGGAATATTTACCAGAATTTCTTTACCAGAAAAGTGTAAACACAATACTGTGATTAGACAGACAGACAGACAGATAGGTGTCACTTTTGTTCAACCTTAATACATTGCACCTTTGTGCTGAATTGATATTGGATTGCTCAAGGTTGCAAAAATTCACCCAGCACTTTTGAACAATTTTTGAAAAAGAAAATGGCTAAAAATGTTGAAAAAAGTGAGGGATTTTGATGTACAATCACTAAATTTTAAAAGGTGCTACTGTAAAACAATGAAAACCCACTGCTGGTATGAGCACATCTTCAACGTTTTCATATGTGAGGTGTGTCTTATGCTTGGGTGCGAATTCTACAGCCACTCAGTTTGCATACTTCAGTGATAATTAGATTACGTTTCTTTTCTACATCTTTCTCAAGCACCCTAAACTAAAAGCCCATTAGAAGTACAGCATAGCAAAACTAAGCTGTGGATCAACTCTGTGGTGTTGACTGCAACAAGGAAATACCACCCTGAGCATATTTTCCACATGTCATAGAGCAGTGCCCGCTGAACCTTTGAAGCACATAGACGCTATCCAGCGTGTAGGAGTTTCCCTGTTCCAGTTGTAGTGTCAGCTGGGCAGGTTTATGGGTCAACAGTGGCTGGGATTACTGAGCAGCAGATGTTCACAGTCTGGGGAATCTTTCTGGTATTCAGTAAGCCAACTTGTCAGACTACACTGGCAACTACTGAATCCAAACTAACAGTGGTGTGGAAGCTTTTTCAGTCTGTCTGTGAGCAGAATCTATGTGATCATGCGTGTGAGCGCTGACTGTGTTTGGGCATGTTCAGATCTCAGCAGGAGGCATTTCTTTCTCACAAGCAGGTAGCAGCTTTTGCTTTGTTGCAACGATTTTAGCCACACCTTGACACCAAGCAATAAAAAAACCACTGTAAATCATTAACATGGCAGTTACAAAAATTGATTACAGTGTTTCCTTTGCTGTGGCTTCTAAATGTTCAGTGCCACAGGCCCTCGGCAAAAGAAATCCTATTATATATAAAACATATGAAAGACAGATAATACATAAATATATTATACAGATATCCGGAAAACATCACCAGTCTAGTCTGTAATTTTCACTAGGTCACAGTTGGCATTTTGATCGTTTTTTTAGATTATTTTGATTAAATATAACAAAGGCAAAAAATAAGTGAACAGGTTGTGAACAGGCTGAATTGTCATGCCAACTCAATACTTTTTATTTTCCAAATTCTTTTTTTAATGTTATTTTTTCTAGACTGTGTTTTAATTTTCTGTTTTAATGATTATATTCAACAATATTTAAATCAACAGCATGCATTTTATAATTTTAAACTGTCATGCCAACTTAAAACTTTAGAACCCAATGAAATCAGTTTTATTTTTTCCCCTTTTTATTTTTTTCTTTCAATTTTTCAATTACATTTTTCTAGACTCTGTTTTAATGATTAAATGAAACACCATTTAAATGTTTTATAAATTAAAATCATCATGCCAACTTAAAACTCTAGCGTTTTATTTTTTCCAAAATTCTATTAATTTTTTTTTTCCAAATTCAGTTATTCCCCCTCATTTAAATTTTTTAAAATTAAATTTTTTTACTTACATTTTTCTAGACTGTGTTGTAACGATTCAATGAAAATTTTTTATTCAAATAGAATGTGTAATTAATTTAAATCATGAAACTTCTACAATTTAACAGCAATTTATTAGTTAAAACTAAATTACATTTTAATGCCATATGAAATACATTTATATATATATATATATATATATATATATATATATATATATATATATATATATATATATATATATATATATATATATATATTTTTTTTTTTTTTTTTTTTTTTTTTTCTTTTCTTCCCCTTTTCTTAAAATTCAGTTTTATTTTTAGCAAATTCTGGGTTTTCCATTAATATTCTGGATTCCAAAAAGCATCTCTAATTAATTGATTTTATAAAGAATTTCTTTATTAATTTATTTCTTTTCAGAAATACTGTGTTGTATATTTACATTTTTCTGGTACATAAATTCTGGTAAATATTTTCTTCTGGTAAATATTCATAAAAATAATGTTTTCTATTTTGATTATTGTAAAGACCTTAAAGTTTTTGTTCGGATATGATAATGACGATTAAGTTTATGCGTTCATGTACTCTTATATTGAGGCGGAAGAGGCTGAAACCACTGAAAACATCACACATGCTTCAGTATGTAGAATTTTCTCTGTAGCATTCAATAATAGCATATTTGCAGCTTAATATTCACAGACACTAGTCCATATCACGTTTTGATTCAAGCATACTGACCTTTTTTTATTGCAAGTTTTGTGTACTTAATTATACTTAAATATAATTGTACTTATATTGTGGAATGTTGTTCATGTAAATCAACTCAAATCACACAAATCAAAAAGTCACAGAAAAAAATGAGACAGCCCCAGTCAAATTATTTCATAAATGTAACAACCAACACATGACTTTACATATTAGATTAACTATTTAGCTCAAAGCCAGAGAAAAAGCTCTGGGGAAATGTGCTGCGGACAGCTACATTTCCCGACTTTTCGTCACTGTGGTATGACCGTACACACAAAGCAAACAAAAAAGTAATTGTAGCTGACCCTACTCTAAGGTTCTTGACTGTGGACTCATTTAAGAGCACAGATTAACACTCTCCCTCACTCAATACTCTCATTGTTACAGGCATCAACTAAATGCTTCAGGAATCTGACCCTTAACATAAACAGAGCCGAGCCATTGCATTACAAATCTGATTTCTTACTGTATGCACAAGCGACGTGTGACTGTCACCGGTGGCTAGCATCTCAGCAGACAGCTGGACATAAAGAGTTTGTCAGCAGTTAAAATGGGAGTTAATAAGGATCAAAGAAGGGTTTAAGTGTACCTGGCATTACTGACCAACTGCTCTAGTGTGCTGCGTCACCCAGACAGTTAAACACCTCGCTAAAGCCTACCTTATGAACCAAACTCCCAGAGTGCAGACTTAACACGAGGCTTGGTGCTCAGGCACAACACATTATCTAGTTGTAGATGTAATGAGATTTAGTCAAATTTAATCAAATATCTCATGTGTAGACAAGTTCCCAGGAGCTACACTATCATTCGCTCTCTTTTTACCACGGCTTTTGCTAAGCCAAAACTATGGGCTCACCCTAAGCCCAGCCCTGATTTCCAATAAAAAGTACTTTTAACATTGTGAAACTGACTGGGCATGATTCTTACATGTGCTAGGATGACCTGTGACCATTAAAAGCATTTGTCTCTGTGGTTTCTCTTTTAAAGAAATTTTCAATAACACAATAATGTAAGCACTACTTATTGGACCTTTCTTTATTTGTCCACAAGCTAGACTGGAATGTGGATAAGAAAAATATACTTAAAGCTATAAAGTCAACTGAAACCAGAAAAGCCTTGTTTGAAAGCATTTACAAATATCCAAGATGTCCAATATCTAAGATGTTGGAAAAGAAATTAAAGGAGTAGTTCACTTTCAAAACAAAAATTTACAGGTAATTTACTCACCCCCTTGTTATCCAAGATATTCATGTCTTTCTTTCCTCAGTCAATAAGAAATTTTGTTTGAGCAAAACATTTCAGGATTTCTCTCCATTTAATGGACTTTAATGGTGCCCTCAAGTTTGAACTTCCAAAAAACTCAAGTCATTTTCTCCTACAACATCAAAATCGTCCTACAATGCTGCAGAAGTACCGACCCAGTGTTTACAAAGTGAACATGAAAAGAAGATCAAACGGACGATTTTGAAGTCGAAGAAGAAAACGAGATGGGAGTTTTTCGACATACCCTAACTGTATTGACCCGTATTACACAGACTACGCATGTGCATCGCAGAGATAAAACAAGACGAGCATTCGAGGTTAAAAATTTTGGAAGTTCAAACTTGGGGGCACCATTGAAGTCCACTATATGGAGATAATTCCTGAAATATTTTCCTCAAGAAACAATTTCTTTACGACTGAAGAAAGAAAGACATGAACATCTTGGATGACAAAGGGATGAGTAAATTATCTGCAAATTTTTGTTCTGGAAGTGAACTAATCCTTTAAGGTTTTCGAGGAAAACATTCCAGGATTTTTCCCAATGTAGTGGACTTCAATAGGAGCCAATGGGTTGAAGGTCCAAATTGCAGTTTTGATGCAGCTATATGCATTTTAACCGCAAATGCTCACAATGCACTAGAATTAGAAAGGTAATGCATAACATAGGCGGAAGTACCAACCCAGTGTTTACAAAGCAAACGTGCAAAGAAAGTCAAAAGGCCTTTAACCCAGTGTTTACAAAGCAAACGTGCAAAGGAAGTCAAAAGGCATTTACAAAAAAAGGTGAAACAGCAAAGTTTTACAATTTTGAAGCCTACCCTACATTTTTGAAACAAAGTACACAGTCAAAGAACTAACCATACATGACACGCATCGCAGAGCCAGTGCAAGACAAGCATTTGTGGCTAAAAGGTATATACTTGTTGTGTTTTTTTTTTTTTTTTTTAGAAAATGATTGATCATTCCACTAGATAAAAACCCTTATTTCTCGATTGGGAGTAGAGCCCCTTGAAGCTGCATTAAAACTGCAATTTGGTCCCATTGAAGCCCACTATATGGAGAAAAATCCTGAAATGTTTTCCTTAAAAACCTTCATTTCTTTTTGACTGCAGAGAGAAAAACATCTTGGATGACAAGGGGGTGAGTAAGTTATCAGAACATTTTATTTCAGGAGTGAACTAATCCTGTCATTTCTATTCATTTATTATTTAGCCCAATATATTATCTATTCTGAATCTATAACAAGAACAACTAACCAAGTCTTTTAGAATCTCAACACTACTCTACTCTTAACAAACATTAAATGAAGTCTCTCTGGAAAGGCTCTGTAGTGAACTTGATCTGTGCTTCAGCAAATCCCCTGATTTAAGGTCAAAGCCAGCGACGGCAGCCAACAGGGCCGAACCATTGAAAAGCCCAATCTGTCACGCTTCAACACCCTCAAATTATATCAGAGTGAGAGATGGCAAAAGTTGTCATCCGAGTTGGGGGCGGCGGGGGCTTGAAGCAATCAAGAGACACGCTGGCCTCTAGGATTTTCCTCATGGCCAGCTCTCTCAAAGCCGTCACTAATTTGTTCCACTAATTGCATCGTATGGTGGACGTTAAGCAGGCCAAATGAGAGAGTGTGTGTAAGGCTTCCTAGTATCCACTGTACTGATAGAACAGATCACTCAACCTGTAAAAGCTGTTTTGTCATTGTTGATATGATGTGGAAGATTGCAACTAAATATTTAAAAAGCAGGTCAAAAGGGGTTTTTGAAAAATATTTCAGTTTTTTTGCTGTTTGTAACATAGCCATCCTTCAATGTAAACAGCCTGCAAAACTGTTAATCAAAAAAAGTGCATTATAAATCTCTTAAAAGAAAGTCGACTCAGAATCGCCTTAAGTCATATTTTCGAAACTTCTGCCTGTTACCAATCTACATCACTGGGTAACACATTAGCATAATCCCTACCTGCCCACGAAATACGAACAGTCTGAAAGTCCACAAACACTTCCACTAGTTAGTGTGTTTACATCATGTGGAGAAGTTTTGTTTTCAAAAAAATCAGTGGTTAAAATAAAAATTAAAAAAATTCAATGATACCACAGCAATACAATTTGAACCTTTTGTTGTGTGCTCGTCATACTGAGTAGTGCTTCTTTAATCTTGGCTTTTATCTTCTTTGGCTTCTAATCTTCTTTTTTTTTTATTTGTGACTCCGAACCACAACCTGTAAGTACGATTGATCTGTTATGTGTGCATTTTTTAAGTGAGTGCTCAAAATATCTATTGTGCCAATATGTGATGTATACCTAGCGCATCTTTAAGTTTCCAGGTGAACCACAATGTTATTACTATCTTACTGAAATAGTTCAGATAATTCTCTGTGAACCCACTATTTCCTAAGAATGTGTTGATTGATTCATAGACTGTCGTTGTTCTAATTACTTCATTTAATAATAAATAATGTATCAGACATATTTGGGGTTACAAACTCTGTTGTTTCATCAGTTCATCAGTACTCGGCTAACATATTCATCATTGTCATCATGGTTTTGTTGTGCTTACAGTTTTTAGCAGCTAAACTTTAGCTGTGGACATGATTCATTTGCATAAGCGTTAAACAAAATGTTTTTATGTCATTATTTTAAGAACAGATTGGAGCACTATATTATTGTTTTATGTAAAGGGCCATGCTCAAGGTTGCCAGGTTTTCACAACAAAACCCGCCCAATTGTTACTCAAAACTAGCCCAATCGTCCCCATTAAAAAAAATTGCATTCCGGGGTGTAAAATACAAATTTTTTGTAGGGGTCCCCCTGATAAATTTGGATTCCAGGGGCTAAATATGACATTATTGGGGACGCTTTAACAACATCATAAAACAACCGTAAACTTGGCAACGCAGATGGTAGCGCTCCTGCTCATGTACTCCTCTCTGTGCCAATTACAACAGGCTTGGCCTGCTGACCAATCAGAGCAGAGCAGGCTAATGGAAGTGAGGGGCTTACAGACTTTACACTTAAAGCTGGTTCGAAAAATCGGTTTCAAAATCATAGATAAATAGGAATCTTGTGAATGCGTGTATGGCAGTTAGTGAAAGTTAAGGGGTTTATAAAGTTTTAAACATGGATATTTATCATCAATTCGCTTTAGAAGACCTTTATTACCCCTAGAGCCATGTGAAGTACTTTTTATGATGGATGGATACACTTTATTGGACTTCAAAATCTTAACAGTCATTCACAGCCATTATAAAAACTTGGAATAGTCAGGACGAGAGAAGAAAGACAAATACAACTAGGATGCCTTGAAGGTGAGTAAATCATGTGGTAGTTTTCATTTTTGGGCGAACTATCCCTTCAACAGTGTTATTACATAATTTCAATTTTTATAGGGTCATGAAGCCCTAAAACAGTATTGGAACTTTTGGTATCCCTAATATCACATGTATCTTGTATTTTCAGCCATCAATCACTCTACTTTCTAGTTTCTGGTGTCGCACACAATGACATTTGCCATTTTTACTAAAGACTCTTCATTTAAAGTTGTCTGGCACAAACTCACACTCAAACTTATCTATTGGTCTTTAAAGTTTAAAGGCTTGTCCAAAGGCTGGACTTTAAAGTCCTACTGCTTAAGCTACCACAATACTCCCTCATGCCACACCAAAAACAATCCACCCAATAGTCAACTGTCTACTCCCACCCACCCCATTCCTCCCACTCACCCCTCTTTAGTCTGTCAACCGAACTATTTATGAGCTTGTTTGCTCATGCTGGACAAGTCCTGCTTCACTCCCTCCTCCGAAATCCCATCAGCCAGCCCCTCTGTCTCAACTGTTCCGCATTCCCCAATGGTCGAAACAGCCCCCTCAATGCACTGACCCTTACTCCACAAAGACTCATCTGTCCCTCACACAAACAAAATACATTCATATATTCATTAAAACACACAAACGCACATTTCCATCGCTCTGCAGGTCTGTCTTAAACACAAAGCAGGGAGTAAACGCCAGTGTTTTTTTCTCTGCTGTTGTTATGAGCTGAATAAAAAGGCCCAGTGTTATTGAGCTTCCTAGTGCTGCGAGGTGTGGGCGGAGCCCTAAGCCTGCTAACCAATCCCATTCAAACCTCTTTTACCTGCTGGCTCCAATACTGTCAGTTGCAGTTGTTTTGATTCTGAAAGCACATTCAAAAATGGCTCCAACATTAACAAAGGAAAGAATCTGGGTACAACGTCTATATAAACAAAGTGGGAATGTCTACTTTGGGTCTTTGCACAGCCTTACACAACACACATTGTTATATCAAGAAGAAAAAACACACACATTATAAGGGAGGGAATTTTGCCAGTAAGGATTAAAGTTGGCACATGGAGCCAGCATTCTTGGAAGGCATGTTTTACTTTCTGTTGTGCCATTAATGTCATTTACGTACAGGAAATGTATTTTAATGTGACTGTTTCCAGGTCTATGCAGGTTCAAAGACCATTTCTGGCCACTGGACATTCTCAGCGGTTCAGCTTTGAAAAGACGGGCTGTTTTTTCAAGGCCTGAGCCAGTTCAAACATCCAACGCAGCAATTAGTGTCTATTTTTACTTGCACATCAACGGAGAACAAGCCCAAGATTGAATTACAAGTGTGTAAAGTCAGAACAGATCAGTTTTATGATCCACATGAGTGGTGAAGTAATGTTTATCACAAGTTCTTGTAAATATTCAAAGCGAATGATAAAAGGGTCAATGACAAATAATAGTCTGCATAATAAAAAAAAAAAAAAGAAAAGAAAATCACTTAAAATGTGTGCCCAGTTCTTAAAAATTGGAGAGAAAAAAAAAAAAAAAAAAAAGTAAAAACATGTGAAGCATAACTGTCAAGTTAAAATAATAAATAACATAAATAACAATTAATACATGAATTTATAGTAATTAGTAAAAAAAAAAAATAATAATAAAAAAATAATAATAATAAATATATATATATATATATATATATATATATATATATATATATATATATATATATATATTTATTAAAAAAAAGACCTTTCAAGTACTACTCTTTTGATTTTCAAGGACTTCAATAAGACATCTCACTTATCAAACAATATCTGCTCTTTTAAAAATCTAAAAAAATAATCAAAATAATGATCCGCAAACCATAATTTCAAATCAGTACTCGGAGCACGGATTGCAAATCATTAGATTTAGATCGGGACTTCAATCGCATATCATGAGTCATGTGATTTGAATCATTACATTTGCAAAATGATTCACGAACCCGTTCCAATCAAAATCAAATGATTCACAATCCTGCTCCGAAGTCCCAATCTAAATCAAATGATTTTGCAATACGCGATATGAAGTTCCAATCTAAATCTAATGATTCGCGACCTCACTCTGAAGTTCTGATCTAACTAATGGTTCACGAACCATCATTTCAGATCAGTAGTCGGAGCACAAATCGCAAATCATTTGATTTAGATCAGGAGTTCAAACGCATATGATGAATCATTTGATTTGAATCAAATGATTCACGAACCTGGTCCGATCTAAATCAAATCATTTGCGATCCGCGCTCCAAAGTTCCGAACTGAAGCAAAAGTTTTGTGAACGCACTCAGATGTTCCCATCTAACTCAAATGATCAACAATATAAAAAAATGTAAATAACTAAAATAATACACAATAAAAAAATAATAAAAAAAACATGATTTTTAAACATTTTAAAAAAGTCAGCAGTTTTTGCAAATAAATTCTTCATTTGTTTTTATCTGTTCCTCTTTTAGTATCTTCATCCATGTTTACAGTGTCAGTACTACTACTGGCTTAGCTCACTAGTTTTATGACATTAACTGAAATAAGCAAAAAAGTATGATGTTTTTTGAATTGTTGAATTTTGAGTGAAAAGATGTGTGCTTAATGAGAAAATTAAACACTTATTTCATAGGTACATTGTCTTTCAGTAATTTCAGCACTTTTCAAGTACCTCTTCAGGAATAGCAAAAACATAATATTGTGTTTAAAATAGAACACAATATCAACTTCTTATTTACTGAACTGTTGAATAAAATTACATTTAAACTTGTGACATTCAGGGCAAAATCTGCACTTGTGTAATACTTGTGTAATAAATATGAAACAAAAACTCATTCAGCGGGCATTTTGTGCAAGAATGCCTAGAATTTTAGGGCATAACTGCATTTATGGAGTTGTTTCCCTCCATCACATTTGTCAGTCAACTATATGAAATATAAAACCATGTACAGCTCTGGGGGAGGGGCCAGTGCTTTAATATCGTTAAAATATTTTAATCTCACTATTTTTTTTATAACTAATTAAGTTAACACGTTAAACTGACAGCCCTAATTCAGACTAGAAAAAATGGGGGGGAAAAAAAAAAGCAAACTAAGTAAGATAAGCCTTTTTTGCTTAAAGAATTTTAATTCATAAATTAAAAACATGGACAAAAAAAAAAAAAAAAAAAGAGGAGCGCCACGTCACTGGCCCAGAAGTCTCTGTTGCAACTATAAGTGTAACATTTTAATGTATCATCACTAAAACTCGCAGCCTGCCGATAAATTTGTAGACTTGTATCAAAAGTATTTGTCCAGACAAAGAGGACATTATCACCCGGCTGAGGTGTATTTATATCTGTTGCATCGTGTCATTGAGCAGATAAAGGAGACTCTCTAGTCTCTCTCTCCCCACAAGCAGCTGTGAACAGACCCTCATTGGAGAGTATTTGGCAAGGGTCCTGGTCCTGGCACAGACTCAACTCAGTAAGAGAAGCAGTGTGACATGCTACCACACACAACCTCTCTTGCCTCTCTTCAGGACTGAAAGCAAGGCCTCTCCCAAAATGCAAAAGCACACTCAGGCCCTGGGTTGTACGAGAGGTCTCTGCAGTCTTCGTTTAACGGCGTCTATTTCTGCCGTTCCCCCCCGCAGAGCCCCAGCTCTCCAGTAGATTCCTCAGAAGGTCACAGTAGGGTTTGAATGGCGTGCAGCGCGCACTGGTCAAATTCCATGCAAATGTGTATGTGCGCATGTTGTCGCTTTGTTTCATGAACTGAGAGCATATGGAGAACTAAATTATAAAAACCGATGGTCTAAGATGAGACCGCTCCATCACAGATGCCGGAGTCATTGTTATGACTACGAATTTAGGTCAGTGTTGTAGGTTTGCGTGCACTCCACTGGCAATGTATTGAACAGATCTGGCTTCTGTAGAACCAGGGTTGTTTTAGTTAACTAAAACAATACAAAAACATTTCCATTACTTGTAATAAAATTAACTGAAATAAAATCAAAACTTATTCAGCTTCATTTAGTTTAAAGGTATAGCTCACCCAAATTGTCGTTCCAAACCCATAAGACCTTTGTTCATCTTCAGAACTCAAATTAAAATATTTTTGAAGAAATCCGAGAGATTTCTGACTCTGCATAGACAGCAACGCAGCTAAAATGTGAAATGGCACAGAAAGGTAGTAAAAGACATTAAATAGTCCATGTGGCATCAGTAGTTCAACCGTAATTTTATGAAGCTATGAGAGAAAAAAAACTAAAGAAAACAAATTAAATTACATTTTTGGTGAACTATTCCTTTAACCTGATGTACTAAAATAACTAAAACTGAAAATGTATTAAAAATACACTCTTCTGCTCACCAAGCCTGCATTTATTTGATCCAAAGTACAGCAAAAACAGTAAAATTTTAAAATATTTCTACTATTTAAAATAACTGTTGGTTATTTGAATATGTTTTAAAATGTAATTTATCCTGCGATTTTAAAGCTACATTTTTAGCATTATTACTCCAGTCACATGATCCTTCAGAAATCATTCTAATATTCCGATTTGCTGCTCAAAAAACATTTATTACTATTATTATTATGTTGAATACAGCTGAGTAGAATTTTTTTCAGGTCTATTTGATGAATAGAATGTTCAGAAGAACAGCATTTATCTGAAATAGAAATCTTTTGTAACATTATAAATGTCTTTATCATCACTTCTGATCAATTTAAAGCATCCTTGCTAAATAAAAGTAGAAATTTTAATCATTTCTTTCCTAAAACAAATTATACTGTCTCCAAAGTTTTTGAATGGTATAGTGTATAATGTATATTTTATATATATATATATATATATATATATATATATATATATATATATATATATATATATATATATATATATATATATATATATATATATATATATATATACACATATACACACATATACACACACACACACACACACACTATATATTATATCTATATACAAAATAGAAAAATAGAAAACCAATTAAAAAAAAATATCACTATGCAAAACAAATGCACGTGAACTTACACACATGTAAATTAAAGCCTGTCTGTGACTTTGACTGACAGCTGTGATTATCTGGGAGAGCGAGCGAGCAGAGGCCTGCGTCGTCCCATGGGTGTGGATGGGACAGGAAGTTTAGGCTGTTGTAGCAGCTTCCTCATCACTTCCTATTGCCCTAGTGAACCAAAACTCATGGGGAGCCAGACGTCTGACAGTCTCTGAGTGCTCCGAGTCGGTTTATACTGGAAATGTCAAGACAGCAAATCATCTCAGAATATGCACTGACATGGACCAATTAGCTGGAAGCTTGATAACAGACACTTTACTATCCCATCATGCAATGGGAGCTAAAGAGCCATCAAACACAAAAAGTAAAAAAAAGAGAGGAAAAATTAAGCTAAGCAGCTCTTTACTATCAAAGCATTACAGATACCAAGAAAGTGGTTCCTTACAGGCTACCAGTCGTGTCAAGTAAATTATTTGTGCTGGTGCTGTATGTGTCATAGTTCAAAGAACATGCGGGTCAAAAGGACAATGTCAAGATGGCAGACGCAGTATGTTAAAAAGGTCATGACATGGATTTTTTTTTTTTTCTTATTTTAATATGTTCCTTGAGGTTTACTTATAATGTTAATCAAGTTTTTTTGCACACACACACACACACAAAAAAGTGAAAAATTATTATTTTTAACCCTCATTCTAACCCTCTGCCTAAAATGACCTGTTTTTAAGGAACGGGGCCTTTAAGGCTTCCCTGTATTTGTCCACTGTTATGATTGGCTGACGTCACTGAACAGGAAACCGTATCAGTGCCCCCTTGCTATTGTATGCAAGTGTCTTGACAACATAATCAAAATAAAACAGTAATTTCCAGACAAAGCATTATGAAATTATTTACTTACGGTTTGTGATGCAGCTGCAGTCAAATTTAATACCGATTTTTCAACAAATGTTTCTTAGTGAACTCTACATGACACTGTGCCTCGTTTACAAAGCAAAATGCTCCAAACAATCCTCTGGCACGATCTAGGATGCTATTGAAAATAAACTACCCACTTGTTCCTTATGCTGGAATCTTGGAATCTGTACAAAGATGTGAATGAGCTGTTTAAACCAAATGTGTCCAAAACAAATTTCACACTCCATTTGTCCTATTGACGACAAACTCAAGCACGTAGACTGTGTCCAGTGTAGACAAGATGGTGGATTGCAATTTCTATTTGCGTTTGACGCGACACTCGCATTCAGTGTATTCAAGTGTCAGCCACTAATCAACTGAATGCCAGTGGATGGGACCTATGAAAAGGAATAGTTTATGTAATATGACTTTCTTCTTCCAGACAAACACAACCGAAGTTGCTTTAAAATTTATCCTGGCTCTTCCAAGCTTTATTATGGTGGTGGATAGTACCTGTTATTTTGAAGCTCCAACTGCATATATGCGTTGTAAAAGTAAGTAGAGATGTTCCGATACCCTTTTTCCCATCCCGATACAGATTCCAATACTTGGGCCGATACAGAGTACTGATCCGATACCTGGGTGTGTTTCTGTATATACAGCTCTAGATACAACTAGTATGAAATTATATTATTATTTTATGTTGTGCTTCAGACTTTTCCCTTAATAAAACATGAACAAATATATAAAGTGAACTAGATTTTTTTTATTATCTGACATCCATTTGACAGTATTATTTTTTTATATAGTTAGCATTACTACTAATACTATTAATTTTCTGACGTACATCAGTGTTGTTTATAACAGAATTCTGGGCAGAATTTGAAAGATTCTCACTAGATCTCGCAGAAACCTTATTCATCGTGTGGCGAATTTAAATGCTTCTCACAGCAGTAACAGTGTCGTGAAGTCAACTTTGGCTCCCGAATAAAGCTGGGCTCATGCAAGTTTGCGCTGTGGTCCGTTGTGCGAAGTTTTTGCATTTCGCTGCGTTCCAAAGTTCAAGCTTGGTGAACTATGAGCTGCGAATTTGCATCACGTGACACTGTTGAACCAATGGCAGATCGATGTCACAGCATGACCTTGTAGCTGAATGAAAAGAACATACATTTAAAACTACAGTGCTGCGGAAAAGTGTTATAGATTGAATGTTTTTACATTTTAGATGTATTATTTTTTTGACGTGTTGAATTTAACTTTTTAAAAAGACGCTGCAGAGCATGACGTCATATCATGACCGTTGCAGCCTCCGAGGGAATTTCGCATGCTCAAAGTCTAGTGTGACCAGGGCTTATCAGCTTGGACCACAACGCAAACTTGCACGAGCCCAGCTTTATTTGGGAGCCAAAGTTGACTTCACGACACTGTTACTGCTGCGAGATCCAAGCGTTAAATTCGCCGCACACTGAATAAGGTTACTGCAAGATCTAATTTTAGAAGCAGTGTTCGGCTTGATGCCTTCCTGCCTTGGAATTCTGCCGCTGCCTTTCCGCCTTTTAGAGCTTGCGGATGCAGCCTAGGTCTTTTTTAAGAAAATGGTATCAGATCAGTACGATACTGATGCTAGAATTTTTTGTGGTATCGGTGGCATTTCCGATACTAGTATCAGAATCGGAACAACCCTAAAAGTAACCCATGCTCCTCCGGGGGGGTTAACACATGTATTTTGAAAAGGTTCCATGGGTTTTTGTAACAATAATTTTTTTTTAATCACTGACTTCAAGCAACGGTGTATGCACATTTCGCGTGAGAGTCGAGTTCTGGCTTCTTCCCTGACCTCCGACTCGACGTATGACGTAAGCCGCATTCATAGTGTAAGCTCAGGTGAGAATAAACAAACGAGGATAGAGTAATACTAAACACCAGTAGCGAATTAAAAGTTGAAAACAAGAAGTAACAAAAAACGTCAGCGGATTTCACTATAAGAGAAGAACAGCTTGATTTTTTTGTTTTTGTTATTTGTTTGAACCGGAGTAATGTTACACCAACCAGGAACTCGACTCTCTCGAATCCCGAAGTCAGTGATTTGAGTTTATAATTTTAAAAAGAGAGATATTTTTGTTAAAAAACCCATTGATCTGCTTCAAAAGACATGATTTAACCCCATGGAGGTGTATGGGTTAGTTTTACGGTGGATAGCTTGGAAGAGCCAGGATAAATTTTAAAACAACTCTAACTGTGTTCGTCTGGAAGAAGAAAGTCATATACACCTAGGATGGCTTGAGGATGAGTATATCATGGGCAAATGTTTATTGTTGGGTGAACAATTCCTTTAAGCATACAAAGACCTCTTCTAGGTCAAAAGATCAATGGAAATTTGTTTGTTTCATGTCATGACCCCTTTAAAGAAATTGTGTACACCCCATAGCTAAAAAAAAAGTTTTCATATACAACACATACTAAGTATCTAGAAATCCACTGCATAAAATTTGATTGTACAGTAATTACTATAATATTTTTAGTATTACTACAACCACATACACTACAGTTCAAAAGTTTGGGGTCGGTAAGACTTTCACAATCTGGATTTTCTGTTACAGTCACAAGGCGCGTTTCCATTACCCTTCAAAATGCGCAAATTGAAATTGCAAATTGAAAATACGCCTTTCGCAACAGGTTTTTATCGACATTTAGAAAATATCGCAAAAGTTTTGCGCACATTTGTAATGGAAACACGCCTACAGATGTGTTTAAATTAATACAATTAATAACTGTAAATTCCAAGTAAAAACACTGTAATTTAGTCAAATAAGAAAAATAAAGCGTCTGGAGTATTCAGACAAGGTGTCGTGTCTACTGACCATGCATTACCAAAGACACATTGCTTACATCTGACTGTGTAGACTGTATAACAGATCCTTCACAAGATCAAAGACTCCAACAGAAGAGAGTGGCGTCCACACTGATGAGACAATATCACATAATTTAGACAAATACACACAAATTACACTTGGCCAGATGCATCAGGAATACCGTACGTCTCAAACTACCTCCTAAAATGGTTCGAGTGATCGGATGGTAATCTATCTTGAACATGCTTCATTTGCACCTGGTCTTTTCATGATCAGATCAGCTATGCGATCAGTGCAAACAAATGAAGTGGCCAAGCGTAAACAGGCCCAAATATTCACAGTTTGGCTACAAATCCCAAAACGAAAGTTGAAGATATCCACATAATCCAGCTACAGGGGTGAAAGTCCATAAATACATTTTCCCTGATTTCAAAGTCACAGAAAATTATAACTCTGGCAGACGCTGTGGAGCAGAGAACAAACCCATATCCATAAATACATGCTGAGGCTGGGATTGCTGCAGGCCTTCAGCGTTTAGATGGCAGCACAAATTACAAGTTGGCGAGGCAGAGGAGCGGCGCGCAGATGAAGAGAGCAGGTCAGTGGGTTTCCGGGTGAACTGGGATAAGGTTAGAGGCATAACAAACAGACGGGTGCCCAACATGCACGTGCATAAGCATTCATTCCCTCATGGCAAATCATTACAGTCTGTGTGGGCCTGCCAGTTTCTAAAATCAAACAGCTGGGAGTTTTATGCCAACTTTGGAACACAAATGAAGATATTTTTGATGAAATCCAAAAGCTTTCTTACCCTGCATAGACAGCAACTCAACTGACACATTCGAGGCCCAGAAAGATAGTAAGGACATTGTTAAAATAGCCCATGTGACATCAGTGGTTAAACTGTAAAGTTGAAAAAAAAACTAAAACAACAAATTTATTTAACATTTTTGCTTTCCTGTGTCACATAGGAGCTGTTGTTCTGATGTAGCCGATGTTCCTCGTGAACGCGAGTCAAAGACTGACAAAGAAGAGAAGAAAATGTTGAATAAAGTCGTTATTTTTGTTTTCTTTGGGAGCAAAAAGTATTCTCAAAGCTTCGTAACATTACTGTTGAACCACTGATGTCACATGGACTACTTTAATGATGTCCTTATTAACTTTATGTGCCGTTTGAACATTTCAGTTGCGTTGCTGTCTATGCAGGGTCAGAAAGCTATTGGATTTCATCAAAAATATTTTCATTTGTGTTCTGGAAATGAATGAAGGTCTTACAGGTTTGGAGAGACATGGAAGTGAGTAATTAAAGACATAATTAAAATCTTTGGGTAAACTATCCCTTTAAAACAATTATAATATACTATTATCATTATTATATTCATATAGAGAGATTCAGAAGGACAATTTTGACATTGCAAGTAAATAAATAAATGTGAAATATTGATTGATTATTATTAAATATGAAAATAAGTAGTTTAAATGTGTCTGGATTTGAATAATAAACAAAACCTGGGGTTTCAAACATGTCCATTTGCAAAAATAAATCAAAAACAGTCTCATCAAAACCATCACCAGACAATGCATGCTTTTCTGTATGTTTAGACTAACATGAACAGTAGTTCAGCACATCTGTCTTTATTTCTTTGGTCTGGTAGTTTAGTCCTTAGGGTCAATTTGGGATATTTTCCCACAGCTTTCACACTTGTGTACCTGGGTGTGCATACGAGAGAAGAGTCCCATCTTGAAAACAGATGTGGCAACATGACATCAGACTCACAATCCAGTGAGCACACAAGTGCACGTTCATGTGCGCGCACACATACACTCCTGCTGAGAATAAACAAACCCTTTTCATGAGCAACACCAGACTGGTTTGTGCATCATGGAACAGATCACGAAACCATGTTGCCTTATGAATCACTACACACAACCTGCCTAATAAAACATCCACATCATCTGACAACAGATCAATCAATACCACAATTCAATCACACTAAGCAGTGCTAAATTAAGTGTAATTGAAAACAAGTCCCAATGCACTCCTGAGGAACACAAGAAAGGGTAATAAATCTTTGAACCAGAACTGACCCCATTGTTCTTCCATTATCTAGACGTAATATGAACAGTCATTTACCTCCAGCAGGGTCTCCCTGCTGAAGTACAGCATGTTTGCTGGTACCACTGCATTCCAGAGTGCTGTAGCCTAATAAAGCTGGATAATGACCATTTTCCACTCTCCCGTGTTTGATCTTTGTAACAGGGGAATTCAAAGCGCATTGTTATCTGATCTAATCGTGGGAAGCTCTCATCCTCCACCAAAACACTACATCTAACATCGTTTAGATAATCTTCCGTGTCAACCCAGAGAGACGTTAAAGGAATAGTTCAACCAAAAAATTGAGAAATATAGCTTTTATATAACAGATAATAGAATAGGTGCCACCAGAATGAGAGCCCAAACAGCTGATAAAAACACGAGTAATCTACACGACTTCAGTCCATCAATTAATATGTTGTAGCTTCATAAAATTATGGTTGAACCACTGATGTCAGATGGACTATTTAACAATGCCCTTACTTTCTTTCTGGGCCTTGAACGTGACAGTTGCGTTGCTGTGTATGCAGGACCAGAAAGCTGTCAGATTTCATCAAAAATATATTAACTTGCCTTCTGAAGATGAACGAAGGTCTTACTCGTTTGGCACATTGTGAGTAATTAATTTAGGATTTTAGAATTTATATTTTTCTGTGAACTATATATTTAAGCAATGCATGTTCACCAGAAACCTTAGCTTTTTCATTTGTACCCACTGTGATAAAAACATCAAGGCAGAAAATGCATACGTCAGATGTGTGACTACAGCCAGGCTAGCACTTAGAAAGTGACTTCAGGCCTCGGGTGTAAAACAGACTTAAAGACGCAGGATTTAAGCGCTAAAGCCATGTGGCAGCTGTCACCCACCACAACCCGACACGCAAAGCAAGACTGCCAGAGGTCTCTGGAGAGACAACCGTTTACATTCTCCAGCACAGCCGCAAATGGACAAAACCAAACACAGTGTGCTGACTACAGTGTCCGCTTATTTTTAAATAAACTTTGGGTAGCTTTGCAAACATAATAGCAAATGTACAATTTTTTTGTGCAGCGGAATCAAACAAACAAAACATCCAGGAAAACAATTAACCAGACAAACTTGGAAGTATGTTCATATGTGAAATGCATTGTTTCAACAGTTCAACCAGCCATTGTGGTCAAATGGATTCAAAATGTTTCAATTGGTTTAATTACAAAGCAAACTACAGTAAAAATCTAGTTAAAAATAAATCAAGGCACGTTTTTCTATACTATTTTTACTAAATTCATACAGGAAAGGGTTATACTTAATTATTATGCAAATGTATATGCAGCGCACCAATATAATAAGCAATATAAAACATGAAAAATGCCACATGGAGACTTTTTTTGACCAATGGCAAAAAAGAGTTTAAAAAAAAAGTTTTAAATTGATTCATTGAACTGTCACTGAATAGACAAATCACTAAAAAGACAGTTGGAAATTATTCAAAATGAATCAAACTTTCCACCTCTAATACTCTTGAAGAATCATTACAGTGATAGTTCAGCAAAAAATGAAAATTCTGTCATTAATTACTCACCCTTACATCATTCCAAACCTTTGTTTATCTTCAGAACACAAATCAAGACATTTGATGAATTCTGAGAGCTCTCTGGTCCTCCATAGACAACAATTTTCTGACCATGGTTGAATAAAGTTGTTATTTTTCAAAACAAAAATTATTCTCATAGCTTTATAAAATTACAATTGAACCACTGATGTCGAACTGACCTTTTTCACAATGTCCTTACTATGTTTATGTGCCTTGACTATGGTACAATCCTTGCTGTCTATGGAGGGTCAGAAAGCTCTTGGATTTCATCGAAAATAGCTTAATTTGTGTTCCGAAGACGGACGAAGGTCTTAAAGTTTTGGAATGACATGAGGGTGAGTACTTTGTTTTTTTAGGTGAACTAACGCTTTAAACAGTAGTGTATCATTTAAAGACACTACATTTTATATTAGTGACAAGTTCACCATCAATCTATCAAAAATTCAGGTTGTCTCACACAGACCATTATAGAGATGAGCAGACACAAAAAAAACAAATAAGATGATGTTAAGTGACTCACATCAAGCTCATAGAATTCCTGAGCATCATCCAGGCCTTGGACGCGGATCTGCAGGCCTTTGTTGTGGCCTTTCCCTCCTGCTCCCATAGCCGTACTGAGGCTCTGCCCGGGCTCCAGGGTGCTGATGCCGGTGTTGTACTGAGCTCCGAGCCGTGTGCCTGCAGGGGTCTGCAAGGAGCGGTAGGTGCCCTCAATCTCACCCATAGCTGCTCCCAATGCAGCCTACCCCCTCTCTCACACACATATACACACCCTGCCTGGAGACAACAGAACAATCAAAGAAATGACACAATGATACAAAATCTCAAGCCAGTTCTACAGGAATTTATATCATGGCAGAATACAGGATTCAAAGGCAATTCTATTATGAAAACAGATGAAACCAGATCTCCAGAGATGGCAATTGGAGTCCAGAATCAGGATTTTGTTTTTTCAATTTAAAACATCCTTGCTAAATAAAAGTATTAATTTCTATAATTTCACAACACTAACCGTAACAACCGAAATCATTCATCTATGAACATCTGAAGATGAACATACTCCTCTAAAATACAAATATAACACAGAGTTTAAGAATTCAGCTATAACTTATTTTTAACAAGACTCTTTTGAAATGTTTTGTTTTCCACTTGTTTAGTTCATTCTTGTTTTGGAATGTCTAATTTCGCTAGTAAACCTGATATTGATGAACCAACATCCAGACAAGCTGAAACTTTAAAATATTACAATATCAGACAAAATAATTATCCAAGCAAGTGTTCAACAAACAGATTTAACGTGTTTCGGTAGGCCTTTATGTATTGTGACGTTAAATTTTCAATCTATAAAATAATTTAAAACCAAACATGCATGGATGAATCATTCACAACAAGATAAATGAAATGCATTTGCAAAAAATAAAAAATAAATAAATAATAATAATAAATAAAAATACAAATTACCATTTCATGCCAACTTTAAAAGACAGGCATGAGTCAATCAGAGCTGATGCATTTTTTGTCAAAGTTGACTGACTAATTGTCAAGGTTTTAAGTCAAACAATCACAATCTGATGACACAATTACCATTTACACTAAAATATTGTGATTCAATTCCCTTTCTTTCATGACACTTCATAAAGTTCCTGTCACGACTGGCCAGCACAAAAGCAGTGACATGACCACAAGACAAGCCCACATTAGCCATTACAAAATACTAGAGTACTGCCAAATTTAGCAGAGACTTTGCATGAGGTCTGATTAACATTGGCAACACTAGAAGCATCAATGCAACCCGACCAACTCAAACAAGCTGCACTTTAACTCTCTTGATCTCTGAAGCAATAGGGACAACTGAGAATAACATTCAATAAATCCAACATCATCCAGCATGTTTCTGGCTCTTTAATGCAACAGGTTGGTTTCAGTAATTTGACTGGAAAGCCTTCAAAGCACAAGCTATGATCTAAACTGACCTATTTCCCCTCATAGGAATGAAGTTAACAATTTTGAGACGAAATACTTTATCTAAAGTTTGAGCAAATCCTACAGCTGAATCAGTCGCTGATCTGTGACCATTAATCTTTTTTGTTTTAGTAATGAGAAGAACTCTCTCATTGCAGGCTACGCTTAATACTTTAATGCAAAAAATGCTAAAAAACGATTAAATGAAAAGCCGAAATAAACTGTTATTGTGTAATGCAATGAGATAAAGCTAAGTTATATGGAACCAAGATAAAAATCTCTGCAATAGTCTAACCCATTACGACAAACTTATTTTACTCGTCGTATTTCACTAGCACCGACAAAAATATCCTCAACCACGACGAAAAATAAAAGCGCACATTTTGCTGTTTGTCATTACAGATGAAACAAAGACTGAGAAAGTTTAGTCAAACCATACAAACATGCGAAGAGATCATAAAACTCTACCGTAGGCTTTACTGAGACATGTTTAAATACGCTACAGCCACTATAACTGGTTTACATTTGCTTTTATTCTCTATTTTGTAATAAATCGACAACATACCTTTTATTTTTCGCCTGGTATTTCTTCAACTCTATATGAGTTACACGTCCCACCGTCGTTGTAGGCGAACTGCGGCCAAAGCTCCGCTCTGATTGGACGACTTCAGGTAGATCCTGTCTTCTATTGGTTGAGACTCAGGCTGAAATGGTCGGCAGCTATTGGCCGAGCGGTGTACCTGCGGATTCATTTGATTGGCTTCGAAGTTTGTTTGTTGATATTATAATACGCGACCCTGGACCACATAGGGTATATTTTTTGAGGATTGAGAAATATAAATTATCTGAATACATAAAGCTGAATAAATATGCTTTCTATTGATGTATGGTTTGTTAGGATAGAACAATATTTGCCCGAGATACAGCTATTTGAAAATCTGGAATCTGAGGGTACAAAAAATCAAAATGTTGAGGAAAATCACCTTTAAAGTTGTCCAAATTAAATTCGTAGCAATGTGTGTTACTAAATACACATAAAGTTTTTATATATTTATTGTAGGAAATTATGATTTTTTCTTTTATGCAAAAAAAAAAAATGACCATTTTGACCCATACAATACATTTCTGGCTATTGTTACAAATATATCCGTGCTACTTAAGACTGGTTTTGTGGTCCAGGGTCACATATAATATAATAATTTAAAACGTAATAAATTAAACATTTACATTAAATAATATTTAATACGAAAACAAAATTGGAGTGCTGCCTAAAATATCATCTAAGCTAGTCACAAAGACAAAAAAAGCCCCTCTAGTTTTTATTCAAAACTCGATGTTGTGTCTGTGCACTATATCATATTTCCAGGAAATGTAAAATTACAGGAATGCCAAATAATGAAATATTGTTTGTTCACATGCAAAATTAGGGAAACTTCAAGCTTCACATGTAAGGTGTCATTCAAAGCAGTGAATATATAAGCAAATTAGTGTGAAAAGTTGAGGTGTCAAATGAACAAAAACGGACTAAAACTGAATAGAAGGATGTGGATTATCCTTACAAAATTTATTTAAACAGAATGTAGAATAACAGAAGGGAACAAGCATGACCTGCACAGTACATTACATAAAAAAACAAAAATAACAACTCTACATTTGCAAGCTGGAGCAAGAATAAGCTCTACTATTTGTTGTAGACCATAGAAAGTAGTTTCAATGTTTCTTAAATCACATGTACGGATGTTTAAAGTTGTTCTGTAAAACCAGACACATAAAATATATATATAAACCAAGACCAAAAGACCAACTGACTGGCAATAGTTCAGTTGAATTATATATAGCTTGTACATAAGGGTCAGTTTTTTGAAATTGAGATTTATGAAGTTCTTACCAATGCATATTACTAATCCAAAATTAATTTTTGATATATTTACGGTAGAAAATGTACAGAATATCTTTATGGAGCATGATCTTTACTTAATATCCTAATGATTTTTGGCATTAAAGAAAAATTTCTAATTTTGACCCATACAATGTTTTTTTGTCTATTGCTACTTGTATACAGTGCTACTTAAGACTGGTTTTGTGGTTCAGGGTCACATATATAATTATTTACTAATTTAAGTGAAAAGTAAGTGAAAAAATGCAGATGTAGACAATGTCTCATTTAAAGCATTTTGTAGTTCGTTGTTCAAGACCCCCACTGCGTTGTTTCAGCAGGCGTGTGGCTGTTTGTAGTACATGATAGCGTTGTCGAAGGTGACGTCTTTGCACATGTTCATTGGTGATCTCTACCACGCATGCAGAGGAAAACCAGCCCCGCTGTCCATCCTGTACCCTGCGGCCTTCCAGAAACCCTACAAAGGCAGAGAGTAGAGGCAAATTTTCAAAAACATGAATTGATTTTAAACTCATTTAATTAGGAATGACAGGGCTGTGTTGCAACAGTACCATCTGTAGTCTTCTGCATGACGTTAATCATATCTCCCAGCTCTAGACTAAGGTCTCCTCGTTGTTGTCCACTGTACACCTCTATACATCGCACCTGAGGACAGTCTTAGACACAGTGCCTATTTGATTCAAATGTGTACATTGTTTATCTTTTATTCACAAATGCTTTACAGTTCTAAAGAGCATATTTACACTGCAGTTAATTGTTTGCTCTGATTAAGAACAGATGTCTCCCATTTTTGGTAGAATTTATTGACACTTTTGCCCCCTAGTGGACAATGTGTAGCTGCACAAGCTGTTAGATACTGTATAATATCAAATATTATTTGTAGAACTGCCTTAGTTAAAATATTTTGTAGACACTGTCATTGAAATAGTACCATTAAGTAAAACACATGTGTGACCCTAGACCACAAAACCAGTTTTAAGTAGCACAGGTATATTTGTAGCAATAGACAAAAATACATTGTATGGGTCAAAATTGTTCTTTAATGCCAAAAATCATTAGGATATTAAGTAAAGATCATGTTCCATGAAGATATTTTGTAAATTTTCTATCGTAAATATACCAAAACTTAATTTTCGATTAGTAATATGCATTGCTAAGAATTAATTTGGACAACTTTAAAGGCAATTTTCTCAATATTTCGATTTTTTGCACCCTCAGAATTTTGATTTTCAAATAGTTGTATCTCAGCCAAATATTGTCCTATCCCAACAGCAAAAAAAAAATGACCATTATGAGGTTTTGAGGTTTTGTGGTCCAGGGTCACACAGATATGCATTTATTAAGTGATATTAAAAGGTAACCTAACTGACCCCAAATTAGCATTAGCAATTATGTAATATAATACATAATACAAAGAAAATTATTATTATAATACATTATATAACTCAGTGGAAAAGCTAACAGATAGTTAAATGATGAGTTAAAGGATAAAACAAATATTTTCCATTACATTGCTCAATTAAAGCGATGAGTCAAAAACAAAGAGACATTGCGTCATATGTATAACAAGAATTGTTTTGGTTTCTGTTGAACTGACTCAAACAAACACCCTTAAAAATTGCTAATGCATGTGATTCATTCTTACCCCACTCTTCATACACAGTATCCAGTCCATCTTTCCGCCCACCCAGGAGCTCCACCCATGAGTCCTTCTCTGCTCTAAAACAAGAAGACACATGTTTACTGAGGGAAACATTGTAGTATTTTATGTTTTACAATGATTTGCTTTGATCTTGCCATAAAGAGCATGTTATGTCTGACAGTTTGATAGTTCATTGCATTGTGGGTACTAACTCTGAATTTGTTTGCAGCAGCAGTTGAGATGTGGCGCTCCGGTGATTATGCAAAAGGACAAGCCTAAATATCCGGTTCAGCTCACATCCCTCCAGCTCCTCCGCCAGATCCTTGCCCTCGGATACTTCTATCAGAGAGCGGTGAACGTAGTCATGAACTACAAACCGGTCCAACCTGCATTCATAAAAGACATTAACACCTTAGGATGAACAGACGAAATTGAAATGAAAATTTTAAGAAATTAATAATTTTATTCAGCAATTGTGCATTAAAGGATTTGTTTATTTTTCCAATAGAAACTTCCTGATTATTTTACTCACCCACATGTCATCCAAGATATTTCTTTCTTCAGTCAAAAATAAATTTTTGAAGAAAACATTCCAGGATTTTTCTCCATATAGTGGACTTCAATGGAAGCCAGCTGGTTGAAAGTCCAAACTCCAGTTTTAGTGCACCTTCTTAGGGCTTTATACGATCCCAGCCAAGGAATAAGTGCCTTATCTAGCAAAACGATCTGTCATTTTCTAAAAAATAATAAAAATTTCTATAGTTTTTAACTACAAATGCTTGTCTTGCACTAGCTCTGTGATGTGCATGCGTGACTTTATGCATTACGTAGTCGCGTTAACCCTTAAATGCATGTATTCACCAATCATTATTACGGCCCTGTCCCAAATGTCACCCTGAACCCTCGTGGTCTTCCTCTGAGTCCACACTTTCTTGATATAATGCTGCTTTGACTGTTGGTTAGAACAGTGGTTCTCAATCCTGGTCCTGGGGACCCCCTGCTTTGCACATTTTGCATGTCTCCTTTATTTAACACACCTGCTTTAGATCATCAGCTCATTAGTTCAGTTCATTGATCTCTCTACTAATGAGCTGATGATCTAAAGAAGTGCGTATCGAGCGCGCAAAAAGCGCTAAAATGAAGAATGGGCCTACTACAGTCTCGTGGACTTAACTAGTGTTGCCAAGTCTGCGGTTTTCCCACGGAATTGGGCTACTTTAACACTGTTGCCGTGGGTTGTTTTTGATGTCCGCGGGTTGAATCGACCCCAATAACATCATATTTAGCCCCTGAAATGGGAATTTACCTGGGGAAACCCAACAAAAAACTTGTATTTCATCCCCCTAGAATGCAATTTTTAATGCGGGATCCCCCTTGAAATGTGATTGGGCTAGTTTTGGGTTCGTTTTGAGTAGCAATTGGACGGGTTTTGTTGTGAAAACCTGGCAACCCTGGACTTAATGGACACACGCACGCGGCAGCCATTGTAAGTCTGTAAGACCGCACAGGGCTTACATATTCGGGTCTTTAGCGACCCCAACCTATATATCTAGCACCGATGGACCTCTAACTTCTGCAATAGCAAAAACACCTCTTAATATTTTAAGAACAATTACAGAAGAATAAAATAACGTACATTTCATTACCTTTTGAAACTTCACCGTTATCCTCACAACGCACTTCCACAGTAGCATCTGGCTCATGTTCGCGATCTGAACCATATTCTCAAAGCTTTTGTTTTCAATGACTTCAAAATCAATATTTTGATCGCTGGCAACTTATTCACCACATCCACCATCAAATAATAGTGACATTCATATTTTATTGCGTACAATAATTGCTCTGCAGTAAAGCCATTCAAATCTGTTACATTTTTGCTGATTTTGTTTTATGCCTGTGATAGTGAAGCATGAAACTTCACGTCATTATTGCCAATTTAACAATGCCTCCTCGAGGAATAAAGGTGAATTGCATGTATTTAGTCATCAGATATTTACATATTTTTGCACATGAAAAATGAACTTACACTATTACACACCTCGGGTCTCTTGCAACCTATACACATTTTACAAAAAAAAAAAAAATCTATCAAAAAACAGACATTTTATATTTTGTTATTTTTTTCTTGTTATATTGTTCATAATGAATAGAATGAGGAATACTACAAAAGCTGATGTCAAACTTGGAAAAAAATGAAGGAGGGAGAGGGTAGTGAATAACATCCGGGGTTGCTAAAGAACCGAGGTATGCATTTAAGGGTTAAAAAGGTCAAGCGTGGTTAGTTTTTTGTCTGTCATCCAACATCGTTGGTTTACCTTTTTTTGTAAAAGACATTTGACTTTCTTTGCATGTTTGCTTTGTGAACACTCAGTCTGTACTTCTGCCTATGTCACGCATGACCTTTTCAATGTGACTAATGTGTGCAAGATAAGCATTTGTGGTTAAAAAGTATACAAATTTGATAATAAAAAAAAAAAAAAAAAAAAAAATCAATCGTTTCATTACATAAAACCCTTATTCCTCAGCTGGGATTGTGTAGATCCCTTTGACGCTGCATTGAAACTGTAATTTGGACCTTCAACCCTTTGGCCATTATTAAAATCCACTATATGGAGAAAAATCCTGGAATGTTTTCCTCAAAAACCTTAATTTCTTTTCTACTGAAGAAAGAAAGATATGAACATCTTGGATGACATGGCGGTGAGTAAATTATCAGGAAATTTTTATTCTGGAAGTGAACTAATCCTTTAAATTTCAGTTAAAAAAATAAATGCTGTTCTCTTGAATGTTCCATTCATCACAGAATGCTAAAAAGAAATCACAAAAATATTAAGCGGGACAAATGTTTTCAACACTGACGATTAGAAGAAATGTTTCTTGAGCATCAAATCAGCATATTACAATGATTTCTGAAGGATCATGTGATGCTGAAAACATGGCTGCTGAAAATTTAGCGTTGTCATAACAGTAAAAAAATTACATTTGAAATATATTTATAAAACAAGACAGCTATTTAAACTGTAATATTATTTTGTTAACTGAAATAATTGTAACTGTATTTTTCATGAAATAAATTTAGAGATTAAGAGACTTCTTTCAAAAACATCTTACCAACCCCAAACTTTTGAATGGTATAGTGCATTTCAATCTATTTAGGATTTAGCAATAAAACTGGCACACAGTATATCAGATATTGTGTACAAGTTTTATTAGTAAATCCTATTTTATAGATAGCCTTTGTGGATAAATAGAGAGGTTTCTTTATACATTGGTATTTGTCAATTTTGGATATTTAATGTGCTAATATGCACAGTTTTAACACTTAGATTATCTACCTAATGCTCATTAAAGGGATAGTTCACCCAAAAATGAAAATTCTGTCATTAATTACTCACCCTCATGTTGTTTCAAACCCATAAGACCATTGTTAATCTTCAAAATACAATTTAAGATATTTTTGATGAAATTCGAGAGCTTTCTGACCCTGCATAGACAGCAATGCAACTGAATTGCTTCCAGGCCCAAAAAAGGTAGTAAGGACAGCGCTAAAACGGTGGTTCAACCATAATCTTACAAAGCTACAAGAATACTTTTTGTGCACAAAGAAAACAAAAATAACATTTATTCAACAGTTTTTCCCCTCCAAATCACGTTTTCCACCATTATCGAGAGTTCCTCTGCATGTAAACAATGTATGCACATAGTGCTGCTGATAGTACATGCATGTGCTGCGACATGTTTACATGCAAAGAATCGCATACGCATGAAAACAAGGATCAGTTGCGTTGCTGTCTAGGCAGGGTCAGAAATCTCTAGGATTTCATCAAAAATATCTTCATTTGTGTTCCAAAGATGAACAAAGGTCTTACAGGTTTGGAACGACATGAGGGTGAGTAATTAATGACAGAATTTTCATTTTTGGGTGAACTATCCCTTTAAACTTTGGGAAATCTCAAAATAAATATCCATTTTCATACTGTTCATTATCTGGTTGAAGGTTAAATTAATTTGTAACATTTAAAACAACAGATTTTTGTTTATTTGTTAGTTATTGGTCATAACATAATTATCTGTATTGAGACTAATTTTAACATCAATGCAAACCAGGTAGACAAAGAGTTGAATCTGTCACTTTAGATAAGGGAGACTTTTAAAATGTAAAGTGTTGTGAGCCTACAGACACAGGATGGAGACATCCATAAGATATCCGAGGAACTATCCATCTTCCTAGAAACTAAAACCTAATGAAAATGGAAGAAACTTCTCACTAAGTAAAGATTTAACCCTTTAACTGTCACTCCCATTTTTTTAACATGGACGTGAAAATGCAGTACTCAAGTTGCATTTTTTTATAATTCATGAACAAAAACATTTTGTAATATGATTTTGTTGTACATTTTCCACGGTAATGCAGTGTCTGATTTTAAAATTATTTTTAAAGGATCATTTTTTAGATTTTAAGTTTTCAAGTGATATATAATTTCTTATGATTTCTAAAGCGTGAAAGGCAACAAAAAAAAGTCTTTTTGTGACAAAGGTCAGAATTCCTGTTATGAAGTAAAAATTTGAGGTGCGCTTTACTTTTCCCTACATCATTTGTAACACAAAAATTTTTTAAATATCTATTTAGGAGTGTTAGACCTTTCAACGATATATAGTTTGTCATGATTAAATTAGGATTTATTTGTAAAATGGTGAAGTAAACTTAGGCGTCCCACTGAGGGGACGTGTGGCAATTAAGGGGTTAAATCAGATCATTTCACTAACTAATTGATTTGGCACTCCTACCCTTTCCTGGTGGCCACCAGCAGCAGATCATTAAAGAGGAACAGAAGTACAGGACACAGTTTTCTCTGGCCAAACATGTTTCCCTTCAAAGAAATTTGCACCAGATCTCCCTGCTTCACAAGCCAGCGGGAGGAGGACACAAGAGGCAGGGCCTGAGAGAAGCAGAAAAGAGTAAATTACGCATTACAAAATATGAAGGTGACGCAATCGCCTACATGAAAACAGTTTACCTACCTTGCACGCAAACTCAATCTTGTTAGCAATCTGTACTATTTCTTCCATCTGTTTCATTCTGCCCACCTGCCAGTTGCAAGCTTCTAGTAGCTGCAGGTGAAGACAGAACAAATCATAGCCTAGAACATAATGCAGCAGACTGATGTTTATACAATAGCACTGATTGAGAAAATGTTGAACAGCTTGGCATTCATACCCTGGAGATCTCCGTCAGAGCTCTCAATGCTGAAGTCTCACAGTTTGACCCTGGAACAACCTTTTTTTGGATATTCTGCATTACATCAAAATGTCTGACATTAAAAACAATTTTACATTGTCATACTAATTGCGCTAGTGCTTTTCATTACTCACCTCTAATAGGATTTTAAGCCGTGTGATTCTCTGAAATGGCAGTGAAAGGAAAGATTTGAGGGGTAGACGATTGCATCGAGGGTCTTCCTGTAGTTTATGCAAGATCTCCAAAATCTGAGGACTCTCTTTTCTGACCACAGTACAATATATTTTAGAAATATGTTCGATTTTCAAACAGCAGACACTTTATTTATAATCTTTGTCTCATTCCTAATATCCAGGATAAATAAACATCAAGAACTATTTGTTTACCCAAGACTGTGTAATGTCTGCTCCTGATAGGGCATATTACGTATGTAATTTATATAAGCATCAAAGGGTCCAAGAGCATATTGGTGTACAACATCACAGATTACGTCGCAGAACACACTCGAGGCGAGCTCCAACAGCAATGCATCCATGAAACTAAAAAAAAAAAAAAGAGTTTGCATAAGCACAAGGTTAGAACATAGAACAAAGACGAAAAATAGCATTTGGACAATTTTAGGCACTTAAAGGGATAGTTCACCCATAAATGAAAATGCTGTCATTAATTACTCGCCCTAATGTCATCAAACCCGTAAAACCTTTGTTCATCTTCAGAACAGAAATTAAGATATTTTTGATGAAATCCAAGAGCTTTCTGACCCAATGATGAACGAAGGTCTTACAGGTTCAAAACGACATTAGGGTAATTAATGGCAGAATTTAAATTTTTGGGTGAACTATACCCATAAGTCACAAATATAAATGTCCAAGACTTTCTTTTTGTTTTGATTTTTTTGTTTGTTTTGTTTTGTTTTTTGGACAGTCTATTTCTTGTTTAATTTTGAAGCCTAATTGTAAAAACTTTATTTTAATTGAAAATGTGTTTATTCTGCGTTTAAAGTAAATGCCACTTGTTTACACATTTTTTTTATTTTGTCTTAGATGTCCAAATAATTTTTGGAGCCACCGCACTGTAACGAGGAGTCATTGGAGTGGAGATCTATACGCAACTTTATTGAAAAGTAATCCAACAGGCTCAGGTCGAGAGACAGCGTACACATACAACGTAGGCAGAGCAAGAGAATGGTCAGAGTCAATGCAAAGGTCGAGGCAGGCAGCTAGCAAACAAAGTATTATCTTTTGACAGGCGTGGGTCAAAAGGCAGGCAGAGATCAATCAGAAACAGGAAACAATAAAGGTCAGCAAAAGGAAAACAAACACGGGACATAAACGCTCTGAATTGTCAGCCACAGCAAAAACAAGACTTCGCAATGAACTGAATGTGAGCATGGCTTTTATAGTCTGAGTGTGATGGGAAATGGCCGACACCTGTGCAGGTGATCAGCCAGGAATGGGGTTATGGGAAGTGGAGTTCGTGATAGAGTTCAGAGTTCCAGTGATGGCTCCCTCTGGTGGTGACCAGAGAGAGCCACAGAGGCTTGATTTGTGACAAGCATATAGGAATTAATACCATTATTACAACACTGTTCAAAAGTTTAGGGTTGATATTTTTTTTGGAATGTTTCTGAAATAAGTCTCTTATGCTAACCAAAGTTACATTTATTTATTTAACAATGTAAAAAATTATTACTATTTTAAGAAACTGTTTTTAATTTTATTCCTGTGATGGTAAAACTCAATTTTTCAGCTGCCATTAATCCAGTCTTCTTTGTCACATAATCCTTCAGAAATAATTCTAATATGTTGATTTAGACTCAAAAAACATTACCTATTATTGTCAATGTTAAAAACCATTGTGCTGCTTAATGTGTTTCTGGAAAGCATAGGATTCCTTTTTAAGCATTTATTTAAAATCTAACAGTTTTTTTGTAAGGTCATTGCTCTCCATGTTGATCAATTGATCACGTTCTTCCTGAATAAAAGTGCTCAAACTTAGTTTGAATGGCAGTGTATAAAATAAATAATATCATGCAGGTACAACATTATTATTTCCACAAAGGATTAGCTCACTTCCTAATAATTTACTCACCCCCATGTCATCCAAGATATTTATGTCTTTCTTTCTTCATTCAAAAAGAAATTAAGGTTTTTGAGGAAAACATTCCAGGATTTTTCTCCATATAGTGAACTTCAATGGGAGCCAACGGGTTAAAGTTTCAGTGTAGCTTCAAATGACACAATCCCAGCCGAGGAATAAGGGTCTTATCTAACGAAACGATTGTTCATTTTCAAAAAAAAAAAAATTGTAAAAGTATATACTTTTAACCACAAATGCTCTTCTTGCACTAGCTCGACCTCATGCATTATGTAATCTTGCGTGACACATAGGCGGAAGTACTGACCCAGTGTTTACAAAGCGAACATGCAAAAGAAAAAACAAACAAACAGAAAGTTCAAAGAAAGTCAAATTTCCAATGTGATTACGCAATGCATGAAGATGCAGATGCGCATCACAGAGCTAGTGCAAGACAGACAGTTGTTTCACTAGATAAGGCCCTTATTCCTCGGCTGGGATAGTGTAGAGCCATTTGAAGCTGCACTGAAACTTTAACCCGTTGGCTCCCATTGAAGTCCACTATATGGAGAAAAATCCTGCAATTTCATCAAAAACCTTATTTTCTTTTTGACTTTAGAACAAAAGACATGACCATTTTGGATGACATAGGGGTGAATAAATGATCAGGACATTTTTATTCTGGAAGTGAACTAATCTTTAAACATAACAATGAACAATAAACACAGGAAGGAATCAGATCTAAACGTTTTCTCCTCAGACATGTATTCACTGTACAGTCTTTTAAACAGATTATACTGTGTACACAATGTCTGGTTCTTACCTTTGACTGATCTCTTTGATCTTTGCGATGCTAGAAAACAATGACTTTCTGTCTCTTGGTGCCAAAGCATCTTTCAGCATTGTAGATTCCTGAAAATGTTCCACAGCCACCGTCAAGCTCTGAAGATAGGACTGCTCAGAAGTGACAACCTCATACAGGTGCTGAAGAAGTGGTCATGAATAAGAGGTTAAGAACATGAAAAACCGGTAGCTATTACCAATACACTTCAAGGTAGGCCTACCTCTTGAAGCTTTAGCTGGTCCTTACTGAGCCGGCTTAGTATCCCACTGTCTCTTACAATGCTTCGGTCTTGCCATAAGTTCTCCAGTGACTTTTGAAATGAGTTTTGGTATTTAGTTTTAGCATCAGCACACATGCAGTTGCAGTCTCTCTTAGAGTGGCTTTCGATCAGTTTGTCCACCAAGCCAGGAAGAGGCAGCGCTGTTGGACTTCTTCTTTGAGAAGTTTCAAGTAAGTTCTTAGAGAGATTCTCCTCATCTGTTTTTTGACATTTTATCACAGAAGGAACATCCACTGGACTCTCTCCATTGGAAACATCTGAGGTTAATACATTTTCATGTAGTCTTTCTCCATCAGTCAGTCTTTTGGTGTGGAAGAGCAATGAGCACATTTCTAATTGAGAGTTACTAAACATTTTGGGAGAGTGATCTCCTTTAGCTATCAGTACTTTTGGCTTTTTGGTGCTAGAATCTCGTTCTTTAATAGCTCCTGAAAATCTTATGTGTAGCTCAGAAAACAAACTTCCCCTGACAAGGTCAGTAAGCGATCCAACTTCATTGTGCTCAAGGGTTATTTTGGTTTTATCCTGAAACCTGAAAGCAGGAATTGGTTTTGACAGAGATGTATGTGAAAGGGTTTTGCCATTGGGACAAACCTCAGAACCTGGAGAGAACAAGAGAATCACTGCAAGGTAAGATTTAATGATGAAATACTGATAAACAGTTGTAATGATGATGGAATTACAGTACCTGATTGTTTGGAGGGCAGCACTGGTGAGCTGAAGCATTCAGATTGGACTGGTGTTGGGTCTACATCCATATAAACCCCCTCATCAATATCATTCTTAAGTGCTTTTCCAACAGAAATAAATAACACAAGGTCTTCCATTCAAATTGCTGACACTTGAAAATACATATGCTTTCTTTTAAACTGTATGTTTGGAACCTCAGAGACCCTAGTGATTTATGTGTAACAACAATTAAAAAAAAACTCTTACATTTATACATTTGGCAGACTTTTCTCCTAAACCTTTTTTAAGAGGTAGAAAGAACTACGGGGTGTTAGACCCAAAACATTAAGGCTAAAAATGTCTGGCTATATGATAGTTGGTGGATGGCTGGTTTGGGAGATGCCTGTAAGACACTAAGCAATGTGAAATAAATTCAAATCATGGCAAATGAACACTGACCTGTCAAGCAGATCATTTGCTCTGGCTCCTTGGGAAGAGGTCTGGGAGGTACAGGTATGCTCGGAGGGACTCGTTTTGATTTATGTGAGGTAGTTTTTGGACGACTCTTCCAGTTTTCCAAATGAGTGCCATTATTCTTTCCATCTGTGGAAACAGATTGGTGAATGTTTGTCAGTGGTTCACAGATTTACTCACATCTGCTGCCCATTGCTCAGTCAATGTCAGGGAGTTTATGTTTAGAAATTGAAACATTCTCTAAAAAGTAAAATATGTGTACCTGAGTCTGATTCAGGTGTGATATAATTCACAGGCTGTGATTGGTCAACATGGAACTGTGTCTTCAGTAGACGAGGTTTTGGGATTGGTTTTATCTTTGGGGGAGTGATCGGGCCATGAGTGGCAATTTCTTGGTGTGGGTTTTGTGCCACTGTTGAGTGCTGAGTGGCCTGGCATTGGTGGTCTTTCTCTTGGACATCTCTCCTCAAAATAAAGTCTGTCGCTCTGCGCCATTTCTCACCCTTAAGCGGAGGTTTAGGGGGACAGTAGGTTTTAAATGCAGGAATGTTTTGGCATGGACACGGTTCTCTGTATCCATCTGGCCCTGGCATGGCCTTCGGACGCCTGTAAGGAAGAGCAGATGGGAGCAGAATGCTATTTATTTCAGAATTTATTATTAATTGTCGATTTTGGCAGATGATTATACAAAAAAAGTCTATTTAAGCAAAGGAAATGAAAGATCTTTTGAATGTGCAAGTAATTGTGAAATTACATATAAATTCACACTATAATGCATTTTAATTTAATGCATAATATGCAGTTAAAGTGATAGTTCACTGAAAAATTTTAATTCTGTCATTAATTATTCACCCTCATGTCGTTCCAAACCTATAAGATCTTTGCTCATCTTTGGAACACAAATGAAGATATTTTTGATGAAATCTGAGAGCTTTTTGAGCCTGCATAGACAGGAAAGGGCATGTGACATCACAAAAAGTATTCTTGTAGCTTCGTAAAATCAGAATCAGAATCAGAATCAGAAAGAGCTTTATTGCCAAGTATGCTTGCGCATACAAGGAATTTGTTTTTGTGACATTAGCTTCCAGGGTGCATAGACAAAAACACAGACAATAAAAGAATAAAATAAAATAAAATAAAATAAAATAAATAAAGGTAATAGAGAATAGAAAATATACATATGTAAATATAAATATATATAGACACAAAAAATATTTATATCGAAAAATGAATTAAGAAATAAGTGGCATATACAGTTGTGCTGTTGATGCTTGATGGAAGTTATTGCACATATTTTTATTGCACAACGGGGTGAACATTTAGCTGTTCATAAGTCGGATTGCCTGGGGGAAAAAACTATTCTTGTGCCTGGTTGTCCTGGTGTTAGGGGCTCTGTAACGTCGGCCAGATGGCAAAGGTTCAAAGAGTGAATGGCTTGGATGTGAGGGATCCAGGGTGATTTTCTGAGCTCTTTTCTTCACCCTGGATGTATACAGTTCTTGAAGGGTGGGCAGGGGAGCACCAATAATCCTCTCTGCAGTCCGAACTGTTCTCTGTAATCTGTAATTGTGGTTGAACCACTGATGTCACATGGTCTACTTTAACAATGTCCTTACTACCTTTCTTGGCCTTAAACATGACCCTGTGCAGGGTCAGAAAGCTCTTGGATTTTTTATCAGAATATTTAATTTGTGTTCTGAAGATGAACGAGGGTCTTAAGGGTTTGGAATGACATGAGGCTGAGTAATTAATGAATTTCATTTTTGGTGAACTATCCCTTTAAGTATATTTTTTAAAGAATATTTTTTCCATAAGAAGTATTCTTTTAAAACGTATGCCAAAGTGTACTTCTTCTCAAGAGAAGGTAACTGTATTCCACTTCCGCAGTTTTAAATTCAAACATGTGCAAACTATTGCCAGCCCAACTTGTTGGAGGCCACTAGCAAACAAATGTATTAATTGCATAATTTCAATACATTTTAGTGTGAAATTATTGCATTGTTTTGCTAAAGTACACAATAAATAAAGGTCATTCTATTGATATTAGGCTTTCCTTTTGTGTTACTTTGCATGTGGGATGGTAAAAAAAAAAAAATAACAATGAGATTCATCTGATTTTTATGTTATATAGTATTTAATAATTGGTTACATTTTATAGTAAGAAGTAATTTGTACTTAATTATATTTGGTTATGATCACATTGTGGTCTGCATGTTATTGATAGTCCACTCAAAAGTAAAATTTTGTCATCAGTTTTGCACCCTTCTTTCTTTTGGTAACTGAACTATTTGGGTTCCCATTGACTTTCAATGTATGGTGTAAGAAACTAGATTCTGCCCCAGATTCCACTCCACAATAGTCATTTGATCAAGCTCATTTCTCAAAATGGCTTAATTGTTATAGAGAAGCAGAAAGTCAACAGTTATGTTTTTTCAAGATCATTTGGGATAATCACATCCTGAGCAAATGATGACCAGTTGTAGAATGGGAATGGGTGTGGAACACTGAAAACCATCTCAGACAATGAGGTGTCAGAACGTAATTAACATACAGACCACAGCTGTTACAACAGAAGCTACTTAATTTACATTAATGGTAGTAAACTGTAAAAAGTGTATAAAAGGTTTGAGCTTATGATGTTCAGGGTTCATTCAGACTGCGTTGAACCCAAGGTACTACATGTACTTTGTCACTGATATGCTGCAATAAACATCTAAATCGAGATCTTCAATGTCCTTTTTCTTACAATGGAAAAACAGATCAATAGGAACTCAAACAGTATTATAGTGTTCTGCAGAGGAAAGAAATTCATACAGGTTTGAAACAACATGAGGGTATGCTTTGGGTGGACTAACCCCATGTAAAGGTCCAGACATAGAGAGTGTGATCTGATCTGACTGCATGTAAGAGCTCAGACTGCTCTCTAAAAGTGATGATTCAGCATAGTGGTACAGGAGGGCTTTGGATGATCTCATTTGAGAAATAAAGAGAAGTAATTTGTTGACACCTGAGGTGTCTATACATAAAGGGCCATATGGGTGAGAGGTAAAATATGTACTAATACAAATTGCCATACTGAAACATATTGTGCACCGATAATATGTTATCTTTAAGTACTTTATGGCTGACTTATGTGAACCGGAACGTGTAACCTGCAACTCACCACATACACACACACACACACACACACACACACACACACACACACACACACACACACAAGCCCACCAGTAATTTCCTTTTTGTGGGCACAGCTGGATCATGCATTGAAAAGAGCTGTTTTCGGGATTTCCCACTTTTCCCGTCTCAGGAGATCCGGTCACACATGTCTCCGCTTGCTGTCAGCTATAACTCAGCTATACTGTATCATCTAAGACATTCCTACTAAATTGAGTCGAGCAGGTAATAATGTATCCTTAGGCCTTCTGCTAACTAAGTCACCCTTGCCATGGAATTTGGAAATTTCCCACTTTTCGCAAATGTCCAAAAGATTGATAGTAAGCAGGAAAAACCAACATGCCCGTAATGAAGTAATTGTTTTTATATAGGTAGAAAGGGCAAGATGAGCTTGTGGGTTATATATATATATATATATATATATATTTTTTTTTTTTTTTTTTTCATGAGGCATTGAGGCAGTATATATACATGTGACAATGGACCACAAAACCAGTCATAAGTGTCAATTTTTCTAAACTGAGGTTTATACATCATCTGAAAGTTGAATAAATAAGCTTTCCACTGATGTATGGTTTGTTAGGATAAGACAATATTTGTCTGAGATTCAACTATTTGAAAATCTGGAATCTGAGGGTGCAAAAAAATCTAAATATTGAGAAAATCGCCTTTAAAGTTGTCCAAATTAAGTTCTTAGCAATGCATACTAATCAAAAATTAAGTTTTGATATATTTATGGTAGGAAATTTACATGGATCTTCCTGGAACATGAATATTACTTAATATCCTAATGATTTTTGGTATAAAAGAAAAATCTATAATTTTGACCCATACAATGTATTTTTGGCAAATATACCCCAGCGACTTAAGACTGGTTTCGTGGTCCAGGGCCACATATATATATAATGATATATAAATGATAAGATTACATTTTTTAATACATTTAACCTGTTAATCGGTTGACAGCAAACTTTCCTTACTATATACATCGACAAACTGTAAAAAAATCTAACAAATTTGACATTAAGATACTTTGCAGTTTTTGAAAGTAAAGCAGAACAGATCATCATATAATGGACATTTTATAATTTTTATTTTGTATTTGTGAGCATGACTCTGTGTGCACCTTTAGAATTGACCTCAGTTTGTAGAATAAACTTCCAGATGTGGCTTTTTCATTACCACTTCTGTTTTTGGTGGTTGTAAGTATATTAAAAACGTAACAAACTTTAATACTTCAGTAGTCTGATGAATTTACACTACAGTACATCTGTTAATGGTCATCTGGTAACTAGTAATTTGTCTTGGGGACAACTGAATATAACACCTTAGTCCACTTTCTCCTGCAGTGAAATGATTGTGAGAAAACAATGCAGACAGTGTGCCCATAACCCATAGCAATCCTCGTTAAATCTCTTTTTCGACAACTTCAAGACACAACAGATGAACGATAAGAAAGATGCATGTGGATATGAGAATGAAGGGCCAGACAATATAGTGTTACACAAATATATGTGATGATTTAGGTGTAAACATTTGAAATGGCTTTACACATGCAAAAAATATTAAGTCTTTTGTATATTAAAACATTTTACGTTTCACATCTCTTAAACCTCATCATTTCAGTTTTAGATCAATGTTTCTACAAATACACATTATACTGGATATTAGCCATATAGATGCATCTTTGCATTATTGTATTACTAAGACAAACATATATTCACATATTATATTCAAATAATTATTAAAGCTAATATTAATAAAAAAAATCACTTACCCCAGTTTGTATTCACTGCTTTTAATACTGAAATTTTGTCCACCTCTTGATGCTTTGCAAAATCAATAAACTGATATTCTCAGCCAACACTAACTCATTCTACCTAACAGTTGGAATCAAGTGATTCCATCACACAACTCTCTCCCTAGTAATTGTTGAATTCAGTCTAGACTTCAAAGACAGAGGGGAGGGAAAAAAGATCCGTCCCGACATGCCAGTGTAAATTCAATCAGCTAAAAAGCCTGGAATCCACTCATCCACTTATTACACTATAATAATAATAATAATAAATATATATATATATATATATATATGAAACAATATTAAATCAAGTTTATACATGCTATGCTATACATATAATTTTCTTTATTATTTTCCTATGAAGGCTTATACTTTTCATGAAGCCTCTCTTGAACTTTAGTCAACTTATGTCAGCATCACATGGCAATGGATAAAAAACCCTCAGGTCATTCAGGAAACAACAGTGACACACATCAAGAAGACTAAGTAAATATGAGACAGTAATATTGTCACGGGTCGTGTGGAGGAGGATGAAGGAGGAGCGCAAGATGAAGGTCGGGTGCAAAACAAGTCTTTAATAAATTCACAACAGAATATCCAATAATAGAACTTTAGAAGGGTGGTTAACGAGACAGACAGGTGAAGGGAATTAACTAATAATGATCTAATGAGGGGAGGAACTGGAACAGAACCAAATAAGGGCAGACAGGAAGTGGAGGAAACCAAACTCAAAAAGGACTGAACCAAATAAAAACACAACAAAACAGTTCATATCCCTGACATTACGCCCCCCCCCCCCCCAGAAGACAGGAGGGATCTGGCGCAGGAGGAGCCAGGAGAGACCCAGGGCACAGCCGAGATGGCAGCCCATTGTGGAGCCGACGAAAGGAGCCATGGTGGAGGAAGGGCTGACGACTCCAGGAGGCAACTGACGGCGGCGGAGCAGGTGACGGAGATGCAGAGCCGAAGATCCGGGGCGAAACCGAGGATCCGGAGAGCCAAGGCGGAACAGGTGGCACCGGTGACCGAGGCAGAGGCGTTGCTCCGGAGAACGGCAGCAGAGCCGGATCGACCGAGGACAAAGGTGGAGCCAGAGGGAGGAAGGAGCCCAATGGAGCCGGTGGGACGGAGAGATGAGGCGCAGCCAGAGGAGTGGAATCCTGAGGCGATGTCGGGACGACGCCCGACCAAGGTGGAGCTGGAGGAACGAGGGAGCCTGGTGGAGATAGTGGGCTGATGGGCGATGGTGGAGATGAGGGAGCTAGGTGGCACAGTGCAGTCTTGGGTCGGAGGGCAGAGGCGGAGTCCAAGGTTCGGAGGCTGGAGGCGGAGATGAGGGATCCTCCAGACTCAGTGGCAACGGAGCTGGAGATGGGCAGACCCGCAGCGAGCCCACGCCACAGATGGTGAGCTGAGGGTGAGTGGCGGGGCTGACGAGATCCAGTGGAGTGGGCGTTTAGGAAGGGAAAAAAAGTCAACGAGAGGAGGTAGGAGAGGGAGGCTGGGTGGGATTTCTTGTCAGTTCAATAGTTCAGAGGATGACGGAAGGAAGATAGATAATCCACAAGCACAGTCAATAAATTCTGAAATCCAGCGATAGCTCAGCCCCCGCTATCTCCACAGCTGCAGGCTCTCGCACCTAGTCAGACATCTTGGGCTCTGGCAAACGTGGATTAAAACACGCAGCCAAACTTTTAAAGGGTCCGTTCTTCTGTCATGGGTCGTGTGGAGGAGGATGAAGGAGGATAAAGGAGGAGTGCAAGATGAAGGTCGGGTGCAAAACAAGTTTTAATAAATCCACAACAGAATATCCAATAATGACAGGCAAGGAGACACGCACACATTGACGAGAATGGACCACCAAACACTGAACAGAATCCAACTTAAGAAGGGTGGTTAATGAGACACAGACAGGTGAAGGGAATTAACTAATAATGATCTAATGAGGGGAGGAACAGGAACAGAACCACATAAGGGCAGACAGGAAGTGGAGGAAACCAAACTCAATGCAAACTCAGGACTGAACCAAATAAAAACACAACCAAAGAGTTCATATCCCTGACAAATATGGACAATAAATACAACCAATACTGGCACAAGGCACACAGAGTTAAATCAGAATACAGATATTGTAACGGAAAGCTTGACAATGAGTGGGGATCCAAGTGCAGGCTTCATTTCATAGAGCATAGTCAAAACAGGCATAGTCAAACAACGGCAAACAACAATATCCAGGGTGAGACAAAAGAGTTATTCAAAAACAGGCAATGGTCAGGGCAGGCAGCAAACTAGGATAATCCAAAGATCACAGCAAAACAAGGCAAGAAAAGCAAATCAGGAATACAAGGGAAAACAAAGAAACGCTTAGAACTGAGCAAACGCAAACAACATTTGGCATAGTGTGTGTGAATGAGTACAGCCTAAATAGTCCCACTGATAAGAAGCAGGTGAGACCATAATCAGCTCCAAGGCAGAGGGTATTATAGGAGATGGAGTTCAGTAAGAAAAAAGCTGATGGAGACCACTGGTGATGAGTAGAATGACAGCAGGACAGATTCATAACAGATTTGTAGGTATAGAAAGGTTTAGAAACAGTGGGATATGACTGATTTGTAAGTATGTTAGCACATTATCCCTGCTATTTTAAAGGACTTTGCAACCTCTGTGTATGATTCTATTTGAATAATTTATATTCAGTGGTTTTGTTTTAGATTTCACATTGGCTAATAAATGGTAACACAACCCAAAATTGTACAAAAAATCCTTAAAATCAATTAAAACCCTTGCACCCTTAGCCAACCAGACACCATATATATATATATATATATATATATATATATATATATATATATATATATATATATATATATATATATATATATATATATATATATATATATATATATCAGGCCATTTCCACTACATCTTTGCTGAGTATTGATTATTTTGTCTGTGGATTACCTCCGTGTGGATATCATTAAAGAACTTTGTGTTGGTCGTACAGCATTTCTTTCACTTGTGCGCGGTGAAAGATTACCCGACCGAAACAACTGTTTAGCGGCGTGCTGTGCCCCGTGTTTTATTTCAGTTTTTTTCTCACCAGTGTTTGGTTTTTTGTTTACCCTGCAATGAATGACCCGTCTGTCCTCATCCTCCTGCTGCAGCAGGGGGAACGCTCTCTTGAGGACCACAGGTGCTTCCCAGACAGCTGCCTTTGCAACTTCTCGCTGGACTCAATGCGGCCACCAAAGTGCAGTTGTCCAGGGATGGTCCTTGAGAGAGCCTCCTTACCTACATTGAGTGGGTGCTGGCATCCTGCGGATTGCCCATGTCCATCGAGATCGTCACGAAGGACACCAGCCCCACTCCAGACCCAGTGCCTAGCCCTCCATCTTCCCGGTGTACAGAGCCACAGCCCGAGCCTCTGGCGACCGACAAGCCAGGGCGGATATGAATGACAGAGCTGAGGATCGCCTCAGACCCCGAGCCGGCAGAATCAGACCAGGTGCGTGAGCCGGCACCAGAGCTTGCCATGGAGGAAGATGATGAGGGAGGCTCTGCCCACTGCATAAACGCTAAGGGTGAGCCAACACTGGATCTAATAGACTTCTCCTCAGTTATCATCACCCTGGATCAAATCTTCTCACCCACCCTCCCTCTCTTGCCTGTTTTCACCTGCCATGCTGGTACAGCCACACCACAGCTTTTCGCTGACACCCCCTCTGCTCACCCTCAGCACATCATCATATGCGGTAAATGAGCTGTTGGTCTGCCAGCTTCCATCAGCGTTGTGGGTGGAGGATCCCTCATGGGGCAGCCGTGGCCTAATGGTTAGGGAGTCTGACTTGTAACCAAGAGGTTGCGAGTCCCAGGTCCGACAGGGATTGATGGTGGGGTGAGTGATTATTCAGCGCTCTCTCCACCCTCAATACCACGACTGAGGTGATACCCTTGAGCAAGGCACCGAACCCCCAACTGCTCCCCGGGTGCCGCAGCAATGCAATGGCTGCCCACTGCTCCGGGTATATGTTCACGGTGTGTGTGTGTTCACTACTGTGTGTGTGTGCACTTGGATGGGTTAAATGCAGAGCACAAATTCCTAGTATGAGTCACCATACTTGGCCTCACGTCTCGTCACTTTCACTTTCACTTTCACTCATCTCTAACTCCAGCCTCTGGATCCTGCCTCGGCCCTCCAACCCAGCGGCTTCGACCATGCCACCAAGCTCCTCCTTGGTCTGTCTCAGTCGCTGGCGACATCTGCTCCGCCTTGACCCTCCGGATCCTCGATGTCGCCCAGGCTCTCCGCCTCAGGGACTGCTTCCACCTGCTCCGTCTCCGTCGGTCACCCCCTGGAGCGGTCAGCCCTTCCTCCACCACGGCTCCTCCACTGTGGGCTACCATCATGGCTGCGGCCTGGATCTCTCCTGGCTCCTCCTGCTCTGGATCCCTCCTGTCACTTCCTTGGCTCCTCCCTCCGTCGTCACCACCCTGGACTCTGTTGTCCTCCTCCAGGGAGTCCAGCCTCCGCCAAGCTTCCTCCGACAAGGACTTCTTTTTGTTTATCTCACATTCCACTCCTATGTCTGCCACATACCTGTCATCCGTCCTTCTATGGCGCGGGGTTGCACTGTCATCCGTCCTTCCGGGAGGGGGGAGTAATGTCACACCCCTTTGAGCTGTCTGTTTTTGGTTTTTCCCTCTTGTGTGCCCTTATTTGGAGTTCCTGCCTTGTAAAGTGTTATCACCGCCACCTGTCTGTATGTAATTAGTGTCCTTAATAAGTTGTATTCAGTTCTTGTTTCTTGGTCGGGTAATAAGGTTGCTTAATGTGTACGTGTCCTCCTGCCTTTTGTCTGTGGATTACCTCAGTGTGGATATCATTAAAGAACTTTGTGTTTGAAACGTTGTACAGTGTTTCTCTCATTTGTGCACCGTGACAGATTGCTCTGGTAGTGTGGTTCGTTTGAGTAAGTGTGAACGCTGCCATCCAAACCCTGGTGCGCATCAAACAAGCGGACTGAGACCGGACCGGTCCGCTTCCAAATGAACTCTGGTGCGGTTTGAATGAAATATGAATGCAAATACTTCTAAACCAACCAATAACAGGAAGTAATGACGCTATGCGACAAGCGGTGTATTCAAAACAAAACAAGCACAGGGCAAATGTAGAGCAAGGAGGTAAAGTGCCATGCACGCTCTTTGTGAGTTTGTAGGTGGTGAAAATAAAAGCATATGCATGCAACAATGAGTGCGCTTAGTCCAGCAGACACCATTGCGTGTATTCATCTTAAAGGATTAGTGCACTCTTAGAACAAAAATTTTCAGATAATGTACTCACCCCCTTGTCATCCAAGATATTTATGTCTTTCTTTCTTCAGGCGTAAAGAAATTATGAAGTTTTTTGTATTACTTAGTGAATATAATATATACAGTATTGCATGCAGATAATGTCATAAAAATGTATGCTTTTGAATTAAAGCTGCAGGCCGTAACTTTTGACACTTTAGCAGTTGATAAACAGAATTTTGTGCGTCTTGAGGAAGAACATTGTAGCTGGACCTACTCTCTGTTTTTGTCTATGACGAATCACACAGGTACTGGGCTACTCCACAGCGGTTCCTACCAGAACCAGTTTAAAATAGTCAGAAAATAAAAACTTAGTAGTGATTCAGGATAAGCCAAAAGCACGGTTTGGAAAATGGATTCAGGATGTACTCGCTTATTATATAAATTGTATAAATTTAAACACAAAAAAGTTACAGACTGCAGCTTTAAGTTGTTATGTCTTTCACTGTTTGATAGAGATGTTTGGTACACTGAGAAAACAGGTTGACATCCTTCATTTCTTACCAAAAAGTCACAATTTAAAGGACTACGAGTCAGCATTTTGAACTTCTGCTGAATGAGAGGAATCTGTCCCCATCTTGTGGATGTAACATTGTACTGCTGCAACTAGTTGCTCTTCACACTGCAAATCTGCAATAAAAATATGGACCTCAAATACCTAAAAAGCATGTATGGCCAAAAACTTGACTATACTTCAAAATAAACAGCATATAATTAAAGATTTGTTACTGATTTTTCAGATACCTTTGAATTTACATCTCTAAAATAATAATAAAAAAAGATTGTTTTCTGATAATCTCTTTTAATCTAACTCTGCCATTCCTTATAGGACTGCTACAAGCTACAATCATTTATATTCTCATAAGCCATACAGTATATATCCTGAGAAAAAAAAAAGCTCTATTATCCATATTTTACATGTACCTTAAAGAAAAACATTAGAATAAATGAAATGAGATACATGATTTGGTGGGATCATGTCTCCACTGTATTACGTTTTCCAAATGATGATGAAACCGCACCACTGAAAGTGTAGTATTTCCAAGTAGTATTTCCCACAATGCCACACAAGAGCAAATGATAGGTTGCAGTCACCATGTAACCTACTTTTCTGAGACTGGGATAACGACATGGGGCAGCCAGAGTGGATGTCGTGTGCTCAAGCAATAACTCCACTCAGATCCACACAGTTACAGAAAGTGCAGGTTTGTATGCACTTTCTGATTGACTCATGGTGGTCTATTCAATGTCTTACTACATTGCCATAAATCTATTCACAGGAGCATATATCTATGTTTAACATATAAAGTGCTATTTTGAAGGACTCCGTACGCTTCTATTTGAATACTGTAGTCAGTGGACCCAGATTTCACATTTCACATATGAAAGTATACAAAAAATTCCTTAACTGTAGTCTGTTTATATATATAACTTGCATATATTTTGTATGGTTGTGGATGAGCGCATGATTTGGTTGATAATCCTATTTATTTTGTTAGTCTAACTAGGCATTAGCACTTAGCTTTGTTAGCATTTAGCTTTGCTTTGCTGTTAATACAGCTCTTATTGTGCAATACAGCTCTTTATTTTCTTGAATGTAAGTCTTTCAACTCTTTAATGTGCAAGTATGTAACACAGTGTTACGTTTGTAATTCATGTTTTGTTGTATGTGTACTATGTGATATATGCAAATTATGTGGAAGGGAAGCTATTCTAATTTAATTAGAACTTTATAATGACAATAAAAGGCTTTCATTCAGTCAGAAAAAAGCATGTGACCAAATGAAAATCACCTAACATCACCATCTGCTGACACTGATTCAAGTTTTTATAGGTTTTAGGGGAAAAAACTGCACAACAAGCAGTCAATACATGCCATACAGATTTAAAATTAATCGCTGATCTTATCGGTGTGTGATAATCATGATTGCATTATGTGAAGATCTCAATCTTGCAAATACAAAGTGATGTAATTAACAAGACAAACTGTTGTCTTGTAAACAGATGGATGTAATGTAGTTGCCAGGAGACAAGTCAAGAATAAAAAGTACTTTATTATTTATAATGACATTACTTGGCTTTAGGTAATTAAACATTGATTACCTCTGTGTTACCAGTGTTTTTGCTTTAATATATTATATAAGTGTATGTGCACATCAAAGATCCCCCTTGAGGGCACCAGTAAACTCTACCTAGAAGGACATCGTCACCAATCTTTACCCATGGAGGCCCCAAACCAACAAAAACTACAAAGGTCCCAAAAACCCTTGTGATGCCCCTCCATTACATTATATGAATGCTATGTGCTACATTATTGTTTAACCATGCTATAGGAATGACAATCACCAAAAATGGTCAGTGAACAAATGTGAATGGTGAATTGGTGAGCGGTTTGAGTTACTAAAATGGCTCAAAATCACCAACAATCTATCTATCTATCTCTCTATCTCTCTCTCTCTCTCTCTCTCTATATATATATATATATATATATATATATATATATATATATATATATATATATATATATAAAAAAAAATTTAAGTAAAGAAAAAAAATGGCTAATGGCGACCAGCAAATTTAAAAATCGGTCAATACATTGCATAAGTATTCATACCCTTAATGCAGTACTTAAGCACCTTTACAGCTGTGAGTATTTTTGGGTATAATGCGGCAAGCTTTGCATATCTGCATTTGGCAATTATCTGCCACTCTTCTCCACATCTCTTCACCTCTCAAACTCTGTCAGCTTGGATGGGGTCTGGCAGACATTTTCAGGTTTCTCCAGAAATGTTTGCCCAAGCTCTGGCTGGGCCATTCAATGACATTCATAGAGTTGTCTATAAGCCACTTTCGCTGTGTTCTTAGGGTCATTGCCCTGTTGAAATGTGAACCTACTGCTCAGTTTGAGGTTCTGAATGATCTGGATTGGGTTTTCATTAAAGGTCAGTATTTTGGTGCATTAAGCTTTTCTTCTACTCTGATGAGTCCCTCGGTCCCTGCCACTGAAAACAGACCCACAGCATGAGGCTGTTTTCATGCGTCTTCACTGAGGAGAAGATTGATTCTTGCCACAGCACCATAAAAACCAGATAGGTGGAGTGTTGCAGTGATGTTTGTCCTTCTGTTAAGTTTCTCCCATCTGCATATATGATCATGGAGCTCAACTAGAGTGACCATCAGGTTCTTGGTCACCACTCTAGCCAAGGCCCTTCTCAATCAGTTGCTTAGTTTGGCCAGGAATCAATGCAATCCTGTCTCTGAGCTCTACAGGCTCTGCACTTTTTTTTTACTTCAGTGCTTGATTTTTGCTCTGGGAAAAAATAATTTAAAGCAGTTTAACAAAGCAGCACCAACATAACAAAATGTGAAGGGGTATGAATACTTTCGCAAGGCACTGTATGGGTTGTTTTGGTTTGGTGTTTATAAAACTGAATAAATTGTGGTGTTATTATCGAATAATTTAACTAATTGAAAAGACATAAAATACACTCACTTATCTGGTGTCATCCCCAGAGGAACAAATCCTCCCAATTTCCAACCAATACATTTCAGTAGATAAACGCTTTTGGTATATTTGTAAATACGTTTGAATACATTACTTTTGATAAAGGTTTTAATAGAGTGTGTGTTGTTTTGACTTCGCTCGTTGTTTATTAAGGTATAATCAGCTGGCTTATAAACAGTGCACACTCATATCGCCAGCTACTGCTGATGTAACCTAATGAAAAAGATTTCTTGTCAAATGATTCATAATTTTCTCACTGAGAAGACTCCAAATCCCCACCACCGCTACATGTAACAGCCGTTCATTTTCAGAAAGACATGTATGATCTACACGGGTAATGTGACGTGAGGAAATGTGATTGGAGGAGGCTTGAGCTATATAACTCACAGGCTGCTGCTCCTCCCTTTCGCCAGTGGAGTTTCACTACGAGCTTCTGCACCACACAGGGCAGACGGGAACACAAACACAAGTAAGTCACTCTTCATTCTGCAAATCAATCTATATACATTACACATCAGAAAATCTGCATTGCTTCTTCTTGACTTCTGATACACGTATATTGTTCTGAATGTTTTGCCTTGAAAATGTGCTCTGGCTCGACTCCATGACAATTTCTCCCCACTGTTTCACCCTTTGCTCTAATGCCTACGTGGACTTTGTGTGGACAGTCACCAATGCTGATCTTGACTGAACATCCACATTGGTCTACTAGCAAAGGCCGTGTTTTCAGTGTACTCTTGTGAGAGGGTGTCATTCTCGGGATGTTAGGTTTATAAATGACCGATAAGAGTAAAGTTTTTCTAATCCAGTGTGTTAGCGCTCGCGCTAGCTGGTGTACGTGTCACTATCGCGCACGCGCACCTCAAAGTTTACTGGAGTTGGTGTCGAGCCAGAACAAGTTTATCATCGCCGCAAACCAAAAAAACTGTCGCGTTTTTCAACAACACACGTTACTAATTCGATTAAATACGTACCCATCCACCCCCCTCGAAATTTTAACATTTTCAAATGTGAATGGTTGAGAAATTAGGAGGTGTTAAACGAGAAACCCGTCTTTCCTACTCCGTTAGCCGTTAGCATGGCGTGTCATGAGTTGACGTAGCGCGCATGTATACAACAGGGTAAAACTGAACATACAAAACTCGTTTTTACACACAGAAAACATTTCTTTAGTACATTTGCTAAACCATTTCCCCAGCTGCTTTTTGTGTGATTCTAAGAGCAAATGTAACCTAAATCCGCCATATTTAAATCTGACATACGCAGGAATGGCCACGTTAGCAAGTCGAGAGAGCCGCTGGGCCATTTCAGCACTTAAAGAAACACATTTGTTTTCTTTGGTTTAGTTTTGCATGTTTCACTGTCTTCATGCGTGTATTTTTGTCTAATACATAATATTTTTAAAGCTTGTTGATAATTTAATATTTTATATTCTTGTGTAAGGATCACTAACAAGTAGGTGACTGAACTGAATCAGTCTTTTAGTTCCCATTTCTAATTTTATCTAATGGCTCGCATTTGCATGTATTTAAAAACGAATTATGCAAGGACATAGGAAATGCAAACAAATTATGCCACGTGTAACTAAGTTCTGCCAACCTAAAGTGGTTTTGCATCAATGGTGACTGAGTTTTTTTTTTTTAACCCCTTTTCCTTTTCTCTGTTTTGTTTTTAGGCAAAAGCTGGCAGGCTGACACGTACCGGCAGCTTTACAGGACGGATTATCTGGTAACTGACCATTTAGCTGGTAAGATTATTGACCACTGTCTTTGTTTCTACTTTGATAGATTAATTTGCTGACAGGCCTAATGTTTGCTTTGAACCACAAGATCAGTGTTTGTCTTGTGTTTGTAACCTTGGGTCACAAGTTGTTCAACCAAGATCAAATCACATCTTATGAGTGATCATATGATATAAGTGTGTTATAAAAAAAGCTAGCCATTTGAGCATCTGAAGGATTTTTAGTGTTCGGTTTGTGCATTAAATTCATTTGGAGTGCTTTTGATCTGCCTTGGGGAGCTGTATGTGTCTGAAGTGTTTTAGCCTCTGGGTCTGAGTCTTTAGGAGGCCTGCAGAGGAAGAGGCCCTGGAAGGGGCATGCAGAGAAGCACATTAAAACAGCCTTGCACTGTAAAGGAGAGGTTTGAAGTTTGCATTTGGGGGGTTGAGGGGCCAGATTGTCAGAGCGGACTGGAAGGAATGTTGTGTGACTTAATACAAGCGTTATAGTTAATTACCCCAAGAGTTACTTCATCTGTAGAAGATAGTCCTCCATTTTACTGTATCATTCTGAACACCACTTTTGCTATGTACTTCATATTATTCTTGAAAAGCTGTGTTAGTCTTTGACAGCGGAATTTCTACAGCGAATGAGTGGTCTTTCAGGACTCAAGGCTGCATGGCTGTAACAGTAGCCTCAGCGTTTATAATCTTGTCTTTTTTTCTAACAGTCCTGTACTGGGTGTAGGGGAAAAGTCTGCCAAGTAGATATTTCACTGAGGTGTGGCGTGCATGTTTTCAATTAAATGCGAGTCGTGCTTTGTGGAACTTATATTTACAAAGTAGAAATGTATTCTTTTTGCTGCTCTGCATACTAGGGGTGTACAGCAAATAAGGGTTAGTGGGGAAATCCTCTTAGGTTTAGAGCTCGCCCAACTAACTCCATGGCTTAGAATTAGCCCTTGGCCAAGGTAACAGACGGGCAATTTTGACCTTCCACAAAATGGATCAGTTGCAATAAAATTGCTTCTTCTGATCGTGTTCTCTTATGCGGTTTAGGACAAACCACACTGTTTTGTGTCATAGTTATTTTCCAAAATATTTTTCTCCCTTTACTTTAAAAATTCACGATAGAACAGGGACAGGGTTGGATTGTGACAGATTTTAAGATATGGGTTGGGGTTTAACTGGGCTAAATGCAGAGAGACGTCTGTAGTTTCACCACAAAATTATCTTAAAATAAACATGTGTAGTAATTTTTCACAATAAGATCAGTACCATGACTGAAAAATAGATGGGGTTATTTTTTTTCACCATCAGCTCCGCCGATGTAGATAAATGTTTTATGTCTTAACTGCCAGTGTGTATTTTGTTTCATCTCTGTTGTAAGTTCAAAGATAAGCCAAACACCGTTTCTTTATTCAGTAATCACAGGCTATCTTCCTTTCTTAGTGGCACACTCGGACTCTGTGTAAACGTGGGATTTCGACCATGAGCTCAGTCGCTGTACTTACGCAAGAAAGCTTTAATGAGCATCGCAGTGGCCTTCTGCCAGAGCAGGTCAAAGGTATGTGTCACTTTCAGCCATTTCTGACTTTCCGTTAAACATTTTCTGGCAAAGTGAATGTTGAATTTTTGTATATTCTATTCTCTTTAGGTGCTGTGGCAGGCCCTAGCGGTGCTGAAGATGAGGATAGCCTTCCCACCTACAAGGATGCCTTTCCCCCTCTGCCTGAAAAGCCTTTGCCAGAGGGGGTACAGGAGACTGGAAATGCCTGGACATCTAAGATCAAACCTCTCAAGTCATCAGTAATCACCCAGGTACAGTGATCAAGCTAGTTAGAGTCACTATCATACCTGGAGAGTATTGATTCAAGCGTTTGACTGGTTTCTGCTGTGATTACGTACAGGTTTTCCATGTGCCTCTGGAAGAGCGCAAGTACAAGGACATGAACCAGTTTGGAGAAGGAGACCAGGCTAAAGTTTGTCTTGACATTATGCACAAGACTGGAGCCCACCTGGAACTCTCCATGGCTAAAGACCAAGGCCTCTCCATTATGGTCTCTGGGAAGCATGACGCAGTCATGAAAGCCCGCAAAGAGATTGTGTCCCGACTGCAGACTCAGGTAATGTTAAATATTAGGGATGTAACAATATCGAAATCCCACGATACGATGGTACTGCAATATGAAGTCCACAATTTGATATTTATTGGTTTTTATATATATATATATATATATATATATATATATATATATATATATATATATATATATATATATATATATATATATATATAAAAAAAATTAAAACTTTGTACATTTTACAGTTGAATTATGCTATCTAATGCACTTTAAGAGTTTAAAATTAAGAGCTCCAACCAATGTTCTTAACTTTTAGAAAATTTAACTTGGAAACCTTTTTTTCATTTGTGATATGCAGTCTCTTTCCAAATTACATTCACACTGGTGTTTTAGGAAGCCAAACAAATTAGAATATAATAATAATAATAATAATAATAATAATAATAATAATAATAATAATAATATCATCATCAACAATGGTAGTAATAGCCATATATTGTAAACGATTGCACTGCAAAATAAATGAAAATGAATATTTCATAGGCATTTTATTTTTAGTTTACACTACAGTAGGGAAATTACAATACTACTTTCCTCATTTCTACACTTGAAAGAGACATTTTGAATTTGGACTGCTGTAACGTTAACGATTTAAACCACTAGCTGTCAATTCATACTGCACTTTTAAGCTTTTATTTTGATGGAAGTAGCAGTAGAGCTTTGTTTCTAAAGGAAAACTCCAGCTTCAGTGAAAACAGGCTTACAAAAACGCATCTCACTACAAATCTAGTGAAATGCTGTAATCATCTTCCACAAAAATAAAGCATACTTAGTGGCCGTTGCATTCCTAAATGCGCTAAACTCACAGTACATGCAGTAAACTAGTTCACTGTGAACGGATGTTTTGATGCGTGGAAAACACTGGATCACGAGCTGATCGCCTGAATGAAGTGCGTGCTTCGCTTTGAAACGCGCAGCAAAAACTGACTTGATAAAGCCATAATGTGATTTTGGTTTTAGTTTGTTTAAAAGATGCTTTGTCAAAGAATAACGGCCCAAAACACAACTTTAAAGACCTTTTATCGTTTGATATCATCATGTGACCATGATTCTATCAGTAGTTGTATACTTTCAACATGGTATGTTTTAAGTAACTTGCAAGGCGGCACAATATTTTGGTTTTTATTTTGGTTAATATTGGTTTTTATTTTTTTTATTTGTGTTAGTCCATACTGAATATTTGTGTACCCTCATTATGGTTACCATTACCATAAAGTAACACTCACTTGAAGTTAATTTTTTAAACTAATTCAATAAAATTAAAAAATAATCTTTGCTAATCTCAAAATGAACATCAAATTCACTTGTACTATTTAAAACACTTTATTTTCGTAACTTTTAAATAAAATGGTATTAATTATAATCGCTATTGGTCATGAAAATAACATGAAAATGCTTGTCTGTATCAACCAGAATAATAAATTTGTATATCATTAGTAACTTCTACCATTTCTGTACTTACAGGCTTCAGCTACTGTGGCCATCCCCAAGGAACATCATCGTTTTGTCATCGGCAAGAGTGGGGAGAAGCTACAGGAGCTCGAGCTGAAGACTGCCACCAAGATCCAGATCCCTAGACCCGAAGACCCCAGTAACCTCATCAAGATCTCTGGAACCAAGGAAGGCTTGGAGAAGGCCAGGCACGAGATCCTGCTCATCTCCGCTGAGCAGGTCTGGAACTTCATTTCAGTTTTAGGCTTTGTTTATTTGCTGATCACACAGTTACGAATCAGATTACATGGCATAGTGCAAATTATTTATTGGTCCTACTTAATATTAAATAGCCTTAAATACTATGTGCTTGCATCAGAAAATCAGTGCAGTGTACGCATTATGTTTGTATTGTATTGCAAAACACTTTTGCTGCTATTGAGGTGGGATACAGGTATGGTTAGTGACAAGTTTGGTGTAATAGGTGGGTTAAGGTGTAAGGAATGGGGTCAACAGTTTAACTATAAATGTAATTAGAGGTGTAATTACATGCAGGTATTTTTAATCAAAATATAAGTACACGGTAAGTGCGTTGTATCAAAATAATTAATTTAAATGTCAGTACATAGTAGTTAAGACCACCTAATATAAATTGGGACCTATCTGAGTAATAAACAACCTAGTAAGTGGTTTCATTAAATCATTTCAGGATAAGCGTGCTGTGGAGAGAATGAACATTGAAAAGGTGTATCACCCCTTCATCACTGGAGCTTATAACAAGCTGGTGGGGGAGTTGACGCAGGAGACAGGAGCCCGCATTAATGTTCCTCCACCAAGTGTGAACAAAACGGAGATTGTCATCACTGGGGAGAAAGAGCAGGTGGCCCTGGCCATGGCCAAGATCAAGAAGATTTATGAGGAGAAGGTGAGCAGTGACAATAATTATTGGACTTAAGTTGACTTTTCCAAAATCCACAGTATGCTTCTGAAATTTCCATGTGAAAGAAGTGCCTGAAAGAAAGAAAAATGTTTTAAACGTGGCTTTTTGTTCATTTTAGAAGAAGAATGCCACCACTATTGCAGTGGAGGTGAAGAAATCTCAGCACAAGTATGTGATTGGGCCTAAGGGTAACACCCTGCAAGAGATCCTGGACAGGACCGGCGTCTCGGTCGAGATCCCACCCCTCGACAGCAGCTCAGAGACAGTAATCCTGCGTGGGGAGCCAGACCGGCTGGGCCAGGCACTCACTGAAGTGTATGCCAAGGTAAACAAGCTCGTTCCCCCCCCCCTCTCCATGTTTCAGTACAAGAATCCCTTCCCTCAAGCTCTCTTTTGCACTCTTCTCCTTTAGAGTTAATTTGGGAAAAGTATTGAAAATGTTACTGCAGAAATTCTATCAGTTTGACTGTATAACCTTTGACACTTACTTTCTTTGTACAGGCCAACAGCTACACTGTGTCCTCAGTCTCTGCTCCCTCTTGGCTTCATCGTTTCATTATTGGCAAGAAAGGACAGAATCTGGCAAAGATCACGCAGCAAATGCCCAAGGCGAGTCAACTTTCCGCTAATCACGTCAGAGTGCTAAGCCCGATTTCTCTATTGTCTTGCTCAACAAGGGGAATGTGTAGATGTGGCTTGATGGTTTTGACCAGAGTAACGTGTCAAATTGACAATACAAAGGTCACAGTAGTTGCGTCAACCAGCATAGGTAGTTCAGAATGATGCTGGCCTGTAGCCAAGAAGAAACACCCAACAGATGGAAATGCATGTGTTTATTTTATATTAGTCTACTAAAATAACACATGGGCATGATGCTATTGTAAGAGCATGTCCTTGTATAAACCCTCATGTCATTCCAAACCCAAAAGTCTTTTGTATGTTCTTAAAACAAATGTATTGTTATTGAAACCTGAGGTATGTTACTCTGTTGAAAGACTATTGCATGGATTTTGATGCTTTAAAAATTTCATAAAGATGTAAAATGAATCAACATCTGAAGAGACATGATGAACAGGGTTGATTAGGCTTTTATTCACAAATTAAGTTTGCATGAATGGAGGCTTAACTGTGTTTGCTTGACACTTGAGAACAAACCTCAAAGGTTTGCGCATCAAGAAAGCACACTTGAACTTTCATTGACCATATGAATGTTTGTTGATCTGTTAAACGTGAATCAATGCTTAAATGAAATGTTTATTCTGTACACTCAAGCCGTCCTAGGTGTATATGACTTTCTTCTTTCAGACGAATACAATTAGAGTTCTATCAAAAAAAAATATATCCTGGCTCATCCAAGCTTTATAATGGCAGTGAAAGGCTGTTGAGAAGTCCAATAAAGTGCAGCATCCATCATCCGGTGGTTAATAAAGGCCTTCTGAAGTGAATCAGTGTGTTTTTGTAAGAAAAATATAAATATTTAAAAATTTATAAACGGTAATGTCTAGCTTCTAACTGTCGTTTGCACATTCATGAAAGTGGTGTTCTTGTGGATGACGCAGGACTAAGGCGTTGTATAAGCTTCGGTGAGAATATACTAGTCTTGCGAGAACCAAGTTTTGTTTACAGCAAAGGAAAACCACTCTCCTCTTGGCGTATATCAAAATCCTCAGACATTTATCTTTACAAATCCTCATTTTTTTACTTCTAAATCATGACCGGTGTTTTGGTTTGCTCTCTCCACTGCGCTTCTGCTTCAGAAGGCCTTTATTAACCCCCCTGGAATTGTGTGGAACACCTTTTATGAGGGATGGATGCACTTTATTGGTCTTCAAAAACTCAAAACCCATTCACTTCCATTATAAACGTTGGAAGAGACGGGGCATTTTTCAGTATAACTGCGATTGTATTAATCTGAAAGGAGAAAGTCATATACACCTAGGATTGCTTGAGGATGAGTAAATCATGGGGTAACTTTTAATTTTTTGGAACTATCCCTTTAAAAAAAAATCTTCATTTTGTTTCTAAGATGAATGCAAGACTTATAGTTTTGGAATGACATGAGGATAAGTAAATGACTGAATTTTTGTTTTTGGTGTGAACTGACCCTTCGAAATATGAATTCGTAAGACAATTCTGTGTCTATCAACAGGTGCACATTGAGTTCACCGAGGGTGAGGATAAGATCACGCTGGAGGGTCCCACCAAAGACGTACAGATGGTACAGGGCCAGATTGAAGCCATTGTTACAGATCTGGTAAGATTAACTTCTCTAAGGCTGGGACACACCAAGTCGACGACAAAAAACTAGTGGTGACAAAAGCTGACAGTGTTGTTGATTTCATGTTGGCAACCTCTGGACACACAACCTGCACTTGAACATGCTCTACTACAGCAAACTAACATTGTGGGTTCTGCGCCTGATATAGAAGCTGTCTATATCAGCAGCTTTTAATAGTGTATATGTGACCCTGGACCACAAAACTAATAAGTCATAAGTCGCTGGGGTATATTTGTAGCAATAGCCAAAAATATATTGTATGGGTCAAAACGATTGATTTTTCTTTTATGCCAAAAATCATTAGGATATTAAAGATCACATTCCATGAAGATATTTTGTAAATTTCCTACGGTAAATATATCAAAACTTAATTTTTGATTAGTAATATGCATTGCTAAGAACTTCATTTGGACAATTTAAAGGGGATTTTTTTTTTTTTCAGTATTTAGAATGTTTTGCACCCTCAGATTCCAGATTTTCAAATAGTTGTATCTCGACCAAATATAGTCCTATCATACATAACCATACATCAATGGTTATAAAAGCTTATTTATTCAGCTTTCAGATGATGTATAAATCTCATTTTTGAAAATTGACCCTTATGACTGGTTTTGTGGTCCAGGGTCACATATTCGTCATTTAAAAGGAGAAACCAAAACAATGATATACCAGATATATGCAGTTATACGAAGTGTAAACACAGCAGCACTTGCTTACCATTGAAAATCAGTCATGTTGATAACTTCATTTTAAATCTGCAGTTTGTGTTTATGAAACACAAGTGACTGAAATTGGATTACTCCAGTTTTAAATGTGCATCTGTTTGCAGATTGCCTACATGGGATTACACAAGTTTTGTATTTTAAAGAGAACCGGTCCTAAGGAAGAATGATTTGCTTTTTTGGCTAAAAGAATTTCTTTATATGAAATTTGAATTAGAGATTAGACTGTACAGAAACACTAATAGGCCTGCACACTACATACAGGTAGACACAATGCTGATGTTGTTAGCATGAACAGTTTGAGAACAAAGTATAACAGTAATAATAACTTGCTAGTTTGATGTGATATGAGATAACCGATAGTTATACCTGTAGCGTTTTTCCTCAGTTGGTCAGAACAAAAGTTTTAGACTTGTTACTTGCTTTTAGATGACAATATCCAGTGAAAATTCTTATTTGGCCCATATATTTGAATCTGTTAATCTGTGCTTTCTAAGTACAGTGAATATCCACAATGGTGCGGTGATTGATAGCTACCAAAACATTAGATTCATCCGCGCTGGAGCTGTGCCAGAGCACAACCAACGCGTGGAAGATAATTCCGCACTTAACTGCAATTGCAGGTTTTTAGACAGAGATGGTGACAAAGAGGCAAAACTTAGACTGCAACTTTAACTTTTTATGTAATGAAAATATTCACATTGCAGTGCTTTGGGAAGTCGGCTTGGTGTGTCCCAGGCTTTACATTAAAAACTCTTCCACTTGCTTTATATTTAGGCATATACTGGCCTCAATGTGTCCTCAACAATTTGGTTGATTTTCATGTATCCTTATTATAGGTTAGCCGAATGGACTACACAGAGATTAGTGTGGATCCCAAGTTCCACCGACACTTAATTGGGAAAGGCGGTGCAAACAGTGAGTATAGCAGTTTTGTTGTTAATAGCAGAGATTGTGAACATTTATGTATCCCATATAAACCCATATATTATTATTATTGTTTTTCCCTTCCACATCTAGTTAACCGCATAAAGGAGCAGTACAAAGTGTCAGTCCGCATTCCACCTGACAACGAGAAGAGCAACCTGATCCGTATAGAGGGTGACCCCCAGGGCGTGCAGGAGGCCAAGAAGGAGCTGCTGGAGCTAGCGTCACGCATGGCAAGTTGGATAGACTTGTAATTCAATGAAGGCTCTGTTTACCATTCGCTCTTCAGTGTTTTTTAGGTTAAGGTTTACCACTTGTGTGTGTGTGTGTGTGTGTGTGTGTGTGTGTGTGTGTGTCGTTTGCATTTGTCTTGGATGATTTACTTTAGGTTACTGTCTGCAGTAAATTTGATTGCATAATACTCAAATTGGAGTCAGGTGCATGTGTGGGGGGAAAAAAAACATCCGCAGGCTCTTACAGCCTCAGAGTATAAAGTCCTCTGGGTTATTTGCTGGAGTTGCCTGGCAACTCTTGACTGAAAGTCTCTAAGAATGTCATGATTTCAACAGGAGAATGAGCGTACAAAGGACATGATCATTGAACAGCGTTTTCATCGAGCCATCATCGGACAGAAAGGGGAGAAAATTAAGGAAGTTCGGGATAAGTTCCCTGAGGTAAATGTTTTAAGATGCAAGGCATATTTTTTCCAATGGCAAATTTCTGTCTCTGTTATAATGGAGAAATAACTTTCCCCCCCTTGCTTTCAGGTCATCATCAACTTCCCTGACCCAGCGCAGAAAAGTGACATTGTACAACTGCGTGGGCCTCGCACTGAGGTGGAAAAGTGCACAAAGTTTATGCAGAAAATGGTGGCTGAAATGGTACACACTTTTTTTGTTTTTGTTTTTTTTGTTTTTTCCCCCTTCTATTTCCTGAGTCTCATTCAACTCAGTAATTGCTGATTTGAGAATCAGTATAACAGGAACCCAGATTTGGGCAATAGCAAGGTTTTGATCCACTTAACATGTGGTATGCTTACCTATTGTCATAGAGTTAGATCATTCTAACTATTGTTAGATGCCAAACAGGCCTTACAACCTCATACCTGCCATCAAATCAGTATACTGTGACAAGCTGTGTGTGTGTTAAAGTATATTTTGGGTTTAACAGACTGTGCTATGATGTCTCAATTTTAGCATTTCTTAAACCGCCCTACTTTTATTTTATTTTCCAGGTTGAGAACAGCTTTTCTGTCTCAGTCCCCATTTTTAAGCAGTTCCACAAAAACATAATTGGCAAAGGAGGAGCAAATATAAAGAAGGTAAGACCTTGCTTTTTAGACTTCTTACACGTTCATTTATTCTCAACCCGTTTACTAACTGGCAATCTTTCTTTCTCAGATCCGTGAAGAGACTAACACTAAGATTGATCTGCCTGCGGAGAACAGCAACTCTGAAATGATTGTCATCACAGGAAAGAAGGCAAACTGTGAGGCAGCAAAAAACAGGATCCTGGCTATTCAGAAAGAACTGGTAAGGTTTTTGTTTGTTTTTAGTTGCATTTTGAAATGTCAAGTTAAAAGATTATTTCACTTCTAGAGAATAAAAATATGCTGACAATATACCTCCAAGTCATCCAAGATGTTCATGTCTTTAAGTTGAAAAGTGATTTTTAAAGAAGGGTTTTAAAGGGAACTTTCCAGGATTTTTTTCCCATATAGTGGACTTCAGTGGGAGCCAGTGGGTTGAAAGTCCAAATTGTAGTTTCAGTGCAGCTTCAAAAAGCTCTACACGATTCCAGCTGAGGAATAAGTGTCTTACCTAGTGAAATGATCATTTTCTTAAAAAAAAAAGAAGTGTATACTCATTAACCGCTGTCTTGCACCAGCCCAACCTCATGACCCAGTGTTTACAAAATAGTCAAACGTCCTTTACAAAAAATTGCATCAGTTCTGGGATTTTCAGAATATCGTGACTTTCTCTCGAATCGATTCTGAGCTTAGTTTTGAACAGAAGATGGCACTGCATGCTATAGAAATACCTGTACCTTACATTTCCAATTGAACCTGATTTTATCATTCATAAAGTTAGAAAAGGTTGAAGCAAATTACAAGGGTGTTCACAGTGAGCTTTACATTAATCTCGCATCATTAAAACATTCTGAGCCGAATGCACAAGCGTTCTCTTTCCTGAGCATTTGAGCGTGGTTTAAAAACTAGATTAGTGCGCCATCTGCTGCCAAAAATTAAGTTTAGAATCGATTCCAGAGAGAACTGCGGCGCATCTATTTATCGTTGCAGCCCTTGCACATGCGTATCGCAGAGCTAGTGGTAGTTAAACATTTGCTGATAAAGTGTATATACACTTGTTATTTAGGAAATCGTTTTCCTAGATAAGACCCTTATTCATTGGCTGGGTTTGTGTAGAGCCCTTTTAAAGCTGCAATTAAAGCTGTACTTTCAAACTGTTGGGCCCATCCAAAATTTTGAATGATTGATTTTTCTGAAGGATCATGTGACCCTGAAGACTGTAGAAATGGCTTTTGTTTAATAAATGTTACAGGCTTATTTCAAAAACTTTACACACTCCAGAGTTTTGATGGTGGTATATATGGAAGGGAATTTATTTATTTTTTCCCCTAAATATCTGTGCAGGCAAATATTACAGAGGTAGAGGTGTCCATCCCCTCAAAACTGCACAACTCCCTAATTGGCTCCAAGGGGCGTTTTGTGCGTTCCATTATGGAGGAGTGTGGTGGTGTGCACATACATTTCCCAACAGAGGGCTCTGGCATCGATGCAGTGACAATCAGAGGCCCAGCGGAGGAGGTAGAGAAAGCCAAGAAACAGCTGCTGTCCCTGGCAGAAGAAAAGGTATGTCTTAAGGGAAGGGTTTCCTTGAAGAACTTGAAACTCAAAGCCGGTAATGCTGATGTTATGCTTGGAATGTCATCTGGGCTCCAGGTTTGTTAGTACCAGTTTTCAAACTGCTTTAAACACAAGGCCAGTCATTATTGCTCTAAAAACAATTCAGTCGACTTAAGATCTGTGCATTTATTGTGTGACTAAAATTGTCTGTGCTTGTTTGTTTGTTTTTTTTTTTATTAGCAAACTAAAAGCCACACAGTTGAGCTTCGTGCCAAACCTGAATACCACAAGTTCCTTATCGGAAAAGGAGGTGGAAATATCCGTAAGGTGCGGGATAGCACAGGTGCCAGGATCATCTTCCCTACAGCTGAAGATAAGGATCAGGAGCTGATCACAGTCATCGGTACAGAGGAAGCTGTAGCAGAAGCACAGAAGGAGCTGGAGGCACTTATTAAGAGCTTGGTTAGTCATGTTCTTTGTTTTTTAATCAAAAATTTGAGTATCTTCTAAATGGATTCCATTTGCTCTAATGATTCTTGAATCATATTTCTGATATCAGGATAACGTTATAGAGGATTTCATGATTGTGGATCCCAAGCACCATCGGTTCTTTGTGGCACGTCGTGGCCTAGTCCTGAGGGACATCGCTGATGAGTATGGTGGCGTTATTGTCAGCTTCCCCCGGACTGGCTCACAGAGCGATAAGGTCACTCTAAAGGGAGCCAAAGATTGTGTGGAGGCTGCAAAGAAACGCATGCTGGAGTTGATTGAGGATTTGGTGAGTGGATGTAACAATTCCAACCTCAGACAGCTGCCGTTATTTTGCCATTTTAAAGGAGTAATGGACTACATGTTTCTCTAAATCTGCAGGATGCACAAGTGACCATGGAGTGTGTGATCCCTCAGAAGTTCCACCGCTCCATAATGGGTCCTAAGGGCTCTCGCATACAGCAGATCACTAAAGACCACAATGTGCAGATCAAGTTTCCAGACAGAGAAGACCAGCAAGGTGAATATCGATAATTAAGTTCATATCATGGAAAATCGAATGTTTCTTGATCTGTCTTTGAAATGGAAACCTTAACTCTCCCTTGTACAAAATGACCATACTGAAGCCCCTAAGATCAAATCTGCAACCTTTCTGTTTTACTCAGCTCCATCAGCTGATGCTCCAGTTCAGGAGAATGGAGAGGCCAATGGAGAGGTGAAGGAGCCTGCTGATCCTTTAGTCCCAAAGAAGTGTGATGTCATTGTGCTCTCTGGCCGCAAAGAGAGATGTGAAGCTGCTACTGAAGCGCTGAAGGTGCGACTAGCTCTAGTAGTTCTTTGTATGTTCTTGGTGCATTTGGTCAAATGTTATAACAAGTATTCATCCTTTAGGCTTTGGTTCCTGTGACCATTTCGGTGGAAGTGCCTTTTGAGCTTCATCGCTACATCATTGGTCAGAAAGGAAGTGGAATCCGCAAAATGATGGATGAGTTTGAGGTTAGTCTCTTCAGAGCTGTTGTCTGTGGAATTATAATTCTACTTCTGCGTTTTTCACAGGGTGCTAAAAGTACTTGAATTTGACTTTTTAAAATGTAAGGCCTGGAAAACCCTTGAAAATGGCAATATTCCTGAAGAGGCACTTAAAAAGTGCTTGAATTATTGAAAGACAATGCATCTATGAAATAAGTGTTTTTGATCAAATTAAAAACTTATGTTTTCACGCAAAATTCACACAATTAAAAAAAACAATCATACCCTTTTCGCTAATTTCAGTTCATGTCAGAAAACAATTAAAGCTAAGCAAACCGTAGACAGTGTTGTGTAAACTTGGCTGAAGATGCAAACAGATGAACCAAATCCATCGAGTCATTTATGCTGGAACCGCTACAATTAATTGAAACTTGATCATTCATTTCAAGTGATTCACTAGCAACAACTATTAACATCGCTTGTAATGATTTTTAAAAGTATGTAGTGGCAAATAAGTTAAACCATTGCGTCGCAAAATAATTCACTGTTTCGAAGCACTCCAATCAGATCTTGTATCACAAATAATTTGTTTCATATCCGGACTTCAAATTGCATATGGCAAATAATTTGATTTAGATTGGCACTTTATTTATTACGAATCGTTTGATTCAGATCAGGACTTCAAAATGTATATCAATAATGATTTGATTTAGATCATTTCATTTTGCAAATTGAAAGATTCAGATAAAATGATTCACAATATGTGACTTGTAGTCCCTATCTAAATCAAATGATACAAGATATGCAAAGTTCAGATCTAAGTCAAAAGATTTACGATCTACACTCAAGAGTCCTGATCTGAAATGATGGTTCTCAAATCATTATTCAAATCGGGACAGAGCGTAAATTGCGAATCATTTGATTCAGATCAGGACTTCTGTGTGGGTTTGCAAACCATTTGTTGCAAATCAGAATATCAGACGTGATTTTGTGAATCAAAATAAAGTATTTGCAAATACAAAAATTCCTTAAGAAAATTAACTGTGGTATACTTCAGTAGTAATACTTTGCATGTGCTTCTCTTTATTCTGTTAGTGTGTTTTTATCTACTTCTCTTTTTTTAGAATTTGAAATGGAAGATATTGTTTGATAAGTGAGATCTGATTTAAGTCCTTGAAAGTCAAAAAAGTAGTGCTTAAAGTCTTTGAATGTCCTGTAATTTCATTTTACAGTATCTGTATGAACCCTGTTATCAATAAATGACTGGAGATATGCATTGCATTTATAACTCTTGCAGTATTTTGTAGATTTTCTTGCTGTTGTCCTGACAAATATATTTTCCTTCCAGGTTAATATTCAAGTGCCTGCTCATGAGTTACAGTCTGATGTTATCTCCATTACTGGCCTGGCCTCCCACCTTGACCGCGCTAAAGAGGGTCTTCTTGAGCGTGTCAAAGAGCTACAGGCTGAACAGGAGGATCGGGTGAGTTAGAAGCAGATGAAACATTGTCAATGATTTCTACTTTGCAATCACACATTACTTATTTTTATTTTTTTTTTGTCTGCAGGCTCTCAGGAGCTTCAAGCTGACCATCACTGTGGATCCCAAGTATCACCCCAAGATTATTGGACGCAAGGGTGCCATAATCACCCAAATCCGCAATGAGCATGAGGTCAACATTCAGTTTCCAGAGAAGAATGATGAGAACCAGGTAACAGACTGGAGCCTAAACAAGATTTTATTTTTTTCTCCCCAAAAACTTTTTGGGAATGACCAATAACTTTTTTTTTTTTTTTTTTCCCCTCCTTGTTTTGGTCTTGTAGGATCAGATTACCATTACTGGCTATGAGCAGAATGCTGTGGCGGCACGTGATGCTATTCAGTCTATAGTGGATGAACTGGAGGAAATGATCTCTGAGGACATCACCCTGGACAGCAGAGTCCACGCTCGCATCATAGGGGCACGTGGCAAGGGAATCCGCAAAATCATGGATGAATTTAAGGTGAGACAGTAAAGGTGTCATGGCTTCAATCACTAATTTCTCACACTAAGTATTTGACTTTTGCTCTTTAGACTAGAGGTGTGTGATGTATATCTATGATAGTATCATGTTCTTATAATAAACTATGCGATTTGACATTATCGAGTATTTAGCAAAAAATAAACAAACACCCAGAGAGAGCATGCATTCACTGAGTTGTAGGTTGGTCTACTGTGCTAGCACATTTAGAGTTCACATTTTCGCTGCATGATTTTTAGTCTATTAAAATACACTTAGAATTCCCCCAAAATTCAAGCTAAGGGGCCAAAAAGGCCCTGTATGACATTTTCTTTTATATTTATATCCTATTATATTACACAGAGTAGTTTTTCTCCAAATTGAGGCACAATTGTAAATGTGATATTGATTTTATAAAACAATCCAATAAACAAGTTAATAGTAGTTAATTTTAGACAGTAGTTCCTGTTTTTGCTATTTTGTCAATGAAAATGGTTCCAAACAAAACCACAGCAGAACTGTTTTGCATCTGACCAACACAATGGTGTTTTAGTGCTAAATCAATTAGCTGTTTGAATGAATCTGTTGAATGAATGACTCAATGATTTGAGTCATTTTAGGTTTATATTTACCGTACCCTCCCATTTTTTTCCCCCAAAATCATCTAAAGACCACTTCAGATGCAGATTCTGTGCCACCTCTGTTCTGCAAATACACATTTTGTTGATACTGATTTCATTTAATTCGTAACAGCCCTATAGTGTTTTACTATTTGAATTTATTGATTTAAATGTACGAATTTGACAGAAGATATGATATTAATTTAATTAGGTTGGGCCTTGTAAAGGTAAAAATACATTTAAACTTATTGGAAAAGTTAATTTGTTACTCCTGCAAACTAAACACTGCACAGAATGATGAAAATCAAACAGGGGAGTGAGCTGTCCAAGGCAAGCCTAAACCTGCTTATTGACAAATATCCAGGAAATATCAAGATGATATTTTTTGTGATTTATTGCACACTCCTACTTTTAAAGTTTTGTTTTTCTTAAATGCATACTTTTAATAACCGTTTCTGTATACATCGTTTTACCTTTTTTCAGGTTGATGTTCGGTTCCCTCAGAGTGGAGCTGCGGATCCCAATTTGGTGACTGTGACTGGTCGTCCAGAACAGGTTGATGAAGCCATTGATCACCTTCTAAACCTGGAGGAAGAATATGTAAGATTATACTATACTTTGACAGAAGAAAAGAATATTGAATGTAGTTTACGATTATTAAATTGCCAAAAAAAAAAAAAAAAATTATATATATTTTTATCTTTACCCTTAGATGGCTGACGTAGTTGAAAATGAAGCCAAAATGGCCTATATGAAGCCTTCTGGTTCCACTGCCTCCAGCATGGAAGAACCTCGAGGCCCATCCAAGGGCTTTGTTGTGCGGGAGGCTCCTTGGGCCACTGGCAATGAAAAGGTAAACTAATGTGTTGAGTGCCATATAGAGTGTTTTCACAACGTGTCATCAATTGGCCATATTGGCAGCACTGAAAATAAACAATACCACTGAATCGAACGAAACGTATTGAACATTTTGCTGATTATTGCAGTTGAAAATGGTAAATTATTGTCATGTTTTGGGCTGTACTAATCAGTCGGACCAGGAAAAAACATTTGGAGTACTATAGACTGACACAACTTTGTAATAAATCAAGGACAAGAGTGCAAAAAACTGTCTGAGGAATGAAAGTTGTTTGTGGCCAAACTGAACCAGAATTTCCAGAGCAAGAATCTTGACAACATTCATGTTTGTTCTATTTATTTCCAGTTTGGTAGGGAAAATATTAGGCAAATATTGAAGTTCCACATGTTTTTTTCACCCGTGGTTTAGACCACATACATTTGCAGAACAAAGCATTTAGTAGTACATTAACTGTGCAAGCCATGCTATTGTTTACTTAAGATTACCGCCAATATAACCACTGGGTAACTGACCAAATCGTGACGCAAGTTCAAATCGCTCATGAGTTAATCAATGAAATTGAGTCCTAGATTTATGCATAATTCTAATATTGTAATTTAACCTGTTGTTACTTGTTTTCTGGTTTTAGGCCCCTGATATGAGCAGTTCTGAAGAATTCCCCAGTTTTGGTGCACCTGTGACTAATGCGAGATCATCTCCATGGGGACCCAAACGTTTTTGAAATGTGTGTCCTTTAATGGTTATGTTGCAACCTCCTGGTTCCCCCTTACTATAATCCCTGATTTGACCCATTTGGATGTGGATGGACCACTTACCCTGACCCCCAATATATCAGCACATCTCCTCTGCTCAAATTACTTACACTCATAAGGGTTTGCTAATTCTCTGAGCAACCCTTATAAACACACAAAATGGGTGTGGCCTCTATCAGGTTCACCTGAATTGGTGTGAAATGAGTCAACCTGTTTGCATTTTAGAGGGAATCACAAATTGAAGGAAAGTAGTCCTGGCCATGCTTCAGGTCTTTAACGATCCAGGTTTAATTTTTGATATGACGTCATTACAAACACATTATTTCATTACAAAGGTTATTTCTTGGGTTTATAAAGCTGCTCTGTTTCATAGTTGCCTTCGCAATGGGGTTTGGGGAAAAACATACTGTATACCTCTGAAAGATAATAGCTTCTTGGTTGAAGTCGGATTCATTCATAGGAAATGGGTAACCAGCTGTACTTTCGTCTAGTTCCCTAGGGTAGCCATTTTGTTGCAGACATTTCACTCATCTCTTTCCCCATTCCTAATTCCCTAACTCTGGGAAATGATTCCACGCAGCCTTTACAGCTTTCCAACTTCAAGAGGGACTCTCACTACAGAAGTATTTTCAAACTGCCATTTTGCTTTGGAAGTCCCAGGGATGTAGTTGCTCGTCACGTAGAAGTCCCAAGGTTCCCAAAGTCTCTAAAACGTACACTAAAATGCTTATACTTTTTCATTTTGTTTTTGATATTCCGAAATCATGTTTATTAAAGATTATAATATTTGGAAGGATGAAAAAAAGACCATTTTGTGCCAATGAAATGTCAAGTAATGTCATGTGTTACTCATTCTTGCTAATGGGTCAGTGTCCAGCCCCTTTTTGTCTTCCAGTTGCTATGCAGGTTGGTCTGAAACCATAGCAATGGCCCTCTTAATAGCCTTATAAGAATTATGCAAAAATGACAAAGGAAACGATTATGGATAACACTGGAAAATAAACTGTCCAAAAAGGAAAATAAAAATTGAAAATGTATCTGGACTTGTTGTGGTGTGACTGATTTCTTACACATTCACAATAACCAATCTGACACCATTGGACCCTCTTGACCTAAATGGTGAAAGCTGAAAGGGTGTTGCTGAAACTAGCACTTATTTTTCACCTGCAAAAATCATGTACGTCAAGGAAATTGAGAAGAATGTTGCTCCATATATTAACCAAGTATTTCAACTGACTGTATAGCTTCTGAGCAGGTTATTGAAGCTATTGGTCACCAACTGAACCAGGATGAGTAATGTGTAAGATTACATTATACTGTTGCAAAAAGGTAAAAAAATACACTTTTGTTAAGAAAATTAATCATATTCATCAGGGATGTGATTTTACGGATTTCCGTATTTTCCGACCACTGAGGGACGACTCATGTGATTCGTGTAGAACCGAGGGGGTTGGAATTGAAATCGCGCAAATGGCCTTATTACAGGTAAACTGCGAAAAGATTGTTTTCTAAAACATTATAGTATGGCAAGCCGTTTTGACTTTTATTCATTCGCAAGATATGAATTCTTGATATCAACAATTAAGTTTTCACTAGTTAAAATCATGATTCTTGATATCAGAAATTGGATTTTTACTAGTAACAATGACAACTGTTGATATCAGGAATTACATTTTCACTAGTAAAAAGGTTAATTCTTGATATCAAGAATTGAATTTCAACTAGTAGAAACTAATTCTTGATATCAAGAATTGTATTTTCACTAGTTAAATACCATCATAGACTCCCATTCAGATTTAATTGTTGATATCAAGAATTGATTTCTTACTAGTTAAAATTCCAGTTTCACATATAAGAAATACAATTCTCACTAGTAAAAACCTTTATTTTTTATATCAGTAATTACGTGGTTAATAGTGCAAATGTCCATTCTTGATATCAACAATTCAATTGCTACTAGTGACAATGTTCATTTCTGATATAATGAATGGGATTGTTACTAGTAAGAATTATGGCAAGCCGTTTTGACTTTTATTCATTCACAGGATATGAATTCTTGATATCAACAGTTCAATTTTCACTAGTTAAAATTATAATTCTTGATATCAGAAATTAGGTTTTTACTAGTAACAATGACAATTTTTGATATCAGGAATTACATTTCCACTAGTAAAAAGGTTAATTATTGATATTAAGAATTGAATTTCAACTAGTAAAAACTATAATTGTTGATATCAAGAATTGTATTTTCACTAGTTAAATGTTACCATAGACTCCCATTCATATTTAATTGTTGATATCAATAATTGATTTCTTACTAGTTAAAATTCCAATTTCTGATATCAACAATTCGATTGTTACTAGTAAAAATGCCAATTCTTGATATCAACAATTCAATTGCTACTAGTGACAATGTTAATTTTGGGAGTCTATGGTGACATTTAACTAGTGAAAATACAATTCTTGATATCAAGAATTAACCTTTTTACTAGTGGAAATGTAATTCCAGATATCAAAAATTGCCATTGTTACTAGTAAAAATCCAATTTCTGATATCAAGAATTAGCATTTTAGTGAAAATTGAATTGTTGATATCAAGAATTTATATCCTGCGAGTGAATAACAGTCAAAACAGCTTGCCATACATCATGGACGGAGGGGCACTGTACGAGCTCGTGGCGCCATCTGCAGGACAGTTAACGTTAAAAGCGTTCAAATGATTCAAAGCGCCAAATGCCAGTAGAATCAGCACTGAAACGTGTTGGACCCAGTAACTTTTTATGAAAAAAGTGAGAATTTGAGATTGCTTAGTGCTGTCATAAAAATCACAACAGTTGTGATGTAATTATATAATACATGTCTGCTGTTACAGTACTGTTTTTAGTTTCGATTCAGTGTTAGTGTTGAGCTTGGTTTGAGCTTAATTTGGATTTGGGAATGCCAGATTCGTCTTTTTTTTTTTGTTTGTTTTTTTTACTTTTTACATAAATTTGTGTTTTTATTTACTTTTTTTGAATTAGTGTAGAATGTAAGAAAATGCTAAATAGCCTATAAATGCTCTTGTTATTTAAGTGTATACTATTGTACTATTGTATTGTAAAAGAAAATATATTTTATATGTCAGTGAATCTTTTACGTATACTGGCTCCAAACCAATTAATTTATTTGTAAATGTGGCAGAAATAGGTCAAAAGATATTGGCCAGTACGGGGATCGAACCCGCGACCTTGGCGTTATTAGCACCACGCTCTAACCAACTGAGCTAACCGGCCATGATGTAAGAGTCGGTAATCGAAGCTATATAGAGACTCTCTATTGATTTCAATTGTCCTCTCCCCCGTGCGATTGTACACTTAAAGTATTTTAGTTTATTATACTGTTACAGGGTTTTTATTCAAATAAATTCAAACAAAGGGAAAGTCCAAAAAAACTAAACCTAACAAAATTATTTTACTGATCGTTCATAAAGACTGAGAAATACGGCAATGGTATGGCTCGTTGGTCTAGGGGTATGATTCTCGCTTTGGGTGCGAGAGGTCCCGGGTTCAAATCCCGGACGAGCCCAGAGCTTTTAATCCTTTTGAAAAGCAAGCTAAGGAAGGTGTGCGACGCTCTTTTATGTGAGCATGCATTGTAAGATTCGTCTACAAGCAATAAAAAAACAATGTTGAAAAGTGGAGTCAGAGCCGCAGATAGGTGTAGAGCGCTGACTAGCCAATAGGAACGAAGGGGAGGCGGGCCGAATAAATTACACACAATTAGAGGTTCGAATCCCGTCTCGACCAAATACCGCAAGATGAATTTGTAATCTAGATACAATTTAGATATAATAAACGAACTTTGTGCACAAAGATAAAATAAAACTTGTAATAATTGTTCTTGTGTAGGATGTACACATGTGCAACGATCTTAATAAACATTTACATTATAATAGGGTATAGTTATCCTTAATACAGAAAATATTTGAATGTGAATAATTGAAAATAACATTTTGATAATGTTTTAGACCTTTATTTGTTTTTTAAAAGAGACATTCACTTTATATTTGTATAAATGTACAGAAAACCTGTATATATGAAATTAACTAATAAACACAACGAAATAGTAAGTTTTACATTTTATTTATAGTACAATAATACAAATATAAAACGAAAAAGGTAATTTGTACAGTATAGTACTAACCAAAATATATAATAGTGAAATAGATATACTTAATTATAGATTAAACAACAACATATATAATAAAATGTAAAGATGTGGAGAAAAAACAAGAAAAATGTGTATTTTAAATTAAATAATTATGTACAATTATGTATGTTTAATAGTAGTCTTCAGTGTCACATGATCCTTCAGAAATCATTCTAATATTCTGATTTGCTGCTCAATAAATATTTATTATTATTATAATTGTTGTTGTTGTTGTTGTTGTTGTTGTTATTATTATCAATATTTAAAACAATTGAGTCATTTTTTCAGCATTCTTTGATGAATAAAAAGATCCAAAGATCAACATTTATCTGAAATAAAATAAATTACATTTTAAAATATATTCAAATAGAAAACTTATTTTAAATAGTAAAAATATATCAACATTTTACTGTGTTTGCTGTACTTTGGATTTAAAATATACATTTTGCAGAATTATTTGTAGTTTTGTGGAAAATGAATGTGCCATATGTAGAATTTTAAACCTACAAGTAGGCCTAAGTGTATTTTTTTTTATAATAGCAGTAAATTAAATTAAATTCATAAATGTCCCTTTTTCATAAACTATCAGTTTATGAAGTATGTAATTTAATGCATTAAAAAAAAAAAGATTTTTAAACTTGAAGTCACAACTTTCAGTGGCTTCAACAGTACTGAAAAACAAATTCACTTAGAAAAATACAAATAAATGTACATTTATTGAATTAGTCCACACAAGAACATCATTCAACATTAATTTATGTAACATTTCATTTCCTTTCTATAAACTTGAGGGATGCACACAAATCATAAAAGAAAAAAAAAAGAAAAATATTATTTTATAATATTTCTTATAGAAACAGGGACACACATATAATTATATAATTTAATTATAATAAATGTTTTGATGTTTTAGATGCATGTCATACGTTGGTCAACACGGCCATGTGAAACAGGCTATGTTCTAATAAAAATGATCAAAACGTAGTATGTGGAAGATATTTACATCTTTAATCTTCACAACACTTCAATTAAAATTCGTCATACATTTTGTGTTAGAGAAAAATTCGTTTCTAGACCTCTTATGATCTAAAACGCCATCTAGTGTCCGGCGGATGTGTGTCTGTGCGCCAGATGCGCACCTTTGGGACCATCCTGCTAAATTTGTGGTCTCTGATACACTTTTTGGCAGGAAAAAAAAGAGAGACGAAGAAGAAAACCAACTCTAGCCGACTCTACCTCTAGCTATTGAAGTAGCTACAGTACAACGTTTTATAAGTTGTCATGTTGTAGAAGCTACTTCACATTTGAACACATCACGTAATTTTAACAATCAAGTAACAAAATGCTAAAAACATTACTTAAAGCAGCTGTAAACAGCTACTGCCAACCAAGCAATTGGAATTTAATAACAGGAAACAACGGCAGCGCCTCTGCTAATTATACAAACAAGACTATTTTCCAAACATCAGGTGGTGTGTGGTGAGTTTCATTTTATCTTTCTGTAGTTACAGAACAAGCCAATTTAAGTTGTCACACCTTTTAGAAAGCAAAAACATTTACCCAAACATTACTAGTTAAATGTTAAGCTGTCGCTACATAGGTTTGTCAGCGAATTGCATTGTTTATTGTTTGAAATACGCAGGTAAACACATGCTAGCACTTATTTGTTAAATAGTAAAGCATCTGCCAGTCTGTAGCACTGTATTTGTGTGCAAGTAACGTTAGTGCTCCAGCTGTCTGTCTGTTTGTGTGTGCGTGGATTGCAGCGCTTCTAAGGTGTTCACTTACACTTTGAAGGTCTTCCCATCTTTGCTAGTACTTTTTAACGGATGCAACGGTTGCTCTCATAGGAGCTTAGAGGCATAATCATGGTACAATTAAGATAATTTCAGAACGACAGCTGGTGGGTAGAGAAGTAATTTTCACACCTCCTAATCGAGGAGGGCTGTCAGATTAAGATAGAGAGGTGATTTGAGGGAAATTGTCTTGGCCGAGTCTTTGGAGTGAGGCCCAGGTGGCCGCAGGTATCTGCTCGTCCGTGTCTACTGCTGCCCAGGAGGAAATTTGGTTTTGATTTGCCACACTGGAGAGATCATGGGAGAGCCAGACTTCCTCCACATGTCTGTTGGGATTTGTCAATTTATTACCAGCGTTTTCTGTCCGCCACTACAGCTGGGCTAGACTGAAAGCTTTTCCTTGTTGAGTTTATCCTTTTATGATCTTATATATATATATATATATATATATATATTATATATATCTATATATATATACATACATACACACTTTGAGATTCAACTTTCGGTTGAAAAATTAAATGCAGTACTCTTACATGGTTTTATTTTTAAAATATTTTTTTATGTGTATTTGCATACAAGCATTTAAACACTTTTAGAACATGTAGTTATTTATTAGAACTGTTTTCTTACCGTTAAACCTGAATAATTAATTTGAATTATATTGTAAATCTAACATTGAGCATTGAGTGTGTATTTGGTGTTGCTACGTAATGTCCACTAGATGGGAGTGTTACCCATACTTCGTCGATATAGGAGAAGCCAGGAATGGTGTCTTTTTTTTTTTTTTTTTTTTTAAACTACAGTGAATATATCAAGGGGATGTGTTTTTGAAATGTGTAGATGCATACCCTAAAGTCTTGACTGCAAAAAAAAGCTACTAAAAAGACACAGCTCATTTAACACTATATGTGACTCAGGACCACAAAACCAAGGCAGTCATAAGGGTTTATTGTTTAAATTTGAGATTTATACATAATATGAAAGCTGAATAAATAAGTTTTCTATTGATGTATGGTTTGTTAAGACAATATTTGGCTGAGATGCAACTATTTGAAAATCTGAGGATGCAAAAAAATCAAAATATTGAGAAAATAGCCTTTAAAGTTGTCCAAATGAAGTTCTTAGCAGTGCATATTACTAATCAGAAATTAAGTTTTGATATATTTATTGTAGGAAATTGACAAAATATCTTCATGAAACATGATCTTTACTTAATATCCTAATGATTTAATATAATAATATATATTGATAATTTTGACTCAATTGCTAAATAATTGCTACAAATATATCTATGCTACTTAAGACTGGTTTTGTGGTCCAGGGTCACATATAAAGTAAGTTGTCACCCAGGGAACCAGCTGTTCATTGACACTAATTTGAGAAGAAAAAAAGAAGAAAGAATAATAAATTCTTTAATATCTAGAATATTCAAAAGAAAGATCACCTTCCACTAATTTGTATTTACTAAACATTATTATAAATGTAATAAATAATTATGAAACAAATGAATTAATTGGAAACATACAGAAAATTTAAATTTAAGAAATAGCAATTAAATAAAACGATTCATATTTAGAATATTTATTCATATAATTAAATTAAGATAAAATGCAGCATATAAAACACCACTCGAATATTATAAAATACTCTTATGTTTATGAAATTCAATCTATCATTCAAGTTATAATTTAGCTTTATTAATTCACCCATACCTTAATGTGTGCTAGTGGGAGGAAAAACTCTTGTTTGGAAGGACAGAATTTACACTAATTATTATTGTTTAACCAGTTAACCAGCCAGTGACAACTAACTAGTTTCCCTTATTCTCTATCTTTTGGTATATCGTTCATCTGCTCATTATATGTGACCCTGGACCACAAAACCAGTCATAAGGGTACATTTTTTGAAATTTGAGATTTATACATCTTCTGAAAGCTGAATTAGCTTTCCATTGATGTATAATTTGGCCGGGATACAACTGTTTGAAAATCTGGAATCTGATGGTGCAAAAAATATATAAAAATAAATACTGAGAAAATCACCTTTAAAGTTGTCCAAATTAATTTCTTAGCAATGCATATTGTTAATCAAAAATTAAGTTTTTATATATTTACAGTAGGAAATAGCAATTAAATAAAACAATTAATATTTTGCATATTTATTCATATAATTAAATTAAGTTAAAATGCAGCATATAAAAAAACAGTCAAATATTATAAAATACTCTTATGTTTATGAAATTCAAGTTATCGTTCAAGTTATAATTTAGCTTTATTAAATAATTCACCCATACCTTAATGTGTGCTAGTGGGAGATAAAAAAAAATCTTGTTTGGAGGACAGAATTTAAACTAATTATTATAATTTAAGGCCAGTTAACCAGCCAGTGACAACTAACTAGTTTCCCTTATTCTCAATCTTTTGTTTTATATTTCGTCTGCTCATTAAATGTGACCACAAAACCAGTCATAAGGATCAATTTTTTTTTTTTTTTTACAATTGAGATTTATAAATCATCTGAAAACTGAATTAGCCTTCCAGTGATGTATAATTTGGCCGAGATACAACTATTTGAAAATCTGGAATCTGAGGGTGCTAAAAAATCTAAATATTGAGAAAATCACCTTTTAAAGTTGTCCAAAGTACTTAGCAATGCATATTACTAATCAAAAATTACATTTTGAGATATTTATGATAGAAAATGTACAAAACAGCTTCATGGAACATGATCTTTACTTAATATCCAAATTTTGACCCATACAATGTACTGTTGGCTATTGCTACAAATATACCAATGCTACTTATGACTGTTTTTTTGGTCCAGGGTCACATATTGTATTTGATAACCATTTGTATGCTTCAGAGTCTTAATGCATTTTTCAGTTTGACACATGGAGCAGTAGTGAATGAATAAAGGTTATTTACTTAGCATGTATCTTGTTATTGCAGCAGTCTTCATAAAGAAAGAATAGGCAGGTCAGAAAACTCTTATTTGAGGTTAGCAGCTTTCTCTTTCAGAGCAGTGTCTAATGACAGCTGACTGCACATTTTTTGGAAAATGATGATAAATCATTGATTCTATCAACAAGCATGCATCCTGCGAGTGAATTGATCCACGTCAAACATACCTGCTCTCATTTACAGAGTCGTATTTATACCAGATAAACTCCACATTCAAATCTATTTCAGTAAATGGGTTTTGTGTAGTAGAATGCGCTGTCCTAATTATGTGAATTGCTTTGAATGCCCAACAACAATGAAGAGCGGCGACCATTAGCGGATGGTTTCCGACCACTCGGGTAAAGCATGATCCGCACAGTCAATAACAAACACCGCCGATGTCTGAATGTACAGAGAGAGCAATCAAGAGAGAGAGAGACGACCTATTCAGAAGTGAGTCACTCCTCAGGGGCCGGTATGAAAATATGAAGTACTCTGACTGAGCTCTAGAAAAGGATTAATCATTTTAAATGCCACTGAAATTAAAAGGCCCCGAACAATAATTACTTCTGCTTGCTGTTGCCACCCACGCTTCCCATGACTTAACCTGTGGTCAAAGGGGGCAGAAGGATGTGTACAACCAATCAGTAAAGCCAACGCCTAAGCTCTGTTCTTTTCTTTCTCGTGCGCTCTCTTCTTTCCTTCCGCTTTTTAATTGATATTCCGGGTGCTTTTCATCAAAGTCCTCCTGGGTTCAACCTTTCAGAAGCAAAACTTGACAGTGATATTTCAATCCAAATCATGCCAGAGGTAACAGCTCTACTCTAGTGTTTTTTAAATTACTGTCATTTGCCTTCGGTTGTAGACGGTGAGTCTTTTCTGATTAGTGGTCAACCGATAATTTTAGTTTTTGAGTGATTATTGTTTTACATTTTGATATTCTTCCAATTCTATGTGGATACATCAACACACAAATCAGAATTTGTAACTTTACATTTTGGTGTATTGCAGGCAAATTTGTATGATATCATTTGTGTGGTTTTGTACGATCTGCTTTAGGAGTTTGTGATGGAGCTTTATTTTTTTATTTATTTACGTCTCACAGCAGCTCCATTCACAAACGCTATGTTGTTGTGAATTTGGGTTTATTATAACGGTCATCTAGGAACACAACGTGCGCCATTTCTTCGGATTTGTAAGTTAAATAATTTATAAACCTACGCAAACTAAGGAGAACACAACAATATCTTTCTCATTATGCTAAGTGTTCATTGTGATTTCAAAATACAAGTCTAAACCCCTCACCCTGAGTTTACACATGATGTCAGCATATTCATTAAATTACTGTGGTTATATCATTTCTGTGGTAAATATATGGCCAAATATTAAAGATTAAGTGGACATTTGACTTAAATGTTGTTTAGTCAATATTAAACAATGATTAGTGATTAGAAATTAAGTGTGAAAACAATCGTCAGGCCATTGGCGCCCTCTGCAGGCCTTTGTTGTAATGTGTAATGCACTTTGCTCTATTGCTTATAATACATTATTAAATTAAACAGTTTTTTTTGCAGTGAAACCATATTATTATTTCTTGATTTCTTGATTAATCAATATAAAAATAGTTGTTAGTAGCAGCCGTAATGGAGACATGTACAAATTTTTTATTTTTGTTTAGCTCAATGTCACATTTTTTCATTTATTACTGCCAATAAACAGTTTTTTTTTTTTTTTTTTTTTTTGCAGTGAAACCATATGATTTCTTGATTAATCAATATAAAAATAGTTGTTAGTAGCAGCTGTAATGGAAACGTGTACAATTTTTTAACATTTTTATTTTAGCTCAATATCACATTTTTTTCATTTATTACTGCCAATCGGAGGCCACAGAAGATACATGTTTCCTAGAAGACAAAATAAGGTACATTTACCTTGATCTTCAAATAAAAAAAAAAGAAAAAAAAAACATGTATGGTTTTTCCTACTGGAGCATCAGTGGGTGTTTGAACCTTTTGTAATAGTTGCAAATGAGTCCCTCAGTTGTCCTCAGTGTGAAAATGAATCATACAGTCATTGTGAATCTCAAAATCATACAGTCATTGTTGGAAAGGGTTCAAAAACACAAAAAATTGATTACATTCGTACTAGAAACATTCACACGATGTAAAACATACTGACAGTATTTAATGGTTGGCAAGTAATTGCTTAGCGAACACAGCCACACACACACACACACACAGCGCTTTCATACAAATCACATCGTAATCATCACCTGGTAAAATAGTTAGGTTTTCTTGTGAGATTAGATTGGATACACCTTCTCTCTTTATTAAACATGTGACATTTGTCTTTATTGTCAGAGCCCTTAACACGCTTCGGCAAGTTCTGTCACGTTATTGATGGATTCGTGTTTTTGTTTTTGTGTGTGTATGTTGTGTGGTAAGAGGTCAGTGTATTTGAGATGATTGTTTTTCTTTTTTCTTATCTGTGTGTGAGTGCGTGTTGTTAGACAGTGAGTAATGTTTTTTTATTGCTAGCGCTTTGGTGCTGGCGCGTCTTGCTTCACTGAGCTGTGACACAGGGGTGCCATTCAGATCCAAAGCATGTGATGAGACTGTAAACACTGTTGTCTTTGCATTGTACCTTTTCCTTCCTGATATTTCTGGGTGAAGGACACTCAAACACCTTTCAATGAGATTGTCATGTTGTTCTCGCTAGGAGGCCTCAGCAAACTTCCATGGGGGCATCAAGATTAATGTGTATAAAAAAGCATTAAATTCTTCATCCAGTAAATCACAAACAACTGAAAAGTCTATGGTCTTTGAATGTTGTTGTGCACCATTGGGAGCCTTGAAACCAAAAAGGTTATAGGGATAGTTAAAAAAAAAAAAATGTAATTACCCATAATTTACTCACCCTCAAGTCATCCTTGTTGTATATGACTTTCTTCTTTCAGACGAATGCAATTTTATATTTAAAAATGTCATGGCTCTTCCAAGCTTTACAATAGCAGTGAATGCCTGTTTAGACCAATAAAATGCATTCATCCGTCATAAAGAAGTACTCTGGTCAGGGGTTATTAAAGGCCTCCTAAAGAAAATAATTTCATTTGTATAAGACAAATATAGTAGCGTTCCAGCAGATGACTGGATGTAGCATATGTGTAAGCTCCAGTGAGAACATGCTAGTCTTGTTTTGTTTACAGCAGGGGTGTCAAACTCAGTTCCTGGAGGGCCACAGCCCTGCAGAGTTTAGCTTCAACCCTAATTAAACACACCTGATCCAGCTAATCAGGTCATTCAGGCTTATTTGAAAACTACTTGGTTTGTGTATTGGAGCAGGGTTGGAATGAAACTCTGCAAGACTGTGGCCCATCCAGGAACTGAGTTTGACACCCCTGGTTTACAGCAAAGGAAAGCCAGTCTCCTTAAAGGATTAATTCACTTTGAGAACAAAAATTTACAGATATGTACTCACCCCATTGCCATCCAAGATGTTCATGTCTTTCTTTCTTCAGTCGTGAAGAAATAATTTTTTTTGAGGAAAACATTTCAGGATTTCTTTCTATATAATGGACTTCTATTGTGCCCCCAAGTTTGAACTTCCAAAATGCAGTTTAAATCCAGCTTCATCCGAGGAAGAAGGGTCTTATCTAGCGAAACTACTGATTATGTTCAAAACAAATTGACAATTAATATCCTTTTTAACCTCAAATGCTTATCTTGTCTCGTTTCTGCGATGCGCATGCGTAGTCAGTGTGATCGGGGTCAATATGTTAGGGTATGTCGAAAAACTCCCATCTTGTTTTCTTCCCCAACTTCAAACTCCAATCTTCCCCAACTCCAATCCAGTACTTACAAAGTGAACATACTAAGAATATCAAACGCCTTTTACAAAAAAAGGTGAAACAGCATTGTAGGATGATTTTGATGTTGAAACCAAAACGAGATGGGAGTTTTTCAACATACCCTAACTGTATTGACCCAGATTACACAGACTACGCATGCGCATCGCAGAAACGAGACATTTGAGGTTAAAAAGTATATAAATTGTCAATTTGTTTAGAAAATAATTGATCGTTTCGCTAGATAAGACCCTTCTTCCTCGGCTGGGATCATTTAGAGCCCTTTAAGGCTGAATTTAAACTGCAGTTTCAAACGTTCAAAGTTCAAACTTTAAATAGAAGTCCATTATATAGTTGAAATCCTGAAAAGTTTTCCTCAAAAACTGAAGAAAAAAAGACATGAACACCTTGGATGCCAAGGGGGTGAGTACATTGTACATCTATACATTTTTGTTCTGAAAGTGAACTAATCCTTTAAGGCTTATATTAAAATCCTCTCAAGTTTTTCTTTACAAATCCTTGTTTTGTACTTCTAATTCGTGACCGGTGATTTGTTTTGGTCTCTCCTCTGTGCTTCTGCTTTCGTCACTTCTCACTGGATCTTACAAATGTCCTAACTACACGCGACGCAACAAGATTCCAGCAACAAGCAATTTGGCTCTCCACACTAGACACAATGCGACAGAATCACTGAAATATCCCAGCCATTCAGAAGCACAGAAGTGCACTGCACTCCCAATGAAATGGACAAGTTTTTAATCTAATTGATATATATTAAACCTTTCTAACATTATTAAAATTACATACTAAGTGACTGATACCATTTTTGTCATGGAAAACACTTATTGGTTCATATTGAGTTTGCAGTTTTAACGTATATGTTTGCCTAAATTTATTTTCAGAATCGTAGGTAAATCATCTGTTATTGATTTTAGAATGGCTATAAATGTCACGCAATATGATATTCAAACACATCAGACACTTTTAACACTGAATATAAGTATAATCAGTACCTGGTAAAGCAAAAGAAATAAGAAATTCACATTGCGAAACAATTACCTATGAACATAAAGTTTATTCGAATATCTTACTGTCTGTAATGACCTCTCTGGGAAGTATTCTGTCCAATGTCATATCATTTTTGTTAATGACAACTGTAAACCTGAAAGCAGCCATGCCGCTTGTGTTCACTCTCTTGCTCAGAGATAGCACATATAAGAGGTGATTCCCCATAGTCCGGCTCTGAGATCCATGGTAAACGGTTGTGAAATGGTGGGAGAAAAGGGGATTTGGTGAGACGGTCCAGCACAATGACATTGTCTGGACTACAGCCCTTCAACTCGCCTGACTTCAGTGAAAAGCCCCTTCAGTATTTCCTGTCAAACAGAGCATTTTTTTCCTTTACTTCTCCTTAAGTGTCTAGACAGTGGTTTTCTTGCTTCGTTGCTTCTCTTGGACAGGGGCCAAATCTCCTCTCTTGAAGGCGATAAGAAAGCTGTGTTATCAGGGCCTCAGAAGGGAGAACCAAGCCCAAGCGCGTGTCACTCAGGTGGGTTGTGTGATGATTTGAGGTTTCTTCCCTCCCTCTTTATGAGTGTGGCCTTGACCAGGTCTTAAGGAGACTGCATAGCCTGTGTCTTTTCATTTAAAGGCAGCATCTAAGGCTTCAGTGATGTGCTTGGGGACTGGCATTACAATTTATTGAACCTAACGAAGACACTTTAGAAAGTATAAATAATTATTTCTCCAGGAGTCATCATTTCATCATTCACTCACATATCATTTCAAACCCACAACTTCCATTTATTTTTTGAAACAAATTAAGACTTTTTAAATATTCTCTCATGAGAATATCTCTCATTGGAAGTCCATACAACCAAAACTTTCACGCATCAAAAAGTGATGTGTAAAGTGAACTGAGCAGTTTAACCCAAGTCTTCTTTAAATGTTAGTTCACCCCCCCCAAAAAAATTCTGTCATTAATTACTTACCCATATGTCGTTCCAGACCCGTTAGACCTTTATTCATCTTTGGAACACAAATAAAGGTATTTTGGATGAAATCCAAGAGCTTTCTGACCCTGCAGAGACCCAGAAAGGTAGTAAGGACATTGTTACAATAATCCATGTGACATCAGTGGTTCAACCGTAATCTTACAAAGCTATGAGAATACTTTTTGTGCACAAAGTAAACAAAAATAACATTTTAACAATTTCTTCTCTTCTGTGTTAGTCTTTGATGCATGTTCATGAGGGTACCATGCAGGATCTGGCATTCTGAATGAATCTGAATGTAGAATGTCTATCTTTCTCTGTTCACTGTCTGTATATTCTGGTTCAAATAAGTAAGGCTGTGCAAAAAATTGCAAGTCATCCTCTCTGTCAAAATCTTTATGTAGAGCTTGCGGCCGTCTTCTGACAGGGCCTGATTTTCTTCATAGAATTATGGGTATTGTGCACCAACTTAGTTGTTTTGTTTTTCCGCAAACTGTGTTTATAAATTCCGACCTACATTTATTTGCTTTAACATATAGATCAAAATGATCAATTTATCCAGGCAGGCATGAAAAGTCATATGAATGTAGATTTTTAATATTTGTTTAATGCCATGTTTTTTATGACTAAAGGCTAGGATCACTGATTCCAACTAATGTCTCTATGATTTTTTCCTAATATGTAACCAAGAATATAACCAAATAATTGAGAGCTATCACTTTAACATTTATTAGACCTAAAAAAAAAAACTTAGAAGTTAAGTAAACTTGGAACAATCTTCACATAAACCCATTATAATAAATGTCATATAGGCTAGCTACCTGTTCTCAACAAGAAAATATGGCCTAATATTATCAAACACTAAATTATATAAACTTCTATATTTTTCTAAATTCTATAATAAAGCTAACTAAATTCTAAGATAAAGCTTAAAATTTCCTCTTTTAATTTTGTTGTTTGATTAACAGACAACACCGCAGCAAGGTTATTAGGATATTTTGGCTGCTGTTACTTTAAAAGCTGCCACTGCTGAACTTGATGCAGATCTGATATTGCTTTAAATGTGACCTATAAATAATAAATACATACATGCACGTTTAAGGCAGACTTTTTTTGTAAATTCATGTCTTAACTGCATAGCACAATTGTGCATGCACTTAAAGAGGCTCCAAGACGCTCTTGCACATCTAAATAAACACATTTCTTTACCAGTAACCCCGCCCATGCGTTAATTGCGTTAAATACATAATTTTTAGTATTAATCCCACAGTAAAGAAAGCGACTTCAAACTTTTGTTAAAGAACGACTGTTGGATGAAGTCTACATAAACATCTTGGTTAAAATATCAGCCTGAAATAATAATGAACTGTTCAGTTTGCAGAATGTAATATAGTATACATTTACCAACTACAGCATGTTACAAAATGTAAACCTAACCCCCTGGTGGATGCTGGTAACAGCACTGCACAAAAGCCTATTTGATGCATATACATAAGTACTTGTGTATTCTGACCCCAGAACAGGCAACATAAATTGCAAGTATTTAATTATGTTTTACCAATGTCATTTTCTTTTAAAGGGCTCTTGAAAGCATGAAATGGACAGTCTGCTGCTTTTGACGTCACAGCTCATGCGAAGGCAGGGTCTGAACTATCTAGAGTCGGATATCTGTTAGCATTCCTATTCCTATCTTAGACAGCTGGCCTTCGCCAGTAACCAATCTGAAAAGTACATACCAAAAACCTTTGCTCACCAAAATAACGTCACTAATCACTCTGGAGCAACAGGAAAATGATGTTATGACGCTGCTGACAGGCGCACAGTCCCAATCAAGCCCTTCGTTAGCTGAAGACAGAAAGTATTATATTTCAGACATTGTTAAAATGTTAATATATGATGATATATTCTGATAAATTTCTGAAAGTCAGAAAACACAGCCACTCTAAAATGCCTGCCAATGGTGAAAATAGTGTAATTGCGGCCTAGATGGTGTAATTGCATCATCTACCAGCAGGGGAGGGGCTAACTGGACCATGCCAAACCTTGACCCCCCTAGGCAGAACAGTGGCTATCCAAGAGCTCCACCACCAATAATTCTTATAAATAAATTTCTGTGGTCCTGGATTTATAAAATACACATTTCCTGGAATTGTAACATAGCTTTTGTGCAATATCCTAAGTTCCTGTTTTCAATGTATTTCGTGTCGCATGGCTATAAGATGCAATTGAAGGAAATTATTTGAAAATCTCCAGTCATGGAACTGTCCGTATAAGCTTTTATTCCATGAACACTGAGGGTTTGTGTGGGTGTAATCTCTTCCATTATTTGTTTTTTTGTTTTCGTGATTTTTGTTCAGTATTACACAAGTTCTTGTCCGAGTTCATCGTGTAAGGTAAAAAGGTATCAGCGGAATGGACAGAGAACTACAAAACAGCAGAGCAAATATGCTCTCACCTCCTGGCCATTCTAACAGGGTGTATGAGAGATTGAGGTCACCCAGCGAGGTCTAAAGGTACCTATATTCCCTTGACACAGGCCGCGAGGGTAATACATCAGCCATTCATGCCATTCACGGCTTTATGTCCATCTTCGGCAGATATTGTGTGTTTTGAAAAAGTCTGAGGTCCCTGAAGTAAAAATCAATCCGTGAATTGTGCGCCGTCCCTTGTTTGAAGTCTATTGTGGCTTAATTCCCCAGCCAGGTAACACAAGAATGCCCCCTTTCTTCTGGGCATAGTTGATCCACAATATTGGCTACTGGTCCTTAATTCCTCTCTATGCAAGGTAACTCTCCAGCTCCAAGTCATTCAGACTCCTTTCTCCTCATCTTGAAAGGATGGCCTGTGTTGTGAAACGAAAAGGATTCAATAGATGTGAATGATTTATTCAAGGGAAAGCATCAAGACTTTGGTATGAGAAGCAAAGCGCTATTCTTTCTTGAAGGACACACGTTCGTTTGCAGCAGCACAATGGGAGCATATTCTATGCCAGTTTCAATCTGTTCCCATTTTTCCCCCCCTTCGTCTTTTTTTTCACATACAAGTGAATTGATAAGAGGCAGTTTTAGCAGAGAAAAGTTTTGCCCAAGAAATTTTATGCAACAAGTCAAATTAGATTGGCCAAAATTTCATTACCGTCACACAATAGAGTTATTTTCTGTTCCCAGGGTTATTCAAACTATACCTGAGCAAGCTGACAATTGTAAAGCGTGTTTTCATGCTTAAAGTGTCAGAGGAGGCTGTCGGCTCTGCCGTAGGTTAAGGCTGCGATGGACACGTTTCCATTTTTGCTCTTGTGCTTTTTCATAATTAAGGTGAAATATATATTTTTTTATGTCTGTTCATTTATGACCGTTCTTCACAATTCAAGCATTTCAAGGGATATTCATAACTTTTTGTAAATGCATTTGCATAGCATGTCAACATTTCATCTAACCTAATCTTTAATCTTCCTCACTCTCTTGAAAAGCCGGGTTCTTTTTGCGTTGACCTTCTGGCGTAAATTGTTTGGCTTGGGTTGTTCACATTTCGAGATGCCCTGGGACTGCAATCAGGATTTTCTGCACTTTTAGGTAGGTTTCATTCATCCTCATGACCTTTTGGCAACATGCTTGTTAACAGCAAGAAAAAAAAATGATGGATGGCTGTTCAAATAAAGGGCTGTGCAATATTGATATTGATATATGCGCTACCTTGTTAAATAATGCAATATTCGCCAATACCCAAAGTTTGAGGGTGCACACAAAATATCTGAGGGAGCGCAGAGCCATGATCTCTATCCACAAGTTTCCTACGCCCCATGAGGCCTTGCGTCAAATGTGGGAGCGTCTTCCGGTTTAAAGTAAACAAGCGGGATGTGACACTCATTCATTCAACAGTTGACAGTACTGATGGGCAAATGAAGACTCATGAAGCATGGAGACTGTTTCGGCAAAAGATCTAAAGCTTTAAAGGGTACATAACATACATAGTTTCACCTAATCTCATGTTAATCCTGAGTACCTATAGAGTAGTACTGTATCCTTATTATTTCCAAAAAGTCTTTAGTTTTATCATATTTTTAAAAGAAAAATACAGCTTTCCGTTTTTTTTTCTGGAAAAAACGAGCTTCTAGAGGCGCGCCGTGGGCGGAGCTAAGTTCGACGATCACTTGCGCTGGCAATAAAACAGACATTTGATGCCATTTCACTTACCATCTGCGGTTCTGAATCATGACCGGGATCTTTTATAGCTGGGACCGCTCCATCTTTCAGTATCAAACAATGTGCAAATCCAGCGTCGAACTGGGCCTTGTATATGAAACGTTCGTCAGCAAACACACACTTGCAAAGCTCCATTGCTGCCCCGGAAAAAGGAACTGCATCCACTGTTCACGTAACCCTGGGTTCTTCGGGAAGCTGAGCAAAGTTATCTTTGCCTTACAACCAAAACCACACTTCTTTAGAGACATTCTTCCTGAGTAAATCCCTTGCAGCAGTGCAGCCGAATGAACCGTTGATGGGCGTGCTCTCTTTTTCACAGTCTAGCCGGCGTGAGCGTGGACAATATTTGAAAATCTAGATCTGAGGGTGCAAAAAAATCTGAATATTTAGAAAATCACCTTTAGATTTAGCCAAATGAAGTTCTTACCATTGCAAATGACTAATCAAAAATTAAGTTTTATCACATTTATGGTAGGAAATGTACAAAATCTCTTCATGGAACATGAGCTTTACTTAATATCTTAATGATATGTGGCACAAAGGAAAAGTCTATAATTTTGACCCATACAATGTATTTTTGGCTATTGCTACAAATATATCTGTGCTACTTAAAGGAACACTTCACTTTTTTGAAAATAGGCTCATTTTCCAACTCCACTAGAGTTAAACAAATGTGTTTTACAGTTTTTGAATCCATTCAGCCAATCTCTGGGCCTGCCGTTAGCACATTTAGCATAGCTTAGCATAAATCACTATATGGATAGGAACTATACTTTCATTCTGGCGTAATAATCAATGATATTACGCAGTGCCTGGATATAGTCCTCAGCTATTTTACTATTAGCTTAGTGCTGGTCACGTTGGAAGTTACCTAGTTGGGGACTATTTTCAGGCGCTGCGTAATATCATTGCGCCCGCTTCACCCATGATACGGCAGCAAAGTTCCTTGATTATTACACCAGAATAAGAGTATAGTTCCTATCCATATCAGCCTGGAAAATCGCAACTTTTCATTTTCTGTTGTTCTTAGTACAGGATTTAGGTACGGAAGAGTCAATTTTTAAATATTAAAAATATTGAAAATATTTGGTCATTTTTAAACGAGATGCTAATGATCTAATCAGATTTAATGATTTATGCTAAGCTATGCTAAAAGTGCTACCGGCAGACCCGGAGATCGCTGAATGAATTAAAAAACGGTAAAACTCATCTGTTTAAATCTAGGGAAGTTGGAAAATGAGACTATTTTCAAAAAAGTGGAGTGTTTCTTTAAGACTGGTTTTGTGGTCCAGGGTCACATATATGTAACATCTCAAGACCTTTTCTCCTGATATGATGCGATGCTATTAGTTTGATGCATTATGCTTTATTTCACTATTTGGTTGTTCTCCTTTTCCTCTTAAAACTCTGAGCAGACCCTGCTTCTTTAGAACAGAAATAGTTCCGTCAGGGGTTAAGCTGTAGAGAGCACTCCAAAGATCATTATTCGAGTCCTCATTGAGCACACCTGCTGGCATTAAACTAATCACTGCCGTAATGATAGGTTCAATTGAACCTCCAAACTCACCTCGAATCACTCAGGAAATAGAGCCTATTCTGATGTTTTCTACCGCCAAACAAGGGAGACAAAAGCCGCTGCTCTTAATTCGCAGGTAAGCCTTTCACCGGTGTTGCTACAGCCTGCATTTAACTGACGGAGTGACTCAAGCTTTTGCCAGGGCTCATTTTTGGCTATATAATGGTGTCTGAAGATCCCTCCGAGTCCATTGTGACGAACGGGGGTACGTTATGATCATTTAGAGAAAAAAACGGAAATGTCCCAGAGGGCTTTAATCTTTCTTCATTATTTCCCCATTATGGATAAATGCTCTCTGAGGGCCTCTTTCTGGTTATAAATGAAACACTTTGACTCCTTCTCCATCCCTCGTTCTCCCGCCTGCACACCTTTCACCCTTTGCTTTCATCTTTTACTTTAGGATATCTCGGAGAATGAGGCGGCCGTGTGGATTCCACTTGCAGATAGAAGGATAATTAAGTTGATAAACAGGGGTTGAATGGAGTTAAGTGTTAAGGGAGTGGGGAGAAGCTCTCTTCTCTATTACTGATGCTGTATTACCACATATGCATTGAACCTGATATGTGAGTCACCCAATGTCATTTGATGATGGTACCTGTCAGAAAACAAGATCATATGGATCAACAAATCTGCTATTTGAAGGGGTGGCATTGAAATAACCTCATAGGCTTTCATGGAACTGCTATTTTTTTCACAACACTGCCAGTGTTTCCAATCATGCATATAATACAGGTCCTTCTCAAAAAATTAGCGTATTGTGATAAAGTTCATTATTTTCTTTAATGTACTGATAAACATTAGACTTTCATATATTTTAGATTCATTACACACAACTGAAGTAGTTCAAGCCCTTTTTTTTGTTTTAATATTGATGATTTTGGCATACAGCTCATGAAAACCCAAAATTCCTATCTCAAAAAATTTGCATATTTCATCCGACCAATAAAAGAAAAGTGTTTTTAATACAAAAAAAAGTCAACCTTCAAATAATTATGTTCAGTTATGCACTCAATACTTGGTCGGGAATCCTTTTGCAGAAATGACTGCTTCAATGCGGCGTGGCATGGAGGCAATCAGCCTGTGGCACTGCTGAGGTGTTATGAAGGCCCAGGATGCTTCGATAGCGGCCTTAAGCTCATCCAGAGTGTTGGGTCTTGCGTCTCTCAACTTTCTCTTCACAATATCCCACAGATTCTCTATGGGGTTCAGGTATATATTATTCTATATAACTAGAATAATATTTACTAATGTGAAGATCTGCAACCTTTTTTCAGTAAAATTGATAAAGTTCAGTAGTTCAGTGTGTTGCATTTTAAGCTTAGCCTGTTACAGCATGCCTTTATGGTACTGTATTAATGTTTTCATGATTTGATCCATTACTTGCACTTTATATTTTCATTTTATTAAATGTTTCATTGTGTGAGTTACAATTAAGCTTTTCAACTTTAGCTTTATACAATTTTGTATCATGATTAATCTTGAAAATGTCCAATGAATCATAGAGATCATAACCAAATATGTCTTTATGAATGGATGTAGACATAGCCATGCATCTTTTAGTTGTCAGGACTAAGGACTAAGTTAACATGTTAGAGAAATATAACGTAGTTTCTTCTGCAGATGTCATTGTAAAGTACATTTTTTCTCTCTTTTTGTCAGCAGGTATTTCCGTTCAGTTTGATACTTAAGAGCTAGGAAGAGAAGGAAGAAAAAAACAAACGCACCTTTCTCAATTCTTCAGAATTATGCTATCTATTGCTCAATGCTGTTTTCTGCCATTCTCTTTTTTGGTAGAGGAGAAATGGGCAGAACATTCCATTTATTTCTTATGATGACTGATTGCAAAAGGCTTCCTTGCACATGTTCTTCTGCTGAGATGAGGAGGAGGAAATGGAAGAGAAAAGAGAAGAAAAAAAGTAAGTGTATTTTAGATATCTTGATAGAACTTTTTTCTTCTATGCACTTGCACATTTTTGCCCATGGGGGCGACTGGCTGGTGTAATTCGATAAATTCACACTGGAAGCTGTTTAAATTACTTTAAGAGCCTTTGCAGTTATACCTTACCACATTTAAAGGGATAGTTCACCCCAAAATGACAATTCTGTCATTAATTACTCAGCTTCATGTTATTCCAAACTAGGGCTGCACAATTAATCAAATTAATTTGATCATGATTACGGATGCCATGATTACGTAATCGATTACAAAATAAAACATACATACATTATTCTGCATGCTTAAGAGGCTTGTTTAGAGATGCACAATATTGTTATCGTGGGTACATCAAAATACCAAGAATAATTATTTAGAACAAATTATTTAGAATTTTGTATCTCTATGCTGCGTCAAAGATGCTGTGAACTCTGATGTAAACAAGCATGGATGAGAAGCACATGGCAGAACACCTGAGAGAAGCTCTGGATGAAAGCTCACTTCCATTCTCTGACAGCAGATGGCGTAAACATAATATAAACATAATGCAGAATTTACACGGAAACCCGTAAACAAAACCGCTTTCTGTTTCTGAAAAGTGTTTAAATGATTTAAATAGCCATTCAGACTTGTGTATTTGCTATTGTTTATCACAGTGCCAAATACTTAAAAATGTAGACTTAATAGGCTATTTATTTACATATTTTTTTACATTTTAATCTGGACTACAACATGCCCTAGATATTGAAAGTGTTTTTACTTTTTTTTTTTTTTTTTTTAAAGAAACCAAACCAATGTATCATTGACATTGGTGACAATGAGAAAAGCAATACAGTTTTTTCAAGTGTTTTTAGCTTGTTTTTTTTTATTTTTATGTAAAATTATGGCATGCAGTGTCTTCAAACAATAGTATAAAGCTATTTAAAACATCAATCATGTAAACATGTAAATTGTGATAATTGTAATTAATAATCGCAATTACAATTTCCAGGGAATATTCGACAATTATGAATTTTGTCATAATCGTGCAGCCCTATTCCAAAGCTGAAAAACCATTGCTCATTTTTAAAGAAATCTGAGAGTTTTCTGACCCTGCATAGAATGCAACTGTCACATTCAAGGCCCAGAAAGGTAGTAAGGACATCAGTAAAATAGTGCATATAACATCAGTAGGACCGAGAGCTCACACAAAAACAAGAGGCAGGATTTATCGCACAAACCAATCTAATCTTTACAGATCATTTCCAATTATAGTGCCACGGAGGCATTGTCTCTTCTCACATAACTTTACCCATTCATCTCAATGAGAATAAAAAAAAAAAACATGGCACGCTTAGGGGTCTCTACAGTAGCCCCTCACTGCAGAATACAAGATCCTGGGGGTGGGGTTGCATCCACATCTAGAAGGTGGAGATGGGTAGGTTTAGGTGTGGAGATGAGTAGGTTTAGGTATATGTAAAGTGGGAGGAGTTGGATCTGGATCCAACCCCACCCCCTGGATCTTGTTCTGCAGTGAGGGGCTACTCGGTCTCTACGGAAAGTCAATGGAACGAGGGGAGGCACACTTCCGCTGTGACTTTACCTGCGGGTGTCGCTGTTGGACATTCTTACTTTATAAAAACGAGTGACTTTTAGACTTAATGTCGTATTTAGTCATTTTTGCGGGGTTTTATTTTTGTAATAATTATTTTCTCATCCAGTCTTGCCGCCTCGGAGGGAACGCCCTTGGTTGTTAGCCAATCATAGCAGTGGGCATTTACTTCAGAGTCTACCATCCGCTACGCCTATTCAAACAGAAGGTTCTGCTGTGGGGGGTTAAAAGCAGGACAGAGAATAGCATATTACTTCTAAATTATTATTTTATTTTATTTTTTTTTAAATCTTGATAACATCATAAGTGGACCTCAGAAAACAGTACAAAATTTAGTTAAGTTGTTAGGTGTTAGTCCTACATGTCAACTTTACATGGCTCATTTTCCAACCCTCCTAGAGTTAAACAGATGAGTTTTGCCGTTTTTGAATCCATTCAGCCGATCTCCAGGTCTGCCGTTAGCACTTTTAGCGTAGCTTAGCATAAATAACTAAATCAGGTTAGATCATTAGCATTTCGTTCAAAAATGACCAAAGATTTTCTATATTTTTCCTGTTTAAAACTTGACTCTTCTGTAGTTGCATCGTGTACAAAGACCGACAGAAAATGTATTGATGTGATAAATTTAATGAAAAATTTTCCAAGCTGATATGGATAGGAACTATACTCTCATTGTGGTGTAATAATCAAGGAACTTTGCTGCCGTACCATGGGTGCAGCAGGTGCAATGATATTACGCAGCGCCTGAATATAGTCCCCAGCTATTTTACTATTACCTTAGTGCTGGTCACGTTGGAAGCTACCTAGCTGGGAACTATTTTCATGCACTGTGTAATATCATTGCGCCTGCTGCACTCATGTTACACTAGCAAAGTTCCTTGATTATTACGCCAGAATAAGAGTATAGTTCCTATCTATATCAGCTTGGAAAATCGCAACTTTTAATTTTCTGTCGGCCTTAGTAGCTTACACGATGGATCTACAGAAGAGTCAAATTTTAAATAGGAAAAATATCGAAAATCTTTGGTCATTTTTTTTTAACAAGATGCTAATTGTCTAATCAGATTCAGTGATATACGCCAAGATATGCTAAAAGTGTTACAGGCAGAACGGTAAAACTAATCTGTTTAACTCTAGGGGAGTTGGAAAATTAGCCTATTTTATTTATTTATTTATTTTTTTTAAAGTGGAGTGTTTCTTTAATATATAAAATATTTTCCAGATAATATTTTTGCAATTTTGTTTAGGTCAATCACAGTAGTATATAACAGTTTTTTTTTTTTTTTTTTTTAGCATGTTTTTTATATTTTTCTCAAAATGTTTATTTTTTTAGAAGTTGGGCTGCAAAGAAATCATATTTGATGTCCCTGGCATCCAAAAGTTTAAAAGCAAATTGATATTATTAAAATAGTTGTGAGAGTAAAGTTGTGCTTGTAAAGATATGAATGAGTTGTGAGAGTTCACACTGGAGGCCAACAACCTGAATAGCAGAGCAATTCTTTGTAGTGCTTTAGTCAATTTCAACAGAAACATCAACAGAAGTGTAAAGGTGCTATAGTTTAGTGACTGAAGTGTTTTTATAGAGGTTCAGAATGTGTCTGGGAATTTTTTGTGGCTCAGCAATAGTATCTTGCTCATTCTAGCAGCGGCAGATCTACTGTTGTGTATTTATCCGGCAAGACCACAGCCGTGCCAATCAATCCCAAGAAAAGCCCAATGAAATCCTCTCTTTTTATCCTTGAAAAACTGCATAATGAAGAACAAATCAAACCCGGCTCATCTGGAAAAAAGAAAATCTGAATAACACTGGGAGATAAAAATAAAGCAAAGAAATTATTAAAACAGAATGACATGAAGTGAGTCTAGGATGTCAGAGAGAGAGCAACCGAGAGAAAAGGAAAGAGAAAAAAAAACAGTTCTTTGGATTAAGCACGCATTGGGGGAAAAAAAGAGAAGAATCTAAATTCTCGGGTCCTAATCTCTTGCTCGAAGCGGCGCTCTGTTAAGCCCTGGTTTGGGATGACAGGTCCCCCACCTGGACAAGCTTGGACAATGTCTCTGCAATGTCTCGTTTCTGCAGGAACAGTGCGCCACAGACGGCTAATCACGTCCGGAACCAAAGGCACCTGCCCTATCTGCCTCTACATTTGGTGAGGAATCTTTAAAGAGGCTAAACCTCACTTTCATGCTTGTCTTTTATTCACGGTAAGTGCTTATCGAAACCGAGCTGTTGCCACTGCCCCGTGTTCCCTCCCACAAGCTCGGAGAATGCTTGACGTAAGTACAGCCAATCTGGGTAAATACGAATCTCTCCTTACTGTCACTGTTGGCATATTATGTCCCTGAGGGAACATTCTTTTCATAATATCATAAGCTGCTTAGCGGTGTGCTTCTATTTAAGGCATACATATTAATAGCTATAAGGAAATCATATTTGAACTGTTCCCTGCAATCAATGTCTTTAGGATTGCTGTTATACTTTGTATAAGAAGGTGCTAATAACTTGGAGGCTCTTAGACTGGGCGATCTAATCCCTTTGTACGATAAAGACTCGCCACGCCGACAGTGGTTGCAAGATCGTGGACAAGGTGCTTCACAGGGTTAGTTCTTAACGTCGTACTTCAGCTCCACGCTCCCATTTTTTTTTTTTTTTTACTATCTGCCATTTTTCCCTTTTTACTACCCTTTTTACTACCCAGAAACCTGGCAACATGCTGAAGAACCAGCAGTAAATGTGCTCGGTTGCCCATTGAGTGCCATGGGCATTGAATGAAGACCGATGTGACTACCAGGATTTTTCCTCCCTCTGCGTTATACTCAAAAAGTGCTTGGTTTCTTGTATTCCATCTTGAACAAAATATATTTGTAAGATGGCAAGCTACACAAAAAAAAGACATACAGAGTTTGCAAAGCAATGTTAATAAACCAAGACTCAGTTTGTATAAAAATTCCCTAATGGCGTTCAAGTGGCTTTATTATATTTTCTATTTTTATATTATATTTTATTGTATTTTATTATCATTAAAAATACTTAATTTAATTTTCATAATGGATGAAAACCTTACATTTTTATTTTAATTTTTTTTATTTTAAATTTACTACAAAGGTTTAAATTTAATTTTCATAATAGAAAAAGGCCTTAAAAATTACTTTTTTTTATTTTATTTTTTTTAAATTTTGTTCTTTAGAAGATAGAGGCGGATGGAATTGGTAGTTGAACTTAAATTCCTGTCACATAATTTACTCTGATGTTATAATCTCTTATTAATATTTCTTAGAAAAAATGTTTAACAATTTGGCCACTTGTTTTACTTTTTTTAGGTCATGTGGTGCAAACAACATACAGTAACATCCAGAAAACAGGAACTGATATAATAGAGAGGATCCCAACAAACCCTTGTGACTGTCTGTCAAGGTCAGTAATTATCATAAAATATCAGCTAGTGTGACCTATAAGGTTTATTCAGGTTGTCATTCGGTGCAACTTTCCCAAAAACTTTATTGATAATACTGGTACAAAAATTACCTTGGAAAAAATATATTTGAAATTATTATTTTTTGATAAAAAAATGATTAAAATGTCTACTCGCTTATGTTCAAGGTGTAAGGAAATCTATTATTTCTGTATACTTGAGGGTTTTTAGAGTCATTGTTTACACTTGTAAATGTTTTTTTAAAAGCATATGAAACCAACATGATACAAAGAGCACAAACTAGATTTTATTTTTTTTTTTCCAAAGACTATTTCCTTTTTATGGAATTCAAATTAATTTTCATAATGGATGAAAGCCTTAAATTTTTATTATTTTTTTTTTTTATTTTGAATTTTTTTTATTTTGAATTTTTTAATTCACTACAAAGGTTTAAATGTAATTTTCATAATAGAAAAAGGCCTTAAAATTACTTTTTTTAAATTATTTATTTATTTATTTATTTATTTAATTTTTTTAGGCAAATTAGAAGATAGAGGCGGATGGAATTGAAAGTTGAACTTGAGTTCCTGTCACACAATTTACTCCGATGTTCTTAATCTCTTATTAATATTTCTTAGAAAAAAGGAGAGGATCCCAACAAACCCTCATGACTGTCTGTCAAGGTCAGTAATTATCATAAAATATCAGACAGTGTGACCTATAAGGTTTATTCAGGTTGTCATGCGGTGCAACTTTCCCAAAAACTTCATTAATAATACTTGTACAAAAATTACCTTGAAAAAAATATATTTGAAATTATTATTTTTTGATTAAAAAATAATTAAAATGTCTACTCGCTTATGTTCAAGGTGTAAGGAAATCTATTATTTCTGTATACTTGAGGGTTTTTAGAGTCATTGTTTACACTTGTTAAATGTTTTTTTAAAAGCATATGAAACCAACATGATACAAAGAGCACAAACTAGATTTTATTTTTTTTTTCCCAAAGACTATTTCCTTTTTATGGAATTCAAATTAATTTTCATAATGGATGAAAGCCTTAAATTTTTATTTATTTTTTTTTTTATTTTGAATTTTTTTTATTTTGAATTTTTTAATTCACTACAAAGGTTTAAATGTAATTTTCATAATAGAAAAAGGCCTTAAAATTACTTTTTTTAAATTATTTATTTATTTATTTATTTAATTTTTTTAGGCAAATTAGAAGATAGAGGCGGATGGAATTGAAAGTTGAACTTGAGTTCCTGTCACACAATTTACTCCGATGTTCTTAATCTCTTATTAATATTTCTTAGAAAAAAGGAGAGGATCCCAGCAAACCCTCATGACTGTCTGTCAAGGTCAGTAATTATCATAAAATATCAGACAGTGTGACCTATAAGGTTTATTCAGGTTATCATGCGGTGCAACTTTCCCAAAAACTTCATTAATAATACTTGTACAAAAATTACCTTGAAAAAAATATATTTGAAATTATTATTTTTTGATTAAAAAATAATTAAAATGTCTGCTCGCTTATGTTCAAGGTGTAAGGAAATCTATTATTTCTGTATACTTGAGGGTTTTTAGAGTCATTGTTTACACTTGTTAAATGTTTTTTTAAAAGCATATGAAACCAACATGATACAAAGAGCACAAACTAGATTTTATTTTTTTTCCCCAAAGACTATTTCCTTTTTATGGAATTAAAATTAATTTTCATAATGGATGAAAGCCTTAAATTTTTCTTTATTTATTTTTCATTTTGAATTTTTTTTTTATTTTGAATTTAATTCACTACAAAGGTTTAAATGTAATTTTCATAATAGAAAAAGGCCTTAAAATTACTTTTTTTTAATTATTTATTTATTTATTTAATTTTTTTTAAGCAAATTTGAAGATAGAGGCGGATGGAATTGAAAGTTGAACTTGAGTTCCTGTCACACAATTTACTCCGATGTTCTTAATCTCTTATTAATATTTCTTAGAAAAAAGGAGAGGATCCCAGCAAACCCTCATGACTGTCTGTCAAGGTCAGTAATTATCATAAAATATCAGACAGTGTGACCTATAAGGTTTATTCAGGTTATCATGCGGTGCAACTTTCCCAAAAACTTCATTAATAATACTTGTACAAAAATTACCTTGAAAAAAATATATTTGAAATTATTATTTTTTGATTAAAAAATAATTAAAATGTCTACTCGCTTATGTTCAAGGTGTAAGGAAATCTATTATTTCTGTATACTTGAGAGTTTTTAGAGTCATTCAGTTTACACTTGTTGAAAAGTTTTTCAAAAGCATATGAAACCAACATGATACAAAGAGCACAGACTAGATTTTATTTTATTTTTTTTTCCGAAGACTATTTCCTTTTCATAATCATGAACACTCTTATACATTATTGATCTATGTAGCCTTGCTTCATAGTAGTAGCATTTCCCATGGAGAGCCACTGTAATGCGAAGACTCACTCAAAACTAAACTGCGTGTCTTTGCCCTGATGACTCGAGAGCTCTTTTTACCCGGCTTAATTATCTAAAAATGTCAGATATTGTTTACCAGTCATTCTTAACACAAAGACACAGAAATATTTGGATGTGCCCTCATTTCTAATTATGATGGGCTAATTGCTACAGTAATGCGCTCATTAATTAATGCTCCAGTGTCAGGGCCTGATCGCAGATTTTACAACATCCAGTCCTTTGGCATACATATCAGTGTTATTTGCTGATATGATTAACATATTTTCCTTTTAGTACTGGAATGAGTTAATACAGAGGTAATGTTGGTAAAATAACACATTTGCTTCTCCAGCGTCTGAATCAAGGACACAAGCTTAGTCATGTTTTATTTCCACAGATTTGTGGGGTGTTTTTCAGTGTATAGAATGAATCTGAATACGAGATGAATACATTTTAATTCCAGTGTCATTATTTGAATTTCAGATCTCTGAGCCTGTGCCTTTTATTTGCATTAAACAGGCATGTGGTTTTTAGTATATGAATGTTTTATATTCAACGCAACCAATTTTCTCCATAGGCCTTGACGATCAGCTAGATTTGAGGTTTTGTGGGTGGCCGTCGGACTGGTTAGTCGGTAATACGTCTGTGTCGCTGCGCATGTCACCACCAGGAGGGGCTGGATCACAGTGTTAGGAGGCAGGACGCAGGCAGGAAGGAGTAGAAGCAGAGCAGGGGCATGGTTCTTTGAGCTTAGATGAGTGCCTCAATTGTGAGAGTATGTTCCTCTAAGCCTCTGGTTGACAGCAACACAGTACTCTTATTTAAAGCAATTTCAAACATGTCTTGTCTGACAAGTTTTAAATCCTACTTAACACCCCGTAACAGCCACGAGTTTACTGTCAGAATTAAAGAGGCGAATTCTCAGAGGGGGAGAAATTATCACTTTCATTTTGTTCTCCTCTGTTCTGCAGAAGGGACATGGCAGGGATGTTTACCTAGGGATGAATACATTACTCCCCATTTGCAACACAATGCCTTTCAGTACCATGAAAGGCTGCTGAAAAGTTTACCTTATATTTTAATTGCTGCCATTACGGATGAGAGAATGAAAGGGAGGTTCAGTCGCAGCGGATGACAGGATGTCGGGTCTTAGGGGGCAAAGAAGATGTCTCTGGAGATCAAGCTCAGAGGTCTACATGAGCTCTGTCGGTAGTGGTTGTAAATGATGTGGAAGAATTGTATCCTTTTGCTCATTTGACGGTATTTCTAAAACAAAAAATTCTTCAGTGTTGAAAAAAATGCTTCTACATTCTTTTTCGGGAGTGAGAATTGCATTTTAATACATTTTTTGAATTTATTAGTCCAACAAAGTTAAAAACGTATGGTTCGCCTAAAAATTAAAATGGTAATTTCTTCATCCTCATGTTGTTTCAAACCTTTCTTTCTTCTGTATACTGTAAAAAAATATTTTGTAAATAAAACAAAGATCGATTGTTTTACAAGAAAATACTATTACTGTTTAACAGTTTACTCTTTACCAGTGTAGGGGGTAACGCATTACAAGTAATGCAAGTTACGTAATAATATTACTTTTTTCAAGTAACTAATAAAGTAACACATTACTTTTTCATTTCCAAAAATATATCTGAGTTACTTTTTGTTTCCTTTATGTATTTAATCCCATTTTATTAACCAATGGTTTTGAAGCTGACCTTTGTTGATCCAATTCAACCACACACTGCAAAAATAGTTTTCTTACTTACATTTTTTATTTTTTGTCTTAATATTAAATTTTTTATTTTGTATTAATATTAAATTATTTAAAAAAATCTTGAATCAAGAAGGATTTTCTAGACAAGTAAATAATTATTTTCTTGTTTTCAGAAAAAAAAACAAGTCAAAATTAAGTGAGTTTTTGCTTAGAATAAGCAAAATAATCTGCCAATGGGGTAAGCAAATTTTTTTTTTAATTTCAAACAGAAAACAAGATTATTTTGCTTACCCCATTGGGAGATTTTTTTGATTGTTTCAAGCAAAAACACACTTAATTTTGACTTGTTTTCAGAAAAAAAAAAGACAATAATTTTTACTTGTCTAGAAAATCCTTCTTGATTTAAGACTTTTTTGATATTTTTGCTACAAGACAAAAACAAATCTAAGTAAGAAAAACATTTTTTGCAGTGTACTAATAAGCAAAACTTACTTTAGATTAACTAACATTGGTGCCTTTTCCCCCTCATTGCTGAAGAGTTTCTGAAAACATTCTTTTCCTACGGTTCTACTGTACAGATGTGAATTTAATTTTCCTTTAGCCTTAGCCTTATTCACTTAATTTCATTTTGGTGTGAAAGTGCTTTTACATTTGCTAAGAATCAAACTTTTTTATACTAAAAACAAACAAGCAAGCCCTACCCGGATTTAAGAAGTAACGCAAAAGTAATGTAACACATTACTTTCCATAAAAAGTAACTAAGTAACGTAATTAGTTACTTTTTTAGGGAGTAACGCAATATTATTAATGCATTACTTTTAAAAGTAACTTTCCCCAACACTGCTCTTTAATCCTTAAAACTTCACTTTTAATTTGATTTTTGCCATTTGTAAATTATTTGCTTCAAAATAAATCTTGCACCTTTTTTATTCCCTATTGTGGGCCATAAGGGGCTCAGAAAGAAGGAAAATATAGTGGAAATCAATGATAACCAAATGTGACCCTGGACCACAAAACCAGTCATAAGGGTCAATATTTTGAAACTGAGATTTATACATCATCTAAAAGCGGAATTGGTGAAGCGTTCCACTGATGTATGGTTTGTTAGGATAGGACAATATTGACTGAGATACAAATGTTTGAAAGTCTGGTATTTGAGGGTGTAAAAAAATCTAAATATTGAGAAAATCGACTTTAAATTAAATTCTGATATATTTACATTAGAAATACAAGTGTACGTTTAGAAAATGTACAAAATATCTTCATGAAACATGATCTTTACTTAATATCCTAATGGTTTTTGGCATAAAATAGAAATGGATAATTTTGACCCATACAGTGTATTTTTGGCTATTGCTATTTGTTTGTTAGTTAAAATTTTGTGTGCAGCAGAAGAAAGCAAGTTACAGTTTTGGAACAGCGTGCGGTTGAGTAAATAAATTAAATTAAATTATATTCTTGGTTGAACTATCCCGTGTTTTTTTTTTTTTTTTTTTTTTTTTCCTTGTGTTAGCAGCATGTGTACATTCAGAGCTGGACACGCAGGATTCCATAGAGTTATGTGCATTTTTATCTGCTTGGAGAAGTAAAAACAAATCACCAAATGTAACAATCTCCTCCCTGTCCTGGTAGCACTGGCATGTGAGGAGGTGCAGAGATAAGCGCCCCGGTACGTGTCGGTGCTGTGTGAAAGACACTCGTTATCTGTTCCTAACGTGGACTCCTGCTTAGTCTAGGCAGCCACAGAAATATGTTGGGGAAATCTGATATGAGAAATCAGCCCATCTGAGCATCAGTGCGAGCGCATGCCTTGCAGGCCGATGTTTACTTTGCCCCGGCCCTGTGTTCTTGAAGGAAATATGTCAATAGCCAACGCTCCGACTGGATCCGGCACACTGGCGGGAGCTTCCTTAGTGACCTCATAGAGATGAGACGACTCATAGCTGTGGTGAAAGGGCATTTAGTGGAATGTAGCTGTTGGTGATAAAAGGCAAACAAACTCTGTGCTATTCAATCTGAATGTTGATAAAAATGTTTCTGTTTTGTTCATTCAGTGGTTGCAATAGTACAGTGAATAGTGTAGTAGTTGAATTCGCTGTAAATAACTCTTAACAAGCTATATATATAGCTATTAGCTATATCAGGTTTGGTACAAGTAACAGTCTGTTTAAAATCAGACTGATGTTGAATACAAGGAGTTGCATTGTCACAACCCATCCATTTGATTACTAATTGAGGTCACTTGTAAGACTGGGACAAAACAACACTGAACCCACATTATACGGTTTGCGTTTTAGACAAAATGTGTTATTGTGCATATTGTACCTCTAAAAAAAAAAAAAAAAAAAAAAAAAAAAAAAATAGAGATATATATATATATATATATATATAGTTAAACAAGGACAGCTGTGGTTTGCTTAAAGGGGTAGTTCACCCAAAAATTCTGTCATTAATTACTCACCCTCATGTGGTTCCAAATCTGTAAGACCTTCGTTCATCTTTGGAACCCAAATTAAGATGTTTTTGTTGAGATCCGAGAGCTTTCTGACCCTCTATAGACAGCAACGCAACTGAAATGTTCAAGGCTCAGAAAAAAATTTAAATAGTCCATGTGAAGTTATTGGTTCAACTGCAATTTTATCAAGCTATGAGAATACTTTTTATGTTTAAAGAAAACAAAATAATGATTTTTTTCAACAATTTCTTCTTTTCCATGTCAGTCATCACTGAGCATTCAGTCAGACAGCTCTTGGCTTTCATCAAAAATATCTTATTGTTACAAAGGTGAATGAAGGTCTTATGTGTTTGGAACGACATGGAGGTGAGTAATTAATGACAGAATTTACATTTTTGGGTGAACTATTCCTTTAAGTATTGTGACAATGTTATGGGATAATATTTTGGTGTCTGTATCTGGCATAGTTCATAACTCCGGATTTCATTAACTGACAGTTTGAAAAGTTGATCACATCTGAATCACTTAAACATTATGTCTACTTTATACTGATAATCATTACTACATAAAAAAAAGTGCAATAGATGGTTGCAAGATGACTTAAAGGGATATACCTGAAAATTAATATTGTCATTTACTTACTTACTTAACTTAACTTAATGTAGTTCAAAATGTAGTTCTGTGGAACACAAAATAAGATCTTTTTAAGAATAGTGGTAAACAAACAATTTTGGTTACTCTTGATTTCTAATGTGTGGACAAATACATTGAGACATTTCTCAAAATATCTACTAAACAGTTATCCCTAAAAACAGTCTTAATTATCAAGCCGTTTTGATTTTCTGAGCATTATGATGTCATACTGTTCAGGCCCTGTCCTTGGCCTCTGGCTGACTGTCCCTTATTATCATATTCCCGCCCTCAGCCAGTTGTCTCCATCCTGTCTTCCATTTTCTTTACGCTCGAGCAGCTGTAGAGACAACGTCTCGTAGGAGTTTTGTAGTTGCACTGTAAAAAACTATTTATTGAGTTAACTTGAAATGATTTGTTACCTGGTTGCCTTAATTTTAAGTTCAGTCAACTCAAAAAAGTTTAGTCCAGCTGAAATGATATGTTTTACTTAGTGACAACTTAGATATTTGAGTTGATTCAACTTGAAATTTTAAGGCAGCCTAGTAACGAACACAGATGTTAAGGTTAACAAACAATTTTCTAGTTTAGTCAACTCGAATATCTAAGTTGTCACTTAGTACAACATGTCAACTTGAACAAACTTATTTGAGGTGGCTGAACAAATTATTTTATGTTGACTCAACAAATTGTGTTTTTTACAGTGTGTAAAGTGAACGTAAGAGTCTTCATTTACTCTCAACATCAGAGTCACTGAGGATGCAATGGATTAGTTTTGTTTTCATGGTAACATGCTATCGAATATACAAAAATGGAAAAGAGGGGTGGAGTAAGCAGTAGCTCATTATCATTAAAAGAGACATGCACAGAAATGCGACAAGGATATGTGCACGTTATTGGCCCTCATGCCACTGCAGACAGTTGCAGGCTCTCACCGACGAAGTCAAAATGGATGACCATTGGACAAAGTTTAAGGAAATGGTCGTCGATTGTGCTGAAAAGACTATAGGAAAAAAGACGTGGCACATATAAGGAGCGATGGATACAAGAACGATCATGGAACCTTGTTGATGAAAGGCGGAAAGCAAAAATGCAATGCAAGCAGGCAAAGACGGATCAAGAACATAAAAAGTTATCACAAGCATATCGTTTTCTGCCCGTCAAAGGCAGAAAGCGGCAGATCGAAATGATACGAAGACTCTTTACCGCATTGTAAGTGACCTGACAGGAGCGAGAAGTGGACAAGGAGTTCCCATCAAAGACAAAAATGGCAAGGTACTGCTGACAGCAGAAGACCAAGAAAGAAGATGGGTTGAACATTTCAAGAACATGATCAACCAACAAATGCCAGTAGAGCTTTTTGCCTTCAACCCACCTGCCCCTGACAAGGATCTGGCCGTGAACCTGGATGCCATCACAACAAAAGAGACAGCAATAGCGATCCGCCTGCTAAAGAACAATAAAGCGCCAGGATTGGACATGATATCAGCAAAAATACTAAAATGAACTTCCAAAGAAAGGAAACCTCGCTGACTGTAACAATTGGGGAGGGATTATGCTCCTATTCGTTCCTGGAAAGGTATTCTGTATCGTCCTCCTACGGCGCCTAAGAGAAGCAGTTGACGAAGCTTCGAGAAGAGCAAGCTGTTTTTCACTGTGGTCGATCCTGCACTGACCAAATCTTTACTCTACGGAACATTATTGAACAGAGTTTGGAATTTCAGCAACGACTATCAACATCGAGAATCAATATGGTACACTGCTCATGATTTCGGCATACCAGAGCGCATCGTTACCATCTTTCGGAACCTATATTACAAGACAAGCTGCTGCACGCGAACTGAAACAGGAAACACTGATTTCTTTACCATCAAGACTGGTGTATGCCAGGGGTGTATTCTGTCCCCTCTCTTGTTCCTCATGGCAGTTGACTTTGTCATGCAAAAAGCTATGGATTTGCTGATGACATTGCCTTCCTTGGAACAATAGGGAAGAACATACAAGAAATAACAAAAGAGACTGGAACAAGAGACAGCCAAGATAGGGCTTTGCATAAGTACAACTAAAACTAAGGTTATGCGAGTCGGATACGCCACCAATACCATTAAACATGATCCTCTAAATATTGGACAACAACAAATTGAGGAAGTGGACAAGTTCACCTATTTGGGCAGTATCTTGATGAGTGATGGTGATTCTGAGCATGATGTCATATGCCGGATTGGCAAAGCTTTAGCAGTCTTCCAAAGACTCAAACCCATTTGGACAGCCACAACAATTTCCATCAAGTCTAAGGTGCGTCTGTTTAGCATTATCGTACCAACGGCAATCTACGCGGCGGAAACGTGGAAGATGTCTGAGAGAATCGCCCAAAGACTTGATGTCTTACAGCAGCGATGTCTGTGAAGAATTTTGGGTGTGTCGTACCGAGACCAAATAAGTAATGATGAGATACACCAGCGAACCGACACATGCCCATTCCAAAAAGTAGTCACCGAACGCAGACTAAGATTTGCTGATCACATTCTTCGACGACCATCTTCTAGACATACAAAAATTGCACTCATGTGGAAACCACCCCATGGCAAGAAAACAGGGTCGACCACAAACAACTTGTCGTTGTACCTTTATTGAAGATCTGAAAGTCATCAATGTTTCATGGGATGAAGCCAAAAACATTGCGGCCGATCAACAAAGTTGGATAAAACTTGCTGCCCAATGCGCCTTACAGCGCAGGCGGACCTAATGCTAAAAAAAAATGCACAGAAATGGGTTGCTGTGAACAAAACTGTTTTTGACAAAGTAAAAAGGTGTTGTTTTAAACAACCATAGAGGAATTCTAACCAAAGTATGTTGTCAGACATTTCACAAAGACCCTAAAGAATCATACAAACTTGTTGAAAATAAGTGTCCACTTTAAAAATTGCTAAAATTTTACAGTTTAAAATTGACAATGAATACACATAAGCGAGCTGCTTTACAGCAACTGGAAGAGAATTTTATTTGCCTTGAAGGAATAATTCAACCAAAAATGAAAACTTTTATTTACTCACCCTCATATTGTTACAAACATCTATGACTCTGGTTCTTCTGCGAAATCTAAAAGAAGCTATATTAAAGAATGTTGATAATTGCATTGTGAATAAAGCTGACAAACTAAACAGAACGCTTCCAGACAGAGTACCTTACTAAGAGAAATTGAATAGCAAAAACACCATAGTTTATACAAATTTTTTTTGTGAATACAGTTTGACTTCCTTTCCTCTCAGTGACTAACAGACATCAGAAACCTAAAGTTACATAGTGCTTTGTCCCCTGGACTAACCATGTAACTGCTTTTTTTAAAAGTGCCACCCGATGTCAGAGTAAATCTTTATTTTCATTCAGTCTTCCGTTTTTTTATGCATTGATCAGAGCAGACAAATTGCATGTGACAATCGAACCAAATTTTTGTGTCGACCATTTATGAACAGGCCTTCAGCATGTCTCTTTTTATGGAGCAAGCAAACCTGTTACAATCACCCCTGGTCTCCACTACAGTCAGTTTCTCACCTGTCAAAACAAACCATATCTTGTGTGTGTGTGTCTGTTACACTTGTGTGCCAGAGATGTGTGCTGTTTATTCTACGTCTGAGGGAGCCAGAAAGAGATACAGCAGTTTTGATTACTGCTTTGCTACTTTTATGGAGGTCCAAAAGGCCATGTCCTCACAGTGGGAAATCAGTAGCTCTGTAATTAGCCCTGTGGGGGAGCTCTGCTGTCTGCAGGCACCTCACAGAGAGAGCGTTAGCCTTGCCGTTTTGCCCTGTTCCTACTCATCTCCAACACTCTCTCATTACACGCAGAACTGCAGCGAGTCCTTACACAGGGTCAAACACACAGTACAGCCATAGAGCACGCTGCCGCAAAGATCAACGCGCATTTTGCCCGAAAGAATGGACTCCAAAGCTGAATGCCGTGATAGACGTGTGGTTTGTAGGTGAAGTGTGGTTTTGCTTAAAGTTAACCCCTATCCCGTTCTTTTATGTTGCTTTGAGATTCTAAAATGAGCTATTCACTCTGAGAATGACTTCAATTTGAAATAGAACATGTCTGTGAATAGTGCAAATACTTGACTAACTTGACTCGTGCCCTGGGCTTTTGAGCAGTGCACAGGCCAATAGAAAATGTCCTGTTTATATTGGATCCTACTTGGATTTTCAAGGTTGCTCGCAGTGGAGCCAAGTTGGAATTACTGGGATGTTAAAGCTTCAGATGTATTAACTACTGAAAATGACAGTTTGATGTTATGTTTTCAGACCTGTTATTTGAGCAATCAAAACTGGTGCGGTTCTCTTGACATAATTTGTTTATTCGTTATTTGGAAAGGGTATTGTAATTACTAAAAAAGAAAAAGATAGAATATTATAACATTTCCGGATGATTGAAGAACACAGACCTGCATGTCCTTGACTAGATATCAGACTAAAATTTCTTCTGCACAAAAAGCTGTATGCATTTGATTTTTCTTTTTTGTAAGGTACAAAAGCTTAATATTTCACCCTGCATTTTATTCTTGGTTTTTATACTTCTCATTCAGAGGAAAGTAGTGACAAAGAGGGGAAACAGACTTGAACCCATGTTGCTCATATAAGCACCACATCTTAATGTGTGCATCTACTATAAGGATTTGGAGTAGATGTGAGTTACGTAACTTCTAGCTCCGGGTAAAAGAAACGGGTGAAATCCATGGAATAAAAGAAAAAAATATTGTGCCTTTGGATGTCAGAATCGGAATGCAAATCATTTTAATAGAATATTGTCATCAAAGATTTAAAGCTGAACACTGAAGTTTAAGTGAACAGACAAAGGGATGAAACTTTCTATGATTACTCTACTTATAAAGCATTAATTTGATTTAAACAATAAGTCTACATAATATTCACATATGCAGTTCACAATAATAATCATTACATTTATATAGTTACAGAATTAAATACTACTTAAACCTATAAAATTTTACATTTACCTATTCACTGTAAAACGTTTTCACCAGTTTCAGCTTAAAATCTTAAGTTTAGAAGCTGACTTAAAATTTTAAGCTAAATCAACAAGACATTTCAACTCACTTCAATAAAATGTATTGAATTAAACAGAAGTATGGGATAATATACTCATTATTATAAGCCTAGGGTATTATGAGAATGAAGTCAGAATTTTTTAATAAAAACTCAAATGTAGTGTAAATACATGTAGAAAACGTATCCGTGTGTTGTGGCTGATACTGAACAGCGTACGTTGTTTACGTCCAGTGGATTCTTTCCAAAATGGCGCTACAGTGACATAGAGGAGACGAATTGTTGGCTAAAGTCGTTATTTTTGTTTTCTTTGTGTACAAAAAGTATTCTTATAGCTTCGTAAAATTATGGTTGAACCACTGATGGCAGATTGACTATTTTGACAACGTCTTTCATATGTTTCTGGGCCTTGTCAGTTTAATTTACTTGGCAGTTTAATTTAATGGGACAGTCAAAAAGCTACCGGATTTCATCCAAAATATCCTAAATTGTGTTCCGAAGATGATCTAACATTTTACGGGTTTGGAAAGACATGGGGGTAAGTGATTAATGACAAAATTTTCATTTTGGGGTGGAGTAACCCTTTAGAAAAAAAATAAAAAATAAAAATAAATATATAATAAATAAAGGCATATGTCAAGTTCTTAGAGATATACTCTATGTATCCATGATGATTTAATGTGGTTTTTAAAAAGTATTTTAGAGCTTTTTCAAATAAAGTGTACATTGAACTGAAACAAAAATGTCATGGTGTTTAACCAATTAAAAAAAAAAAAAAAATTATGGCAACCCTTTACATTAAAGTTTCATTAGTTAACATTACTTAACAGCATTTATTGTTTTTAGTTAATATTAATTAATGATTTGCTAAAAAAGTTAATACATTTACAAATGCATAATTAAAAATCAAAAGTTGTGTTTGTTAACATTAGTCAATGAACTATGAACTAACAATGAACAACTGTAATTAACTCATGTTAACAAAGATGAATAAATACTGTATTAAATTATTCATTGTTTGTTCATATTAGTTAATACAAAAAATAACAATAAAAGACATTTTATTTTCAAACATTTTATGTTATTTTCAAGTTAAAGTTATTATTATTAATGCAACTACTACTTTTATTATATAGGAAATTAAATCATACAGGACTCAAATCCTCCTTTATTATTCAATTATTAAAATTGACAATAAAAAAATATAAACTTTTAAATAAAATAAAACTTTTGAAAATGTACCTGTGGGAACTTTTTCTTAATGTTTTTTTTTTTTTCTCCGAACAGATGAACGTGCAAATGATATGTTTTGTGTAATGTTGGTTTTGTACATGTCACCGCATTTCTGACTTGAAATGGCTCTATAACGCTAATGCTTTGTGACGTTTTAAAATAACCAGACCGATCTCACAGCAATTCGTACGGATTTTACAAGGTGGCTAATTCGTACAAATTTGTACAACCTCACTCGTATGAATTCATAGTGTTAATTTCTGTTAGAAACTGCAGTAATAAGCACTTATTGGTTAGTATTTTGCGTCTTGCGAAGACATTCCCACAGGTTCCCGTGAAATTATTAAAAGAAACCAACTTGTTCATCATAGAGGTGGTTCAGGTTGATTTGCATTTTTATGTATTTTTTAAAGAGCATCATGTCATTGACCTGCTAACACTAGGCCACAACTCTAACCAATACATCCCCCACTTTAATGGAGAATTTAAACCAAGTTGTTTATGTGTCACGGTTTTGCCTAAATTGTCTGTACATTATATGAAAAATGTGTCACCCAATATTAAGCAAATAATCAAAGGAATTGCTAAAAGCAATGGGGGGGCTTTTGGATTAATAGCATTATTTACAAAGCTATAGCTGGGTATTGCAAATGTGTTAAAAAAAAAAAGTTAGCAGCTACACATTTGTTCCTAGCGCAGTAATTGCCTTTTGAAGTGCGGTGCTTTCACCCATGTTGCCTGAAACAGAAAACTGATCAGAGAACAAATAATAGAGCTAAATGAAATGTGTCTTGTTGCCGTAAGTCTACCCTGAATGTCTGAGCCTTTCCAGTCAGCTTTGATGAGCTCTAATCTCGTCCTTTCTCTAATCCGTATTGGTATGCCTTGTGTAATGTCTGTGCATTTCAGTGTCAAAAGAAGAAAACCGGTGTGTGTTTCCTTGCTGTTTATTCACACGAGGGAAGAAGCTGCTTCATACATTGTTGCTGTTTTCCATTCTATAGTTTCCTTTTAAGCACAGTGTCCAAATTTACGTTTGTCAAGCATTAAATTAGTGCAAATAATACTGCCTTATTTGGAATTACTTCATGGTTTAAACCCTAATTTAAAAAAAAAACAACAACATTGGTTAAGCATTGCATCAAAATGACAATCCTGATGGTGTTTTTGTAGAATTTTGTGTCTTTCGCCAAGACCAAGTGATGTTTTTGCTTAAAATAATAGTGAAATAATATTTGATAAACTGATTTTTTTTTTCATTTATAGACAAGGATGGCAAAAAGTACATTCAGATTGATATTCATATTTAGATCAAATTTAATTCCTTTCTAAATTATCACAGTCACTTGAAAGTTACCTGGTTCACAAAACGCACATCATAATGTTTATAAATGTTCATAACATTTCTTCAGAATAGCGGAATAGCTATGTTTGGTGCCAGTTGTTTCTTTAATTTTGTTGCTTTCTCGGTTCTGGGAGGTCTTGTTCCAGACCCAACAAAGGCAGACATTTGTTACCTTCCATTTTCCACATCAACAGCAACTTTGTCTGGTTTGTCATCCAAACACAGCTGTGCAATGTGTGGATGAGGGTATTTGGAGGCGAAATAAAGCTGATGGCATCCCGGGTAAATGAGGGAAGATTCACACGGAATAATGAAGGCCGGAGCTGTTTCTCTGTGGCTGATGTATATCTAAAAGGCTCAGTAAATACAGTTTCTGAACTGAAAGTCTTATCAGCAGATATACATATCCACTGCAACCGCTGGCCCCACATGAGGGCTGTCTATCTCCTCCATCACTTTTAGTCTTTACAAGTCTTCTTTTTGCCATTCTTCGGCAGGGCTGAAACATGTTCCACCTCATCTGATGCTTTACCCTTTTCTCGTCTGAGTCTGAAGTTTTTTTTAGTTCAGTTTTAGAAGTCCCCCCCCCCCCCAAAGTTCATATGCAGTATTGTTTTTTATTTTGTTTATATAGATTTATTTTATTATACTTTATTTTTATTCATTATTTATATATTATTTTTATTTGTTATTAAATTCAAATTTGGCCTTAGTTTCTCACTGCTCATTTAACATACACATTTTTGCATACTATAAATATGCATATTTGAACATGGGGATATTAGTAATTCAAGCTCTTGAATATATCCTGCCTAAATCAGTTCCAATAGAAACACAGGACAGTAAACTATACTCTTCAAGTATAGTCATTCATTTCATTTTTTAATTTGTCTAGCTATCCTTAAAGGAAATAAAAGTGTATTCATTCATTCATTCATTCTGCTACTGCTCCATTCACAACTAATTGCGATTTTATTATTTAGTCATATATCCTGGGAGGAAAAAAAGTTAACAATATTTATTTATTCATTCAATCATTCATTAATTTATTCTTTCATTTATTTGGGAAAAAAAAAAAGTTAAGTAAATGGGATTTTATTATTTAGTAATAAATCCCGGAGAAAAACAAATAAAATAAAATAAAATGTAACAATATTTATTTGTTTGTTTATTTATTTATTTATTAATTCTGGAAAACAAAAATTAACTAATTGGGATTTTATTATTTAGTCATATATCATGTGGAAAAACAAATAAATTGAACATATATAATTGAACAACAATATTCATTCTTTCTTTCTTTCATTCTTTCATTCATTCATTCTGGAAAACAAAAATGATCTAATAGGGATTTTATTATTTAATCATATATCTTTATTTAATCATATAAAAATAAATAAAATAAAAGTTAACAATATTAATTAATTAATTCTGGAAAACAAAAGTTAACTAACTGGGTTTTTATTATTTAGTCATATATGCTGGGGAAAAATAAATAAAATAAAAGTTAATATTCATTCATTCATTCATTCATTCTAGAAAACAAACGTTAACTAATTAGAATTGTATTATTTAGTCATATATTCTAGGAAAACTGAACTAGAATTGAACTAATACAATTAAAGTTAACAATATTTATTTATTTATTCATTCATTCAATCATTTATTCTTGCTGGAAAACAAAAGTTAACTAATTGGATTTTTTTTTTTTTTAGGATTGTATTATTTATTTATATATCCTGGAGAAAAACAAATAAAATAAATTGTAACAATATATAAACAAATTATTTATTTATTTATTTATTTATTTATTCATTCATTCATTTATTCATTCTGGAAAACAAAAGTTAACTAACTGGGATTTTGTTATTTAGTCATATATCCTAGGGAAAAACAAATAAAATAAAAGTTAACAATATGAATTAATTAATTAGTTCATTCATTAATTTATTCATTCATTCATTCATTCATTCATTCATATTTATTTTATTAATTCATTTAGTCATTCATTCTTAAAAAAAAAGTTTCGATTTAATTAATTTATTTATTTTTTTCCTACCCTGGAAGAGAATAAAAGACAAAAGATTAATCCTACAACCCGCTTGTTGACATTTCTTGCTTATCTTCAGGTTTCCATGTTAGTTTGGACTTTTGTTCCATCTGATAGTTCATGTTTCTTTAGGTAAAGCATGTGTAGACTCCCCAGGCCAGCTTATTAAATGATAAACTGTGTTTCTGTTTTTGCCCTGCTGGTGATGTATGCTAGTAACACAGGAGCGGAGCAGTGGGGCTGTCTTAGTGTTTAATAGGCTGACTTTACAGCCCACTGGCCAGCTTTACCCTGCTGCCACAGAGCTAAAGCCAGAGTTAAAGAAGACAAGGTCAAAGCCCGGGTGAGATGTTGACCTCACAGAGCCATGACCTTGACTCTGTTTGGCATACTTCCTGTGCTGAATCTGTGCCCCTATGGCCTGCATTAGGTGTTTGCAAAGACAAGAGCTCAGTGGGAAAGGAAAAATATCATTTGTTAGCATCATAGCAGAATCTGTCAGCTGCTGGTTTGTTGCCACGGAAACTGAGGGTTTTTTTTCATTGTAGGCCTTGGCTTTCTAGTTGAGTCTGTCACACACAGTGTCTCATACTATACACTGTGTACTTATACTAGATGACATAGTACATAGCATGTAGTGTATGAAATATGTTTTTTTTTTTTTTTTTTTTTTAATAGGGAGGGACATGGAACACTTTTTGCTAAATACTTTTGTTTTTAAATTCAATGTCTGATATTAAAATTCTTTGTATCAAATTTTTTGTTTACATAATAAAGGCTAATTAAAAAAAAAAAAATTAAGGAAAACATTTCCAGGAATGTTTCTCCATACTTCAATGGAGATCAGCAGGTTGAAGATCTAAACTGCAGTTTCAATGCAGGTCGTACAATATGAGATGGAGTTTTTCGCCCTATTCTACCTTTCTGATCCGGCGTACACAGGTGAAGAATTAACCACATGTGACCTTTCCATCATGATTACGTAATGCATGAAGTCATGTACATGCATTGTAGAGCTAGTGCAAGACAAGCATTTGTGGTTAAGAAGTACATAAATGTTTATTTATTTATTTATTTATTTTTAGAAAATGACTAGATAAGACACTTATTCTTTGGCTGGGATTGTGTAGAGTCATTTAAAGTTGCGCTGAAACTGCAGCTTGGACCTTCAGCCCACTGATCCCCTTTGAAGTCTATTAAATGGAGAAAAATCCTGGAATATTTTCTTCAAAACCTTGATTTCTTCTTTATTCCGGAAGTGAACTAATCCTTTAAGACTATATTTGGGACATTCTACTAGAAACTTATATTTACACTTTAAAAAAATCTTGGGGGAAAAAAAAAATCTAATTATTAAATCTGAACATTGAGTCATATAGAAGACACGTTAAACTATGAGAAACACATATCATGCCATCTCAGCATTATTATTGTTATTATTTTAATTGAAGAAAATAAATTTTTATATGTATTTCACCCTTAAAATGTCAGGCCCTGTCATAGACATATTTGTATATGTTAGAATGGTTTCCTAATGAATTTCTTTGATACAAATAGCATTTTCTTATTGGTCACATGTCCCTGATTGCATCTAACATGGTTTTGTAATTCCTATAAGAAGTATAAGCAACTTTTCGGTCAACTGTAAATACACAAAATCATAGAATACTCATCCAGGCACTCATATACTTTATATATATATATATATATATATATATATATATATAAAAAAAACCTACCTTTACATAGGATTTTTACAAAAACATAGAATTGGATATATACCCCACCTTCATCCACACAGTTAAAGAGATTAATTCATCAATATTTCCTCAAATAATACATTTTATATCATAATTTCCTGTGTGACAGGATCTGCATTTAGTCATGCCTGACATTGCCTTTGTCTCTCAGCTGCACTAACTGGACCCATCTGCCTGCAAACCTGTATGAATTAGAACAGTCATCATTGTTCAAAGCTAATGACAAATATATCTATATATGTATTGCAATATCATTAATATACAAAGTGCATCCTCAAAAGCAGTGCTACATAGGCCTAGGTAAAAGAGGGACAACATTTTAAAAGTTTGTCAATGAGCATAAAAAGCTTCAAATTTACAGTATTATGTCTATTTATTCAAATAATGTTTTACTATGGCATGTGTTAAATACATATTATATGCAATAAAGGTAATAAAGAAGAACAATGCCATTCATTTGTAAGGCCGTATCACAGGGCTGTCGGCCATTTTAAACCGTCATTACTCAGCCTGCTAGCATGCTAGCATATAAACTGTTAGCATGCAATCAAGGAATTTCAGTCACCTTTTTAGACATGTTTTGGATTTAAAACATTTTCATTATTTTCTGGGATGTTTTACCGTGATAGGGCCTTATGCTTTAGCTCGTCCTCCTCAAAAAAACCATACAAAAACAAGCTTAAAATCATACAATTCATCAACAGAACTCATCCCTGATCAGCGTTTAATCGCAACATTTAATTTTCTGTTGGTCTTAGTACACGATGTAACTACAGAGGAGTCAATTTTTAAATAGGAACAAGTTTTGAAAATCTTTGGTCATTTTTGAACAAGATGCTAATGGTCTAATCAGATTTAATGATTAATGCTAAGCTATGCTAAAAGTGCTACTGGCAGACCCAGAGATTGGCTGATTGGATTCAAAAATGTTAAAACTCATCTGTTTAACTCTATGGGAGTTGGAAAATGAGCCTATTTTCAAAAAAAGTGGAGTGTTCCTTTAAGTAACTTGCTTGAGATGTGAACTGTTTCAGATGGTTCATTCTGATTTGGTGAACTGTTTCAACCAGTTCACAATTAAGAAACCGGTTCAAGGCAATGATTCATTCATAAGACAGGAATTACTCTTGATCATTTGCCCTGAGGCTATGGATTACATGTAAAAATGTAGTAAATAATGTTCAGTTTCTTGCATAGACTGATTGTTTTTCTTTAAAACACCCCAATACATTGTCGTAAGCCACGGCTATTAATTTTGTGTTGCCTGGTAAGCTTTTTTTTTTTTTTTTTTTAACTCTCAATATGACGGTAGACGTTGATGACGACTTCTTTACGGTTCTATTAAAGAAAAAGTAATCTACATCTTGAATGTCCTTAGGGTGAGTAGATTAAAGAGAAAATACCTTGACAGTTCTTCTTTTGTGATAGATGCACTTTATTGGGCTTCAAAAAATCAACACCCATTCACTGCTATTATAAAGCTTGGAACAGCCAGGGCATTTTTTTCTGACTGTATTCGTCTGAAAGAAGAAAGTCATATACACCTAGGATGGTTTGAGGGTGAGTAAATAATGGGGTAATTTTCATTTTTGGGTGAACAATGCTTTTAAAAGCATTTTTTAAATGCATGAAGTTTTCCACATAGACGTAATGTTTTAAAAAGAATTCAAAATTTAGAAGATATAACTTGGTCTTATATTCATATGTGACACTTAAGTATCACTTTTTGGTTATTGAATCTGCATGTTTATAGTGATGATACATGTAACTTTTTATATTAGCGTCAGGGAGTTTTTGGGAGCACAGGATTTATGTCCCCTCCCATGCGATCTGTCCTTTTCCACTGTCGCAGCAATTGAAGAACAGTTGGAGAGGAGAAAAAAAAGGAAGGAGAAGGAAAAAGCAGACGAAAGGTCAACAGGATGTGAAGCTTCTATTATCAGCAATCTTTTCCTGGCTTCCACAGGCAGCTTGTTTCTAAACTGCCACCTAGCCAAGCATGAAGGGAGTATAATTTTAGCCAATCTCACAGTAGCTTGGGTGTACAGAAAGCCATTGTAGGCCAGCAAAATGGTCACAATAGAGGCACTGGCCACTGATAAAGATCTGCATAGGTAATGCCAGGACAGCAATAAGTGAAATTTTTGCGTCCCCGCATTCAGACGGCACTCCCTTACAGCTCTGACCACTATTTGTCCCTTTGGCTTTGAAAGTGATGGATAGCATTTTTGTGCAGTATAATTGCAAGGGCCAGGGCATGTGTGGAAATTGATTAATTCCCTGAGCGAATAATGCATTACCCTGGATACTTCTTTACTGTTTATCAGGCCATGCAGCCAAAGGCTTTGTTTGCTCTCTTCAACTTTCCCTAGCTACCCCTAACAGAGCCTTTTCAGCGGATCTCTGCTTTGAAAGGCTTCTAGTCATTTCGGTAGTATTTGTTGTGCTACACCTTTGGTATCAAAGGTAACAGCGAGGGCAGAAAGCAGAGACAAACACGTGAGCCATTAGACCTGAATGCATCACTCTTCAAATCACATTTTGCTCTGGATCTTCCAAGAAACATGTTAAAGGGACCATTCACCCAATAATGAAAATTGTCATGATTTTCTCACCACCTGTTTTTTGTGACAATTTTTTTTCAGCACATTTAAAGGGACATTGGAAGCAAAATTTACTATTACATGATGTTTGCATATGAATGTGTGTTAGCAGTGTGTGGACACAACCAGGCTACAATGATAAACCCAAACAACCCTTTTTTAAACCCAAACAAACCTAAACAGTCTCAATTATCAAGCCGTTTTGACTTTCTGAGTAGTATGATGTTATACTGCTCAGGCCCCAGCCACAACCGCTAACGTCGCGTGTTAGCATATTTCCACCCTCAGACAGTTGTACACCGTTTGCCATTTTCTCGTCGCTCAACCAGCTGTATTGACAACATCTTGTAAGCAATGCAGGTGTTTTGTAGTCGGATGTAAAAGTGAATGTAAGAGTCTTCATTTTCTCCCGACATCAAAGCCACTGATTTAGATGGTAAAGTGCCACCAAATACACATAAAACAAAAGAGAGGGGTGGGGAGAGCAGTAGGTCATTAGGTCATTATAATTTAAAGAGACATGCAATGAAATGAGTCGCTGTTTTTGACGAGGTGAAAAGGGTGTTATTTTACATGACCACCTAAGAAATTTTAACCAAAGTATGTTTCATGAAGGCCCTAAAGAATCATACCAAATTGTGGAAAATGGGCATCTGATGTCCCCTTTAAAACTCGAACCCTAAGATGTTTCGCACCATGTTTGATGTGTAATAAATGTAGTGTAATAAGTGTTTTTATGCGTTCACTGGGCCGGAGTGGGACTCATTTTTAGCTCTGGATATCTATGACTTAGACTGGCCCACTTTAGTTTGTGACTGACTATAGCTATTACAATAATGTAATTAAAACTTAAGTAGGCTATATAAGTCTGCAATAGTGTATTGTTCTCTACAGCCTTTTAATTCGTTGTATTTTTCTACAGCCTTTCTCTTATCCATTTCTTAATCTATTATTTTTTGCTTGCATATATCCAACTAAATATTTGTACTGTATACCATTATGTATGTCTTCCTGCAGTTAAAAAGTTACCAGAGATAATCACATTTTCTTAACATGTGAACGTCTATGCAACATATTTTTTATAATATTTTTATAATAGAAATGTTTAGCTAAACACTGATTTTTGAACTAAAATAGTCTATTGTTGTAACCATATACCCTATGAATGAAAACTTAGAGAGTGTGGGCTACTTCTGGTGCTTGGATATCTACTTCAGTATAATGAGGTCTAAGTTTAAGAGTGCGCCAGAATTTATTTACGTATTTATTTTTTAATTAAGCCTATTTTCTCCTCTTTTTAACAGCATTAACTTACAGTAGTGAAAGTCGTCTTCCCTCAGGTCGATTGAATGTTTTCCTGCCTTGCTAAATGTTGAGCTCATGATAAAGTTGCATTCGCCCAAACTGATTTGCAAAATCAAAACACGGACGATGAAGGGAATCCCTCTCACTGTGAAGAGCAGCCGGAAAAAGATTCTGCTTGGTCATAAAGCCGTCTTCAAATGGCTATGTTCACAAGTGACACAATAATTTGCGCAAAAAGAATAATAATTATCAATTGATAATCTGTTATTCATATGGGCTGGTGGTCATATGGCATATGCCTGGCAGAAGCTCTGGCTCCAGTCTCGTTGCGAAATAGCTGACATGGATTTTGTTGAGAGGGTAGCTGCACTTTATCTGCTATGGAAGGCTGAAAACGGCATAGACTTGTTCTGCGCTGTGTCTGGGTCCATCAGATCCTTCAGAGGCGCACCCAGCTTGTTGAGTTTCAACACCTCCTCCAGGAGCTGCACCTGGATGATGGCCGCCATTGTTGTTTTTTGCATTTCTGTCTCCTCTCGCTATGGCGTAATCACGTCACTACTAGAGCAAGCTCCTGATTGGTTAACGCAGCGTGAATATTCGCCAAAGTTCAGATATTTCAACTTACGCAATTTGCGTGTATCACGTTACACACGTCAAATACCCGAAACGCCCAAAACTACCAATTTGTGTGAATCTATGTGCCGACAAGTTAAAATTTGTCACTGAACTATTCATTGAAGGGATTCTTTCAAAAATGCAGATTCATTCGGTAATGGAACAAGTGAAGTATTTTTGAGTGAGTCATTGAATCATTTATTCAAACAATTTTTTAAAAATAATTCATTCAAATGAATGAAACATTTTTACATCATAATTACACAATAATTACATAATTTTACTTATTTTATTTGTTCAGAATCATAGGGCAAGGGTGTAGGTTTGTTTTTGACATTGGTGGGGAGATACCCAAGTGACCCCCCCCCCTCCCTTGCCAACTCTTCACTTCTTGCAGTTTTTTGTGTCTGTGTGTTTTTTTTTTAAGTATGTTTAACAGATAAAAAATGACACAATTTTAAAATTTGTGAACTAACAACATGCAGAACACTGTTTAATCATGAATCATTTTATATTAATATTAATCGATTTGGTTCCAGGATGATTATAAAAGAGTACTCTGCTTTTGCTGTAGTAACAAACACAGCTTTCACGCACATCTGATTTACAGAAACTGCACACTGCTTATTCCGTTTTTTTTTTTTTTTTGGACATTTCAGCTTAATTTGTACATTATTGTTAACGTTCACTTTATCAAATGCTGGAAGATTGTGTATCTTTCCGTTCAACCATTTTCTGTCAGAATGCTTTATATAGGGAGCTAATAATAGCCATAGATTGCGCTTTCTCTTTCCGTTTGCTCTTGTTATTAACAAATTAAAACTACTTTTATGTTAACTGTTTTTTTTTGGGCTGCTGTCTTAAACTGGTTGAAATACCTGTGAGTTAAACGCGGCGCTGCTTCTCGTCTGGTGCGTAACTACATTCTGCCCATGTATTAAATGCGCGTCCTTTAAAGCGCGCCGTTTTCTAAAGTAGCCTATTTAACAACTTTGGTAATCTCATTGGTTTCAGATGCGCCCGGAGTTACAAAAACATATAGGCCCTTATATATTTATTTGTTTAAGCAAAATTATTGCTAGGGACAGTTTGGCAGTAGCTGGATATTGGGAGGGACACGTCCCGTCCGTCCCCCCCTAATTCTACGCCCCTGCATAGGAGAATCGTGATCTCTGTTTGAAACTAAAAAATGTATTCTCAATTTATTCCGAATCATGCAGCTCTAGTATGCTTTGTTAATAAAATCGTATATTTGAAAGCAAAATTAAGCTTCTTTTTAAATTAAACAGAGAAAAAAAAATCTGTGCACAGCTATTCTTATTCTTATTCTGTTTTTTTTAAACTTAAAGTCCAGCTCCATATTTTTCTACATTTTCCTGCAAATATTCTTTATGCTTTATTCTTCATAAATGAAGAATGTATATATATATTTTGCTGCAATAATTTTTTTTTTAGCTTAATGTTTACTTTTTATTTACCCCACTTTAGGTCTTTAAGGTGATAACAGATGTCAGTCAGACCTCTATTGAAATCTCTATTGAAATCCCATATTGAAAAGAGAAGAAAACACAACAAATCTGAAAGCAGTAGCATTGTCTACAACTCAATCTCTGTATTGTCTAATCTAAGAATTGTGCTTTTGAATTGGGTTTCTGAATGTAGCCACAATACACATTCCCATCTCTTGTCTAATCTCCCTCTGAACAGATGCCTCAACTTGAAGTGGTGGAGTTGATGAGGGACACGAGTCAAGATCAAAACAAGTTGGCTGAACAGGAAAAAAACGTGTCATAATTTTCACGAGAGAAAAATGCGACCATCAGAGACAAACATCTGATGTCCTCATCACGAGCCATTTGTCAGAGGTCTGATAACCGGCTGTGGGAGTGACACAACTTGTTTCAGCTTATGACTCAGGGGCTGGTTCTTTGGAATCTTTATTGACTAAATGGAAAATGTTGTTGCATATGTAATTAATCTTAATTGCATGCAAGTATATATGTAAAGTATACATTTTTAGATATTTTTCTGTTTTTATATATATATATATATATATATATGGGTTTATCCTGTTTACACTGAAGCTGTTCAAGCATTGATGGTTTTCTGCAATATAACATTTTCAGTGGCATGGCTTAATACATTTACAGAAAACATAAGGATTTTTCTATACAAATAGTGATGGTGCCCTTGTGTGGCTCTGTTTAACTAAGCACGCTCATCTTTGTGCAGGAATGCCGCACTCCCTCCAGGTTGTCTCAGATGGAAGAATTCCAAGAAACCGCAGTCGGCACTTAATTAACCTCTTGAACCGCCTCTTGCTCACGACAGTTTTACCGACGACTTCTCTTAATAGTTTTATGACCTTGCCGTCAATAAGACTGAGATGGACTGAATCGAGATATGATTTAATTAAAGAAGTGCACATGTTTAAGAAATATAACCACGCTGGTATGAAAACCGAGGGGTGTGGGGAGCACAGAAGTGTGACCTTGCTATGAAATATTAAACATGAAAGAGTTGAAGGCAAAAGTAACTAAATCAAACAGAAGTTGCACTCTAGTTTGTGTTCAAGATGAATTAGAGCACCGCACTGTCTCTAAAACTCTTGAAATACAAAAATAAGAGAAAAATAAAGACCATTGCCATACGGCTTTAGACTCTCCAGCAGTTTTCTTTAAAATCTAGGCTTTACGTTTTCACGGTCTATTGCTATAATTTAAATAAGTGTTCCTTCCTTACAAGGTCAAGATAACTGAAGTTTACTGAACAAAAGTTGATGTTTTTTCAGTTATATTGTTGAAAGAGTTTGAAGTCAGTTTTGTGAGATGAAGCACTTGAGTGCTTGCACTTGCCCTTAAGAGAGTTTATGGGTTTTATAATTTTCCCATTTATGTAGTAAATGTCAGTATATAACATGAATCACCAGTGAAGTGTGTTCATTGAAGAATCACTTCAGTTCACCCTTTTTTTTGTCAAAGTCTGACCATCTTTCTTTCTTTTTTTCTTCTTTCTCACGTCTTTTGTTCAAATACTCTAAACTTTTACATACACTCTTTGATAACCATTCACCAGCGTCTTTAACAGAGTAAACAATGTATCTTTTCACTAAAATCCCAAACCCTACATACTGGTCGAGTTTCTTCTTCTTTTTCCACCGTGGTGTGCTGTAGCTCGCTCCAGGGACGCGGCCCTCTTAATGTGAATGAGGAATACGTTTCTGCACTGTTGGATTTCATTTTCCTCAGATCAAATATTTAAGATCAAGAGTGAGAGAGTGTGCAGCTTAAGTATATTGAACTCCTGGAATAGAGACTGTGCTGCTCAGACAATGGCGGATCAGGAGCGCAGTCACCCATGATGGCCTCGGTGGCTGCCAGGGACCCCTGCCATTCTCAGACAGCAGTCCTGAGGAGAATGAAATAACTTTATAATAGTAGGGGTGTTCCTGGGTTTATACACTGATATAATAATCCGTTTTTCACACAATGGAGATAATGATCGTTATTATTGCTGGCGAGTGGGGGGGCGAGGAAATAGTTCGGAATGGAGACTTTTCTCTCTAATCCTCCTGCTATGAAAGGTTAAAGGCGGATTTGAATATTATGATCCATCCTCCTCCATTCCAAAGAAATAATTGTGGTTGAACTTAATACTCTGTTTGAAAATCTGTACTTTCAATGTAATGGTAGAATGCTGTGTTTGCTTACTGCATATATGCTGCATGGTATGTCTTGGACCTATTTTTGGCAGAGCTTGCACACTAGTGCAATATAATGTAATATAATAGAATAGAATAGAATAATCGACCAATATACAGTCATATCTCATGTCTACAAATGTGATATTGCGTTTATACAACAGTTTGATGGCACGAGTGTGTAATACGTGAGAAAAAACAATGGAGAGTCTTTTAAAACATCTTTTGTGTTGAACTACTTTCTTCTGCCATGGATTAAATCTCAGTTTGACAGTTTAACAGCTGATCCCAAGCCTCCGTTACTAATTCCAAAACGTCAATTTATAACTAGTAACAAACGTTTTAAAAGTTTATTATATTACTGTACAAAAAGCTCACTGTATTATGAGAGAATGATGGACTGAGCAAGTGTGATTACCTGAAACTGATGCAGCATTCATTCTCAATCTCATATTCACAATAAAACTTTTTTTTTTAATGTCTGCTAAGGAAAGCGGTATCTTTGTCATAACATTAATATCCTTTTATCTGTTAAAGGGTGATTTCCGATGACAGCGCTGCTCAGTGCATTTATTAGCTGCGTTATGCTACTGTTGAAAGTAAAAACAACTTCTGTTTATAACAGCGTTTATTTATCAATATAAAAGTCTTTACTGCTGACTCATAAAAACACTCTGTTGTCGCCATCTAATGGCGGAAAAATGTAACTAAAATTACCATACACACACTGTTTCCCCAATGCTAAATACTACTGTTATTTATATAAAATATTACTTATTGAATAATAATATTTAATAAACAACAACAGCCATCATAAAAGTTGCTAGGCAATTCAGTTAAAAGTACACAGGCAGCTCTCTGATATACAGAATTTGCATAAACATGAGATTTTGCCAAAACTGTTTGCTCTGGAACAAATAACATATTGATGAAACCAAAGACCAACAAATTATATCACCTGTTTAACCACTACATCAAATCCAGCTGTAAATTCTAGAAAATCTGGCAAAGGTGAGGCTTCTCTCGGCGGGTTCATGAGTGCTAAACGACCACTACAGCCCTGGAGCTCACGTCTCCAAAAATGTTGATGCAAATTTTCAAATAGACGTTATCTTTATTAACAAGCTGCATATTTGCACTGTAAAAGAAGTACATTCTGGCCTGAAAACCTTTTAAAACTACATTCTGTGACAAAAAAAAACAGTAATATTTAAAAAATTATTATTGACTGACATATTGATTGACAAGTGATCTGACCAATCATAACGCTGAATCAAACAAATTAGACAGGAGAGTAGATTAGCATGAAAATGGTGTGTATTGACATCTGTCAGTGGTTGAAACAAGATACCTTCAGATGTTCATTCATGTTTATTTCATGCTAAAACTAATAAAGAGGTCAAGATTATTGGTTCACATCCTGCTTAAACTGAGGCGCTGCACATAAAGAGCCACAAAACAATATTTGAATTACATGACACAATTCAAAATCTGAAACCTTTGTTTTTACACCAAAAGTAACCTTCTTTGTCTTGTCTGTCGGCATGTTGTCTGTGTCATCTTTGCTTTGCAATGTATTTTTCACTGTGCACGCACCATGGCTTGTTTGAGTTATATCTATTCTTTACTAGCTGAGGTAGAAAATTATACAGGGAATCTTGAACTTGGTAAATTGCAAAATTATAATATTCAAAATAAAAAATACAAATATTTAACGGGTATAATCAATATAACAACAATTAAAAGGAAAGGACCAAAGTTTAAAGTTCATCTATTATGCCTTTACGAATATTACCTTACATGCTGTGTGGCTCACAATAACCTAAACGAATTGTCAGGAATTTGAATCTTATTCTGTTACCACCGGACGTCACAAAGTAACAAATCTGCATAATGTCCGTCCATGTTCTAAGTCGCGAAGAACTTGCCTGCCCACAAACAGTAAAATTTCTGTGTGGTTCACATCATGTCGAGAAGACACTGTATCCTACGCTGTGAGGGTAAATTTGTTTTACTTTCACTTCCAGACAATGAAGCTACAAGAATCAGTGGTTAACATTTAAATTTTCAACAACACCTCAGCAGTACAATTCAAATCTTGTGTTGTGTGCCCGTCATTTTACGAGACTGCTTATTCCAATTTCAGGGAGTTCAACACAGGATACACCAAAGGCTTGCTTTAAAAGATGGATTAGTGCCCAGTTTATTTGGACCTGCTTACTCCTTTGAACCTCTAACTGTAAGTATGATTAATAATTGATGATTGCATTTTCTAGCGTTCAAAATATATAGTTGTGTAAACCCTGCACTTGTCTTGCTAACCGCTAACTAACGCTTCTCTGTAGTTCTGTTGTTCAGCTGTAGGCCCACTGTAGTCTAAAAATTTGTCGAATGATGCAGCTTGTCTGTCTTATTAGTTTGAGTAATGATATGGCTGCCGCACGACTTTGGTTTGCACAGTGTAATGCATTATATAATGTTGAAGTTTACAACAGAGGTGTGCCCGGTTTGCTTACATAAGCAAATTGCGAGCACTGTCCATGGTAGTTTGTGCTAACTAGTTGAAGTATTCTTTCTGAAAGCAACCCTGCTCCAGTTGTGCTTGCAAATCAGTTTCAGTTTCATCATCAGACTCCGGATCGAATTGGTAAGGTAAAATCGATACCATCGTTTCTATATATTGACAAGTCTCCAGTCATTCGTAATGGCAATGGGCATTTTGTTTCCGGCACACGCTGTACGCACCACGTACTATGTGGTAGACCAATCACAAAGGATTGCACCATCTGACCTATCAGTGAGGGCAGCGAGGGCAGCGAGGGCAGCGAGGGCAAGGAAGGGTTTAGAGAGACTGATTCTTCGAACTGCTTTGCTCGAGTCGTTTATGAATCATTTAGAAATCATTTAGAATCATTTTTTGACCTTGCATACATGTAAACCTGTTTTAGGACACTCATAAAACAATATTAGCAACCTTAAAAATGGCATAATAGGGGCACTTTAAAATAAACTGTTTTATGTAAAACTCTTATTATAACACTTTGTAAAATGATTATAAATTTAAACTCATGAACGCTTCAGTTATAGATTTCCATTGAAAGTTCATTTTAAAATGATTAGTTAAAAATACTGGCTCAGAAAAGTGATTTGATTGGGACTGCACTGGTTGTGATATATATATAATTATTTTTTGAAATAATGGTTCATTAGAGTAATTTGTGAATTGGACTACACTGTTCACCCTGTTATTGCGTGCAGCCTGTAAGAACAGCTGAAATTATGTATTTTGCCATAATTTTGTGTTGCACACCCTTTTTTATTTCATTCAATTTTGACTGCATATTCAATTTGGGTAGAAATTGGGAAAATCCAGAGAATGAAAATCAGTATTTTTATCTAGCTTTAATTCCAAATATAATTAACTTTTTTTTTTTTGCATAGAAAATCCATTTGAAGGACATTATGCTTCTACTTTGTAAGTAGATTTTTTTGTGGATACAAGGATACAATCTTGACCACAGCTACCACCCAAACGAAATCACATTTGGTTTTGCTAAGTGAATGGAACAGGTGGAGACTGTTATGATAACCTAATCTGCAGTATGGGACAAGATATGGTTTTATTTGTGGAAGCTTTTGAGAAGTTGTTTGCTGGATTACCAACATGAACAACACTTAATAACTTAAGTGGGTGCTCAGTGGTGTCTTGCCACATGTTCACAGGGACCCGGTTGGTAGGATTGCATTTGACCTGATTTTTTTGTCGTTTGTTCTTCCCCTACAAAGATGACACCATTGATATGAGTCCGAACTGGTGCAACGTGCGACCAGGTGCCCTTCCCTCTCCTTCATCCTGTAGGAACAGTACCTCGTCCCTGGCAGACAGAGGTGCATTAATGGCTTTATATGGTCGCTTAATACCCTAATCCTGTCGAATAGAGTTTGGATGGATTTGTAGGAGATGTCAGGCCAATCCGCTGGTTCATAAACACTCTTGTAATAGTGGCTCTGTTGGTGTAAGGAGAGCAGGAGAGATGGTACAATAAAATGGGCCTACCTGTGACAGTTCAAGTGAGCCATTCTGCGGCAGAGAGGGGTTTAAGTGGACTTAAGTGAGATTAAATCCTTGTATGATTCACACTTTGTGAACGCTGTGGCAAATTGGAAGCAAAGCTCAGTGACCCAGTTCCACTTACCTGTCCTACGTGAAACACTCCCTTCAGATAACAGCAAGAAGGAAACTCGTGGAGATGATATTTCCATGACATGTAGGCCATGGCTCATTATCCTGATCATAAGCATTTTAAAAGCAGTTTAATTGGTCAGTGTATTTTATGTCTTTTGATGGGATTAAATAGATTCTAACTAATACATATCTAAGCTATATGTAAAGAGTGGAATATTGCTTTTAATTTAACAGTGAACAAAGATTCCACTGCCCCTAAAGAAACTTTCTGGGTTAAATACAACTCTGTTAACCCACTGGTCATTACTGATCATTATAGGCTGAAATTATTATTATTATTATTATTATTATTATTATTATTATTATTTTCTTTTTACTGTATTTAAATGGTATAAAACTTGAAGACTTTTGTTGCACTTGCGATTAGAAGCTAAAGTTGGTCTTAAAAATTGGTCTTAAGTGTTATGTTTGTGATCTTGGTCAAAATGACCCCCGTTGGAACTGACTGAGAAATATGAACATTTTTATGGTAGAAATGAGACATAATCTACATATAAGCTACAAGTAAGTAGTCTTTGATAATGTGTAAATATATATCCATGTGGAAAACATAATAAAACTAAGCTGTCAAACAATTAATCACAGTTAATTGCATTTAAAATTAAAGTTTGTGTTTACATAATATGTGTGTGTGTGTGTGTGTGTGTATATATATATATATATATATATATATATATACTATAATATAAAAATATACAGTACACACACATGTATTATGTAAACATAAACTTCTATTTTAGATGTGATTAATCATTTGACAGCCCTAATAATTTTGTGTGAAAAATCATCTTATAGGTTTATGTGAAACACACATAAAGAAGATATTTTGAAGAATGTTTTGTTTTGGTTGTTCTTGTTTTTGTCTTTCTTTGTGAAAACTATTTATAAATACCAAAACCAAACTTTCTTCAAAATATCTTCTTTTGTGTTTTAACAGAATTATACCCAGAATTCTACAGAATTATAGCCAGAATTATACCCTTATCCAAAAATTAAAATTCATACAGATTTCCAACAACTTTAAAATTTAATTTTTGGTTGAACTATGCCTTTAATACAATTGTCAAAAGTCAAAAGTCAAAATCTGCAAAATGTCAATTATTTGACCAAAATCAGAGGGATCGTACAAAATGCATGTTGTTTTTTATTTAGTACTGACCTTAATAAGATATTTCACTTAAAAAACATTAGAATATAGTCTACAAGAGAAAATAATAGCTAAATAGCTACTGTTTAGTAGTCTCTTGTTTGTCCTGAACAGTTAAACTGCCTTCTATTCTTCAGAAAAATCCTTCAGGTCCCACAGATTCTTTGGTTTTTCAGCATTTTTGTATATTTGAAACAATGACTCTATGATTTTGAGATCCATCTTTCCACACTGAGGACAGCTGAGGGACTCAGTATATGAAAACTCAGAATATGCAACTCTTACAGAAGGTTCAATCACTCACTTATGCTTCAGAAGGGAAAAAAATGCATGAGCCAGGGGTATAAACTTATGGATGGAATGAGGATGTGTACATTTTTCTTATTTTGCCTAAATATCATATTTTTTTTTCATTTAGTACTGCCCTTCCGAAGCAATCCGTTGCTTCGGATTGCTTCAATACGTACATGTTCCCCAGAAGAGAAAATAAGTTTATTTATCCCAGGAGACAAAATTGACCCTGACCTTCAAATTCCAAAAGTTTTCAACCCCAGCTCTTAATGCATTGTTTTTCATTTTGATGCATCAGTGAGCGTTTGAACCTTCTGTAATAGTTGCATATGAGTCCCTCAGTTGTCCTCAGTGTGAAAAGACGGATTTCAAAATCATAGTCATTGTTTGGGTTCAAATACACAAAACCAGTGAATTTGTGAGACCTGAAGGATTTTTCTGAAGAAGAGAGGGCAGTTTAACTGTTTAGGACAAACAAGGAACTCATGAACAACTATCACTAAACAAAAAACAAAAACAAACTATGGACCATTCAGGTAACAACACAGTATTTAAGAATGAAGTGTATGTAAACTTTTGAACAGCGTCATTTTTATAAATTCAACTATTATTTTCTCTTGTGAACTATATGTAAACGTCTTTTATGTGAAATGTTTTATTCAGGTCAGTACTAAATAAAAATAACATGCATTTTGTATGATCCCTCTTATTTTGGTAAAATAATTGACATTTAGCAGATCCTACAAGGTGTATGTAAACTTTTGATCTTCAAAAACAATACTATTTATTTATTTATTGTTTGTTTGTTTATTTGTTTGCAGTGATTTATTGAGGGAATAGTATGGCGGCTGTTAAAAGCCTCTGTAGTATTCAGGACTGGGATGGACATAACGTCATAACCCATCTGTCCAGTGCGCCTCTCAGAAGTATCGCCTTCACACAGGCAAGAGCTCCAGGGAGGTTGGCAGGATGAAGATGAAGGAGCGGTGCGTCTTTGCGGCTCTCCTCTCGTCACCTTGAGATTACTTTTTCGTTACACATGAGACCCATAGTGAAACAGCCTCCTGAAGCATTAAATAAAGTTTAGCTGTGTGACAGAGCTCGCTGCACCTGAACAGTCAGCCAGCTAATGATTCCTGAGAGGCAGCAAGAGTCTTCAGCTGGTCACAGTGAGAACTTAGATTACGCGCATACATGTCTAATGCAAATAAACAAATACACACTGCATATATGAGCATATACACACATTTTATTAGCATGCTAATGCCAGTGTCTACACATGTAGCAGACACACACCTCCTCAGGTGTATGCTATAATCTCTGATATCTGGAGGGGATGAACTGCGTCAATTAAGAAAAAGATTAACAAAGATTATTATTACAGTAAGCAATGCAGTCAGCTGAAGTGGTTTCTTAATGGTAGGATGTTAAGATATGTAATATTCAGTGACAGCTACATGCTCCACTGATCGATATGAAATGCGTAATTTCGAATGTGATTAAGAGGGTGACCGTTTTCTTGAAGGAAAACTTATGTCGGATTCCCCAAATCTCCCTCTCACACACGGCTGCCCATTCAAGACAAGATTAGAACACTTATGCATATTAATAACAGATTTACTGACGGATTTTTGACTACAAATGCAGCCATGAAAACACTGATAAAGGTTACAATTGCTGCTAGATTGTCGATTATTTCAGTGATTTTGGTAGATTTTACTGTACAATTTGTTTTATTTGAGATAAATAGTATAGTGAAGTAATGCTACTATTAACTCCATGTAATGTATGTGTATATACTGTATATTAGGGCTGGAAAAAATATTGATTTATCGTTCTTAATCAATTCTCAATTTTTACAAAACGTTATTGATTCTTAAATCAAGAACCGATTAGTTTAGCCTTGTTTTCATTAATTAAAAAAAACATTTTGCCATGCCTCCCAACCAATAAATTGCAATAAGCTTTGTGCTTTGTTACTTTTGAAATGTAACAAATCAGATTTAAAATGCTGTCTGTTTTATTACAGTATTCAAACATGCCGTTTTGGAGCTGCTTAATGTGGAGTGACAGATCGCTGTAGCTTCTCAGTTTAGAAGAAGCAGCTATTCACGTGAACTGATCATCTCCTCTGTTTTAAAACCAGTTTTAAGACAATACAAACTTGAATAAACATCCAAAGGTAGGTTAAAAGAAAGAGTAGGCTACAATTTACCGTATCCTGTCTCATGTAATCGCCCAAACAGTGTTTTAACCACGCAACAGCTTGTAAACAAAATGCCACTTAACGTCACAGTTACCTCCGAAAAAACAGGTGACCATAAAATCATTAGTCAGCCAGAAAACTTTACAGAGGAGCATTTTGCTAAATATATGCCCCATATAACCATACAACCATAATCGTTAGCCTATAATGAACCTAAATATTCTCCAGTAGGCTATTTAATTTGTTTAAATAAATCTGTCAACTGTCAAGTAGCAATATAATTATGTAATTCTAAAGTTAGTATTTGTGTACAAATTAGTTAATTTCAGTTAATTTCAGCTTACTCTCATTTTGCAGCATTAGCTGGGATATATTTTTTTCTTAAGAAAATTTGCTATACACTATCAGCCAAAAGTTTGGACACACCCTCTCATTTAATGTTTTTTAAAGAAGTCTCTTATGCTCATCAAGGCTGCATTTATTTGATCAAAAATACAGAAAAAAACAGTAATATTGCTAAATATTATTACAATATAAAATAATGTATACTTACAATATAATTTATTCCTGTGATGCAAAGCTTAATTTTCGTCAGCTGTTAATCCAGTCTTAAGTGTCACGTGATTCTTCAGAAATCATTCTAATATGCTGATTTATTATTAGAATTATCAATGTTGGAAACAGTTGTGCTGCCAAATATACTTTGCAACCTGTGATTCTTTTTTCAGGATTCTTTGATGAATAACAAGTAAAAAGAACAGCATTTATTTTAAAATATAAATCTTTTCTAACAATGTAAATCTATGCTTTTTTATTCATTTAACACATCCTTGGTGAATAAAAGTATTTCTTTATTTTTTTTAAAGAAAGAATAAAAATTTGCTGACCCCAAACTTTTGAACAGTAGTGTATATTGTTAGAAAACCTTTCTATTTGAAATAAATGCTGTTTTTTAACATTTTATTGATCAAAAAATCCTGGTTCCAAAATTTTTTGCACTGATAATAAATCAGCATATTAGGATGATTTTTGAAGGATCATGTGACACTGAAGACTGGAGTAATGATTCTGGAAATTCAACTTTAATTACAGATATAAATAAAATTTTAATGTATATTAATATAGCCTTGATACGCATAAGAAACTTCTTTAAAAAACATTAAATGAGAGGGTGTGTCCAAACTTTTGACTGGTAGTGTATATCCAAAAAAATCTGTATTGAATCGAAATTGAATCAAACCGTAAGCTTGTGAATGGAAATCAAATTGAATCGTGACATATGTGTCGATACCCAGCCCTAATAGGCTATATATTTATTAATAGACATTCAAGGATAGTTCAGGTTGCTAAATGTATTTACAAATGATTTGAAAAGTAGTACGAAAATCCTTTAAACCCATATGAAACCAGTTATATAAAAGACTATATTTCCACAAACTTGCCACATGTGTTTTAAACTAGATAAAAAAAAAATCTTTTCTTTATCATGGACACTCTTATAATTCTTAATTAGTGTATGTACAATCACAGGTTGCATGAAACACTAACCTTGACTCATAAGTTCAAGTCAAACACTGTTTAACCACATATTGCATCACTCTCCTGATCGACAAGCCATATTTCAGATTCCATGCTGCTGTTCTGAGCCTGTGAATGGAATGAACTGAACCAAAGCGATAGCTCGGGTTCTTTGTTCGGACTGTAGGCGAAGAGGAGGTTTAGTCTTCAGACCCTTCGAATTCCATGATCTTACATGACGGAAGAATTAGTACTAGAGTGCCACAAGTTCACTAGTCCAGTAGTACTTCCACCTCCTTTTGTTTGCTTTTGTCCCTCTTTGTGACAGACGGTAGTGAGAGGGATGGTAAAGAGCGAAAAGAGAGGGAAAGAAACAAACTCAGTCTACAGAATTTGTCAAGACCCACAACTCTCTACTCTCTTCAAATCACAACTTAACAGGCATGATGAGATTTAGATTCCTTTTTCTCTTGTAAGGAACAGGGCCTGCAGCAGTTTTTTTTTTTCCCTCGACAGATCCACCTCTATATGGAGAGTGCTGGTATGTAAAGAGCAAGAAAGAGAGAAGGAAGCTAAGAAATGAAAGAGTTAGTTAAGGGGGGCAGTTAGTGCCAGCTTTCGGTGGCCTTTTTATAACATGATTTACAATTTCTCAATGTAATGTATTAAAACGTTGACAGAGCAAAAGGGATTCACAAGATGCTGCATTAGAAACTCAATTTCTATGATGAATTGCCTGGGGCTACTGAATCGCAAACTGTTCTCCCCCCTCCACCTTTTCCACTCCTCCTTCCATTGCACTGAAGTTTTTTTTTTCTTTTTTTTGTCCAAATCTTCTTAAACCTCTCTCTTAATCTGATCAGCTGAATGTAAGGAGGTGAAAGGATTTCTGGACTAAAAAAGCATTCATTTTTTTTTTGCCATCTTGTGTTCGGTATTTCCAAATGCTGGGTCAGTAATATTCAAAAATTGCTTAGCCCCTGTGCTGCCAGTTGGCTCACTCCGATCTTTTCTCATCCATGCTTTAACTAAGGGGTTCAAGGCTTCTTTTAAACACTCATTGTGACAAGAATGGGTGCAATATTAAACTGTTTAAATGTGTTCGTATTAACACTGCTTAAATGTGTTCAGTTCAGTGCATTGTTACATTTTTTTCTAACCTAATTATACCCTAATGCTATGAAATTTCTTTTCAGAGTGGAGAATGATTTGAAAATATTTGTTCGCTGAATAACTAAGGAGGCCAAAAAGGTAAGTGTCACCTTTTCGCTTAAAGCAGTACAGAAAATAATGACCTCAAATTGGTTATTGGGGTGTAAAGGGATTTAGCAAAATTTCCTCAGAAGTGCAGACAGCAGGAATGGCTGTTTCAACCCTGTGTTGCAATAACACAGCGGGAATATAGGAGCTTGGATACAATGGATACTTACAGTGTTAAAAGCTTGCTTGGCCAGCCTCCGCTGCTGTAGCTTAGTTGTGTATGATTAGGAATTGAACGAATGTATTCCAAACCTTGCACAGATGGAGTTTTAAGCGGTTCATATATGATAGGAAGCCGGATTTTCTACTCTCTTTGAAAGTAAAAGAGATAGATATAGACATACATAGACAGTTTATAAAACTTAAAACAGTCCACCAAGACAATTTAGTGATTATTGTGCTTTGCAACCTGTTAAATCTTAAAAATAAAAAAAAAATCTGTGTTAAAAATTATTTGGCAACCCAGCGCTGGGTAAACATTGAACAGATCACATTTTAGGGTATTTTGACACAGCTGGTTGGGTTAAATGTTTTTTTTTTTTTTAACCTAAATAAGCTTTCCATTGATGTATGGTTTCTTATAATATGACAGTATTTGGCCAAGATATAACTATTTTAAAATCTGGAATCTGAGGGTGCAAACAAATCTAAATATTTAGAAAATTGCCTTTAAAGTTGTCCAAATGAAGTTCTAGCAATGCATATTACTTACCAAAAATTTAGTTTTGATATATTTGCAGTAGGAAATTAGATCTTAATGGAACATGATCTTTACCTAATATCCTAATGATTTTTAACATAAAATAGAAAAATAATGATTTTGACCCATACAATGTATTTTTGGCTATTGCTAAAAATATACCCCAGCGACTTATGACTGGTTTTGTGGTCCAGGGTCACATTTATTATTAAGCAAGAGCACCCATAAACAAAAATATAAGACAAATTAATTTATTTGAGTGAATGCGGCATAGTTTACAATGTTACCTTTAAACTTGTTTATCAAGAATTTTATAAATAAAAGATGGAACATTAAAAAGCAGCATTTTAATTTAAGTGTATTCAACCATTCTCTGTAATCACTTTTTCACCAAAATAGTGCTAATTCTCGTGCCGGTGTGTCAACGAAATCTGAGCGTAATGGGCTGTTGTTTGCCGTGTGAAGTGCAAATCTCAGAACGCCGCCTCGCGTTTCACTCGTAGCCAAAAGATGTCATGACTGACTCCATAACCTGCCCATAAACAGTACTGAGATTATACGACATATTTTAATTTCAAATTAAATTAAATTCATTATTATAACAAATAAAATCAATTTATGTTATACAAAGCAAAAGGAGTTTCCATCATGCGAAATGACCGCTGCTGACACAGCTGACTAACATATCATCCTTGTATGTTGCGTTGCATAACATAATATAATTTACAGCACAGTAAAAACTTTAGAAAGTAAATAAAATGTATACAAACCTTTATTTCACTGAAAATGGGTGATGTAGAGGACACAAAAAGCTAGTGCTTTAACTAACTCAGCAACTGGGTTGTTTTGTCGAAGACAGGCTCAACCCAGCAGTTGGGTAGAAAAAAATAACCCAATATTTAATAACCCATTAAAAATGACCCAGCAATTTAGTTACAAAAAAACTACAACAAGCTGAACCCAGCATTTCTTAGAGTATATGTAATCTGCAACATTTACATATAGGCTACACTCAAAAAAATAACTTGTTGGTCTAACATAATTTAATTATGACACACATTTCCACACATTTGAATAGTTTTACCTCAAATTAATTTAGACAATTTGAACGATCAAATAGTTTTGAACCAAACAATTTTTGAAAATCACAGTTTTTAAACAACCATTAAAGTGATCAGTGGTTGCATTAGTTGAGATCTTGACCCTTACTTTTATAATGTGAGAGTTTCTTTGGCTGCTGTGAGTCACAGTAGCCAGACAAACCAAAGGAAATGTGACCATGTGGTCATAGTTATGTTTTGACTTTTTCTTAATGTCAAGTGTCCTATATAACAGAATTAAGTTTCTTTATTGATTCTATAAACCCTGTGACAATATAATATTATAATATAAGCTGTAATCAGACAGAAATTTCTCAAGTTCATTCTGATCAGAGTCTTTAAGTAAGACACAGACATGAAGAATCAGCATGAGAATCACAACAATGGTGAGCATCAAAAAAGCATGATGTAGCCAATCAAACTCATCCATGGCTCCCATCATGCATTGCGGCATGAACGAATGATAGTAGCTTGTTTTGTGATCGGAGTTGATCTGTTTTTCTGAATATGCTGTTTGTTACCATTGTTGAGATTCATACTCTGGTTCTTGATGTCTGTGTGTGCCTAAACAAACTAATTTTTCCAAAATCGTTTTTAATATACAGGTCCTTCTCAAAAAATTAGCATATTGTGATAAAGTTCATTATTTTCTGTAATGTACTGATAAACATTAGACTTTCATATATTTTAGATTCATTACACACAACTCAAAGTAGTTCAAGCCTTTTATTGTTTTAATATTGATGATTTTGGCACACAGCTCATGAAAACCCAAAATTCCTATCTCAAAAAATTAGCATATCATGAAAAGGTTCTCTAAACGAGCTATTAACCTAATCATCTGAATCAACTAATTAACTCTAAACACCTGCAAAAGATTCCTGAGGCTTTTAAAAACTCCCAGCCTGGTTCATTACTCAAAACCGCAATCATGGGTAAGACTGCCGACCTGACTGCTGTCCAGAAGGCCATCATTGACATCCTCAAGCAAGAGGTCTGTGGGAAGGAAAAAGTGTGGCAGAAAACGCTGCACAACGAGAAGAGGTGACCGGACCCTGAGGAAGATTGTGGAGAAGGACCGATTCCAGACCTTGGGGGACCTGCGGAAGCAGCGGACTGAGTCTGGAGTAGAAACATCCAGAGCCACCGTGTACAGGCGTGTGCAGGAAATGGGCTACAGGTGCCGCATTCCCCAGGTCAAGCCACTTTTGAACCAGAAACAGCGGCAGAAGCGCCTGACCTGGGCTACAGAGAAGCAGCACTGGACTGTTGCTCAGTGGTCCAAAGTACTTTTTTCGGATGAAAGCAAATTTTGCATGTCATTCGGAAATCAAGGTGCCAGAGTCTGGAGGAAGACTGGGGAGAGGGAAATGCCAAAATGCCTGAAGTCCAGTGTCAAGTACCCACAGTCAGTGATGGTCTGGGGTGCCATGTCAGCTGCTGGTGTTGGTCCACTGTGTTTTATCAAGGGCAGGGTCAATGCAGCTAGCTATCAGGAGATTTTGGAGCACTTCATGCTTCCATCTGCTAAAAAGCTTTATGGAGATGAAGATTTCATTTTTCAGCACGACCTGGCACCTGCTCACAGTGCCAAAACCACTGGTAAATGGTTTACTGACCATGGTATTACTGTGCTCAATTGGCCTGCCAACTCTCCTGACCTGAACCCCATAGAGAATCTGTGGGATATTGTGAAGAGAAAGTTGAGAGACGCAAGACCCAACACTCTGGATGAGCTTAAGGCCGCTATCGAAGCATCCTGGGCCTCCATAACACCTCAGCAGTGCCACAGGCTGATTGCCTCCATGCCACGCCGCATTGAAGCAGTCATTTCTGCAAAAGGATTCCCGACCAAGTATTGAGTGGATAACTGAACATAATTATTTGAAGGTTGACTTTTTTTGTAATAAAAACACTTTTCTTTTATTGGTCGGATGAAATATGCTAATTTTTTGAGATAGGAATTTTGGGTTTTCATGAGCTGTATGCCAAAATCATCAATATTAAAACAATAAAAGGCTTGAACTACTTCGAGTTGTGTGTAATGAATCTAAAATATATGAAAGTCTAATGTTTATCAGTACATTACAGAAAATAATGAACTTTATCACAATATGCTAATTTTTTGAGAAGGACCTGTATATCCCATCACCTTGAAAGAAATTCTTCTAAAATGTATTAAAAAATGTTCTCTGGTTGTGTATTCACAAGGCTAAACAATCAAAACAAATTAACGAATTGCTACAACACAGTCATTATGACTTGTGTTTTTGGCTCACCTGGCTGACTAAACTGAAGTCCGGCAGCCAAACAAAATCTAATGTCAAAAACATAAAGGTGAAGAGCCCAACTAATGAAAACACTGACCACTATAATGTTTGCTCAAAAATTGTGATTTTTTGATCTCATTGGTTCAAAATGAATGTTTCTCTTTGGTTCAAATTGCCTAAATTAATTTGAGGTAAAACTATTCAAATGTGTGGAAATGTGTGTCATAATTAAATTATGTTAGACCAACAAGTTATTTTTTTGAGTGTATGCGTAATGTGATACCATTTACATACAGTATACACGTGTATTAACATTACTAAGAACTTTATTAGCCCAACAATAGCTACACATTTTTACTCAAGTGTTTGTTGCCATGTATGCTGAATTGTGAACAGTGTGCTTGGCAAGAGAAGAAATTGTCTTTTTTTCTCAGTATGTACATTTAATAATGTTAAAAGTTTTAATATTTAAGAATTAGATTATAAACTCATCCATTTCGTTGCAAGTACAGTGCGCTTCCAGGCAGAGCCCGCCCACACGCGCTTCTGATTGGCTGTGATATTTGATTGATTCTGTTGCATCGCATTGTCACGTGGCGTCTGGTGTGGACACCCAAATTGTTTGTCGCTGGAATCTTGTCACATCGCATGTAGTTAGGACACGGTGTGAGCAGTGTTGAGGGTAACGCATTACAAGTAACGTAAGTTACATAAGCAGATTATTTTTCAAGTAACTAGTAAAGTAACGGATTACATTTTAATTTACAAGAAAACATCTAAATTACTTTTTGTTTCCTTTATCTATTTAATCCCATTTTATTAACCAATGTCTTTGTTGATCCAATTAAACTGCACTAATAAGTGAAACTTACTTTAGATTAACTAACATTTGTGCTTAATTTTTCTCATTGCTGAAGATTGTTGAACTTCCTTTTCTTACAGTTCTACCGTACAGACGTAAATTTACTTATCCTTCAGTCTTAAGCTTATTTATTTCACTTTTTGGTGTGAAAAGGGCTTTTACATTTGCTAAAAATCTAACTTTTTATATTAAAAACAAATAAGCAAGCTTCGCCCAAATTAAAAAAGTAACTCAAAAGTAAAGTAACACAGTATACTAATTACGTTACTTAGTTACTTTTTTATAGAAAGTAATTTACTTTATTAACGTAAATAATGTAATTAGTTACATTTTAAGGGAGTAACGCAATATTGTAACACATCACTTTTAAAAGTAACTTTCCCCAACACTGCTACTGAGCCAGATCTCATCACAAAAACTTACCAGTGGGAATGTTTTCACAAAACCCAAAAAACGTCATGTACATTTTGTTACAATGTGAAATGTCCACTGAGTGGTGCTAAAAGAGTGTTTTTTTCCCCCAGATCAGATGAACGTATGTTTTATGTGACGTTTGTTTTATACGTGTCACTGCAGAAAATAATGTACCATCTGCAGTACACCTAAACCTACCTGACAGCATGAACAAAAGTGAATGTGATGTAAAAAGCATGCCATTTCAGCTCTTTCTTTCTATTGAGCAAGCTTGTTATGTTCAGAAAGCAAAACATATAGGGTTGTGGCTAGAGGGGATACAGCTGCAGCCGGAAACTAAAAATAAATGACATTTTCGACCTGTTAGATTGTGTATTATTCATGTCTACATCTGCCCCAACCCTAAACCGACCCCTTACAATGATGCAAAAACATTAATTATTGAGGTGTAATTATAACTGTGTATGAAAACGATTACAAGTGCTCGTTTTACCACCTCTAGTGGTAATTTCTGTTGGAAACTTCAGTGATATGTACTTATTTGTACATATTTTGCGTCTTTCGCAAAAGTTGCCAAAGTTTTTTCATGAGATCAGGTTGGGACTATTTTAATAATGTTGGGCCTTGAATGTGTCAGTTGCATTGCTGTCTATGCAGGCTCCGAAAGCTCTCGGATTTCATCAAAAATGTATTGTTGTTCCACAGATGAACGAAGGTCTTGCGGGTTTGGAACGACATGAGGGTGAGTAATTAATGACAGAATTTTCATTTTTGTAATTATGGGGCAAACTATTTTGTCTTTTGTGAAACACAAAAATGTCTTTTTTTTCAAAAGAATGATAAATGATGGCAAAATTTTCATTTTGGGATGAACCATCCCTTTATGTCTCATTAAGCTATTGATGAAGCCTGGTGGAGACACCAGAATCCCATTCAGCAGGGCCTTCAATGATGCCTCATTCAGGGAAGCCAAACAAAACATTCCCTCCATTCAGATCCCGAGCAAAAAAAAAGAAGACATATAAATGGAGAAAATCTAACCCTGCAGATAAAAACAACAAATAAGAGCTTCACTACATTCATGGAGAGTTTGCTTTAGTGTTTCTAGATCTTGGCCTCTGTTGACATGGATGATGATGCCATGCTGTGTGATTGTTCTTCATCGGCCATTGTTCTGTGTGATTTACAACATGCGCACAATACCGTGATATTACTTGCGGTTTACACTGGCTGAATGTGGTGTGAACATGACGTGAATGCGCTTAAAGAAGCTCAGCTCACCCTTTTGTTTGAGGTCTTGATGGGAATAGTAGAGCCTTGAAGCTGTCAGCCCAATAAAGAAGCCATTCCAGCCCTGCCTCGACACTGGGGGGGATTCAAAGGAGAAGGGGGGAAGAACCAGATTTAGTTCACTGCTGTTTCCTTCCCACAAAAAGCCCCTGCATTAAAGAAAATCCAAATATTTGAGCATTACCAGAGGATGATAATGTAAAATCAACTTAAAATTGCCACAATACGATGTGTGACAGTTTTGCCATAATGCGCCTCGGTAGGATTAGCCATTCATTAAACAGGTTTGCCATGCAAAGCCACTGTCAGATATTTGTCTGGAATTAGAGGGGAAAGAAAAAACAACCAAAAAGATCCCCAGAACAATTAACATCACCCGCCTCATTATAACGACCAACTTAATCTTTAAGCATGTGAGTTCCCTGGTTTGGATTTCAAGGCGAGATTTCCAGTTTTCTTTGTCAGAACAAAACAAAAGAATGGTTAAAACAAAAGCTCATGTAAACAAATGTTCAGATTTGTCTAAAAAAATCAGCTCTGTATATATCAGACGTCATATTGTCTCAAAAACGCATACCAGACAATAACACAATGAATATTCATTTCTGTAGCTTTTTTTCTGGTATAGTAAAGCTGTTGAGATGTCTTACAATTCAGCGGTTGAGAGAAGTAGGAAACTCTGCCTTTATTCAGAGGTATTTCTTATAGTGTACTGCTTTACTTTAACAGTACAGGTGGCATCTGAGGTTTATGCTTTGTAAGGACAAATATACCAACAATATAAGGAATGATACAGTGTAAATGGATGAAAGCATTACAAAAGATGTATGAAAATGATTATCAATGATACTGTTCCCAGGCACTTTAATGGCAGGTTTATCTTTCTCTCACATCTCAAGCCAAAGTTGGTTGCCTTGTATAAATGTCACTTTTGTTGAAAAGCTGTGAAAGTGTTCTTGTCGGAACCTTTACCAGATGATATTTGAATTCAAGATCCCTTGAATGACCAAAAAGATACCTGGTTCATGATCGCAGTTCTTTCAACCTTAAATCTATTTCAGATCAAACACCTGTGTGTTGAAGCAAGACCTGTAGAGCTCCCTCTATAGGAACTTTACAGATATTGCATAGAATGTTTTTTGGAATTCTGTTTATATTAGAAATCTGCAAATAAAATATATGATGCAATACTATATTGTATTTTGTAACTCATATGTGTCAGACTTGTAACCTGAAGGTCGCTAGTTCGAGTCTCAGTACCACCAGGAATTGTAGGTGGGGGGAGTGAATGTACAGCTCTTTTCCGCCCTCAATACCGTGACTGAGGTGCCCTTGAGCAAGGCACTGAACCCCCAGTTGCTCTCCGGGCGCCACAGCAAATGGCTGCCCACTGTGTGTGTGTGTGTGTGTTCACTATTCGCTGCTGTATATACACTACCTGTGAAAAGTGACAGTAAAAAGAGTAATATTTGAAAATATTATAATTTTACACATAATTTTTCCCTGTAACAGTAAAGCAGTCAGTCTTCTGTGTCACATAATCCAGAAATCATTCTAATATGCTGTTTTGGTGATCAGTTATTTTTTTATGTAAACAATGTTTGCTTTTTTTGTAGAAACTTACCCTAAACTTTTGAATAGTAGTGAATCACGATTTCTAAAAACAAACAAACAAACAAACAAACAAACAAACAAACAAACAAAAAAAACCTTAATGTTTTTTGATCACCAAATTAGGATGTCACATGATTTCTGAAGGATCATGTGACACTGGAGACTGGAATAATGTGTTTACACAGAAATAAATTAGATTTTAAATTATATTAAAAGGAAAAGTGTTCCTGTATAATAATATTTTACAATGTTACTATTTTACTGTATTTTTGATCCAGTTAATGCAGACTTGAGCATAAAATATTCTTTCAATAATATTAAATAAATAGTAATTATTCCAAAATACTTGACCATTAGTTTATATCATATTTATATACTAGTAAAAGCAAGTCTTATTATTTTATTTATTAATATTGAAGTGTTATTTATTTTATATGGGCCATTCTACAGAATTGCTGCGAAGTCAGAGTTGGAAACATGTCTTTTTTTTTTTTTAATTTTGTATGTATGCAAATTGTATAATATCCAAGGCACACATTTCTAGTAATTGTACAGTTAACTCTAATGTTGTATTTTCAGAATGTTTTGGAATATTTGTCATCTCCCCAAAATTTGTCATTACCAAAACACAGTAATATTTAATGTAATATGAAGTGTTACATTGACTTTTTAAGATTTTGCTTACATCTTCCTTGTTAATATATATTTTTAGAGCTAAATCAATAACAATTAAAATTTTAACAATATTTCAAGTTTGTTGTAGTTTGAATCCATTTTTTCTTTGTAAATGTCAAAAAGTTGATCATACTGATTTCAAAGTTAAGGATTCATTAGTTAAACTAAACATAAAATCATAAAATCTTAGTTGATAATTTAGTATGTTTTATTTTTTGACAAAACATGCCATATTTCTGTAATGACCACATCACATTACAGATTAATAACATACTAAAACAATACAAAAACATACTAAAATACAAAACAATTGCATAACTGTACAAAATTTTAGTTTATTTTCCCCAAAGGTTATGGCATGTTTCAGTCGTGACAATTTTAGATATTTTTGAACCTAGCTCTAAGATGCTAATCAGCACATGGCTACCTAGCTCAGTTCTGAACAGTTGTACACATATAAAAATTAAATGTCATAGAATAACTCTTAAAAAAGTGTGCTTAATCGCAGAAAAAAGGTTTGGTAGTGACATTCCTTAAAGTTACACACAGATTATTCATATTTTAACTATTTTGAACTATTATTTGAACATATTTACCTCAAATTGATGGGCCATGTAGCTATGACGGAATGTGACAGATAAATATTTCCTGATCATAAATGTAGGGGTGTAGTTAAAATCAGTTTCAGCAAATAGACTAAAACATGCACGTTTTGTCAGTGACATGAAAATGGGGGACCCTTTTTTTAACAAAAAGTTTCATAATTTACAAAGAAAATATAAAATAAATACATATTTTTTTGAACTTTACTTTTTTACAAAATCAAAAAGATATTTTTCAAAACAACAATGGAATAAAACGCAAAAAAAAAAAAAAAAAAATTCAATATCTTTTTCATAAGTTGAAATTTAGGGGTTATGGTTAATTAAAAGTACCCACTAAATGATGATGTGGGTTTCAATAGATAATAGAAGAATCTTAGTAAACATCTAATCTAATTTGAATAATTACATGCTTTTTAAATATGTTTTTTTGGTTGTGGCATGTAAAATGGCCCAAATATATGATATAAACCAGTGGTGTCAAAATTAGTGCGTTAACGCAGGCGATTATTTTTTTTTATTTTAATGCTTTAAAAATATTTAATGCAATTAACGCATGGCTAGGTTTGACCACCCCAATGTCAACTGCTAAAGAAATGCATTTATTTACGATCACATCAAATGGGAGACTTTTCAGACGCATGCTCCAACTTCACTTCAGTACCAGACATGAGTGACGGTGACAAGGAGCTTCAGTAGAACATCAATGAACTGCGGTCAGATGAGATGTTGTCAGGCCATATGTCGGTAAAATCAAATTTACCTGTCCTGCCAGCCGTTACACTGTGCTCGTAACACGCTCTTCAAATTCACTCACAGTTGTGCTGGTGTGCGCTGTATTAACCCAAATGAAACTGCGAGTAGGTTATGCAATGTTATGTCATCAGTTAAGACATGAATTTACAAAAAAAGACGATTAAAGCGGCCTTAAACGTGCATGTATGTACATATTATGCTAGATCCGCATCAAATTTAGCAGCTGCAGCTTTTAAAGTAACAGCAGCCAAAATATCCTAATAACCAGCTGCTGTGATGTCTATTAATCAAACAACAAAATGAACCCTTTAACTAAGACTAAGACTCCTAAATAGATATTTGACCACTGTGTGGTAGGAAAAGTTATAGATTAATTTATAACAAGAGTGCACCTCAAAAAATCTGCATCATAACAGGAGTTCTGACCTTTATCACATAAGACTTTCTTTGTTGCCTTTTTCCATATCATGGTTTAGAAATCATAAGAAATTATATATCAGTAGAAAACTCAAAATTCATCCTTTGAAAACCATTTTAAATCAGACATTGCATTACCATGGAAAATGTACATCAAAATCATATTACAAAATGTTTTCATTCATAAATTATTAAAATTTATGTTAAAAAAGGGAGTGACAGTTAAAGGGTTAAAAGAGGAAATTCATACTTTATAGTTTCATCTTTATCTTAGAATTTAGTTTTTAGCTTTATTATAGAATTTAGATTTGTATATAATTTAGTGTTTGATAATATTAGGCCATATTTTCTTGTTGAAGGCAGGTAGCTAGACTATATGGCATTTATTATAATGGCTTTATGCGAAGATTGTTTCAAGTTCACTTAAATTAGAAGTTATTTTTTTCGTCTAATAAATGTTAAAGTGATAGCTCTCAATTATACTGTAATGTTGAATGGTTATATTCTTGGTTAAATATTAGGAAAAAATTTGAGACATCAGTTGGAATCAGTGATACCTGCCTTCAGTCATAAAAAACAGATGGCATTAAACAAATATTAAAAAAAATGTTCATGTTGTTTCTACATTAATTTGAAGCGTGAATGTGAAATTATTGCATTAAAAAAGGATAATTAAAAATGTAGGATTAATCGCAATTCATTTCAGGAAAAATGTGTGATTAATTAGTTTTTTTTTTTATCGAATTTTCAATTTTTAATTTTCATAATAGAATTTAGCAGTTTCAAACCTTTCATATTCATCATAATATTGTGTCAAAATAAAGTACTACCCAACCAGCTGCTAAGCTGCTTTTAACGCAACTTGGCCTTGCTGATTAGATCTTTATGTAAATCTTATTGGCTAGAACAACTTGTGTGCGTGTATACGCCACAGTCAGCTCCTCCATTCATTTCACATTTCTGATTGAAAGGGGCACAGATGAAATTTATCTCTCACAATGGCTAATGAAAACCCCCACCACATCTGACCAAGACCTTGGTGGCCTTAGTGATAATACAGCTTTGTCCAGGCCAACTCAGCCCTATAAATGTGAGAATTCCTTGCCTTTGGAAGTGTTTTATTTGTCATTCTTTCGGGAATGATAAAGAGATTGGTCTCCAGGGAATGTTTTGTTGCTGCCATAAAGGGAAGGCCATGTCAGCGTTATTATTTTTTCTTGTGGCAATCTACACGTTTTCAGCCCACTTTAATCTGTTTGGCAGCTGGTCAGGTGGGATGTGGCCTTGCCCCTCTGTCACCTCTGCGAGGGTCCCAGTGGTAAATATGAAGCCGCGTCATGGCATTTCCAGCCAGAGGAGGGACCGAGCGTTGCCTACCACCGCCGCATACAAATACCCGTTTGATACAATTTTAGGCCTGAAGAGGATGGGAACTTTTATTTAATCTGTTTTAAAAAGGGAAGCAGTATAGATGTCAGCCCGCTGACAATTATTTGTGTGCCCCTTTCATTAACTTTTTCAGCTATGTTTCGGTTTTCTGTCAAATTCAGTCAGTTTAAACGTATATTGTTGTGCATTTAGAAGTCATTCAACACGCAATACAAGGAAAGAGCCTTCTTTTAGTACTGCGTATTTGTTTTTCCTCATTGTATGAATAATAAGTCGGAGTATGCAGTGAGTGCTGTCGGCACATAAATGGCCTTAATATGAAGTGTCCCCATGGGATGCTCAGGGTCATTAACTCTAATGCCATTTTCTGCTACGAAGGCCCTCCAATTACCCCTCTTTCCTTTCAGCAGCAACGAGTCGAACAAATAGAAAGAGAAAAGGGCAGAAAAGAACGGTTTATAAAGGCCGCTTTGTCTCAGCTTCAGTTTTGACCTTGGTAAAACTGTGGATATGAGTCCAAAACCTTGTCAGGAGGAGCGTGCCACTGATGACTTGAGTGGTTTTGAAGGGGGCCGAGCGTGTGCACAGCATAAGTAGGAGTCGAACGGCATCTGTAGACTAAGCAATGGTAGCGGTGATGAAGACAAGGGGTGGACAGGTCATATAGCCATGCTCTTTGTAAATGGTGCAGCTATTGATTTTTCGCTCTCCCTGAGGACAACGGACAAATGGTGGCAGCTTGGCAAAAGTTGTTTCTGTCAGGTGTCTGTGTGTTTAATAATGTGTACGGATGGTTTAAGGACATATTCCATTGAATACTGTGAAAAAAGTACCTCAGAGTGTCGTTTGCGGCCTTAATTACATTTGAGCGAAAACAACCGTCTTGTGGATTTGCTAATGGGCCCAGCGGGACATGATTCACTTACTGAGCTTTATTGCTGTGCTCGTCAAACACCTCCAGCGGGGTGGACATGTGGCGCTTATGGGTTTCTTTCTAAACTGGCCCACTCCGTAAAGACATTATGATGGTGATTACTAAAAAACAAACAAATAAAAACAAAGATGTACCTGCTGAGCTAAGGAGTGTGAACAAACTGTGTGAACACACAATGCTTAGTTGTTTAAGGTTATCTTTGTGTAAATTAGTGCTTGTTGTAAAACAAAAAGAAAATGGCAATTCTGTCATCACTTACTTACTTTCATGTCATTCCAAACATGACTGACTTCCTTCTATGGAGCACAAAAGGAGATGTTAATTAGAATGACAGACTCAGCCATCTTAATTATTCCTTTAAAGTACTATAGGCAATGACATGACCTTTTTTTTTTTAATCTGTAGTTGTATCCAAAATTTTAATTCATACACAATAACTTGAAAACACATTTTCTATAATGAGCAATTACTTCATTAGTTTAAAAACATTTAATGAATTAAAAATATACTCATTACTGAAGAGCATATGAGATTATATATTTTTTTTGGTCAAAGATGTCAATGTGATACAGCTGTCCTGTTTTCATAAAGAAAAAATAAATAAATCTTGATACTAAATTCAGGTAAAGAACTTTTCGGTAGTTTGGCATAAGCTTATTTTGTGTAATTTTAAAAATTGTAATTATTATTATTATTATTATTATTATTATTGTTATTTGTACAATTTAGAGTGATACATCCAACATGTACCACATATCATTTGCTGTAAAAAAAAAAAAAAAAAACAAGACTGTAAAATATTAGATGCATGGTTTATGTAATTTAAAAAAGATGCATGGTTTATTTTTGGTAAAAATAAAAATAAAATAAAATAAAATAAAAATAATAGGTAGTTTGTCATAATAGTTTTTTTTTTTTTTTTTTTTTTTTAATTACAATTTATTTATTTATTTTATCTATCTAAAATCATTTTATTTCTTATTTTATTTTAAAAATCCTTCTTGTTATTATTAACTTTTGTCTACCAACTTAAGGTGATGCATGCAAGATGTACAACATGTGATGTGCTGTAACATAAATATATATATTTATTTATTTATTACATTTTTATTATTTATAAAAAAGGATTTATTTTTGGTAAAACAAACAAACAGCTGTCCTTATTTCATAAAATATTTAAAATATTTAAAATATTTAAATTAAATTCAATTAGTTTGGCATGATCGTTTTATTTCTTAAAATTAAAATTAATTAATTTATTTTATTTATCTAAAATTGTATCTTGTTTATTTTATTTAAAAATTCTTCTTCTTATTATTATTAACTGTTGTCCACCAACTAAAAGTGATGCATCCAACATATAGAACATGTGCTGTAACAAATATGAAAAAGAAAAAATGCATGATTTATATAATTTTTATTATTTATATAAATGTATTTATTTTTGGTAAAAAAAAAAATGCTGTCCTGATTTCATAATAAAACTGAATTTAATTAAAGAATTTGAGGTAGTTTGCCATAATGGTTGTATTTTTTTTAATTACAATTTATTTATTTATTTTATCTAAAATGATCTGTTTCATTTTTTTAATCTTATTTTACTAAATTTCTTATTTTTATTAAATGCTTCTTGTTATTATTATTTTATTTTATAAATTTAAAAATTCTTCTTCTTATTACTTTTGTCCACAAACTAAAAGTTATGCATCCAACATATACAACATGTGCTGTAACAAATATTAAAAAGAAAAATGCATTATTTATGTAATTTTTATTATTTATATACATTTCTTTTTATTCGGTCAAAAATGTCAGTGTGATACAGCTGTCCTGATTTCATAAAGAAAAAAATTATTGAAACTAAATTTAATTAAAGAACTATTTGGCATAATCTTTTTCTTTTTTAAAATTAAAATGTCTAAAATCAAAATCTAAAATGTAATCTCTCTATTTTTTATTTATTTATTTATTTTTTTAAATCTTCTTCTTATTATTAACTTTTATCCAACATGTACATGTCATGTACTGTAAAAAAAAAAAAAAAAAAAAGCAAGGCTGTAAAATATCATGTGTATTACACAAAATAAATTAATTATTTATATAATTTGTATTATTTATTATTAATAATATTATTCATAGAAATGTTTATTTTGGTCAAAAATGTCAGTGTGATGCAGCTGTCCTAATTTTATAAAGAAAAAAGATTGAAACTAAATGAAAGAACTTTTAGATTTTGTTTTATTTTATTTTTCAAATTATTATCATTATTATTAACTTTTGTCCATCCACTTCAAAGTGATGCATCACCAAAGACACGTCTCAACTTGTTATAATGACTGACAGTATTATCACTCACACATTTCAGTGAACAGTACACTAGACATCGACAGAGATGTCTTCATTTTGTTGTCCATCGCCCTAATGTTGCATTGGTCTAAATTGGTCTTATTGACTGACGGTATCTTCCAATGGGGACAAATACAATTGTGACACCACTGGGACAGTTCTGGGTCTTGGCCATTCAATAGTAGGTTGTGTGCATCGCTAATGATCTGTGTTGAGGTATTCTGTTCAGAACGTCCAACAGTTGAGGTGGATCTTAGAATTTCAGAGCCTCTGGGCCTATTTTCCAGCACAGAGGCTTAAAGGCAGGACGGCTCCGAATCAGAGTAATACTAGAGCGTTTGTCCCTGTCAAATCTATCTTTCCACTCTTGCACACACTGTGACCATTTCACATTGACCCAGAGGTTATCTTATGGAAGGCTTACAGTGGAGCAGAAGCTCACTGTCTGTTTGCTTTGCTCATGGGTGCACCATAAAGATCTAGTAACTCCGGTACAAACAGATTTGATTTTATCAGGTCAATCTAAAAAGCTGTATCTGTATTAAACAGGTTTTATCTTTTGATAATCACTATTTATTAGACATTGTGTCTTTTCAGTTCCACAAGATTTCACATTTCCATATCCACTATGTTTTGGACATGTGCTTCCTCATTAAACTGATTTTGTCTTTGCACACGCATGGCCAAAATCTTATAGAGAAGGATTTTTTTTTCTTTTAAAAATAATGGTGGCATTGCTTGAATATTAAGATAGCAGAAGCAATCTGTGCTCCTTTTTTCAGACCTAAAATCACAAAGTATGCTATTGTGGGCAAAGCTATTATGCTCTCAGCCTTCTAGTGGGTTAGTCGTGAATGTTTTTCATATTACCGTCTCTCCACTTGACTATTGTGTCATAAAGAGATTTTCATCTAGTACATTGACTCACAAAAATGCCCACATGCATGCAAATAAAAAGGGACTTGACAAACAAAAGCTCTTCTATGAAAACCGCAATTGTGTGCGGAAGTATACAACATGGCTATAAAGCATTTAAAAGAAAAAAATTAACATTTGAAATGGACTCAGCTGTTGTCTGCTAATTAGTTGTCCTTGGGAGAGAAAGAATGGAACGGTCCCTTTCAGTGTCATTCTGTGCCCTTGCTATTTAGGCCTTCTTCCTCCAGACTGTTCAAGGTAACCGGCAAACCTCCTTATTTGGACTACAGGATATTTTTGCTTTTGTCGTTTCATTTTCTCGCCGTTAACCCTATACAACACCCCAATATGACAATGAAATCTATGAAATCTTTTTTGATGGTTTATTGTGCAGTTTCTTTGACAATACTTTGCTTTGTAGTAGGATTTCTGTCTCTTATCAGTACCATATCGGTTATCGGGTGATGTTAGAGATTTTTTTCGATGTTTATTTGTGTATGCTAATTTTCCTTATTTTTTTCTCATGTTTAAATTTTCATAATGCTTACTTAAACTAGTGTGCATGAAGTTAATAACTTAATAATTTAGTTTTAGCTAATTTAACTTTTTTTTTTTTAAGCTTTTTTTGTGTTAAAATTTATTTATGTACAAAATAGGGGTTTATGTATATAATACAATTAATATATACATGTTTTTTTAAAAAAGTTTTTTTCTGCTCACCAAGCCTGCATTTATTTAATTATTTTTACACAATTTTTTAATCAGATTTTTTTCTTTTTGAATATATTTTAAAATATAATATATTCCTGTGATCAAAGCTACATTTTCAGCATCATTACTCCAGGCTTCAGTGTCACATGATCCTTCAGAAATCATTCTAATATGCTGATTTGCAGTTCAAGAAACTATTATTATTATTATTATTAGTATTTAAAATAGTTGAGTACATTTTTTTCAAGATTCTTTGATGAATAGAAAGATACAAAGATCAGCATTTATCTGAAATAAAACCTTTTTTTAACATTATACACTATACCATTCAAAAGCTTGGAGCCAGTATAATTAGGAATTTTTTATTATTTAATTATTATTTTTTTTTTTTTAGGAAATAAATTATAGAAATTAATATATTTAGCAAGGATGCTTTAAATTGATCAAAAGTGATGACAAAGACCTATAATGTTGCAAAAAATCTATTTCAGATAAATACTGTTTTTCAAAACTTTCTATTTAGAAAAAATCTACTCTGCTATATGATAATAATAATAATATAATAATAATGTTTTTAATTTTTAAAAAATAATTAAATGTTTTTTTGAGCAGCAGATCAGAAAATGAGAATATCAGAATGATTTCAGAAGGATTCTGTGATTGGAGTAATGATGCTAAAAATTCAGCGTCAAAATCACAGGAATAAATTATATTTTAAAATATACTCAAATAGAATACAGTTATTTTAAAAAGTAAAAATATTTCTTTGGATCAAATGAATGCAGGCTTGGTGAGCAGACCCAGAAAAAAAAAAAATCTGACTGGTACTGTATATATTCCATTCATTTATTTAATTTATTATTATTGTATTCCATTTATTATTTAATGCTACATTATTGCACATTATAAAGAAGTCTTTACTCTCATACGCAACAAAATAATGTAATATGTTCTTAAGTGAATGAAGTCAAGGCAGTATTATAGGATTTTAAAGTCAGCGTTTCCATTAATGAACACTCTATTTCAGATGAAGCATTTTCAGCACTGCTGATGTCTTGATCACTGTCAGATGCATGACCATTATCTACATCTGTGATCAATAGAGATGGATAATACTGTTTTTAATGCTGCCTAAGATCCAAAATACCTTTTAATATTTAATAACAGAACATTAACTTTCAGACCTCATTAAACTGATGTTCATATGTCAAAGCTAAAAACAGGTGAATTTGGTCATTGCCAGTGCTTTGAAAACTTTAAAAATATTTAGCATGTTAATTATTAGAGTTGCAATGTTAAAAGTATTATAACACGGCATTTTAATTGGCCTTGTGGCAGTTTAACATGGGACACAGAAATGAATGAAGGATATAAAGATACAAAATAGACTTTTGAAATAGTACACTTTTGCAAAACTCCATTCATGCAGTTTCTAATTTAACACTGTTGACAACCCTAACAACGTTGATTCCTGTTCTCACAAATTCTGATTACAGAGGAAGATTACTGATAAATAAAGCTACCTGATCTCAGATGAAAACGTGTCTGTGGGAATTTTTTCGCAAGACACAAAATAAGTACTATAAAGGACATATCACTGCAGTTTCCAAAAGAAATGAACACTAGAGGTGGTAACACAGCATTTGTAAGCATTTTCGTACACAGTTATGATTACAGCTCCATATGTTTCGCTTTCTAAATGTAGGTTGCTCGATAGCTCAGTCGGCACGGAATTAGACTTAGGATGTTGAATCATTGGGTACGAATCCCGTGAAAAACATGAGTCATGATGAAAGCTTTGAAAGATGAGCAATTAAAAAACATGTTTGCGATTGCATTTTTACATCACATTGGCTTTTTTTTCATACTGTCGGGTAGGTGTAGTGCAGATGGTGCATTATTTTAAAACATCACGCATTACAAGATATAGTGCCACTCAATGGACATTTCAAGTCAGAACTGCGGTGACACGTACAAAACCAACGTCACATAAAACATGTCGATACGTATTTTGCGTCATGCAAAAAAGTTCCCACAGGTACGTTTTCCTCATGAGATCAGATTAAAATAAAGACTGTTTTTTTTTATCAATGCACAATTAGGGCTGGGGGATATGGCCCAAAAATTGAGATAATATTTTTTTTTCATATCAGTCGATATTGATAATTATAAATGTCAAAATTGAATTTTTTTTCAAGTTTAAAGGCAGATTTTTTGCTACAATGTAAAAGTTGTAAAAAACAGACAGTTAAATGTGGCTTTAAAATATTTTTTTATGGTCAGAACTTGACAAACACTTCATGTTGTTTGAATTCTTCACACTTTTTCAGCCATTTTCCCAAAATAAGTATCTTAATAGAAAAAATACTTTCTTACTTCTGCATGTTTTGATGTGTAATATTGTGTCAAATCAAGAAACAGATTTGTGTTACCTGATAATATTAATAATAATAAAAAATAATAATAACAATACAATTTCTTTATTTAGTGGTAGCAAAATCACTAATATCTGTAAAATTGTAGCAATCTCATTTTTTTTATTTCTCTTTCATAGTATCATGATAAAAACAGTTAAAACCACAAAAATAGCACCTCAATACTCAATACCATGGTAAAAATGTAATATGGTTCCAAGGTATTTGTATGAAAAACAGTCATCTAAATACATTTCGTATAAATGTATAAACGCTATAGCTTAATCACAAAAAAATACTGTAATTGTATTCCATTACTCCTTTTTCAATACATTTAATGCATGTCTACATTAATACATTAATATTCCACACAATTCTGACACAATTCCACTGTGCAGTTACTACTACAGTAAATTTATGGTAAAAGACGATTGTTGATTAAAAAGCCTTCTAACTGTATACTTGAACACAGTGTTTCTCTTGTTTTTCAGCACTGTTTCATCTTGCTATGAACCAAGTCATTTGTGTTCTTCACTGAATTCAAGTGCTTCTTGTGCTGTTTAGTGACCGAGACTCATAAACGAGTGAAAGCATCTGCTCTAGTAAGGATGCGCTGTGCTGCTGTTTGAATTTTGATCAGAGCGGATAAATGGTCCGAGTGGCGCACTTTGACTCTTTAGCACTCTTTTGTTCCGCCTTTGCCGCATAAACATTATATCGAACTCTTGTTTTCGTTTATCGAGGAAATTCATATTGCGTGATAATTATCGTTATTGATTTATCGCCCAGCCCTATGCACAATACTGTTATGATCTGTTTATGAAGAGTTCAGTTGCGAAAACTTTGCTTTAACCCTCTGGGGTCGAAGACCGCGCCGGCGCGTTTTGGTGCGTTTTTTTAAAAAGCCCTCCGTGTTTCATTGCTGTTTTTAAGTGACTTTTTAGATTTTTTAGTTTTTCACAAACCACGCATAAACGTTGTTTTCTCAAAAACACAAACATGTACATTCATGTTGCTTGCATATTATTGTAGCCCAGTTTGTGCTGATTACAATGTAATCTGACTTTAGCCATGAATGTTTTTAAGATTCTGAAAAATGCACAAATGTCAGGGCATGTCAAAACTTCTTCAGCGCAAAAACACCCTCAGACCCCAGAGGGTTAATGGACACTTGTTGGACATTTCAATTTGAAAGCGTTGTTTGAAAGCAAAGTACTATCATATTTCCCCCCCTAAGATCCTGGGTTGCGTTTTTGTTTCTGTTTAGTTGTTGTGTCATTTCTCACTCCGTGATCTTATTAAAATTTGTTTATTTTTGCTGTTAAAAAGTTCAGTGGGACAGAGTTTGGATAATAAAAAAAACACTTTCCGTCGAGCTACATTGGTGAATCATGTGAATTATGCACCTGTATAGCACACATCACATTAAGCGCCCTCAATCACGAAGTCAATTACTTTTTTAGAGCAGTAATCATAGAGGTCCTTGATCCATACCTAGAAAATCAATAGGACAATCCTCAATGAACATTAATTTCCACAAATTTCCATGTCATTTATTTAGTTTATGAAACAGGGACCTGAATAGGCTGGCAGCCAGGCAGATTTACATTTTCTTTAGGCTTGAACTATTAAGAAAGAATCGTTTTGATTTGATATGACTCTTTTTGGTTTGAATCATTTGTGTGAGTTTGGTGGGAGAGGGAGGAAGAGATGTGGCCTTGGCAGTGAGAGCTTTGTGTGCTCGTGCCATTTTTGTCAGGGTTCTGTCACTTCGTTCTAGTTTATTCATGGTTTTGTGACAGAGCCCACACACACACATATATATGTGTGTGTGTGGTTTCAAGTTTGCCCTGATGTGTCTTGTCTAGCCAAGTCTAGCCAGTTTGTTTTCCCCTTTGGGGTAGTTTTTGTTTGTTTTTTATAAAATAAAGACCTTCTTCTGCATTATTGAGTCCTCGCTCTCATCCCTGCTACTGCCGCCTGACAATTTTAGACCCATTGATATTTGAAGAAGTCAAACTGATGCTCCAGTGTCTTGCTTTTCAAACTCCTTCCCAATTTCTCACTCACCATAGTCTGTTCTACCTTGAGCTTAAGGAGGGAGCCATTTATTTATTGCTTCCTCGCTTGATTCAGATTTTAATCGAATTTTAATGTTTAATTAAGATTTTCATCGAATGAAAGGTTCAGTATATAAAAATGTCATGTCTAAGCCAGGTCAGGCATAATAAGTTCTTTACAAATGCATGATCTGCATTTGCACTCACACTATCAAGCATTTACATGGAGGAACCTTATGAATACAAGCGCGTTCACACACACAGGTGTGCACACAGGTGTACACACAAGCATTCACATTGGTGTAAAAACAGGTGCTCACAGACACTCACTGTCCTAAAATGCTGTTGCTTCAAACATATTTTGTAATATTAGTTATGTGTGCTGCGCAATACCATTTAACATTTAGTATTTAGTATTTACTGTGATATATACGGACATTGGATGTTGTTGTAGTTTTTCTGCTGTTGTGTCTTATGTTGTTTTCTCTCTTTGTCAGCAGGTATGGAAGCAGATTATCTGTTTTTGCTCTCTCTCTCTTTCTCTATCCTTTTTTTTTTTTCTCTTTTTTTTTTTCTCTCTCTTTTCTTTTCTTCCTTCTTTCTCCTCTCTTGGTTTTCTCTGTCCCCCGGTCTTGTCGGTCATAGTATGGTTAAATAAATAAAAATATAAAAATTAATAAAAAAAAAAAAGGCTGTGAATGATGATAGCATAGCTACACATACACACTGTTATGTGTTATCTGTGTTACTGACAGGCCGGAAAAAAAAAGAAGAAAAAAAAAAAACAAAAAAAAAAAACAAATGCATGATCTGTGGGTTAAATGTTAAGCATGAAGTGACCCAAAGTGTTCAGTAAAAGATTATTAGGACGTCGCTTTTAAACATTTAGTCTAATTCCAATTGACGAAACAAAATGTGCTTTATATTTCACCCATTTAAGCACATTGATCGTTGCTTAAAGATGGCAAACGCTGCTAGTCTTTTCCTACAAGCAGCCGATGTTTATTCTGCTTAATTTATGGATCTATTGGCTGAAACGGTCTATGCAATGGTAAACACTTTTTATCAGTCGGCATATAAGAAAATGCCACTTGAAAGAAGCCGAATGTGAAAAAAGAGTTGATCAGCAAGTTGTGTCAGATAGAGGATGTCAGAGGGGGTCTGACTGCCACCCCTCTATTATAACCCTACTTTTCTGTGTGTCCATGCAGAGGACCTATCTCTGTTCCTCGTACACACATATTTATGCTGGAAAACAGCAGCCTAAGCACAAATTGGAATTTAAAAAGGCTTTAAGGCTGTAGATTCCCTCCCTTGCTCTTACTCTCTTGAATTTCCATGCTATAGCAAAAGCGGGGAGGGAAAAGAAGTCACATGTTTATCTTGCTTGTGCAAATACTAGCTTTATTTCTCTGTTTATTTGAAATCTTATCATCCTTTTGGACACTGCTCGACCATTTTAAATAACCTCTTATTTGGTTCACCTCACATCCTAACTGAATTTCTCCAGTGCTCTATCCCACCACTCATTTCATCTGAACGAAATATCTTCCATTTCTTAATCTAGTCCCACACCTGCTTAGAAGTCAAACTATTCAGCTGGGGTAGAAAATGCTATTTTAATTCCGTGATGTAAAAATTGTGAACCTTTTCTTTATGTGCAGTTTTCATCTGGAGTGGAGCAGGAGTGTGTGAGTCCCTATGTGGGCTCTATTGAGCTTGTATTTGGCGGAGAAAAAAAAAACATTGTCTGCACATTGAAGTATAATTAAATTGCAGCATATTTCCAAAACCTGTTTTACATTTACATGCTAAATAAACCTGCATTTAAGTGATAATATTCTGCTCATTGAAGATTAGTTTGGGACTTTTATATTTAATCGGATGTCTGCTGAGGTATAAGGGTCAATGATGAGTGTCCATTATAATTTCTTTCTTTCTTTTTTGTATATTTATTTTTTTAGTTTAAAGCACATGTGACAAATTCTTAGTAATATACTGTTTGTATTCCTTTGTGGTTTCAAATAGTTAAAAAAACACCCTACCATTTCCAAGAATGGTTTACATTTATAATAATATAAAGCATTTCTATCTAGCATTTCTAATATTATTTTCTAACTATTTTCTAACTTGCACCACATGACATTTTACAACCTAAACTGGTAACACTTTACAATAAGGTTCATGAGTTAACATTAGTACATTACTAACATTAGTCTACAGCATTTTTTAATAGCATTTACTAATGCATTATTAAAATCAAAAGTGCTTGTTAACATTAGTTAATGCACTGGGAATTAACATGAACAATGAACAACTATACTTTTTATTAGCTAACATAACAAAGATTAATAAATAGTGTAATAAATTATGTTGTTCATTGTTCGTTCATGTTAGTTAATACATTAACTAATGTCAACAAAGACACCTTATTGTAAAACCTTTCTGTTTCATAAAAATGGTCAAAAATATATGCAATAAGACATACTGAACTTGACACACAGTTATGAGGGTTCTGCATGTTTCTGCATGTTGGTTGGATCACATGACTTTGATTTTGAAGGAAATATTTTTTTTTTGTTAATATGGGTTTACAAATATAAGAAATAATAATAAAAAATTATTCCAAACTACTAAGCATTTTCTTTAAAATGTCATTGTTTTAATGAGGCTTTTTGACTTTATTTCCCTCCCCAAAAATATCAAAATAAATTTGTGAATGAAGACGTGTCGTTGTGTTTTTAATGTATTTTTGAGTAAATGAAGCAGATAAGACCAAAAATTTTTTACCCATAATAGAATTCAACTGAAAAGGAGTTTTGTCCTCTGCTCTCTAAAACATAGCAAATATATATTCCGCTATTCATTTACAGAGATTTAGCTAGAGCCAATTGATTTATTAACTTTATCCTTAATAGAATCCCGATGTGTTGACACGGGGGCACAGAAGCGAGAACGCTAGAGTTTAATTTTTGAAACAGAAATGGTGACTTCATTATTACATAATTGTTCGAAGCTCAGACAGCGGCGATATTAAAACAGATAATGCTTTGTGAACGTGAAGTTGATTTATGGCGTATGGTCAGCGGCTTGTGTTTGTAATTATATCTTAATTGAATTTTGCGTTCTGCGGGGAACGCTTTATTTGTTTAAGCGCGGCCTCGGTGCGGCGAGAAGCTTGACACAGCAGTTTCCTCTCATGTGAGCCGGTTTGTGCCGAGAGCAGGTTAACACACTCCCGAGCCCCTGAGAGATGAAAAAGCATAAATTAAAGCACTCCCTCAAGGAGAAGAGGGGGGCGCCGGGTAACGAAGGTATTATCAGTGGTAGGCGAGAGGCAAAGAGAGCTCAGTTTCATCCCGCTTTTCTTTGTTAACACAAAGCGGGTCACCTCCATAGGAAGGTGAGTGAAGTAAATGGGAGGCCCTCAGACAATGGCGGTCAGGCGATAAACTCTCCCCCTTCGTCCTGCCCCTCTATTCATTACTTTCGGCTTGTTTTGCCGTGCAGACAAGAGGCAAATAACGGCTCCAGCCGCGACGGTTGTTCCGGGAGAAAAAGATACGAGCGTACGCTTACGGAGGTGGGGAGCCGCGCGCAAACACGCGCACACGTAGTCACTTGAGAAATGTTTTAATTATGTACAAAAGAACGTTCTTAATAAAAGAGGGAATTACGGCAAACGCTTTGAACAATCACGGGAATTTGGCCAAAAGGAAACGAGTTGATTGCCACATACTCCTTTACTCGCTTTCTCTGCCTCTCTCTCCGTCGCTCTCCTCCGTTTAAAAAAAAGAGAGAGGCCTGCAACTTCAAGCAGTTTTTTAATCAGCTAAAAAACATATGTGGCTTTGCTGCTAAGACAGCTTGGCCAGGCACTGATAAATGCCTATCACTAATTTGCATACGGTAAAAGCTACCCTTTAATCAGAACCTCTAATCCCTGTCGGTATTAATGATTTTTTTTCCTCGTATAGTATCATGTTTGCTAATTCCAAAGTGATCAGCTTCTTGTATGCGTCTCCTTTTTTGTGCTGGCATAATGGTCGAGTTGAGAACTTCTGTTATCCTACTTTGGCACATAATTAGGACTACAAAGGAGGACAAATCACTGTGAATGGGTCTCACAAAGAGGAGGCCCTTTTTTCTTCGCCTTCCTTTTTGCGCAGTCCTCGTTAACGGCCGTGTCACTTTTGAGAAAAGAAACGGCGGAAAAAATTGGACGCTCGGCAAATGCGGCGCCCGCGACAGTAGCTGCATTTTTAGAGAGGCTGAAAAATATCAAAAATTTACCATGTAATTAAAACGTCTATCATTGAGCTCATGGTTTAGAGCCTGCATACGTCTCCTCCAAATGGCACTCTAGGCTATAAAACACTCCATTTAATTTGACTGCTAAGCACCTTGCAGAGTACATCAATCCAAGGTTCTTTTCAGTTTATATAATATAAATACCACTTTCCCTTCTCCGATTAGTAAAAACTTTGCTGAGTGTGTGTGTGTGTGCGAGGGGAAGAGATCAGCATTAGAGGCAAAAAAGTGGCTGCCACTTCAGCGCTGATTACACAGCATTGCGAGATTTTTTTGAAAGACTTTTTTTTATTTTTTTGAAAGTCCTTGATTTGAAAGAATCAACGGAAGAAGAAAAGAATGTTGTGTGGTTAAAAGGTCTGGAGGGCAGTGGTATGTGTAAGCACAATGAAGAATAAATGGCTGTGGAAAAAAAAAAAAACGAAATGTCAGCTAGGTATACACGCGGGCTGATTTATACAATTCATTTGGGCCATTACTTTTCATTAAAGATCAAATGAAATGGGTACTTACTTACTAAGAGGCCTTTGGGGAGCTGAATTGCAGAGAAGAAAGAAGATTAAACTTTACATTCAGCCCCAAATTTAATTCAGAAGTAATCAATCGCATAATGGGCCTGCAACTGTAGCCTGGGTGATTGAAATGAAATTACCATATTTTTAATCTTAATTTTCCACACTGTTTATCTGACACTGTCAATATAAAATACAAACAGATAATGAAATAGCATTATATTGACACTACAATCATCTCTCGAGCAGCCCTCTGTGATTAAACCGCTGGAATGTTTGATTACATTTTGTTGGCTGACATTACAAATGACACGGATGCTTCGCCGAGACTTGCTGCCGGCTGGAAAATGAGCCTATCCATCAAGGACTCCTGGCAGCTTCCCCCTTCCAGTCGATCGCTACTGCCAACGGTCTGGGCACCCTTCTGTCAAGCCGTTTAGCACCGCCGAGAAGGAGGAGGGAGAGAGAAAGAGAGAGAGAGAGAGGGCAGGGCTGAAGAAAGGAGTGATTCACGACTCCTTTGCTTTACTAATGATTCAAAGCAAAACAGAGAGAGGGGGAAAGGAGGGGAGCACAGGAAGATCTTATGTAGTCTCTTCAGTTTTCCAGTGCCGCCTCTCACCTCCTAGAAATTGAAAGGTTAGCAAAATCTAAATATTTCATTACTTGTGTTTGCAGTTGTTTCGTTCTTTCATTTTAGGGAATTGGGTTAAATTGCTAATTGAAATCATTATTATTTTTGAACTAGGTAATTGAAAGGCAAATCAGTTTAAAGGTGAAACCACCATTTATGTTGTTCGGGCTAATATGGCAGTCATCTTATACTAAAACCTATAGTGTATTCTATGTTCAGTGTGGAAAGTGTTCAGTAATAGTGAAAATTCATTAAAAGTGATTATTATTTGGCTGGTCATGTGATTCCAAGATGGCCGCCTTCATGAGGGGACCCACTCCACCTAAAATAAAACAGCTTTTTATAGTGGCAACTGATGTTGTCTTAAAATGTGTATTATTTAAACTATATTTTTAAAATATGTAAGATTCATTTCTATTAATTTATATTTTTTACAGAGGGGAAAAATACTGAATACTCCTTTAAAGTAGCTTATATCGTAAGCTGGAACAGTTGAGCGGCAGTTGTGGTTATGATGCTAATGTCATATTGAATGTCTGGGATGGCTCTTGGGCATATTTCTGTTTAATTAACTCAGGTGAACTCTGATCTGTTAGGGAAAATCACATGGAAACATCCACTGGTGCACAAATAAAACAGATGCTTCAGCTGTGATCCTCACATCTTTCTGAGATCTGAAATACAGCTGATATGAGTCCTTCCTGCATATAATATAATTTGAGCTTGCAGTTCATTACTGTAAATGAAGTGGGTTATACCACATATTTAACATTTTTTAATATAAACGGCTTTATATATATATATATATATATATTTTTTTTTCATGAATACAAATGTTTTCCTGTATTTATTTGAAAAATAAAAATAAATAGTTCTGTTCAGGGTTAATATTGTTTACTAAAGCTAAACAATTCAAAAAACAATTATGAATATTTTTTTCTTTAAATGAAATCAAATAAACATAGACAGAAAAAAAGATAAAAAAAAATAACTATAATATTGAAAATGAAAACAGAAATAAAATAAAATTATATATGCAGTATATTAACAAAAGCTAAAAACATTTTTTTTAGTGCTGGACAACGATTAATCGCGATTAATCACATCCAAAATAAAAGTTTATTAATGTATGTGTGTATACGGTGTATATTTATTATGTATATATAGAAATACACTGTTCCTGAAAGCTGATTAATCAATGCACTGTTCCACTTTTTTTAAATTTTATTTTATTTTATTGCACAGCAGTGTTAATATTATGTAGTTTTATAAACAATATTATTTTCTATTATATTATTTTTCTAATATTATTTAAAAGTTCTTGTTTACATAATATATGTGTGTGTACTCTGTGTATTTAACAAAACTTTATTTTGGGTGCGATTAATCACGATTAATCGTTTGACAGCACTAAATATTATATAATATTATAAATGTTTTATAAAAATCTAGGTAATAGAGTTTGTGCTACATTTAAATATAGTTATGAACATGTTCATATGTGTGTATATACAATATAATAAAGGTATAATATCACACTCTGCTATGTGTTGTTAACACTATTTAGTCATGTCTATATTCACATTGCAATTGCCTCTCGTACCTCATTGTTTCGATATAGCACAATTACGTATATACATGGTGTTCTCTGACTTGGAAAAGATTTGTATTTTTACAGTATGAGGTGCCAAGGCAGGATATTGTTGTATGTAGAGTACAGTAGCGAAGTGCTACAGTGAAGAGCTCAAGTTCTGCTGAGAACTAAACCGAAAGGGCTGTAAGGATTCATAGGCACCAGCAGGTCTGAAGGTCCTGCTGATAAGACACAAGCTGAGGTTCAGGCTGTCCAACCCCAAGAGCTCTTTTGTATCCTGACCTTGCTGCCCTGAAGGTCAAGACTGGGATGAGGCCCGCTGTTCACTGTTGATGTAAATCGGCAAGACAGTTTTCTCTTGACATTTTGGTGATCGCTTTTACATTTAATAGAATAGTGCAAGTCTTTGAAGGCAGTATGACAGCAAGATAGGATTTGCAGAACTGTTCAGGCTCTCAGTTCTGCATAAGTCTGCAAAAAAGAAAAATCAGTTGATACCATTTTCAGAGAAAGATCTGATTCCCCTGTTGAGTTAATTGAAATCTGAGGAGAGTCTAAATGAATTTGTCTGTATTATTGTAATATTGTTTTCTCGGTAAAGGCCAATAATAGAAATTTTAGGAACTGAGGTATTACAATATTTAAAAGTATATCTAACTGAAACTGTGTCTGTCTTTAACCGTTTTAGAAAATTTAGACATATATATCACACTATAAAATGTTAACATGGTTGTGAGGTGCATTAGTTAGTGGTTAAGAGAGCAGGGTGGCTGATGGTCGATAGAAAGTCAATATGTATGAATTTAAAAATAGTAAAAACAAATGCATAACAATTGCTGTAATTAAATTTATACAGTTGAAGTCAAAAGTTTATATACATCTTGCAGAATCTGCAAAATGTTATTTTTTTTAGATGGATTGTAAAAAATGCATATTATTTTTTATTTATTAAAAGTCCACATAAGAAAACAATAGTTGAATTTATGAAAATCACTTTTTTCCTTTTTTTGTTTGTTTAGTGATAGTTGTTTATGAGTTGCTTGTTTGTCCTGAACAGTTAAACTGCCTGCTGTTCTTCAGAAAAATCCTTCAGGTCCCACAAATTATTTGTTTTTCAGCATTTTTGTGTATTTGAACCTTTTCCAACAATGTCTGTATGATTTTGAAGGTGCAAACGCTCACTGATGATTCAGAAGGAAAAACGAAGCTGGGGTGAAAACTTTTGACCAGAATGAAAATATGTACTGTTTTTTTTTTTTTTTTGCCTAAATACCATATTTTTTTTCATTTAGTACTGCCCTTCAGAAGTTACAGAAGATGCTTACATGTTTACCAGAAGACAAAATAAGTAAAATTTACCCTGATCTTCAAATTCAAAAGTTTTCACCCCCCGGCTCTTCATGCATTGTGTTTCCTTCTGGAGCATCAGTGAGCGTTCAAACCTTCTGTAATAATTGCATATGAGTCACTCAGTTGTCCTCAGTGTGAATAAATGAATCTCACTGTTGGATAGGGTTCAAATACACAAAAATGCTGAAAAACCAAAGAGTTTGTGGGACCTGAAGGATTTTTCTGAAGAATAGTGGGCAGGAAGGAACTCATGAACAACTATCATTAAACAAAAAATCACAGCTGTGGATCATTCAGATAACAACACAATATTAAGAATCAAGTGTACATAAAATTTTAAACAAGGTCATTTTAATCAATTCACCATTATTTTCTATTGTGGACTATATGTAAACATCTTTTATGTGAAATATCTTATTTAGGTCAGCACTAAATAAAAATTAACATGCACTTTGTATGATCCCTCTTATTCTAGTAAAATAATTTACATTTTTGAGATTCTGCAAGATTAATGTAAACTTTTGACTTCAACTGGGCATATATTTTTAAATTAAAATAGACAATTCATTTAAAGGAGTATGCTTTATGTAGCATGTTCAATGCCATTCTACACTAAACATAAATGACAGATGTTTGTTCTCTATCTGTCCATCTATAATTGTTTTTCAGCATGTCACATATCAAGCATTTATGCAAAATGAGTGGACCGATCAGTGTGCCTATTTCTATTCAGTCTGCACAATTGAGTTAGTAATGAGAAAGGGGAAAAAGGTCCCTTGAGCATATGGAATACGGTGCACGGCCCGGCGTTCATGCCTAGATTTCTTTCCAGGTTTCTGCGAGTTACGAATTCAGCTTGCGCTTGCTAGCTCTCTCATGTCTGCCATGAGGCTCAGTGTGTGCGGTGCAGGACCCAGCCTGACCCACACCTTTTTGATCTGCTGGACAAAAAGCAGACAAACCCACAAAACCTTCCCTCTCTTGGTGGGGGTAAATATTAAGAACCACAAGAGGCCCAGGGTCTTAAAGGGTAAAATAAATGAAAAATAAGACGCAAAGTCAGAGCGTCTGGGAGGCTTTTCTTCCAGAGCCTGGCTGCACAATAGGAGAGCCTGATAGGACGATAAGAGCTGCCGCAGCCTAGTAAAAATCCAATTCCTGAAAAGCGGGGAGCCCGGTGGAGACAGAGAACCATCTTCCCTCACAGTTTGTGGGTGGAAGATCCTATCATAATCACTGCGCTATTCTGTCGAACCTGAAAACAGATCACAAATGACAAATATTGACCCTAAACTACAGGAACCAGTGCCTGGGAAAGTTTTCTGGACTAACTATGAAACCATGGTAACCTTTGCTCCCTGTGTTTAGTAGATCACAGGTTCCAGGCTAATATCTGTTGATGGCTTGTTTTTGTTGAAAATATTGTGATTCATTCATGTTTGATTACATATTAGATCAGTTCTAAAACAAGATATGACCAATGTCAAGATGCCCTCTTATTTGGCTAGTGTATTTTCTTGGCAATTCCATTTTAATGGCTTTGCGTGTTTGCTAGAACATCCTGTCTCTTTTGGAAAAAGTGGTGGGCTACAGTTGATGACAAATGAAAATTAACTATTATGTTTTCTATGGTTTCATTTTTAAAAATATTCCATATCAAAGTCTCTTTGTCTTAAAAACATGATGTAATGGACCACTTTGACCTTGATTTTTGTTTCTCCTCTCTCACATCTACATTTATTATTCTTTCTTTCTTTCTTTCTTTCTTGGTATAAATTCAAATCAAATCAAATCACTTTTATTGACACAGCAAATGTGCTTAGGTGAGTGAAATTCTTAGGAGTGTGCTCCAGACAATGCAGAGACAGTTACATATGGACAGTACCATTACATACTTACAGATTTATACAGATGACAATGTGCAATATACACGTACATATACTCAGTACACACAGTGTTCTGTTAGACATACTTAAAGTTAGCAGTACAAGTGGCTTTGTTGTCAAGAGATTGTGCAAAAGAGATATTTCTACATTAAATTGTGTAGAAGAGAGATTGGAGGAAGCAGTGCATAGTGCAAAATGATTTTTAGTGCAATGTACAGTTAACATATATTATCCTGTTGGGTTCTTGTAGCAGGGAGTGTTTATAAAAGGTGTTCAGTGTGCATATAGAGGAAAGAGTGTTTTACCACAAGTGGTTTGTAATAGCCCACTCACCTGTGTGTAGCACACTTAGAATTCCAACTAGGAAAATTGTATAATAAATTGTAGTTAGTAACATAATCCATTACATTACACATTTTAGGTAATATAATCAGATTACTTTTAGATTACTTTTGACTTTCTTTCTTTTAAATTACATGACAGAAATAATCCATTATATTACACATTTTAGTTCATATAAATAGAATACTCTTTCTTTCTTTCTTTCTTTCTTTCTTTCTTTCATATTACGACAGAAATATTGTAGTTACTAACATAACATTACATATTTTAGATATTATAAGAGATATCTTTCTTATCTTGTGTTTACCAAGGTTGCATTTATTTGATCACAGATACAGCAAAATTGTAATATTGTGAAATAATAACAATAAACATTTAAACTTACTGTTTTCTATTTTAATATATTTTTGAATTGTATTTATTCATGTGATGGCAAAGTTTGAATTTATTCAGAATTCTTTCAATGAAAAGTTCAATTTTCTATTTAAAATAGAAAGCTTTTGTAACATTATATATGTTCTTACTGTCATGTTTGATCAATTAAATGTGTTTTGGATTAACAAAAGTATTATCTCTTTCAAAAAAAATCTTACTGAGCCAAACTTTTGAAGGGTACGTATTGTATTGCTTTATTTCTTTCTTTTCTTTCTCCGTCTTTTGGCAAGATTATTGCTACTAGAAGAATTTTAGGTAACACTTTAGTATAGGAACTAATTCTTACTATTAACAAGCCTCTTATTAGACTATTATTAACATAATGGATGTTTATATGTACTTATAAACTATTCTAGATATTCCCCAATCAATACCTAAACTTAACAACTACCTTACTAACTATTAATAAGCAGCGAATTAGGAGTTTATTGAGGCAGATGTCTTAGTAATTGGTCTTTAATATCGAGAATTGAACCTTAAAATAAAGTGTGACCGAATTGTATTATTTTTTAGGTTTGTTGTCTTCATCGAAATGTCTGCACAGTTGTATCACCCTGTCATTAAAGAAAAGATGTATAATTATATATAATAAGTTTTAATTAAAAAGAAATCACCATAGAAGAGGTTTCATTGTATGAATTGGTAGGTAGAACAAAAATGAGTTTTTAAATCAGATCTTGACCTTCAGAAGGAATCTGTGAATCTATAAGGAAAGGCAGAGAATTTGAAGCAGTTATCCCTGTTTAACTTCCGTGTAGCATTGTGCCCGGGCATAACCTTATTTTTCCCCTCTGCTTCAGAATACACAGTCATTCATTACAATTGAGTTGTTGTTGTTGTGTTGGTGAGGCTGCCATAGCCATTGGCTTTCAGCACGGGCATGCAGGGTTATCAAACAGTGAAGGAGAAATTGCCTGGGCTCTGCCATGGCCCTGATTGTGCTATCAGAGCCGTCAGGGAGGCCTTCCATAAAGGCAGGGGGCACTGGGGAGTGTGAGGCGGTGTCTGGTGCGGCCCTCCTGATAAATCAGCCTGCCTTCCGCTTGGCAGCAGCCTGCCTGCGCCACATTGCCACGCTCCTGGCACACTCTGCAGCCCCCCAAACACATCGCGTGACCCCCCAGACCTCCCCGCTCCTTCCTCCGCTGCCCTCGTCAAGGTTTGTTTTGTTTACCCCTTGGTTGCTCCTCTCTCCCTCCCCTCCCCCCTCAATCATTCACTTTCTAGCTCACTGCCACACCACATTGTTTTCCTCACCCCTGCCAAAATAATTACTCTACCCTCCTCTTTTATTCGGCAGATTTTTCCAAACTTGATGTATTAAATTGGGCATCTGTTGTGTCCGCTGCATAAATTTAGCTGTTTTATGTATTATGCAGACTTTTTGTGGCTTTGATAACAATATTGTTTCGTTGTTCTGTGCGGTTTTGGCAAATGGTGACCTTTGGCATTTGATCAGAAAAAGCCAAAAATTGCTGTAGCTCTGGTACAACAGAAATATACAATAAATAGTCTGGTTTCTGAAGTTATTAATAATAAACAGTTATTAGATCAGTCAATGTACTTATATATAATAATCTTAAAGGGATAGTTTACCCAAAAATGAAAATTTTGTCATTAATTACTTAACCTCATATCATTCCAAACCTATCAGACCTTTGTTGCATCATGGTACTCTCGATAATGGCACTAGATAGCAACTCTGGGGAGAAGAATTGATGAAAAAAGTTATTTCCCCCTCCCCCCCACACACACAAAACGTATTGTCGTATACTGTAAAAAAAAAATCTGTAAAAAACTGGCAGCTGTGGTTACCAGAGTTTTACCGTAAGAAATACGGTAATAACGTTTTACAGTTTATGGTTTTTAGTTAAATTTACAAGTAAATACCGTAATTTCAACTGACATAATTGTAATGTACCAATCTGTTGAAGAACTGAAATCTGTTTTATACCTTTGTAATACACTGATAACCACCAAAACCAGGTGGTGATGAGAAAGTCACATGATAAACTAAAGCCCATCACAAGCAGCTTTTTAAATATTAACATATTTAGAAGGTGCACAGTGTCATTCACACAAACATTACACACCATCATGGTAACACACATGAAACTGAAATAAACTGAAAAATGCAATAAACATTCATTTAGCAACATTAGATGTTGCATACAACCCTAATGTACAAACCTGCAAAGCAAAAAACTAAGAAAGAGTTATTTCAACAAGAAAACATCAAATTTTAAAAAATGTAATGCAGGGAATTCTGGGAATGTCAATTTACAGTTATTCACTGTAAATTTTACAGTGTTTTACTGTTAACCATTTAACAGGTTTTCACTGTAGCATTTTTACAGTTTTACCTGTTAAATTCACTGTCATTTTTTACAGTGTAGCTTCGTAAAATGGTTGAACCACTTATGTCACATGGATTATTTTGTCAATGTTCTTGGTACCTTTTTGGGCCTTGAATGTGGTAGAACCCTTTCTGTCTTGTGAGGGTCAGAAAGCTAATTAAAAGTATCTTAATTTGTGTTCTGAAGATGAATGAAGGTCTTACAGGTTTGGAACGACATGAGGGCAAGTAATTAATGACAGAATTTTCATTTATGGGTGAACTATCCCTTTAACTGAACTATTTGCGGTAGCAACATAGAAACTTGCTGCATTAATATAGAACGTGCAGTGTGTTTACAATAATTTGATTTCATCATTTATAATTTTTACATTAAATTGGACACATTATTTAGCATTTTTAAACCGATTATATTTATTTAATTCTAAACATACATTCTAATTAAAATTACTTCAAAGTCTTAACATTTAACCTGCTGAAGGAGGAAATTATGCCCCTATTTAAATTCCCTATAAATTTGAGAACGCTTTAGCTTCAATTGGATGCTTGAGTTTATTGCCACCAGTAAAATGCTGATTTGTAGGCCTCTCAAGGGCTCGTTTGATAACGTTGGAACAGAATCATCACCATAGTGAGTGACAAACCTCTGTTTCTCTCTCTCTGCCTTTTGTTTTTACTCCAAGCTCAAATATATTAGGTGTATATGTGTTTATGCATATGTTTATGATATAACAACATCTAAATTAAACTAAAATAAAGTCTCTTTGTAATTATTCTGGCCTTGTATTACCTCAGGTGCACTGGGTAACAGCAGATGCTCTGAAAGCAGATGTAGGGCTGCTGTAAATGTTCTGTTGCACAGATTTTAAAGACATAGGGGCTGCCGCTTCACCCTCGTAAAGTTCAGAACCTGATTAATTTCTGATTAACATACACCTTTGCTTTATCTGCCTAATTCCTCTTGCCAGGTAAGACCCCTGTCAGGAACTCAATATTTCTAATTACACTGAAATTAATACCTTTGTACATATCATTAGCAGACTATTCTTAAATATGTTGCATCAAGACAATTTCATTTAAATTAAATTTCCCATTTAATTTTCTAGAGATCTTCTAAAGGTCCAGGCCACCTTGATGCTCTAAATCTTAGTACTTTGTTCAAATCCATAATAATAGACATTTCACAGAAAATATTTCAGGTGATTTTTAGGTGATAATACTTCATTGTTTTAGAAAAAATATAGTAAAAACAGTAATAATATAAAATATTACAATTAAAACTACTGTTTTAAATTTCTAATATGATGATTTGGTGCTCAAGTAACAATATTTTTGTGGAAACCATGATTATCAGGATGCTTTGGTGCATGAGTATTTATTTAAAATCTCAAAATCTTTTGTATCAGAGTCTTTGCTGTCATTTTTTATTAATAAAATTTTAATTAAATGATTTACAGTAGTAAATAATGTGTATGATACAGATATATCACTTTGAAGTTGTTAGTGTCTTACTATTTTGATTTTTGAATTGGTAATTGGTAACAATTCAGGATGCAATGGCGATGACAGCCGAATAAAAGTTTGCTTAAGTCAAAAGTCCTAAGAAATAGAGGAAAATAAGTGTAAGGCCTTTCATACGAACACTTAAGTTCCAGGACAGTTGAAATCTCGTTTATTTACAAAGGAATTTGAATTAACTTTTTTTCGCCTTAACAATTTCATTGACAAATACTGAAAAGGAGCAAAGATTAAAGCGATTGTAGACAATGTGTGAATGGAAGTGTGCTTTGCGCTCGCGTTTGCTGCAGTGGGTTAGTCTATAATGATGGCTGATGTAATTCAGCTGGGAGATTGCTGTAAGGCTTCTGACTGGCATAAACGTCAGACCCCCACATTTATCAAAGAGGCTACATTTCTGTTTTATGTTTGAACCGCGAAGAGGGTTTTGTTATAATGGTGTATGACTAACGTATCATGAAGCTAGGAATGTCATAGCTGCTCCCCCTAAATGGGATAATCTAAGTGTGTGATAATCGTTGTTGACAACTGTTAACAGAAATGCACAGCAGACTGGGGTCTGTGTGGCTCACTTATCTTATTAAGGCCCATATCGAAATTTTACACAGATACACACATACATTCATGCACAAGCTTGCAGAATCACACTCACAAATACCTTTTTGTAATATTTCTGACACGGTATCTGTGTCTCTAAGGGGTTGTAATGATAAATGAGCCTTCATGTGCAAACGGGCCCTTCTGATAAATGTACCTGTTTTCACAGGAGTCAATGGCACATATGTGAGGTTTCTTTCATTTCATTGTAGTGAACATTTAATTTTCAGTGTTTTTCTATACTTTCAAGCATCCACTAACTTTGAGACTTTGAGACGTTGAAACGCGACCTCAGCCTTTAAGGATGATAATATTCATCAGCTGCAAATGTTTAAAGTGATGGTTCACGCGTAAATGAATTTGTTGACCCTCATGTCGTTCCAAACCAGTACTGTATGTGTTTTTTCAATTAGAGATGGTTCACCCAAATATGAAAATACTGTCATTTACTCCCCCTCATGTCATTCCAAATAGGTTACCACTGACTTTCTTCTGCACAAAAGATATTTGGAAGCATGCTGGTTATCAATGCTGTTTTGGTGATCAATGACTTTCATTTTATGGACAAAAAAAGACATTTGTCGGAAAGAAAGTCAAACAGTTTGGAATTACATGAGAGGAAGTAAAATATGTGGGAGCTATTCCTTAAAAAACTAAAAAAGAGAAATGATTTATAATACTGTTTGCTCTTTTTTCATCAAATGACAATGAAAAATGGCCATAAAAGTATCATAACTAAAGTTGTGTGGACCAGGATCAGGATATTCTTCAAAAAAATAATATTTTTTGTTCCATGGTAGAAATAAGATTTGAAAACGATATAAGGGTTTTATACATACAGTTGAGGTCAAAAGTTTACACCCCCTTTCAGAATCTGCAAAATGTTCATTATTTTACCAAAATAAGAAGGATCATAGAAAATGCATGATATTGTTTATTTAGAACTGATATAAATATTTCACATAAATGATGTTTACATATAGTCCACAAGAGAAAATAGTTTCTAAAAAAAGTTTACATTCATAATATTGTGTTGTTACCTGAATGATCCACAACTTTTTTAGTGATAGTTGTTCATGAGTCCCTTGTTTGTCTTGAACAGTTAAACTGCCTGCTGTTCATCAGAAAAATCCTTCAGGTCCCACAAATTCTTTGGTTTTCCAGATTTTTTGTGTATTTGAACCCTTTCCAACAATGACTGTATGATTTTGAGATCCATGTTTTCACACTGAGGACAACTGAGGGACTCATACAACTATTACAGGAGGTTCAAATGCTCACTGATGCTTCAGAAGGAAAAACATGCATTGCAAACTTTTTGAATTTAAAGATAAGTAAATTTAACTTTAATTTAATTTTATTCTGTCTTTTGGGAAACATGTAAGTATCTTATGTAGCCTCTGAGGGGCAGTACTAAATGAAATAAATATAATATTTAGGCAAAATAAGAAAAATGTATACATCACCAGTCTGTTTTTGCATTGTGTTTCCTTCTGGAGCATCAGTGAGCGTTTGAACCTTCTGTAATAGTTGCACATGAGTCCCTCAGTTGTCCTTGGTGTGAAAACACGGATCTCAAAATCATACAGTCATTGTTGGAAAGGGTCCAAATACACAAAAATGCTGGAAATCCTAAGTATTTGTGGGACTTGAAGGATTTTTCTGAAGAACAGCAGGCAGTTTAACTATTCAGGACAAACAAGGCACTCATAAACAACTATCACTAAAAAAACAGCTGTGGATCATTCAAGTAAGAACACAGTATTAAAAATCAAGGGAGACTGTCCTCAAAGAAAATACGACCTAGTTGTACGTTTTTGAATCGACCAAATACGATCCATTCTTACGTTTTAAAGTTAAGCACCCTCTAGCGGTCGTAAAAATAATGACAGTGTTATTTGAGGATTTGTGAAAACGACTTTAGTCGGTCGTATAAATTGGAGGACATGTTGACTTAGTAAAACTGTTAGATTAAATCTTTACTAAACATCATACTGAATATCTACTTATCATACATGTACATTATAATGATGTGATCCTTGTTACTTTGGAAATGTAAAATGTTACAGATTACAAATTACTGTATTTAAAATGTAAAAAGTAGTTTTAATATTTCAATTACTTTATTCCAGTAATGTGACTGATTACATTTGATTACGTTTCTACATTTCTAACAAATGTTGATCATTTTGAAACATTGAAAGCGGATAGGGTTAACTTTATAGTAGTTAAAATTACTGTCAGACTTTCAACATCATTCATCACTTAAATTAAGATTTAATAATTACATTTTAAAGCATATCCACAACAAAATCAGACTTTAGCACCTCTTTTTACTTTGAAATCTCTGAGGTTAAATATTGATTTAAAATCATAACAAGATCTAGTTTAAGAGCTATGATTTTTGAATTTAAATCTTTGCATAGCTATGAGAGGAAGCACTGAAAAAACAGTTCATCTTAAAAAAATAAAGCATGTACATAAACCCAAATAGGATATAAAACAGTTATTGAATAAGTGATTGTCCTATTCTATGTCCTAAACTCCTAAAACATTGGTGTCTCAAATATAAATAGTCAATGCAGTTTCTGAAAGAAATAATTTAAATCTGTATGTGTGCGCCTGAAAATATTCAGATGTAATTGTTAACATTTTCAAGTAACTTTAATTTAATTACACATTTTTTTCTTATAACAGATTACAGTTACATTATGTAATTAAATTACGTAATTCCAGTATATATGTTGGGAACTAGTTACTTCCCAACGCTGTAAACAAGTATGACCTAACACATCGACCCTCATATGAAATACAGGGCGCACGGGCCACTCATGTGATAACTATCTTTACTGATCGGCCCCACCCACCAGACGCGCAACCCGTGTGTCCCGGTCATCAAATAATGCAACAAGTGAAGCTCACTGACCTGAACCCTCCTCTGTGACCTTTCCTCAAGCACATTAGAAACACACCAGTGGTCATGACCCCCCACACTCTGGGGCCGGGGAGAGGCGTGTGCAGCCCATGCGACTGTGTGTGTGCTCTTTTGTCTGAGCAATGGTGTGGCGACCACAGGTGCCGTTCCCTTGAGACACTGCGGAGGTTAATGATCTGCACGGCCAAGCAGGAATAAATAAATCACTTCCAGTCCAGAGTGGGCATAAATCTTCACTCACGCGCCCATTTGCAGCAGCTAGCACCACCAGTTGCTAATGATTGCATTTTTTTCTTATGTGCTTTGGCTGGGCTTTGGCGTTGATTGCTGAGGGGGAAGGCAAGGGGGGTCGGTTTCTCTCTCTCTCTCTCTTTGTCTCTTTCACCGTAATTGATTTTGAGTCCTTATGGAGACATTCCAGTTGATTGGGGTTTATATGTTTGCCTAAAGGGTTCATTCTAAGTGACAGTTATGTCACTTCAGATGGGCTGACTGTGGATACACTAGCGGACAGGATAGGGGCATCATTTTTTTTTGTGGAGTCACCAATGGCAGCCTGGTCTTGATGACCTAGACAAAATCTAAGAAAACAAAATCTGCATATATTAAAGGGATAGTTCATTTAAAAAAAAAATGTAAATTCTGTTATTAATTAACCCTCATGTCGTTACAAACCCGTAAGACCTTCGTTCATCTTCAGAGAAATCTGAGAGCTTTCTGACCTTGCATAGAAAGCAGTGCAACTTACACATTCAAGGCCCAGAAACATAATTTTATGAAGCTATGAGAATACTTTTTGTGTGCAAAGAAAATGCATGCGTTGTGGTACTCTTGTGAACGCATGTCGAAGACTGACATGGAAGCGAAGAAATTGTTGAATAAAATCATTATCTTTGTTTTCTTTGAGCACAAAAAACATTATTGTAGCTTCATAAAATTAAGGTTGAACCACTGATGTCACCTAGGCTCATAGGAAATACATGCCTCTATATACATTCCTGCAAATCTGAACGTAAAACATAACTATATGTACTAGTGGTGCAACGGATCACAAAACTCACGGTTCGGATCACATTACGGATTTTGAGTCACGGATCGGACCATTTTTCGGATCAGCAAAAAAGGGAGGAGACAAATGTAATTTGCTTTCCATTTATTACAAGTAGGGCTGCTCGATTATGGCAAAAATCATAATCACGATTATTTTTGGTCAATATTGTAATCACGATTATTGAACACGATTATGCGTGGGTCCGGAACTTTATATGATTGGTTAATTTAAAGATAGCAATACAATAGAAAAAAAAGATGGTGAAAGAATGGAATGAAAGTTTTTTTTATTATTAATTTAATGTAATTAACTAAATGGAAAATAAAACAGCAGTCTTCACTGTAAGAATTAAACATGCTTGTTTCTTATAAAAACTACAAGTCCATCCATCAAGAGCAGTGAGTGATTTTGTGTTTCGTTGTTTGATTAACATTAACCGCAAAGACGGCAGAAGGAATATTACTTGTGGCCACTTTAAGAGCTGCACGGATCCAATTTACTGTTACAGACGTATTTTCATTCTCAACTGTTTACGTTAATTTGAGACAACTGACGAAGGAGTACACGAATATACACCAAACGCCGCATTTTGACATATATTTGCATGTATTTGACCGTTTAGGTAACATCTTAAGCTAAACGTTCACTTTACTTGTCCGTGTCCTGTTCCGTCTCTGAGCGCATACACAGAACAGCGCACATGCTCGATGTATTTCAGCCGCTTTCATACGGCTTTCTCGTGCTACAGTGCCTACACACTGTAACAGTTTTGTCCACCACCCTTCTTTCATCATCATTATATTTTACAGGGATCCAAAATGCTCCCATACATGCTTCTGTTCCTCCGCTAGCCATTGTTGACTGATTAACATGCCCTGTTCACGTGAACATGACTTCTCTGTGTAAATTACTTAAAAAGCAATACCGGCAGAAAAAAATGTCCTTTTCTCTGCAATTGTTAAACATTTAGGATTATCTACAAGTTTAAAAAATAGCTATTAATCCGCGGGTCACGTGTGTATGAATCACTGCAGTTTCCAATTGAAATGAACCCTAGAGTAAGTAAAAGTCCAACCTCTTTTATTCACTTTCACACAAAGTATGATTTAGAGTTAAAGAGTTTTGATTAATAAACCCTAATTTTCACACAATTTTAACATCCTGCACAATTTGAAAACTGATACTTTTAAACAGTGTCGTCACATATATGGCATATGCATGAGTTTTCTAATTCAGTAGGTTTGCTCGGCCACTCATACAATATGGTGCTGCACTTGAGTGATGAAGAGCTCCATTACGAACCCCGTAAAAAAAAAGTTTCGATAAAGCAGCTCAAATCCGTTTTTACATTTTTTGCGTTTGTTAACACTATCAGGTAGGTTTAGGGTTAAGTTTGGTGTAGGGGATATTTTTTTAACATGATAGAGCATTAACCTTTAGCGACACTCCCTGGATATTTAAATTCTGAACAGCTGCAATACACACATCAAGCAGCATAAAAATGCAGCAATAGAGTGTTTTCACGTTACATCATTTAACGTTGTAAAATAGTGCCGTTGTAGTGGCACTAAACGTGAACAATGCAATTGAACTGAATGGAACCTGTGCATGGGCTTGGCAAAAAAAAATGAAGAGACAAAAGTAATTCAGTGTGTTGGGATAAGAAACAGAAGGAAGAATTGTTGGGTCATCAGTTTGCCACAAAGAAGGCAGAATGTACAAATATTTACCACCTATTACAAGACTCAACGATATGGATTGACCTATGGCCCGGTGCAACTCGTATCCACTGCATTCATGTTCTGAAATGTAATTTGTGTGGAAATATTGCGTTATTATTATATTTAGTCTGTACAAGGTCATTAAAAGAGGTCAGAAACACTGAAGACGAACATAAAGAGGAGAAAATACTGTAGCAGGCTGATCAATCTTACTGTTCATGATGCACAAAATGTTGGAAGAATCTATTGGAGGTGGGAGTTTACATGAATGTATCTCTGAGGGGAACTGTCTGTTGTCAGAAAAGTTTACATGGCATTTTCATCTGTATAATGCATTATAAAGCAGTGGTAATAAGTGTAAGTACAGCAGTAAACAAAGAAACGCTATCGCTGCTTAGCATTGAGTCCTGTATTAACTTTAGTTTGTCAAAATATAACAACCTTTCTTGCTTACTAAGTCCTTCTCTGTATGATTAACATTTACATTTACATTTAGTCATTTAGCAGACACTTTTATCCAAAGCGACTTACAATAGAAGCAATCAGAGCAACAAGAGAGCGACAGTGTATAAGTGCTGTGGCAAATTTCAGTTAGATAAACACGATAAGTCTTGCAAGGGTTTTTTTTTTTTTTTTTTTATATAAATATAGAAAACTGAAAAGAGTAGGAGAGAGCTAGTGTCAGTTGGTCAAGTTCTGCTGAAAAAGATGGGTTTTCAGACGTTTTTTGAAGATGGCCAATGACTCAGCTGATCGAATTGATTAAGCTGCTTCCACACATTTTTCCCATAGTGTAGACATCGTAAATTAGTAGAACATCTTCAGTAGTACATTAACTGTGCAATCCATGTCGCAATGGGTAACTGATCAAAACGTGGCATAGATCCAACCCCTCTATATTTGTCTGTACCAACATACAATAAAACAATAAAAACATGCCACGGTCACATATTAAACGTGTTTTTTGCGCCAGTCTCTGGAAATGTATATAGAGGCACATATTTTCTTGATTCAGTTTCAAGCAAATTATCTATAAACTTGCCACAGTGTTTTAGACAAATAACTTTTTTTAATACCTACAATAATATAAAAATAATTATCAGACACACATTTTTTATAGTTACAATTTAAAATCTTTGAAAAAAAAAAATCTGTGGGGGTACAAGCTCGGTATAAAACATCATATTGCATAAAACAAGTGCTATTTATAAAATGACGTATATAAAGTGTTTTTTATGTCAGTCTAAATCTTTTAACCTTTTTAGTACCCTTTTTTGTGTACACTGAGAAATGTAGCATACACTTTTTAATATATTCTGTGTTTTTATATATTTTGTGCTAAACGAGTATCACAACAAAAGTGTTTCACGCTGTTCTTGATGTAACATTTGTCTTTCTAACCTACACTGCACCAGTGTTACTGATAGCTTCATGTATTTTCCCCGCATTGAATTCTTACTAGCGCTCAGCAGATGCTGGCATCTGAATTGTGACATCAAACTTAATGAACGACCCAATATGTCACAGACCTGTTAAGGGGTGGTGAATGTTTCAAAATGGCTAGCAATTAGCAGGCTTTAACTGTAATTAGTGTGTCCGATTGATTAGTATCAATGATCAATATTCTCACTCAAGAGCAATTAGCAGAAAGACTTTATAGAAAAAGGGGCTGGCTACTGAACACATGAAAAGAAACGTGAAATCAGCATATTAAAAAAAAGACAAACAAGTTATTACATGTTGACCCAAAAGACCTGATGTGGTATGTTATAGCTTATCCCTATTTATATGCTGTCATGATCTCTTATCATACATTGTTTATTTTTATTCACCTCTTGAAAAGCAGAATATGAACAGCTTTAACAATAAATGCTGTCACTATAGATAAAGAGACTGATTTAAACATGCATCTGTCACACAGCTAATACATCACAATGATTTATCCTTTTAAATGTGTACAGATGCCTGCCGGTAACATTTTGTAGTGCTCCGTCATGTTAAATACTGTGTGTGTTTTAAAATACATAAGACAGAAAAGGAATATTCTGGCTTTAACATAATCATTTGTGGCATAATGTCCACAAAAAGTAATTTCAACGGTTTATTTATTGTTAACACTTTACAATAAGGTGTCATTTGTTGGATTAGTTAATGTTTAAACTAACATGAGCTAACAATGAACAACATTTATTACATTATTTACTAATATTTGTTAATGTTAGTTCATAAAAAATCATTGTTTGTTCATGTTAGATCACAGGGCACTAACTAATGCTAACAAAGTTGTGATTTTAATAAAGCATTTGTAAATGCTTAAATTAATAATAAACCTTGTTGTAAAGTGTTACCTATTTATTTATTTACAAAAATGAAGGTTATAGCGAGGCACTTAGTGGGACCAGTTTTGAAGAATTTTAAAGAAGTAGTATTAAATATATAATTTTCTAAAAACCCTTATGTAATTTTTATATTGAACTTCTGTGTTATTTGAGCTGTAATGCTGTTCTTGTCATTTTTGTGGTCATTTTAAGGTTTTAGGTGTTACATTGTCATGCTAAAACAGATCTAAAATATAACTTGACAGGCAACAGAACAGTAAATGTGTTACACTGTTTACATCTTATGACTGTATTTGTGAAATGCAAGATTGGCCTCATTCACTTCCATTATAATCACCTCATTATAACCCAGATTTTTCCAGTTTGTAATAAAAAGGAGGCACAAATTCACCATTTTTAAACATTATGCCACTAGTGCTTTGGATTGAGCTTGACTTGTATTGAAACCATAAGGACTAGGTGTTTATGAATCTCAGATTTCAAGTGAAAGTAGTCGCCAGAATACAAAAACAATCTCAAATCCAATCTGGACTATACTGGGATGTCTGCGGACTATACGACCTGATGTTAGAGAAAACAATGCAAATGAATAAAGCCATTAACAGGGCTTAGAACAGTGGCACCCGTATGTTCTCTTTTATCCCCTAGTGACACAAAAGAGAGAGGGAGAGAGAGACAGAAAGGAAGAATAACAAAAAGAGAGAAAGAAATGCACAGAGGCTTTTCTTCTCTTTAAAATGCTGCATTAGGTCTTTTCCACCAGTCAGTTTTGATAGTTCAAAGCCGGCAGTTCAATAAATAGCTGGAACCGGCACATCTCTGTTCTTGCAAAAAGAAATCAATGTTAATCCTATTACCGGCAGTTATCACCTAGCCCAGAAACGGTGGCAAGTAAGGAAAAAAAAACTGAGATGTCAAAGAGGAAAGGGGGAGAGAGAGAGAGAGAGAGAGAGAGAGAGGGAGAGCAAGTCACCCTTCATTCACTTTCAAACACAGTTTTGATAATTTACTTCTGTAGAGGAAGCGGGAGGAGGGTACAGAACCCAAGGTGGGGGTGGGGGGTGTTGAGGTGTGTGCGCGTCTGTCTTTCTGTGTAAAGAGGGGGTCCGGAGTGACTGATGTATTTACACGTAATGCCAAGATCAGACCTTGCTGCTGTAAGCAGGATGTTTGAGGCACAAAACGTTGCTTTTCTTCGGCCACATTCACAGTGCTCGACAATCCCTTTACCATCGAAGGCCTGATGCGTGACCTTTCACCCCCCCTCTCTGTCCTGATGATAGTGCAGTGAGGATTTCTGGTGATTTTGTAGTTTGAGGAGTAGATAAATGGCAGAATACTGTACAAGGCAATTATAGACTGTAGAGTACATTCAGAACAGTTAACCGGGTGTTTATCTGTTGTATTTGCTGAAATTAACAAAGAATGTCCAATTTTAGGTTGAAAACAGAAGGAATTATTTTAGTTATATCCAGGGAATTATTTTAGTTTAATGGCCAATAACTGCTAAAAGACCAACAGTAACATTTTACCACTTTAGATAAATAAATAAATACTAAACATTAAAATGGCCTTCCAGTGAATTTATGCATCACAAAACAAATATTAGTGTTTTTAAAGATTAATAAAAATTTAATTAAATATTCAATATCAGTTACTGATATATATATATCAAACCAAAAATTATTCAGACACCAGATATAATTTTTTGATATTTTTTTTTTACTAGTGGGTGCAGGACACTAGTTCATTTATGTAAGTGAGGATAGCAAAATAACTGTGACATATTATACCTCAAAATTTCTTTATACAGTCGACTACCAGTAAAATTTATTGAAATTTTGACCAAAAAAATTGATTTAACTCTTTGACCAGACCATGTTTTGTTACATACCTTTCTATCAAAGTTATCTGACATTATCAAGATGAATTTGTTCTGACATAGTTTAACTCTTAAGGCTGGAATACACTACACGATTTTTTGCCCCGATTTTCATTCTATTTCCAGTCTGCAGAAGTTGACGCTAGTTGCCGAAAGTCAGAGCCAGTCTGCTGATTTCAGCTGACAGATTCGTTAGAAAATCGGGATGTGTATGATGGTCACAGATCCGATTTTACAGCGTCAGATTTTGATTCCATCCAGTCGGAGGTTATCAAACCATGTTTGATATTTTGAGCCGATTTTAGAACAAATGATCATCTGTCATGCGTCTCCTAGCAACCAGGCGCGCGTTTCTGCATGAGTTTGTTGTGATCGGAATGACTTGAAATCTGTTAGTGTATGATCCTATTCGTGTAGTGTATGATGCTCAGTTGTTCTCTGTAATCATTTATAAAGTCGGCAAGTGTATGATGCCTAGATTTTGAAAATCTGTTCAGATTTTAAAAGTCGTGTAGTGTATTCCAGCCTTTAAGTTCTTGTTATATTTTATTGCCTTTTTCTAAACTATAGCAAATAAACTGTGATAATGTGAGAATTTTCATCTGATATTTCTGTCTATGTTTATGTTAGTTCACAATGCTCTAACTAAAGCTAACAAACACAAGTTGTGATTTTAATAAAGCATTAGTAAATGCTGAAATAACAATGAACTTTATTGTAAAGTGTTACCTATTTTTTTATTTATTTAAGAAAAATCAAGGTTACAGTAAGGCACTCAGTGCACTTCCATGGGGCCAGTTTTGAAGAATTTTAAAGTAGTAAAATTAAATGTATAATTTTATTAAAATCTGTACATAATTTTTTATATTGAACTATCTCGATCTATCTATCTATCCTTTCTTTAAAAGAGTGACTGACAATTGAATTGGGACATAACTTTGGCTGGATTCAAACCTATTTGTTTCTTTATCTTTTTGTATTAAGCAGTCTTTAATTTTGCTGTTATATTGTATCACATCAAATAGCTGTGCACTGAAATAAATATTTACTAGATTTTTGTTACCATTTCGTTCCTATGGCTTTGCAAACATTTCCGGTAGAAATTCTGTGGACCTTTTGTCACAGAGCACCATCAGTGAATCGTTTCAGTTGATTCAATCAAATATTGGTTCATTCTGAACACACAAAAAGGGGACAGTATACAAAAATGAGCGCATAAAAGAACAAAACAGACGCAGTCGTGTTCAGAAGTGCATTTCTCTTGTGAACAGAGCAGCAGTCTAGATTAGAGCTAATCATTGTCAGCAGGATGCAGAAGTGGGCCTTCTCACTGACGGATTAGCCCTGCCGCTGTTGTTGTTCCTATTGTTATTGTCAGAAAAATATAATTACTGCCGAATCTCATCAAAGCAAGAACAGCCTTCTCAGAGTTGCTGCCCTATTTCATCCGAAAGAAAAAATGCGGGAGAGTAAGAGAGGAAAAGTAACCTGAATTTGCTTTTGTGCAAACAACCGATTATGGCAATGAAAACAGACCCACGTGCCATTCTAATTTCTTTTCTGCGCTATTGTTTTCACATTTCTTTTAGTTTTCAGACCCCCACTTTGAAAAAAGCTGACATCAAGTTTTCACCTTGACTTGACTGACTGTATATATATTTATTTCCTGTGTCATGAAAACACGGGTGACCCCATTCCAGTCCAGCCCGTTTGATATTCCTGCAATAAATTAGATGGCAACAGAGGTGCTTTAACATGTAAAATAGCGGTGACATACTAAATAATGAGCCATGCTAGTATTACAGAGCGCCAGCTAGGAGACCCAGGGGTATTTCCGAGCCTCGAAGCAGCCCTTTTTTTTTCTCCGAAGGGGGTGAGGGGGGCCGGGAGTATACGGAGGTAGGGCGCTGAATATGGAAATGGCATTAATAGACCCCACGCCCAAAGCTAGATTACAGTGTGTCAACCCCAGTGGCCTGAACGCTCTCTGTTTAGGTCCACCAACAACATAGAGGGAATTATTTATTGAGGAAATTGCTCTCTTTTTTTATTGGTCCCCGGTGAACGTCCAGGCCCATTTTGCGAGTATTATTCTTCCGTTTTGATTCCATTTATTCTCCACCAGATAAACTGCCCATCAAAATGAGGGGGGAAAAACTGCAGGCCTTATTTTGAAGGACCAGCGGCACCGGTTGTGTCACCCATCAACGGTCGTGATCGGTTCTTTTCAATGGCTGATTTATCGCCACGACTAGATGTTCAGAGGGTCTGGTTTTAGATGGTCGTAACCCGGTTAACCGCAGGATCGGTTTGGTGGTTACGAGCAGCCGTTGTCCTTCAGCTGACATGGCGTTGTTCTGTTTCAATCAAGCAATACTGTGTAAACACTAAATAAGCGTTTGATTCGCCAGAAACTTCATGAGGTCAAATGACATTGTGATTTTAGGTTGTGAATCATCGCCTGACGATAACTTACAGCTGTGGAATATTATAAAACGTATCATAATCACACTTTTAACGGCCATTTTGGAGTATGTTGAAGCATTGGGGATGTTTTTGATGTTGAGACATAGCTAGTGGATTTGTTTTTTCAATCTCGTTGTGTGAAGGATAAAGAATTGCCTCTTTCTTTCATTTCCCCTCCTTTTCGCCATTTTTTTTGCCTTCGACTTTCATGCTGTCCGCTGACTGCTGTAGTATAATAGCCGGAATGTTTTATGTACGTGCAGCAGCAGGATTAAATTTTTAATGGCTCCATTGGTAGTTGTCCCGGGTCATAAAAAAGTGCTGCAATAACGCAAGAAAAGGTTATTGGAAACGCATATGTGTTCTTCCTCTTAGAGGAAACCCTCAAACGTTTAGTCTGAGACCGTTTCGTGCTCTACGAGTTTAATCTTCGGCGAAAAGGAAGGTTTTTTTAAGAGGCGCTAAAATGACACATAAAGCGAAATAAATATATAAATGAGCAGCCACGTGGAAGCGGCGTCTGTTGAAAAGCGACGTGAGAAACGGCGGTTGATTGTTAGCTAACATTATGCACACTGTTTGAGTCTAAATAACCCTGTGAGCGCATCGTAAACTGTCCCTCTCGCGTGGCAGTAGCGTGAGACGGAGGCGCCCCCCTCGTAAACAACTCTGTCATTTTAAGTAAGCGTGGGCCTGCTTACCCGGCACCTTTCGCTCGGCAAGCCGCACCTAATTTAGCAGCCTTTAAATCTTTTGCCGTCGTTGTCGTGAGAAACGCCTGGTTGCAAATGTCTTTTATTGAATGCTGACTCTGTGGTATTACAGGCTTGCAGATATGCCTGCTGTAATATGTCCCCAGCTTTATCTTGTAATGGTAAAAGTGTATTAATTTTAGTGGACTTTCAGAGAGTGCGCGAGAGAGAGCGCGAAGGGACGGGTTTGACACCGTTTGGGATTGGGGCCGCTCGACACACTCTTCAAACACATTTTTCACGCGGGGAGCCGGCGAGGTGCGAGACAGCTGAAGACCCTCATGCATTTCTTAGATACCCTAAGCACAGATTTATCAAAATCTATCTGGAGAAAAGGTGTATCTCGGTAATAACTACTTTCCGAAAAGTGCTCCAAAAGTGAGGCTTTGTCAAATGGCTCTTTGCTGTTGGTTTGGCTGCACAAGAGAGGATTATGTGCAAGAATACTTGTATCAGGAATTTCTAATACAGGAATACAGAATTTATTATTACTTCCCCTCTTCAAGTAAAGCTCAAAAACACACTTCAAAAGCATTTTCTGAAGTATTTTTCCAGTTGAGGTTAAATGCTTCTCTTCAAGATTGTATATGTTGCTCTTTACTTTTTACATTTCCTCCATCTATGGCTTCATGATGCAAGTGTTGTATGAGTGTCCACGGTAAAGAAAAGTCTTTAAAAATCCAGTTTAAAATACATGTGCCAACTTCTTTAAAATGCACTTTGCATTCATATTGGTTTCATATGGGTTTGAAAAACTTTCATACTATTTTCAAGAAAAGTTTTAATGTCATAGAAATATAATGCCGTGTAACCATCAAGGAAAAACATGCACACATTAACCATTATTTAAGATGGTGAAAGGTGTATATAAGAAAAAAATCATGAAGTGTTATTACATAAATTAAATTATGTGTTTGGGTCGCACCACATGAAATTTCACAGCCTGTAACTTTGTGTTGTGATAAAAAAGGTAAATTATTAAATATTTTAAGAAACGTTTTGACCATTTTGACCACAGTGCAGAGTCAGACATCCTGTTTTTTTTTGTTGTTTTTTTTCTATTCATCCACCCATCCATAAAAAAGTGCCTTGAATAAACCTTGACTATGTTAAACATGTTAAATGTAAATTAAAATAAAATTGTATTTTTTATTTATTTATTTAATTTTTAATTGAGGGCATAAAGTCAAAAATAGTATTTATTTATTTTTTTATGTATGTACTTATTTAAAGAGCTAGGTAGATTACTTACAAATTGTAGTTCGTTACTGATTACAGATTACATTAAATAAAAATAAAAAAGTTAGTAATGTTATTTAGATTACTCATTTGACTACTTTTTAGATTACATTTAGATTGCTTTGTATTAAATTTACCATCAAACCTACCATACTGATAAAAAAGTGGGGAAAAAATAGAATTTTACTTTAGTTTTTTGTTATCACCATCATAAAATGCATTTAACATTACATTAAATCAAACTGGGCATAATATAAGAACTGCAGTGGGTTTGTGAGTTAAAAAGTGAATAATTAATTAAATCATTAAAATGTAAAAGAAAAAAATATCTAAACCCTTAAATGCTAAATATTGACATAGGTTTCATTAGTTAATGTTACTTAATATATTAACTAACATAAACAAACAATGAACAATACATTTATTACAGTATTTATTAAGCTCTGTTAATGTTAGTTAAAGAAAATACAGTCATTCATAGTTTATCCATGTTAATTCGCAGCGCATTAACTAATGTTAACAAGCACACCTTTTAATAATGCATTAGTAAATGTTGAAATTAACATTAACAGAGTAATAAATGCTTTAGAAGTATTGTTCATTTTTAGGTCATGTTAACTAACGAACCTGTAAAGTTTCACCAAAATATTTTATTTCCATTGTGTTAATAATATGTAATCATGTAATCCACAAAAAAGTAACTGTAATCTGTTTATGAACTTTTTTTTACAAGTACTTAATTTTTGGAATCTGATTACGTAATCTAGATTACATGTAATCAGTTATTTATTTATGAAAGAAATGTTAAACATTGCCTTTAAATTTCTAGTATTATTTTAAGATCTCAGGGCGAAAGACTGAAAGATCAAAGTTTTTGATAAATAATAGTATTTTGGTAACACTTTACAATAAGGTTCATTAGTTAAACATTAGTTAATGTATTAACTAACATGAACTAACCATGAGCAATACATCTTTATTAAAATCTTCATTAATGTTAGTTAATGAAAATACAGTTGTTCTTTGTTTATTCATGTTAGTTCACAGGGCATTAACTAATGTTAACATGATTTGAATAATGTATTAGTAAATGATAAATTAACATTAACAAGATTAATAAATGCTATAAGTGCAGTTTATTATTAGTTCATGTTAACTAATGAACCTTATTGTAAAGTGTTACCAGTATTTTTAAGAAGTCAGTAGATAGGACCCATGAGGGCCACTTTATTATTCACCTAAGAATCATTTTTAAATGTTCTTGGTTCATCCCTTTATGTACTGTTTTTCTTTGGACATAAAGCAGGTAGTGTGTATTTGCTAGTTGTTGAAGCTCCTCTGCTCTCGCTGTGGCCCCTACACAAGTACTCCAGCCTCACAATCTACTTAAGGGGGTTTAATAAGGTGCGCGGCGACAAACGCGTGGCGAGGACAAGCATAGTACTCTGATAGATACGGCGGAGTCCTGCAGAAACGCGGCAGCATTTCCTCTGGCGAACGGCTTCGTATCGGTGTGGCGCGTGTAGCGGCTGCACTTGGAGAGGACAGAACCGCGGGTGTTTTTATCAAGCCGAGGGCCTAGACCACCGGAGGCTCCTGTGATGGAGGAAAATCAGCGGTCACAAACAGTCACAATGCCTCCCCGCTCTCATCTCTCTCTCTCTGTCACTCCCCTCTTTCTGACTTCCACTCTCCTGTCCCTATGTTTATCAGGTTTTGGGGGCACTGTATTTTGATGTCAATAAGCAATTTTTCTTGCCTGGTCTCCAGCCTGACCCCTTTAATCCATCAATATATTATTAGAGATAAAGTTTTGTGGACGCCTGCTGCAGTCACAAGATAAATGACATCTCTGAAGTCACGCATTAAAGACTAGATTAAGGCCCTGTGACTGTGTCTTCAGCGCTCATCTGTGCGCCTCTGTCCAACCTATCACACTAAGTGACAAGAAAGAAAAATAATGAACTGAGGCAGAAAAAGCAAAGAGATATTTCTTACACACACTCAGTCTCTCACTCACACACACACACACACACACACACACACACACACACACACACACACACACAGCGCGAACGTCTGTCTTCAGCCGGGATTAGGGTGCATTAGAGGAGAGCTGAAGATGGAGGGAGAGAGAAAAAGAAAGCAAGAGAGTGACTGAAAGGGGTCCTCCTTCTGTTTGGGGGGTTTTTCTATGGCGCGACCATGAAGAGAGGGTGGGCAACGCTTTATTTATTCCTCTGTCAAGCGGCGAAATGAATCGCAGATTTTTAAAATGAAAAGAAAAGATTAAATTAGATTCTTTTTGAGGTTTATAGCTTGATCTTTCATCATATCTTTAGAATAAATTTGTTTGTAAAGACATCCAACAGATAGTGGGTGACAGCTCTGGCAGCGAGCTACACCATTTTATAAACGTTACATTGCTTTTTAAAAGAAGCCGTTCAAAAGACTTTTGAGCTCGATAATCTTCAGAGGTAATGATACTGAGAAAAATGAACTGCCTTGCATCATTGATATGCAATTTATGCTGCTTTAGTGTTCTGTAAACCTAAATATATGACATATAATCTCGGAACAATTTCTGAATTGTATTGCTTTTTAATAGGAGGGAAAAAACCACAGTGTATGAAATGGAGGATTTTGTCAGCCGTACGAGGAAAATATGAGTCCATCCTTCATTATCATAACCCAGCTAACGTATTTGGCCAAAGATCCCTGACTGCGCTCTTTTACACTTGTAACCTTGCAACCATCCCCCTTACATATCATATTAATAGCTAGGATTACAAAATGAAATGACAGTATTATGGGACGGACACCAGACTCGCAGTGAGAATATTAGGGGAGTCTATCTGGTCACACTTGGTGTTAAGTGGGACTGAGCGCTCATTAGGTTTGCTGGAGCCGTAAGTTCATGTCCGCTTGAGCTTCGGCTGATATGCCCTGCACTTCAGGTCACTGCAAATCCACATCAGAGGATTTTTTTTTTTTTTACTTTTTTTGCACCCATGTCCAGGAGTCTGTTATCGGATCCTGTCTGTAATACCAGGACTGAGGTGACACCGTTATGGCTGCGTACGCAAAAGATGGACGCTATTTGAATTTTTCCATTAAGCCCCAGTTGGCTGCTCGTGTTCTCGTGTGGAACCGCCACTCAGACTGTGGAGGAGGATGTTGAGACGTACCTGACTCTCCGCGCGTTAGCCCGGGTGTCATGGCCGCTTTGTGTTGGCGTCACTTGTGTGTCAACTTCTGTTCCGCAGGCCGCCTCCACAAGACGCACCTCCTAATCCCAGTGGTGCCCGCAGCCTTTTACAAGCTGTGCTGTTAAGTAAACAGGACAAAGGCAAGATAAATGCGGAAGTCAAGATGGTCCAGGTTTAGAGGTTAACAAAATCTGTTTTTGGCTTTAGTTTAAAGTCATTTATCCTGTTTAGTCCTTTATCCTGTTTTAGCATGTGAGATTCCAGAGACCCTAAAATAATAATAGTAATTTCAAAGATAAGATATACATACATCTTGTTTTATGCACTTTTTTAAAAATTATTTTTTGTGTTCCAAAAAGTAACCATGCACTTTTTTAAAAATGCTACTGGTATACATTTTAATCATTTCATTCTGACTCTAGAAAAACTAAAAAAACTCAAAAAAAAAAAAAAAAGGATATATTTAAAAAAAATATTTTATGCTTAGATATTAAATATATTTATATATAATATTAATTATATGAATACAAATATATACATGTAAATATTTCCTAAATATATACAGTATGTGTGTGTGTTTTTATATACATGAAACATTATACAGTACACACATATATTATGTGAACAAAAACTTTTATTTTGGATGTGATTAATTGCGATTAATCATTTGACAGCAGTAGAATTCATTTTATTTTATTAATTAATTGTAATTATTTAAAATTAATAAAAAAGGAAAGAAAAATTTGTTTTATATGCACATGGATGGATGGATTAATGAATGTATGGATGGATGGATAATATTAAAAAGCATATTTTTACATACAGTCGAAGTCAAAAGTTTACATACACCTTGCAGAATCTGCAAAATGTGAATTAATTTATTAAAATAAGAGATTTTTTTTTTTTAGTAATGGCCTGAATAAGATATTTCACATAAAAGACATTTACATATAGTCCAGATGAGAAAATAATCGTTGAATTTATAAAAACTACGTTTACATACACTTGTTTCTTAATACTGTGTTATTACCTGATCCAAAGCTGTGTTTTTTTGTTTGTTTTGTTTAGTAATAATTGTTCATCAGTCCCTCGTTTGTCCTCGTTAATCTGCCCACTGCTCTTCAGAAAAGTCCTTCAGGTCCCACTAATTCTTTGGTTTTTCAGCAGTTTTGTGTCAACAATGACTGTATGATTTTGAGATCCATCTTTTCACACTGAGGACAACTGAGGGACTCATATGCAACAAGTACAGAAGGTTCTGCTCACTGATACTTCAGAAGGAAAAACGATGCTAAAGAACCAGGAGTGTAAACTTTTGAACGGAATGAGGATGTGTACATTTTTCTTATTTTGCCTAAATATCATATAGATATTTTTATTTAGTACTGCTGTTCAGAGGCTACAAAAGATACTTACGTGTTCCCCAGACGACAAAATAAGTAAAATTTATCCTAACCTTCAAATTCAAAAAGTTTTCAGCCCCCCTTCTGCATCTTATTCAAGTCAGTACTAAATAAAAAATAACATGCATTTTGTATGCATTTCTGCAAGGTGTATGTAAACTTTTGACTTCAACTGTATATATGCATGTAAAAAATGAATAAGAACAATGACCAAAAAGGGTGGGCTGCATTGTTTGTTTAACTGATTGATTTTAAATACAGTTCATAAAATTTTCGTTTGGGAAAATTATTAACTTGATGATATTTATTTATTTTCAGAACATGAATCAACATTTACATTTACCAAGCTGAGTTGGTAAAAAATCAGAAACTGGTGGAAAGAGGAAATAGAGCTCAAAGCAAAGAATACTTTCATTTTAGCAGCATTGGGCAAAACTAAAGACCTGTGGTCTGATGTTAAGTGTGATTACAGTGTGAATTTATAGATCTCTGTTTTTTTCCCATGCTGGGTTTTAGACGCCAGGGGCACCTTTAGATTTCTCACAGTGTCTCTCTGGAGTCATGAGTTCAGTCTGGCTTAAAATATTAATGGACAATTATGAAACTCTGAACTAATTCTTTGCAGACATCATCAGCCAATTAATTTAAGTGGGTCTACGGTTGGAGGTTGATCTTTTCTCTTTTGAATTTAGCGGAAGTTCCTTCTTTGTTCTGCATGAGAGAAATTAATTTTTTTAATCACAAACCCACAATTGAATTCACTGATCTTGTTAAAGTCATTTCTCAGTTTCTTTTATAGAAGCTGAATGACTGTTTTAGTCAAGATACTTAGTTCAACTTAGTCATATTAGCATGAAATGTAAACTACTTTTTAAATATGTTTACTCTATCTGTATTTAAATAGATCAACAGCAAGCATGAACAACCTCTGTTTCTGTCTGTGAAAGTCCTGAAAGTCCTGTCATATAATGAGTGCTTTTGATCGGATGCAGAATTCACTTTTATATGTTACAAATCCACTCTGTAATGATAAAAATCCACCCAGTGTTTTTTCTCTATAAATATAAGTCTCTATAAATAATATCCCCTTTCTCAAATCAAGACATTCTCAGCTTCTTGGCTGTGTGACATCACACAGACCAAGGCCACTCCCACAATAGTTGATTGACACTGGCGTTTTTACAGCTCACTCAGACCTGCCCTGAGTGAGCTGTAAACTGTCTGGCATTGTGTCGACTCTGGAGCAGGCATAGACAAGAATGTCTTCTAAACGATTGAGGTGTTCTATTGTTCTATTGTTGGATGTAATAACTAGCAGTCGTCATTTACTCCCGTCATCTGAGCCTCTGAAGATGCAGAAGATTACTTTCATTTTTGGAGGGAACGCGCCCCGTAAACTACCTAAACGCGCCTTTGTAAAAATCATTTGTGATCCAGCTTCACCTACAGAAGAAGTGAGTATAAGGTTCTTTTTTTAATTTTTGCTAATTGCCTTTACTAATAATGAGCAAGTCAGCAAGTTCATTGGCTAAATGCAGCTAAATGTGGCTAAAGTAAACAGTACGGCTTGTCACCCCGCAGAAGAAAGGGGTGGGGTGAGCAGAGCTCATTAGCATTAAAGAGACATGCAACAAAACAGGTTGCTGTGAACAGAGCTGATTTTGACAAGGTAAAAAGGGTGTTTTTTACCCTACCATTGAGAAATTTTAAACAAAGCATGTTATAGACTTTTCATTAAGAATTTCATTATTATTACATGTGTACAGTTCACAAAGTACTTGACTCTGAAAAGGTGATCACTATTATTGTTGTGGTTTATGATGATTATGATGATGATAAAGGGGACATTGGGTGCAAAATTCATTTTTATCTGGCGATGCATATAATTGTGTTTTAGTAGTGTGTGGACACAACCACCCTACAATGATAAAAATCCATTTTCTCCTTTTTTTTAATCCCCCAAAAATTTAAAGAGTTTCAATTATCAAGCGATTTGGATTTTCTGAGTAGTATGATGTCATATTGCTCAAGCTCCACCCACAACCACTGAAAGACTGTCCTGTGTTAGCTTTCCGCCCTCAGCCAGTTGTAAGCTGTTCGTCCATTTTTCCACACTCGACCAGCTGTAGCGACAACAATATATCATAAGTAGGTTCACAAAAAGGTGGAACATTTCCAGTACATTTTTGAAACTTTCCAGAGATTTTGTAAACTTTCTGGGATGTTTTGGAATCTTCCTGGGATTTTTGGAAAGTTTTCAGAAATTAACCAAAATTTTTCAACCCTTTGCAACCCTAATCATAAACCTTTTGATAGGTTTGTTTTTTAGTAGTAAATAGCAGTAGCTCATTATCATTTAAAGAGACATGCACCAAAACGTGTCACTGTGAACAGACCTGTTTTTGACAAGGTAAAAAAGTTGTCGTACACGACCTTTAAGGAATGCTAACCGAAGTATGTTGCAGACATTTCATGAAGACTCTAAAGTATCATACCAGCTTGTGGTAAATGGTATAATATCTTTTTAAATTATTTATACATATTATTTTAAAGAAATATGTTTTAAAAAAAATATGATTTGGTTTTAAGGAGTATTCAAATATAAACACTAATATCATAATATTAATTGCTTGTTGACAGTTCAAGGTGAATACAGTTCCAAATACAAGAACTATGCAAAGAGGACTTTGCAGATGAAAGTATTATCAAAAAATATTTAATAAACAAATTTGATATCATGTAGAGCTCTAATACATTTCCCTCTGCTGTGAGTATTTACACAATTTTAATAGATTTAATGTACTGTATTTTTTAAAGGGTCACTGTAAGTGTTTTTCTCCTCTGCCTTTTCTCTTGTTAGCATCACCAATAATAGTTTTATCACTCTGTATAGTTTTACATACCTGTCCAGTCCTCAAAGTGACCTTTTACACTGGCCTTTTAAATGAATCTACAAAAAAGTCCCTGGCTATTTGGACTTTATATCCATTTACTCTCTGTGAGCTCTTTAGCATTTAATAAGATCCTCCGTAGGCAACCACTCTTAATCAAATAATGTTTTGTGCATTTTCAGCTCTTTTTGCTTTTTATAAATGAAAGTGATGGCATTTTAATAGGTGGGTGTGTGCAGACACGAGGAGACAATCGCCTCTCATTGAGTGCAGGGGGACAGGCTGGAGACAACGTGAGTTATTACTCCTCCCCACCCTCTGCAGAAACACTCCCTTAAATTCACGGGTTGGTGCGGCAGGCCCTGTGGGGAGCCTATGCGGGCTAAGTGCTCCGCTCGCACACACTTCCCGCCGTTGCCACATGATGGATATGCAATGATCACTTAAAACCACAGTGATGATAAACTAATGAATCAAGATCTGCATTAATCAACGAGTGGCCATTACAGAGAGATGAATGGAAAAGCAAAAAGTTCCCTCTCTAATGATGAAGTGCTAACTGTTTAATAGCGGACAAGGCGAGTGAAGGAAATTACACACAAGGGATTCATGCATCATTTTAGAAGATATTAATATTTCACCCCCTCTCTTTCCTGACCTCCCCCCATCTCCCGACTTTACACTCTGCTGCCGTTAACAGGCGTAATCAAAATTCATTACCAGCCAAACCGGCCTGATTAAACATAACAGAGTCGGTTCACAGGCAGACACTGCGCTCAGACTCCCCTCACCCCCATCCTCAATCTATCCAGACCCTCAGAAACCAGAGTGGACAAGACCTCTTTGAGAAATGGGCTATTATCGCCATTAAGCAAACATATTAAATGCTCATCAGATTCAAGTGGAGCCACAGAGGTACCAAAGTGCTAAAGGATACATATCAACGTATTTATCATCGTCAGGGGCGGGAGATAATGTGTATTCATGCATTTATATTAATTAATTAATTTGTTTGTTTTGACCCAGGAGCTTTTGTAATTCCTGGAGTATAGCTATTCATTAGCATTCCTGTTCATCTCAATGGCAGCTGCTCGGCTGGTGAAACCTGCAATATCTAAGATGTAAATGTGACTAATAATTGTGGAGCCAGATTGTTATAGTTAACTAAAAGTAGAACTGGGCCAGAATTAAAACCATTAAAATTTGTAACACTTTACAATAAGGTGTCATTTGTTAACATTAGTTAATGTATTAAATATCATGAAACAAACAAACTAACAATGAACAATATATTTATTACACTGTTTATTAATCTTTATTAATGTTAATTAATACAAATACAGTTGCTCATTGTTCACGCTAGTTCACAGTGCATTAACTAATGGTAACAAACACAACTTGTGATTTTAATAATGCATAGTGAATGCTAAACTATTGTTCATTTTTTGTTAACTAATTAGATAAATCGTTAACTAATGTAGTTATCTAATGAAAATTAATGAACTGTATTGTATTGTTAGCAAATAAAAATGTATGTTACATGATTTAAAATATAAAAAGTTTTTTTTTTTTTTTTTTACTTCAGCTAGTTGCCATTTTAGTTATCTAAATTAAATGTTGACTTAATGTACTAAAAGTGAAATAAAAATGAATAAAAACTTAATAAAGTATAAGAGAATGCACAGATAAGTCTAGCGACTATTATGAGCTATGATATGAAATTCAGCTGGCAATAAAAATGATAAATCTGCTTGCTAGTAGTTATCCAAAAAAGTTTCAGTAACTGTTAAATTGACTACAGTAATATAATAAAGCATATTTTATTTATTTTGACATTTATTTTGACCTAATAAATCACTGCTAAATAAATAAAATTGCCAGTAAAATTAGCGAATATAATTTTAATATAATAATATAGTATTTTACAACAAATGTTGTCCTATTTTTTTTTTCCAGAACACGCGGTTACAAATATTTAAAACTTTTTAAAAAAAAAATCAGTGGGAAACTAGCCAAAATACAGTCAAACCAAAATTTATTCAGACACCTTCAATATGTTTCACATTATCACAGTTTATTCGCTCTAGTTTCGAAAATAGTACTAAAATATGTCAAGAACAAATTCATCTTAATAATGTCAGATAACTTTGATAGAAAAGAATCTAATGTTTTTTACACAACTATCAATACTTTGTTGACCAATTACCAAGCAATGCTTAATTTTGTTAATTTTGTTTGTTGTACACTTAAGCAAAACATGGTCAGGTCAAATTTCTGGTATAATATGTCACACACTTGCATAAATGAACTATAGTGTTATGCACCCATTAGTAAAAAAAAAAATATCAAAAAATGATATCTAATATTGGTTTGACTGTCATTAGGGCAAAGAGTTTTAAAAAAATATATTTTATCAGAATAAATTAGAAATGAATATGTTGTTTGCAAAAACAAAACAACAAAAAAGATGTTTGCAGTTTTATCACAATTAATTTTGAATGCCAGCCAACGGAGAAAAATGCTTTATGTGTTCAGAAGGTGTAATTATGACATCTACCAGCAGGGGCTAATTGGGCCATATTAATTAGCTCAGCCTTTTTTTAAATATACAATATTCAGTAAGTCAGCTTGATTATTTTCAGACAAAATGTAGTTTCCTGCACAACTGTGTTGTAAAAAGCATCATACAGTAAGTTTATATTCTCATCCTTTTTGTACTGTATATGGCAGTGTTGTCAGTTTCACAAGAGGTAGCGGGCTGGCGGGCCCGCAGGAAGTAGAATTGCGACCGTTTAAAAGCAGGTACGGAGGGGAGTAACAGGAGAGGGATGCTGTGACCTCTCTAAAAGCCGGTCCAATCGCTTTCTCATCATATCAGCATTTCAAAACACCGTTGCCTGCCCCGGCTGCTCTTTTCTTCAGCTCGTGCTCCATCTCTGTTTACTTTTCTCTCCTTCGTTCTCTATCTCTCCTTCCCTTTTTCGCCTATGTGTGTGCACATACGTGTAGCCTTCTGTGAGAGGATGTGAGGAGAACTGAAAGGATATTATATTTTATTGTATCTGTCATTTTCCTTCTATCTACCATATGACTTCTTAATCCATCTGAATGCATAGAAGATAATGTTTTGGGCGAAATAACATAAGAGGGAAGATAGACTCCCAAGGACCAATATCTTTATTGCTTGGAGGATAAACGGATTATGTCAGCCGTTTTCTACCGCTGACAGCTTTTCTTATTAACCGATTTTATTTTTAATCTGCCGAGGAAGAAATGCGGTTTTATGTCACAATAAAACGCTGGTCACATCTAATGCTGCCCTCAAACAAACAGATTTCTCAAAGCCTTGCTGGAAAATTTGAAATAACTTTAAAGAGGGGTTTTTGCTGGAGAAAGCGGGCAGAAATTCTTTATCCACAAGCTTGTTCAACTGAGAAGTCAAAGATTTGTGAAGTTAATGTTGTGTTTTTTTTTAGCGAGCAGTGTAATACAGTGTAACCGTTTGTTCGTTTTGTTGACTCCAGAATATCTCCATCACAGCCAAACGAACGTGTGCTTAATCATAATATAAAATGATCAGAATCAAATTTGGATGGATAAACTAGATCTAATCTGTCATTAAATGACTTATTTATCATCCTTCGACGTGTGTTTGGCGTGCAGTGGATGGTTATGAGAGCGCATATGCTATGTCATATGAGATTATGTGCATGTGTGTGCGCTTAGGAGATGCCAGGGATCATCTCAAATGAAACCATTTGGGCAGATTTATATGAAATGGTGTTGGATATATGCGCAGGGAGAGCTATCATTAACCCCAGGGCTTTCCCCTTCTGCTCTCCTCTCTCATTTCATGCTCCTGATCTGAGGGTGTGAATTAGCCATCACCTCCGGCAAGCCAACTCAGTTACCGGCTGGACAACATGAAAGAAATACACAGAGCTGCATAAAGAATCCTCTCAAAGCCTCCTCCCTTCCTCCACCTCCCTCTTCTCCCCCTCTCTCCCTAGTAACGTAGAGGGGGAGACCTGTGTCGGGCCCACGGTGTCTACGTGGACTCACCTTGGCCTGGGCCAGCTGCAGCTGTGTTGTGAATGGTGTGATTTACATGGCTCTTTTAGAGCCGAAGAGTCAGCAGACGCTATTGTCCTTCAGGGCTTGGCAAGTGGCGAAATAAAAATGAACTTTTTGACATCTCATATTTGAATGTGACACATAACCGTGAGCGTCTAACTTGAGGCTGGTGCACAAATGCATAAATCTTATGTTGCTAACTCTTTATCTTAGATGGTCAAATGATACATCAGATTTGAAATGTGTCTGATGATGTTTCTGGCTTTATCGTACATCATATTTCAAACTGACATCCCCTAAGGTTTGTGCATGAAAGCAATTCTTATTTTTCTGTGAATGTAGTGGTATGTTTTCCTGCATTTACTATTATCCTACATCCTCATGCCACATGAAACTTATTGTTATGGGTTTGAATAGTCCCAAAAGTAATAACGAGCTCAAAATTGTTTGCTCCTCATTCCAATAAGTCCCATTCTTATCATTCAAAATTGTAAAACCTATTGTTAAATCTTACAAATCTTTGTCAAATTTTTATCATATGTGACATATGTTCATAACATCATAGTGTTTTGAATTTTGCCATTATTCTAAATAATTTAGGCCCACCCATTTCTATTGTGAAAGAGTGCTGATGGAAATTTTAATTCAGTGCCTGATTAAAAATCCTACAAAATAATTTGAACGTATGTGTTGTCTGTGTTGTTAGTATGTTTTTCTTTTTTGTAAAACTATATATAACTATGTTATTACAACCTAGCTAGTGTTAGCTAGCATTATTGCATAACATACCATGCTAGCTTTAATCTGATCTCGTACTGAAATCACGTACTGTTCACATACCATTTGAAAATTAACCATGGTTTTATTATAGTAAAAGTGTATTAATATTAATGTTTCTTTTTTGGTGTATTGATTGCCATTTGTATAACCACAGCAGTTTTATTACAACTACCATGGTTAAACTATGCCTAGTGTAATAAAACATTTTTTTTTATTTTTTTTATTTAGAAAACCTATGGTTAATCTTCATAGGGTTAGCAATCCTTACAGCTTTTCATTATTAGCATTAGCAACAGCTAACAGGGGCTTCCAGATGGTCTGAATTGTTAATGACACCATCAACTATTTTTATTAAACAGGTTTTTATTTTCCTAATGTTTTGGAAAAAATAAGTAGAAGCGTAATTTACTCTTCACTGGGATTTGATTGACAGGCAATCTGACCAATCATAATACAGAATCTGCCTTTTTGTCCGACAAACAAACCAGACAGGAGAGTAGATTTATGCCAGTGAACTTGAAACTTAAAAGATGATGTATTGACATCTTTACACAGTTGAAACAAGATACCTTCTAATGTTCAATAATGTTTATTTTGTGCTTTAACTAGTAATGATGAAAAGACGATTGGTTCACATGCTGCTTGAACTAAGGTCCTACAGTGATCTGTCATGTCACATTAAAGAGCCACAAAACAGTATTTATTGTTTGAATTTCTTTAAAAAATTACATTTGGAAGCTTAGACTTGTGTGAGTGTGTGTTCACACTTGTAGTAGTAAGTTTGTTTCATTTGTTTTGGACCAAAAAGGAAAATTATTTGGTCCTGGTCTGCTTAGCGTTCACACTGGCATTTTTGACAGTGAACCTAAAGATGCTAATCCAAATTTCTAGTGATACATTCACAACCTGATTGGTCCGTTTGAATGACATAAATTTTGTGACGGAACTTAACAAACACTCCAAACAAAAGGAAAAGGTGCATTCAACTTAAAACTCAGATACACCTAATGCTGTCTGCTGGACTAAGCTTGCTCATTGTGTATATGATTTTATTTTTACCACCTTCAAACTCACAAAGAGATCATAAAAGGCACTTTACCTCCTTGTAGCTCCATATTTGCCCTCTGCTCGTTTTGTTTTGGATACGCCGCTTGTTCCCTTCATGAAATCATGTCGCATAGCGGCGCATCTTGTCATTGCTTCCTGTTTTTGGTTCGCTTACAAGTATTCGGTCCGCGTTGCGTTCATACTTCATTCGAACCGAAGTTTGTTTGGAAGCGGACCAAGACCCATCTTTTTACTGGTATTGGCCCACTTATTTGGTGTGCACCAGGGATCAGATGACAGAACCGCACTAACAGAGCAACCGCACCGTTTTAATCAAACCAAACATGACAAGTGTGAACACAGCCTTAGTTTCCAAAAGTAACCTGCTCTGTCTTGTCTGTCAGCGTGTTTATTGTGTGACGTGAGAGTGCTGTGACTTGTTGGACATAGCAACAGTAACTAAAGGGGGTGAAGGTTCAGTTAAGTTAACAATGTCACTGACAAACAGGACATTATGTTGCATCTTCATACCACTTTAACACTAGGCGCTCTATTTACTCCTAGCAGCTATGTTTTATTTTATATTTTATTTTGTGGCCTTTACTTTATTACTTTATGGCCTTTTTTGTGCTTCAATGTATAGGACAGTAGAAGGACGAAAGGTTGGAAATTGAACTGTGACATGACACTGGATTCAAACTGCTTAGAGAATATACAATAACAGCTTGTCATATCCGTAAGGTCTGTACCCATTATACTCTCAGTGAGTTTTACAAGGTTACTCAGTTTATTAGAGGATGGTGTTATTGTATGTTGTTGACAGGATCACACATACACACAAACATGTCCTATATGGAAAATAACTGTGTTGTGATTGAGTGAGATGATCTTCTTTGGATGTGCAGCAGTGGGTGATGGACACTTGCATCTCTCCTAATGTTATTATGGCCAGTAGAGTACACTATCACCTTTACTGAGACTTACAGTCATATTACACTATATTACTCTCAGCTCACAGGTGATAGAAAGTAGCTATTACTTGACAAAATGATCTGTTTTTTTTTTCTTCGCATGGATGTTGATTTAAACAATTCAGTCAAGTAAGTATAGATTTTATTTACATCATTGATTTTAGGACACAGAAAAGCATTACATTTGCTTTTGACTGAGGCATGGAAATCAGACTACTTGCATATGTTTCCATTATACGTTATTGTCAATATTTCAGCATTTTATTCATATGGGATTTTATAATATAGACAGTTAAATTCCAAACAGGGTGATGTTGATACGCAGAGCATGTAGTGAGATGTCTTTGTCAGGATTACTGGGGAGTGTATAGCTTTCGCTCTATCTAAGGCTGCCATCCCTCTGTGATCCCTCTGTGTATCACAACCCAACTTTCAGCTGTTTGCATCTAATTTGTGTTTTTAATTGCAGAAGTTTGATTAAACCCAGCCCCAAGTGTTAAATGGCATTAGGCACAGCCATATGTTTTGGTGGCAAATATGCAGATATCCATTTTCATTTTCTTTTTCTCGTTCGAGGCAGTCGTTGCTTCCTTTTGCGTGTGAAGTGGCTACGATTGCATCTGCCCTAACCTAACTTAATGTTTCCTGAGTTGTGCTCGCTCTCTCTCTGTGACCTTTAATCTAAGACGTACAGAGCGCTCCCAACTATCATGGTTGTCAGTTTGGAAATTGTAATCTCCTCTGAAAAGTCTTTGCGAGTGGAGCTGGATTACTCCGAGATAATTAATCATATTCAGTTGCATGAAAACAAATTTTGTTTACATGTTTAGGATTACGCGCAATGAGGGGAAATGAGTAAAATTCTGCAAGGAGCTCTGTAAGCAAGGTAAAGCGTTTAGCCGCAAAGGATGATCGCACAGGCAGAAATGTTGAAGGAAAATAAAATTCTAAATGGCTCATTGAAGCCGCCTCAGGGTTTGAGACGCACTTTCTTCCGAAAAAACCTGGGCAGTGAACCAGGTGAGCTGCCTTTGACTGAAATGAAAAATATGAAGAAGCTTTTTATTCTTTTTGCATTCATGCCGGACTTCTCCACGGGCCCTCTTTTAATTTCGCAAAATCCAGCTCTGGTTCTGTTTTTTCTCATTGAAAAGAACACATTCTTCTGAAAAAGAAGAGGGAAAAATCAGTTCCTTTTTCAATTACCCCCATCTACTTCACCTTCTCCCTCCTCCCCAGATCTGCCTCCCTCGGAGAAAGAAAGCAGCCGGAGAAGGGGGGGGGGGGTCGCTTTTCACTGGCATTGCGGCCCCCCTCCCTCTCTAATTCGTCCAGGCCTCCACTTTTATGCATGAAACACAGAAGTAGATTGAAAGCATTCAGTGGCCATTCAGACGCTGAAGAAAAGAGATCCTCTGAGCTTTATTAGATATGAAGATCTACAATAAAAATCAATTTCTGGCCTCTTTATGCAGTTTAAATGACAAAGCTTCCACCCATTCAGCCGGCATTGTGTGGCAGAAAGTAATTCTGCAGCAGTGGGCGAGACAAGAGCCCTGTATACTTTCTGACCCGATTGCAGATTCTAATATGATACAGACCTACTGAGATAATGGCAGGCACTTAATATCATCTGTGGAGAGGAAGAAAAAGTTATCTGATATCTTTTGGGGGGTTAAACACTTTCATGGTCAGAATATTAAGTAGACGAAGATGGACGAGGATTTCTCTGAACGTGGTCCACCTGTATCCAGGAAAACAGCTGGAAATGGAAATCTGCTGTAAAGCGAGAACTCTTGACAGAATGTTCAGGCTACTATCTTTGCTTTCCTTCATGTCTGTGGTGCTACAATCAGTACTAAAAAGAAACTGTGCATGTTTCCTTGTCTCTGGTTACTTATTTGTTTGATGACATGAATATGACATTTGGTTTGATTTTTCATCTTCTAAAATAGTCTTTATAATCCATCTAATTAAGCAAATAATTAACTCTAGAGAAATTTTTAGCGCTTTAAGGACTGTTTGGTGGGTGGCAAGTCAAGCAGACTACACCATTTAGCTAGTGATTTTCATGAAAATGTGTCACATTCCAAATGCATGATAGTGCCCTGTGCGCCAATATACAGCCATATGTCATGTTTACGAGTGTGTTATTGCGTGTATACAACAGGTCAAAGGCACAAGTGTGTAAATACATGAAAATAACAGTGGAGTGTCTTTAAAAGCCCTCTCTTTCCACCACAAATTCAAATCTATAGTTGACAGCTTAACAGCTGAGCCCAAGCCTCTGTTACTAATTCCAAAACATCACTTTAGAACTAGTAACGAAGGAACGTTGAGTTGCTTCATTAAAAGCTTATTGTATTACTGTATTAAAAGCTCACTATATTATGTAGAGTAGTATGAGAAAGAGATGGACTGATTGAGAGTGATTACCTGCATCTGATACAGCATTCATTCTTCAGATCAGTTTTTTATTCACAATAAACATTAGTTTGAATATCTGCTAAGGAAAGCATTATCTTTGTCGTAATGTTAATATCCTTTCATCTGTAAAGGGTGATTTTGCTGCTCTGTGTATTTGTTTGCTGCATCAAGCTGTTGATGAAACTAAAATATAAGTCAACTTTTCAATGTAAAAGTCTTCACTGCTGACAAAAATGTGTCACTTTTTGCCATTTAAATCACCTTTACAAACACACACACACACACACACACACACACACACACACACACACGTTTAATAAATATTATTTATATAAAATATTATTTATTGAATAACAATAAATTATATATATATATATATATATATATAAGAACAACAGCCACCAGAAAAATTGATAGGTGATTCAGTCAAAGTACAAAGGCAGCGCTCTGATATATGACATTGAATAATGAGACCAAGGACTACCCTTAGATTTACCCATAATGAATTATATTTCATGTGTAACCACTAGAGAGACATCAGAGCCAATGGTAAATTCCAGAAGATCTGGCCAAGGTGAGGTGCTCTCGGGTGGGTTCATAAGTGCCATCTGACCATCTGGAGCTCAAATGCCCAGACACGTTGATGCAAATCTTCACATAGATGTTATCCTTATTAACAAACTGCATATTTGAACTATACACAAGTACATTCTCACCTGAAAACCTCTGAAAAACAGTATTATAAAATTACAGGGGATTTGGGCGTCCGCCATGACACTAGCTGTAAGAAGTACCGCGAACAGACTGATATGATTACAAACTGTGAAACGGCTGTTGGAGTTCTGATATCACTCTAATATTGCACTCTTATCAGCCAATCAGATTTGAGGACCAGAAAGAACTGTTGTATAAATTTATATATCCTGTCTGAAGGGAAATTTACACACAGTTATTCAGTTCTGTTTACTTTACTTACAGCTGCAATTTACTGGTCTGGTTTAAAAATGGTTGTTTATATAAAAATCGTGAGATGTGAGACATTACCCAATAAAAAGATCATATATTTTAAATGCATGTATTTTTTACTAAGTGTAGTTCAGATCTATTAAAATATTTACTGACTTATCGCTCCAGACTTGCTGATATTAAAATTATAATAAAACTTTATTTAGAGTTCTACTCGTGCACAATGTACATTTCGTACTATTATGCCTAAAATTTGTTGTAATGTCACTATTGATGAGGATTGTATGATCTTTCAATAATATCTGCCTTAAAATGCAGGGTATTAAAGTGTACCTAAAGTATACGTGCAATAGTTCCACATTAGCAGAATCGCATATACTATAGTATACAGTATCTCACAGAAGTGAGTACACCCCTCACATTTTTGTAAATATTTTATTATATCTTTTCATGTGACAACACTAAAGAAATAACACTTTGCTACAATGTAAAGTAGTGAGTGTACAGCTTGTATAACAGTGTAAATTTGCTGTCCCCTTAAAATAACTCAACACACAGCCATTAATGTCTAAACCGCTAAGTGAAAATGTCCAAATTGGGGCCCAAAGTGTCAATTTTTTGTGGGGCCACCATTATTTTCCAGCACTGCTGTAACCCTCTTGGGGTTCACAGGTTGCCACTGGAGTCCACTTCCATGACATCACAGAGCTGGTGGATGTTAGAGACGTTTCGTTCCTACACCTTCTGTTTGAGGATGTCCCACAGATGCTCAATAAGGTTTAGGTCTGGAGACATGCTTGGCCAGTCCAATACCTTTACCCTCAGCATCTTTAGCAAGGCAGTGGTCATCTTGGAGGTGTGTTTGGGGTCGTTATCATGTTCTATTAAATACTGCCCTGCGGCCCAGTCTCCGAAGGGAGGGGATCATGCTCTGCTTCAGTATGTCACAGTAAATGTTGGCATTCATGGTTCCCTCAATGAACTGTAGCTCCCCAGTGCCGGCGGCACTCATGCAGCCCCAGACCATGATACTCCCACCACCATGCTTGACTGTAGGCAAGACACACTTGTCTTTGTACTCCTCACCTGGTTGCCGCCACAAACGCTTGACACCATCTGAACCAAATAAGTTTATCTTGGTCTCATCAGACCACAGGACATGGTTCCAGTAATCCATGTCCTTAGTCTGCTTGTCTTCAGCAAACTGTTTATGGGTTTTCTTGTGCATCTTTAGAAGAGGCTTCCTTCTGGGATGACAGCCATGCAGACCAATTTGATGCAGTGTGTGGCGTATGGTATAAGCACTGACAGGCTGACCCCCCACCCCTTCAACCTAGCACTCATATGTCTATTTCCCAAACACAACCTTTGGATGTGACGCTGCGCATGTGCACTAAACTTCTTTGGTCGACCATGGCGAGGCCTGTTCTGAGTGGAACCTGTCCTGTTAAACCGCTGTATGGTCTTGGCCACCGTGCTACAGCTCAGTTTCATCTTTATGTAGAGCAACAATTTTTTTTTCAGATCCTCACAGAGTTATTTGCCATGAGGTGCCAGTGACCAGTATGAGAGAGTGAGAGTGATAACACCAAATTGAACACACCTGCTCCCCATTCACACCTGAGACCTTGTAACACTAATGAGTCACATGACACTGGGGAGAAAAAATGGCTAATTTGGACATTTTCACTTAGGGGTGTACTCACTTTTTTGGCCAGCGGTTTAGACATAGTTGAGTTATTTTTAGGGGACAGCAAATGTACACTGTTATTCAAGCTGTACACTCACTACTTTACATTGTAGCAAAATGTAATTTGTTCAGTGTTGTCACATGAAAAGATATAATAAAATATTTACAAAAATGTGAGCTGTGTACTCACTTCTGTGAGATACTGTATCTGTAGTTGGATTTCAGCACTACTTCCACACAAGTAAAGCTATTAAGTACAACATTAGTTTATCTAATTTAGCAGACTTTAAGTATACCAGTTTAGTATGTCAAAAGTATAATTGCAGAGTATTTTATAAAGTACACAAATATGTAAATGTGTTTATTTTTCACTAGGTTGATCATGGGCAGTTTGGATACAAGTATATTATAAAGTTAGTAAATTATATTTGTTTTCATATTAAACCTCACTACATTATTTTATCGCTAAATTTAGAGATTTGTGAGTACACTGAAAAATTTATTTGAAGAAGTCAGTACAGCAGAAAATATTTACTCTTTACATTGAACAAATTAGGGCCTGTTCAAACAAAGTACAATAATTAAAAAGATAACCTTAACCAAAAAGTTGCTCTTAAAGAATAGTATTCCACCCCATAACTATAACAACAATGTCACTAAGGAACAATATTGTTAGGTTCACTTTCACAGCAGCCAATCAGACTTTGTCTTACTTTAAAGCACATACTGCAGTTACAGTATGTTCACAAAATGCAGCTGAAGCATATGCTTAGAATAAATAATTGTAACTTTTTACACTATATTGCCAAAAGTATTGGGTCACCCCTTCTAATGAGCAGGTTTGACTATTGTAGTTATTTCTGTGAACACAAATCCTAATGCTACAGTATAAAATTATATTTACAGGCTTTGAGCCAAAAACTCATCACCCTTTATACAGCGATAATATTTGTTTTGTTTGAAATTAAACCAAAATATAAAAATTTATTTGAAGGTGGTGACCCAATACTTTTGGCAATATAGTGTATGTTGGCATGGGCACTAACATAGTTATCACATTTAATGTTCTTGCTGTAAAAAAAAAAAGTTTATTTAACTAAAAAACCTTTGTTATAAATAAAAAAGTACATCTTATTAGTATTTTTTTTTTCAGTGTATGGCAAATTGTACTCATTTAAATTATAAGATAGTAGAAATGTATGTGCAACATTACCTATGTGTTAAAAGGACATCAAAATAAAGTGTTACCAAAATGTTAAGAAGTACATTTTAAGGATGCATTTATATACACTACATTATAAGCAGCTGTTAAACTTTTGCTAAATATACTTTTGCATACCCTCAAAATACTCAAGTTTACAACCTGACCTGATGTTGGCAAAGCACCTTGTGACAACTACAAACTCACTGGGACACACAGGTTCTAAGCTTAGCCCGTAGGGCTTTGACAGAGACCATGTGGTTGGAGAAGGAAAAAAAAAAACTCTTCCAGAACAAGCGTAGCAGTGCTTATCTGTTTTAAGAGCCCAGCTGTGCTAATAGCATAATTCAATAGAGGAGGAGCAGTCTACTTCACAGTGCCACAAAGGTAATCTGATTGAGTTTAACAGGAAATTAAAGGCAAGGCTGGGCTCATGTTAGTTTTAGGCACATCCAGAATAGGGTTTCAGCCGCCTGATAGATAAGCACTTAAGACACGCTGTAAAAGTATATGATGCCTTTTCTCTCGCAATAAAAGTATCTGGGAGTACTAAACATTTTCCTCCTTTTCAGCCTTTTCATTACTCAAACGCCGATAGGCCCGCTTTCGGGCCTCAAGCCATTATTCAAAGTTTCTATGACGTGTCCTTTCACACTGGCTGCTTTTTTACCGGGAACTACAAGTTAATTGTTGCTCTACAGCAACAGATTAACCCAAGCGTTTGTCACGTTATTTTTCTGAGCACCAAGATAAACGATCGGAGGTGTTCTAATGAAAAAGGACTTTGGTGGCCTGCATGTCCGTCTGTGACGCAGACGTGCCGATGAATTGGCATTGTGAATCCCATCTCCAAGGGCAGAGGAATAAATATCAGTTCCAGACTTCTTTCCTCCACGTCAGAGCAGCCGCTACAGTCAAGCGATTGTTTTATTTTAAAAGTGTTGACTGCAAGACAAGCTCTTATTTTAAATTAAACTTTCAAGGTCTCTGAGTCATTTATTTTTGTCAAAAGAGCGCCAGAATGAAATTCCGGGTAACAATAATAAATCCTCGGCGGACATAAATAAGTGACAATAACTTCTCTCGGTGTCCTACCACGATGCTCGCTGTTTGTTTGTTCGTGCGGCAGCATGAGGAAAATCCAAGACATCCAGATTCCTTTTGAAAGACTTAAGACGTGGAACAAATTCCGCTTGAAAGGGTTTGTGTCTTAGTTCCTTTGTCTTGGAAACTGCCGTCCTCAGGTAGGTGTGACTTAGATACATGTCCTCAGGGAAATGGCTTCTCTTCTGGCAGCTGCTGACCGCTCGACTGTGACCGCCGGGGCTTGATTGAAAGATAAATAAACCAAGGTGTCCCGGTGGCTTGAGCTAAAGTGAAGAACTGTGGCATACTGGCTTTTCCAAAGACGTCTTGCAATGCCCTGGAGAACACAGCACTGCATTGACTGAAAACAAAGATGCTATTAGCTAGCTTAGGCACTATCTTCTCTCCACACTACACCTCCCATGACACCGCACACTCCAGTCAGGCCTGCATTTTTACGCTTTTATATATTTATTTATTTTTGTTGCGTTCCCTTTTTCTGCTTTTTCTAAGAAAACACATCCTTAAAGGGATTATGTTGTTCTGTAGAAGTTAAATAATTATCAATGCTTATTCCCTTCTGATTAGCCGTGCACTCTCTTTTGCTCAAACGTAAACCGTATTATTAAACTGCATTTTTGGAAATAGAAAGGCGCGTTGGATTTCATCCAGCAGATAATGCTTTTCAAACTGGATAATAAAAAAAGGTGACTGTTCATCTCAGGGTTCAATTACCTAACTGAGTTAAAGGGATAGTTCACACAGATTTGTTTATTTGTCATCATGTCTTTCCAAACCCTGAAAACTGGGACTTTCAAGATCCAAAATGTCAAAATAGCACCACTGAAGTATCATACAAGTAGTGATTTATTTATTTATTTTTTTTTGCACTGTATTCCAAATTTGCTAATATTTTTGATATGGCTTTGTATGAGGAACAGGCCGAAATGTACAAAAATCTAAGATTTCTGACCCTGCATAGACAGCAACACAACTACCACGTTCAAGGCCCATAAAGGTAGTAAGGGCATTGTTAAATAAGTCCATGTGACATCAGTGGTTCAACTTTAATTTGAAAAAGCTATGAGAATACTTTTTGTGTGAATAAAGTCAAATAAAAATAATGGTTATTTATTTTATTTTTTTCTGAAGATGATCAAAAGTCTTACAGGTTTAAGACGGCATGTGGGTGAAAAATAATGACAGAATTTTCATTTTTATTTAAAGGGTGAACCAAACCTTTAATTTTATTTTTTTCAACCCTAAAACACAATACAATGCAAAGCATAATTAAAAAGATGGGTAAAACACCTGTGAAATTTTTTTATGGAAAAAAACTTTATAATAACATGGTACACACACACAAAAAGAGTTTTACTTTGTAATTATTCATGAAATTATCAGCAATTTGTGAGTTAAAACAGAAATGGCATACTGTATAACAAAATAAATTAAAGTATTTACTCCAAAAATCTTTAGTTGCAACTTTTAAAAAACATTTTTTTTTTACTGTGTATGTTTTTTTATAACTTTTCTTAGAGTTGTTATTCACTGATAATCTTGACATCTGACCTTTGTTTTCTTGTGAGGAGTAGCGATGTCTGATATGAGGAGGAATCCTTCTTTTCACTTCTATCTTTTCAAAGAATTGGTTGATTATGTTTCTACAACAAGTCTGAATGATTTGTTTCCAGTAGCAACAGTTAACAGTTACTTCTTTTGTAACATTTTTGAAGCTTGGAAGTCTGTCAGTCTTTATCCACGATGAGTGGAGAAGAGCAAACAGTACATAGTTCAAGAACTTGTCTTTTTGTGTTTCAGGCAAAGTCAGACGGGTTTGGAATGACACAAGGGTGAGTAAATGATGACAAAATGTTCATTTTTGGTTGAACTAATCCTTTTTATCATTGTAGGCACAGGGAGAATTAAATCAAATGGTGAGATGCAAGAAAAACATGCATAAAACAAAGTGATGACTGACAATAAGGGTATTATCATGATGAACAAAATACAGTTACTGTCATATTTGGCTGCAGTAATCACACACAATTGTCAAAATAAAGCAAATCCCACCCTTAGTGCGTTGGACAAAGCTGACAGTATTGCTCTGAGGTGCCATATTCTCTTCCTTTCAGTCCTGTGAACAAAAAAGTGGGTAGCACAGCAAATGCATTTTAAGGATTGCCAAAGCATGATCGACACTTGCATAGTCTACAGGCATCTTGACACCAATCATTTACATAAACATTGTGCTGCACACAACATTATTTTGCATCCTAGTTTAAGTATGTCTATTTATTGAATTATGCAAATTGATTCTAAAATATTCATCTTTTGTCTCTCGTCACACATGACAAATGACAAGGAACAACAATGATCGTCAAAATGCAAACATCTGAGTCATTTATGAAACATGATAATGAGTGAATCCAGAGGGAAAACATATTTTCCGAAAGGATGTGACAATGGAAACCGCCAGAGATGTTCACTGATGGTGTGCGGGTGACACAGGGACACCGTTTACCAACATGTTACCTTGACATCATCATCATCTGTCCAGTAATGAAAACTGACAAGATCACTCGGTTTGTGAAGTATCAGTAAAACAAAAATGTACATGATTTCATCTGGACCGTTTGATGAGATTTTTAGCAATTACAACCACAGACTTTTGATTTTGCCCTTCCTCGTTCATCTTCGGAATTCAAATTATTATAATTTTTTTTTTGATGAAATCCGAGAGCTTTGTGACCCTGCATAGACAACAACACAACTGACACGTTCAAAGCCTAGAAAGGTAGTAAGGACGTTGCTAAAATTGTCCATGGTGGTACAACCAGTGGTAAAACCATAAAGTTTTAAAGCTACATCAATACTTTTTGTGCGCAAAGAAAAATTATGATGTCACATGGGCTGTTTTAACAATGTCCTTGCTACCTTTCTGGGCTTTGAACATTACGTTGCTGTCTATGCAGGGTCAGAAAGCTCAGGTTTGAAACGACATGCGGGTGAGTAATTAATGGCAGAATTTTCATTTTTGGGTGCACATTTTGTAAATGTCATTTATATTTGAGGAAATTCAACCTAGTTTGCTGTCATCTAAAACTAGCAATATGTCTAAATTCACATACTGAGTAGGAACTACATTTGAATTGAAACTTACTTTGCGACCATTAAAAAAAAAGTGCATTCCATACCATGAATTCTGACATACAACTCTTTTTCGTGTACTATACAGTAGGGAAGTGTTTGATTTCGGACACAGCGTAGGAAAGAAAATAAAGACCTGCTGTGATTTTCTTTATTCATTCAGTGTAAAAAAATATGATACACGCTTACAAACAGCATTTTAACCATGTATATGGTCTTTCTATTGGAGTTTCAAATTTTTGTGATCTTAAAAGTCAGTAATATTGTGAAATTTTATATTTTTGTATGTTTTCATGTAATTTATTAATATGGTGGCAATGCTGAATTTTAAATGTCACTCGATTCTTCAGAAATTATTTTAATATGCTGATTTGGTGCTAAAGAAACGATCAGCAGCCCTAGTTTTTGTTTTATGTTTTTTGTTCCCAGGTTTTGTAGGATAGCATTGTATATAGCTGTGGTTTCGACCCCAAATCCTCCTCAGTGTGTGGACACAGAAGTTTGAATCTTTTCATTGCGCTTAAAGTTCGGGTGCGTACGCAGTGCCAGTTCTCTACGGTTACCACTTCGCTCCCTCGCCCCTCTCTTTTTCAAAAATAAATCAAAGGGGGTATTAGGCAGCAGGGTTATCCCCGCCACTTTGCTGGAGGCTGCTGCTAATCTGTGCGTTTTGGAGAAACGAGGTTAGTTAAGCATTTTAATGGCCCTAGTCCTGTGGTAATTAGGCCTGGCCTAGAGGGAGCTCTGCTTGAGCCACTTGGGCCCTGAAATCAAGCCAGGGAACTAATGCCCTCGCGCACACACAATGATCCTGAACTAATTCCCTGAGTAAACATTTTCTTTCCCTTCTCCTCATGGTGGCTTTCTCTTTAAAGTCCTCAAAGGGCCAATTCCTCTTTCTCTCTTCCCTTCTTCTCGTCTTGCTCTCTCATCTCTCTCTGCCATCCGTCCCTCCCTCTGCTAATATTTTTAGAGGACAGTTTTTCTTCTCTATGTCTCTTTCTTTCTTTCTTTCTTTCTTTCTTTCTTTCTTGCAATTATCATTAGCATAAAGAAGGTGTTTAGAGTTATGATTACTGTTTTTGTGTACTGTTTGTGTTTTAATACACTTTTGGTTGGTGCATTTATTCATGAGCTGTATTTAAATGTCCACTTCATCAAGTGCTCTTTTTGTTCCCTGGGTTGTAAAGTGTTCCTTTGCTGTTGAAAAAAAAAATGCTTCAAACTATTCATTGAGTGAGCCAGTTGCCCAAATGATACAGACAGACGGTTCTGGAAAAATGATTAATTGAAAATAAATTTCAGGTCTAATTTCCAAACTGTTTCACACAGTATGCATAGCTTGTTTGCTGAAACAGTAGCTTTATTACTGAAAATCTATATTATTTATTAAGGTTAAACTGTTAAACTTTACAGTAAGGTTTAATTCTTGAGCTAACACTACTAAACCACTGAAAAGTTTGCAGTTGGTCATTTTTTTTTTAAGTATATGTTCTTAACAAGACTGCATTTATTCGATTAGAACACAGTGAAAATAGTAAAATTGTGAAATATACAAATCTTAGATAACTGTGTTCTATTTTCATGAATTTTTTGCTCACTGATTTGGTGCTCAAGTAACATTTCTTATCATTATCACTGTTAAAAATGCTTGTTAAATATTTTAAATATGTTTAATGTTTTTCTCCCAGGATTTTTTGTTGAAATAGAATTTTAATACCAAATGTAACCGCCTTTGTTGTCCCTTTGGACCAAATAAAAACATCCTTGTTTGGAAGGTAAAAAAAGTTTGATGAATTAACATTTGTCAGTAGTGTATTTATACATTTTCAGAGATTAATAAATGCCTTGAAATAGTTGTTTAGAGTTAGTTCAGGAAACCTAGTCCCTTTTTTAAAATGTTACTAAACTAATTGCTCCACTAGAGATTTTGAAAAAGTTTGACAAGTATTTGTCTTATTATTGACAAATTATGAAATGCATTTAAATGTTTAGCAAGTTTTTTGTTTCCTGGATTGTAAAGTATTTACTTAAAGAATGAAATATGTATATATGTATATATATATATATATATATATATATATATATTTCAAACTATTCATTCAGTGAGTCAGTTGTTCAAATGATACTGATTTAGGTAGTTTTGACAAATGATTAATTGAAAATAAATTTCAGTTCTTCTAATTTGATTTATTTTTTTTGCATTTTCTAACAGACAGGACAGTGAAGAATGACAGGAAAGCTTAGGGTGGAGAGTTAGGAACATGATTGGCAAAGGACCACGAGTCGGGACTCGAACTTGGGTCGCCAGAGGTGCAGTTGCACTATATGTCAGTGTAACCGCTGGGCTACCAGCACAGAGAAAAATAAATTTCAGTTCTAAATTCTAAACAGTCTGCAGAACATACAGTATGCATAGTTTGTTTGCTGAAACATTGTTATAAAATAGCTTTACTGAAAATCTATGTAATTTATAAAAGTTGAGATTCTACCACCTGTGAAATGTAGTTAAACTGTAACACTTTACAGTAAGGTTTTATTTTTAAACTAACACTACTAAACTGTTAAAAAGTTTGGGGTCAGTAAGAATTTTTAGATGTTTTTGAAAGTCTCTTTAAATAGTAATATCAATAGTATGTAGTAAGTTCAACAGAACAACATTTACACTCTTAAAAATAAAGATTCTTTTAAAGGTTCTTCACAGCAATGCCATTTTTGGTTCCACAAAGAACCATTCAATCAAAAGTTCTTTAAAGAATCATCTCTTTCTTACCTTTTTATAATCTGAAGAACCTTATTTCACCACTTTTGTGAAACAGAAAGGTTCTTCAGATGTTAAAGGTTTTTTATAGAACCATTTAGACAAATAAGGTTCTTCTATAACATCATGAAGGACCTTTATTTTCAAGTGTACTTGAAATACACTTTTTTTTATCAAATGTAAAGTTTTTTTCTATTGCTTTTGACCATTTTAAAGCGTGCTTGTTGGAAAAAAAGAATGATGAATTAACAAATGACGGTAGTAGGTATTTACAAATTACCATTAACTCTCAAATTACCATTAGCTCTGCTACAGAAGCTATACTGTTCAAAGTACACCAAGCGAGAGCAACCACTACATAAAATGACACTTAAACATAGGCAATACTATATAAAGCACTATAAAAGGTTAATGTTAAATACGTATATGTATAATAAATGTGTTTTCTAAACCTCCATTTGTCTATAGCCATGTATGTTTTCAAGGGCTCCTTCCATCTCACCTCTCTCTTTTCTTTCATCTAGAGGCCCCTGGGTCCAGGCTGCCATTGTGTCCCAACACAAAAGCAACACATCACATTTGAAGTGCTGCATATCTTCTTGGACTCAAATTAGTCATACTCAGTTGATATAAAAAAAGAATTGGCTTGCTTAATTAAACCGCTAACAACAACGAAAAAGATAAACAGGCCTCAGTGTTAAACATTCAGGAAGCTAGACGCTTTGCTCCATGCTCTGTTTCACTTGCTTGTTTGGTGTGAAGTGAAAAAAATAAAAAATTGCGCTACACATGTTTGAATGTCAGATTAGACCGTAATAGACAGGGTCAGAGAGATCAAGGTATTAAGCTCTGTTGTTCTACAAATATCAGGTTTGGAGTGCGAATGCTCAGGTAGTGCTGTGTTTTAGACAGATCAGGGTGTCTGTGACAGTAGTGAAGTGACATGAGGACCCCGAGGTGTATGAGACACTGAAACAGGTTCAGCTTTTCCAGGAATAGGGCTTATTTGGCTCACAGTCAGTGCCTTTGTCAGAGTCATCTTCATCTCTCCTCTCCGCGTGCTAAACGCTGCCCCAGGCCACTGTGTCAGGAGGTATTTATCTCCTCTGTGCGCGTATATCTGACTGACGGCATATAAGTGTGTGCGCTCGGGTCTCAGAGGACGATTCTTTTAGGGGACGTCGAATTTCTATGATTACCTTTACGGCCTCAGTACTTTCTGATTAATGCCACTTGCACTGTGACTTGCTATATAAATAAAATCTGCAAATAATGCTCCTTTTGAATGTATGATGTCTATGTTATCGCATGGGCGCAGTACATCATTTAGGAATCCCGTTCATTATTTCTTTCATGTGTGTGCCGCAGTCTAATTTTTCACTACATTATAATTAGGCGATATTAATGGCTAAGAGTCAGTTTAGTTAACTTCTATAAATTTAGCTTAAGCTGTGCATGTCAGTATAGCGGCAGTTGTCAGTGATAGTTTAGGTTGATTCATCAAAGTATTTTAAGGGAAAGAACAAAGCAAACATGGTGATATAAATGTTTGAATGTTAAAAGCCAAGTACTCAGTGTGTTAATAGCTTATGCTGCGTTCAGTATAAGTTAAACTCAAGCAACTGCATTTGTGGGATAATAATAATAATGAAGAAAAAGAAGCTTGTTCTTCTTATATATATATATATATATATATATATATATATATATAAATATATTTTATATTCCTATTTATATCTTATCCTATATATATATATATATATATATATATATATATAACAAAAAACAAAGAGTACAGCATTTACAGTGGAAGTATATAGAGTACATCTGTAAACATTAATATACCTATAGTTTAATAGCATAGCCACAATTCTTAAAAATTAATATAACATGAGTTTAATATGATAAGAATCACTTACTAACCTTTTCAGTGTGAAGTCAAGTCCAATTTTACTTTATTCTTTGACAACATAATGCCTAAAACTCTAAAACAGCCATAAAAAAGACGAGAACAACTTTACAGCTCAAAATTAATTTAGGTTTTTGTCAGATTGATTGACATTTGTTTTTAAATCCTTCAAAAATTGGCCCCATTTATTTCCTTTGTAAGTGTAAAAACCTACATTTTATTTAGATAGGAAAAAGTGCATTTTATACTTTTATAAAGCTGATATACAGTTGAAGTCAAAAGTACATACACCTTAGAAAATAAAAGGGATCATACAAAATGCATGTTATTTTTTTATTTAGTACTGACCTGAATAAGATATTTCACATAAAAGACATTTACATATAGTCCACACGAGAAAATAATAGTTGAATTTATAAAAAATAACCCTGTTCAAAAGTTTACATACACTTGATTCTTAATACTGTGTTGTTACCTGAATGTTCCACAGCTGTGTTTTTTTTTTAGTGATAGTTGTTCATGAGTCCCTTATTTGTCCTTGACAGTTAAACTGCGGTCTGTTCTTTAGGAAACACAATGATTTTTTTTTTTAGTTTGAAGGATGAATTTCACTTATTTAGTCTTCTGGAGAACATGTAACTATGGTCTGTATCTTCTGAAGGGCAGTACTAAATATTTAGGCAAAATAAGAAAAATGCACACATATTCATTCTGTTCAAAAGTTTTCACCCCCAGCTCAGTGAGTATTTGAACCTTCTGTAATAGTTGAATATGAGTCCTTCAGTTGTCCTCAGTGTGGAAAAAATGGATCTCAAAATCATACAGTCATTGTTGGAAAAGGGTTCAAATACACAGCATTGCTGAAAAAACACAGAATTTGTGGGACCTGAAGGATTTTTCTTAAGAACAAATTTTTAGGACAAAGAAGGGACTCCATGAACAACTATCACTAAACAAACAAACAAACAAACAATAATAATAATAATAATAATAATAATTCAGGTAAACACAGTATTAAGAATCAAGTGTATGTAAACTTTTGAACAGGCTTAGTTTTTATAAATTCAGCTATTAATTTCTCTTGTGGACTATATGTAAATGTCTTAAATATTTTATACAGAAAAAATATTTTATACAGATCAGTACTAAATTAAAAATAACATGCATTTTGAATGATCCTTCTTATTTTGGTAAAATCATTAACATTTAGCAGATTCTTCAAGGTGTATGTAAACTTTTGACTTCAACTGTATATTATTTGTGTAAATCAACATTATGTGACAAATTATGTTGAACCCAGAATAAATTAGGTAAATTTATGTAAGTGCATTACATAACACTTCATTCTATTGTTTCTTGCAACATTTAGCATAATACTAGCAAGGACATTTTTGTTTAATCCGTACCTGTCTGTTTTACCTTATTAGCATGAACTATAGCATTAACATGACACCTTGAGGTTGAAAGTGTGCATGTGTGTGAACAAGAAATGCAGAAATATTTTAATATTTGAGAGAGAGTGTCATGCGCTATTCTTTGCTAATAGCCATTAACTGATTGTGTCAGTGGGTGATGTAAATATATGGTTTGTCTAGTAAGTGTGAGTGTGTAGGACTGTGCCTCATCCTGGTAAGAGAGGGTCAGTGGTAGGACTGATGGTCGGGCAGATATATGTGTGTGTGTTTGTGTGTGTGTGTGTGTGTGTGTGTCTGTGGGGGTTGACTGAGGCTGGGAGGCTGAGGTGGAATTGATGGATAAGGTTAGCCGAGCTATCAGACAGAAACATCACAATCAAGCCGTCAGCTCAATGCCTCCCTCTCCCTGCTCTCTTCCTCTCTTTGATAAACACAGGAATAGGATTACAATTTGGACAGGTCCTGGGGCAACAGGGAAGGACTGCCCAACCTTTTAGCCCACACCGAACACGCATCACACAGCAAAACAGCTCAAAGAAACACCTAACAGTTACACACAACGGGCTCAGTGGGTGTGAGTCAGGTTTTGGTTGCTTTGTGTCGCCACAAGGACACTAAAACATATAATCACTTACATTGTGAAGACTAGTGAATGCTCCCCATGTGGAAGATGCCTTACCATACTAAAAAAAAAGTGGATGTAGAAAGATAAAGTAGCTTTATTAACTTAAAAAAGCAGTGGCAGTCAAAGAAAAGGTTGTAACATGATAGAAAATTAGATCTAGTTTACATAATTATAGCTTTAAATTGCGTCTATTTTCTATACAATTTAATACCTACCATTCACTACCATTCAAATGTTTAGCCTCAGATTTACATTCAATGTTTTATTCAGCAAGAATTCATTAAAATGGTTAAAGTAAAAGTAAAGACATTTATAATGTTGCATAAGATTTATATTTTACATTCAGTTCTGACTTTCAATTAATCAAAACATTAATAATAATAATAATAATAATAATAATAATAATAATAAGAATGTTTTCCTCAGCACCAAATCATCATATTAGAAAGATTACTGAATGATTATGTGACACCTTTGCCATCACATGAATAAATTACATTTGAAAATATATTAAAATTGTAATAATATTTCACAATATCACTGTTTGCTGTATTTTTGATCAAATAAATGAAGCCTTGGTAAGCATTTGTGAAAACTTCGAATAACAGTATATTTAATTTGTTTAGACTTTCATGCAGTTCTATGATGAATTCTGTATGTACAGACTATGTTTAATTATTATTTAAAATTGGCTGATTAACCGTAAATAATTAGATGTAATTAATTGACTCTATTCAAAAAAAGGAAAGGACCGTGAACTTTAAGCAAGTTGTGTCAGATGAGAGATGATTAAAAATGTTGGTGACTCACTTTGAGAGTTTCCTTCTCCCCAAAAGTGGTGATGATTTATAATTTAATGTTAACACAAAAGGCCCTGTGTACATTCAGCACAAAAGCGCTCCCCTGACAAGCCCACAGAGGACGTTCTGTAAACTGTTCCAAACCAGTGGAGGAAAAGCAAAATAATGTTTGGAGACCAACGGGGGGCAGCAGGCCAATTAGGATGTATTAATTAAGGAGGAGGCATGAGAGTTAATTTCTCCTAGCTTGCTGCCCTGCCATTTTCCCCTCTTTTATCTCATTATCTGGAATAAAGAGGAAACTCTCACTGTGATCTAGACAGAGAGATAGATTTCTTTATTCTCTCACTCTGTGAATCGGTATTCAAGTGAACGCTTGGGCGAACAGAAATTACCGATCTGCCTGCTCTCTCTGGCAGCTCTACCTGCTCTATATGAAACGGATGGACGGATGGCAGTGTGACCTGCTTTTCTTTTTTCTCTCATTTACATGTGCATATATTCCCTTTCTCTCTCTGCAATTGCCCCAGGAAACTTCTATTATCCCCGTGCTGTTTCATCGCCCCTGATTCTTACTTGCCCTTTCTCTACTGCTCTTGGTTTTTCTTCACTCCCTTTCTCTCTGGCTCTTCTTCTGTCCCTCTGTTACTCAAATAGCTTAGAGTCAAATGGCAAAATGATGCTTTATTCTGAAATTTAGAATCAGTGGTAATGGAAAGATAGTTGGTTATATCACTTTCACAGCCAAAAGAAGACCACAAAATAATGAGTCCTACACACGTCACCCATAACAGTGGTCCATATAAGTGTTCACTTATAAGATTTCTGAAGACATTTAATAGGAATGAAATATAATAAAATATGAAAAATATATACAGTTGAGGTCAAAAGTTTACATACACCTTGCAGAATCTGCAAAATCATACAGTCATTGTTGGAAAGAGTTACAAAATACACAAAAATGCTGAAAAACCAAAGAATTTGTGGGACCTTAAGAATTTTTCTGAAGAAAAGCATACACTTTATCTGTTCAGGACAAACAAGGGAACAAATATCACAAAAAAAAGAAAGAAAGAAAAAAAAACAGCTGTGGATTACTCAGGTAACAACACAGTATTAAATATCAAGTGTATGTAAACTTTTGAACAGGGTCTTTTTTTATAAATTCAACTATTATTTTCATTGTTTACTATATCTACACATATTTTATGTGAAATAACTTATTCAGGTCAGTACTAAATAAAAAATATGATTTTGTATGATTTTCATTTTATATCATCCCTCTTTTTTGGTAAAATAATTAACATTTTGCAGATTCTGCAAGGCGTATGTAAACTTTTGACCTTAACTGTACATGTTTCACTAATTAGACTGATTCGTTTCTTTATTCCTTGATCACTTTGATTACCTGATAACTAATGATTTATATTTTAGTCTTTACAGTAAAATACCTGCAGCTGTGATTGCCAGAACTTTACTGTAAAATATATGGTAGCAACATTTTAAGTTTTACAGACTTCACTTAAATTCACACACAAAAAAAGTGTTTTATTAACTGATATAATGTTAATATATGAGCTATTAAAGTACTAATATCTGTTTTGTACCATTGTAATACACTGCTAACCACCAAAAACAGGTGGTGATGATAAAATCACAAGATGAATCAAAGCTTACCAAAATCAGCTTTCAACAAGCTAATAAAAGGTGTACCATGTCATTCACTCAAATACGAAACACCATCATGGTAACAGTTATTTAAATTAAAAAACAAACAAACAAACACAAAAACATTAAATGTGGAGTGTCATGCAGGTAATTCTGGGAATGTCAGTTTTGTTTTTTCACTGTAAAGTATACAATGATGTTTTTTTCACTTTCAAAAACTGTAATTTTAGCAGTATTTTACTGCAAAATTACAGTTAATGTAATTACAATGTAATTAACCAATTAACAGTGTTTTCCTGTAGCATTTTTTTTTTACAGTATTTTATTGTTAAAATATTTTTTATATTGTGGTTTGAGAAGAATGTACATAGTAAAATAATATAGGCTGCTTTTCTGGAGTTTAAAACACTTGCTCACTTCATTTTTTTTTAATTTCATTGGAAAAGAGTGATATACAGAATAAAATGAAAGATAAATTGACTATTGCCTATAGTATAACAATTAAGGGTTAACAGAAAATGTATTTAATTAAGTGCAGTCATCCTCTCTGTGTTTTCAATTAGGCTTTAATTATCACTATATTCCTTGCTTTAGGTAATCACTGCCATGTTGTGTCTTTGTTTCTGAGGAATTAAAGACTTGCTTGGCAAAGGGAAGTTGGAGCTTGCTTTGTATCTCTATTTCTCCTTCATCTGCAATGGGATCATATCGCTGTAAGGAGGAAAAGCGGCAGAGACTAGAATACTGTGTGGTAAGAGCATCTGTGCGAAAACATAGCAAAATCTGGGCCGTTTACCACTAAACTCTGAGCAGACTTGCTGAAACGCTTCCATGTTGTGTTCTTTTGTGAACTCAACTACTGCACTCCCTCCCCCCTGCCGCCATCAGCTCGCTGTCTACTGTGTGTCGTCCAACGCGGGGCCAGCCAGGGTTCTTGCCGCGAGACCGTGCGAGAAAAGAGGCATCGCCATCCTTTGCCAAAGTAGGCAAGCCAAGGAAATGCCTCCTACTGAAGGAGAGTCTGGCCCATTTGGATGACATCCCCCAGTATGTAATTCCCTGAGTGTGTTTGGCACTACCAGGGCTCGACTCAATCAGGTGTTTGAGGCCTGAAGGAGGCCCAGCTCATTATCATGCCAGAGTACAGAAGGAATTCCTCCACAGGGGATGAGAAAGAACAGGCTTTCTTTGATATGGCCATTCCCATTTGGATGGTAGCACAGAAATAGATGGCATCAGATCAGTACAGTCATTCATCATGGCTACTCTACTAGCCGAATCCTCCTTCACCTCTGCCACCGATGAGGGATTCAAAGACAGACACTAGAGTTCCCGCTCACGCTGCAACTTAACGCTGAAAGATAAGACCCACAAGAGCAAGTTGTCCATGTTTATTCCTAAACAAGTTGTGATGTTTTTGGACAAACACACCATTCTTTTGAGCTATTTCTTGTTATGTCACTTCAGATCTGAATGTAAGATTCATTGCAAGAAATATTAAGCAGGATTTAGCATACCTGTAGGTATTAAGGAAGTTTTGAGTTTGAAAAGTTTCTAGGGAGTAGATCAGGGCAACTTTGGTCCTAGAAGATCACTGTCCTGCAGAGTTTAGCTCCAACCTTAATCAAACAAGCCTGCCTGTAGCTTTGTAGTGATCTTGAAGACCTTGATTAGCTTGTTCAGGTGTGTTTGATTACGGGTTTGAGCTAAACTCTGCAGGACCTATGTTGCCCATCCCTGGAACAGATGCTTATGTTTGAATTTTAGTTTTGAAATGTAGTCAACTTCCTGAGAGGTGTGAATAGTTGAATTTGATTTCCATGAATTGAAAAGAAACCAATTCTTCAATTCCAAACCCTGCTGGCATAATACAGGAGAATGTTTCTCTAGCACAAGGTAACAGTGTTATCTCTGTGGCGGGAGGCAGCAGTGTGTGTGTAACCTCTGTTCTTTACATCAGGACGTTCAGAGACCACAGGTATGCACAAGAGAGTATAAACACTCCAATCGCCCTCCAGCCACAACTTCTGTCTGGCCTTATCTGGAAGCAGGGCCTCACTCCCTTCTCCAGCGGAGAGACAGACAGAGCCCTGCATTTAACAAGAGACCTTTGGCTTCCACGTCCCCTGCAATTGCACTTGAATTGTTCTGGTCTGTCTGAGCAACGTGTAGAAGGTCTGGCCGAGTTGGGCACTGACATTTCCCCGTGTGTTGTTTTAATGATTGGGGTGAGGAGTGCTTACAGGGTCTCTTTTCAGGGAGCAGCATGCTCTTCAGATAAGCTGACATGGCATGCTTTAGGAAGCACCCTTACACAGAGGATAAGACAAGAGCAGGAGATATGCTAAGCGAGGGGAAGCTGGCCGGGGATGATCTATTGTTAGGTGAGCGTTGAGAGATTAACGTACGCGGCTGCGGGTGCTTTATCTGCCTGTGAAACTCGCCATCAGCTCACCTTTATCCAACAATGACAAATACAGAGTGGACAACTCTTCCTCTGCGAGCACCGCTGTATTTATGCCAGGTGCTACATAATCACACACGTGAGGATCTCAAAAGTTCCCCCCGACGGAAAGAAAAGAGGCTGAAAAGAGTCAAGAGATGGTAAATGGACAGTGAGGGAGGAGAACGCCGATGGAGAGGACGGTTCAAGAAGAGTGTGAGAGAAAAGAAGAGACATGGGAATAAAAAAGATAAACAGTTTGACCTCGCAATTTTGCCAATTTCCACTGGCCACCGTTCCTTCTCGCCCCTCTCCTCTCCTTTCTTGCCCTCAGCCCTGTGTGGGACCAATCCTTTTTGGAGGGATAAATAGCATTGCTGTGCTTTAATAGCCCCAGTCCCAAACAGCCGGCCAGGATAAATAAAAGGAACTTTACCCATTTATCTCTTGGAGAAAGGAGTTCCTATTAGGGTCCCCATAGCCACAGGGTCTTTCCCTCCCTGTCTGCGCAGCTTTGGAGATTGCCTGTTTGCTTTAAGATGGTATTGAGTGCTCACCAGGACAATTACACGCATAGGACCCCCCTCCCCCCCCACACTGGACCCCCGTGCACCTCCCTCCACTCATCACAGACTTGTCCCTCCTGTACCTCTGTGCCAGCGTTGCAGGAGATGCGTCCTGATAAGGCTGGATGCATGCGTGTGTTTGTCTATGTGTGTGTGTGTTAGGGAGGTACAACAGAGCGGGGGCAAAGTGATAATGGTTGGCTGAATGGTTTGGAATAAAGTATCATGGCAAAGCGCCTGGAGTCAGACAGTCAGGGTAGTAATGCAAATGGTTTTCACCCCAGCTCTCCGTCTGGCATAATGATAGCCCTCCAAACAGTATGTATGATGAAACAGAGCGAGGGAAAGATATAAATAAAAATAGCACACCTTCACGGAAAATGACTTTATGTTGCCTTTGGGGATCTTCAGACACACCTTTGTACTTTCCCTGTAGGCTCTGTCTATTCCTCCTTCTATCCCCCTCTCTCTGTATGATTTCTTTTTTTCATTTGATAAGGCACAAAGTAGATATTTCTGTGAGGAGCAATACAGGCTGATGAAAAGAGAGAGTGCTGGGGTTTAAACAGACCTAACCTCTTGCCTGCCATGTCAATCTCATTTCAGTCTGGTTCAACAGATCAAGATGCTTATTTCCTCCAAAAAATAGAGAAATGAATAAGGAGAAGATTTTTCTTCCACATTTATCTCGTAGAGCCACAAGATATAATGTGAATAAAAAGAACCACTGGATACATCACGGGATTTGATTAAATATTTACTCGGATTTGTTTGAAAAAGTTCATCTCATGTCCTACTTTCCCCATTCGGTGAGACGTAAAGTTGAATTTGCAGACAAAAGGCTTTAAAGGTTTCTCTCGCCGAACAAGTCACAGCAGAGGAACGCATACATATTTCTCTGCTTTTGTTTGTGCCCAAGCTGCTTCCTCCAAGGAGACTGTCTTAACATGGCTCAAGACTGTAAATTCACAGCCAAAGAGTGTGTAACATAGGGAAAGGAAGTGATTTTGTAAATCTCCCATCACAAAGGGAAGATCTGGGAATGCTGCTGGCGATCCTGGATCAGACAGAAAAATCTGTGATATTCAGGATTCTTCCAGGCAGAGACGGTGCCATGTCTCTGCATAGACAGGCCTAGCCATGATGCAACTACATCTCAGTGCTAAGAAACAGGGATGTAATCTACACCTCCCATCCCATGAAGCAACTAAAGTGGTGTAACACAAAAATTGTGGTGCAGGAATAAGAAGTTGAATTGACACTTGCTAATAATGACACAACATACTATACATAAAGTTAATTTTAACAACATTTCTTGAATGTTTTGTCATCAGACCCCACTGTCTCTCAGACTTTATGTCCTTCATAGCCTCATTTTCAACTTAAATATGACATCTAACCAAGTTCCCTTGGCCAACATAGGCTGATTGGAAATAGGCTTACGTGCTTCTACGTTTCTGAAAAACTGAAAAAACACACCTATATGTATGAATCACTGCAGTTTCCAGTTGAGATGAAGACAACTTTTATTCCTTTACACTCAGTGTATGACTTTTGTATGACAGGTACATAGTTTTGACTAATAAAGCATAATTTTTACACAATTACTTTCAGAACATTATGCTATGACTTCAAAACTTCAAAAATTTTGCACGTAGTCATCACATATACAGCTTCATATGCATGAGTTTTCTCATTCAGTAGGTTTGCTTGGTAGCTCACGCAATACGGTGTTACACTTGAATGATGAAGACTTCCGTCTTTAACCCCCGTGAAACTACGGTTTGACAAAACAGCTCAGATCCGCATAAGGAAGTTAAAATAGCATGGCTGCATTAACAAATGCGTTTTTATCAGGTAGGTTTAGGGTTGGGTTTGGTGTAGGGTATATTTCCAAACACAAACGTAGAAAAAATGCAGCAATACACACCTGTACCAAAGTAATAAGCACAGTCACGTATTGTATGTGTGTTTTAGCACCACTCTTTGGACATTTCACTTTAAAAAAGACGCAAAAGTGCAGTATGGTACAGATTTACGGTGTTGCAGAAACGTATATACCTGTAGAGCAGGAATGGGCAACTCTCCTGCAGAGTTTGGCTCCAACCCTAAGCAAACACACCTGCCTGTAGATTTCTAGTGATTTTGATTACATTGATTAGTTTGTTTAGGTGTGTTTGATTAGGGTTAGAGCTAAATTCTACAGGAGATTGGCCCTCCAGGACCAAAGTTGCCCATCCCTGCTGTAGAGGCACATATTTTCATGAGCCTGGGTTGGAAAATGGAATGTAGAGGATGTAATGTCCCAGCCCACGAAGAACCTAAAGAGTTGTAACATAAAAATGGTGGTTCAAGGACAGGGTTGCCAGGTTTTCACAACAAAGTGCTACTCAAAACTAGCCCAGTCGTGTTTCAATGGGGGTCCCCGTGTTCCACACATTTTTTTTGGCAGGGTTCCCCTGGAAAAATTCGCATTCCTGGGGCTAAATATCACGTTATTAGGATCGCTTTAACCCACGGACATGAAAAACAACCCACAGCAACAATGTTAAAGTAGTCCAATTCTGCTGGAAAACCGCGGACTTGCCAACACTGTTTAGGGATAAGAAGCTGACAGCCATGAATTGACACACTTATAGCATATAGCATATAGCACTTAATATCATAATGCTGTTCTGTTTTTAAGTTCATTTTCACATGTTCTAGAATGTTTTGTCAACACAACCCACTGATCAGACTTTATATCCTTCACAGCCTCATTTTCATTTGCAACTTAAATATGACATATAACCAAGTTCCAAGTTTGTTGTTCCTAGTAGTGTACTTTTATGTTCAGATCTTTTCTGAAGATGAAAAGTGACGACAGTCAAGTTTGTACCACAATCACCAGATAGTGAGTTCATTTCCAACCCACGACGATGCAGAGCAAGCAGAGTTTCCTGAAGTTCCTCCTTTCCATTCCAAGCAGCTGGTGTAGCCACTTTCAGTCAGGCTATTATTGGCCATCTCTTTTTCTCTTACAATGCCTTTGTAATATATCATTAGGCTTCCCAGTGTCCTAATATCTCCACAAAGTTTCCTAAGGGTGCCTTCCACCAGCCGTTGCTAAGTGGTCTTAGCCGGCTGCGATAGGGCCGTGTGCTGAGCAGGTTCTAGAGATAGGGACTCTCCGGTGGCGCGGCTCCTCTCCCAGGTCTCTCTCTGGCAAAAAGCTAAAGAAAGGGAATAAAAAAGGGTTGGGAGAGAATGAAAAAGAGGCAGGAGGGAATTGACACAGAGCTTGGCTACACGCCAGCGCCGGCCTCCTTGCGTTTAATGTACGAGCGGGGATTTATTTAAACAGTGAGAAGAGAGGACAGCTTCACAGCGCCAGATTAATTCCGCTTTTTTATTCAGAAAATAAAAGAGACTTTGAATTATTAAGAGATAGCGGGATTAGGAGCCTCTCTTTCCAACCCCAATCTACGCTCCTTTTAATTTCCACTTCATTAGAATTCTTTTTGAAGTATTTTAATGTGGACAAAGGGAGAGAAAGAGAGAGAAAGCACAAAATATTAAATATCAGTTAAACTGTATTAAACATAAGCCAGGGCCTCTATTCCACCCCCTTCTTTTTTCATAGTCACAGTGATCCTTCCCTCTTGCTTCTCAATTATCAACTTTTATTGTAGGTTCAGCCAAGTGCAGAGCGGAAGATTTTTCAAATGAAACGGCTTCTATGGTCTATTCATGCGGAGGACTCCAGGGCTGCGGCTGCTTCTTGCTCCCGCTCGAGTCCCCTCAAATGTGCCAGCCGGGCAGCTTGCTCACATAGCGTCAAATTTCAGGGATGGGGTCGACGTCCGGTTCAAAAGGTCACATCGCTGAGTACCGTGTTTTAATTGGACAAAACAGTTGCTTCCCTCATCACTGTAAAAGAAAGCAGTCAGGGGGTGCGAATTTGACCGATTGTGCTCTGTTGAAAGATGGCAGCTAGTACACAAACAGTTTGATGGCAATGGCTTATTTTTTTCCCCTTCCTTTTTTCTTCTAAGCGGTTTTGGGATTGTTGCTTTTCTTCGCTCTCGTCCTCACACGATTGGCGATATCAGTGGCGTGGGCTGTATGCCCTCTCCAGCTCTCAGCAGAGGCTAAAATGTGATTGTGGTGGAGGATTCTCTCTCTGTCAGGCGACCGGCTCCTAATCTCTGCCAGGCTTTGTGTGGAGGGATTACCGCTAAAAGTGTTAGCGCATATTTACAACTTCTCCAGTAAACTCACAACAGCCTCTCCTGTTGAAGGAGCCCAGCCACCGCGGCTAAGCCACGTTTAGCATATGTAATCAAACAACTATATATGTGTGTGTGTGTGTATTTAGTCTCAAAGAGATGAGCAATGTTTGACCTGCCAGTTTAAATACTGATTGGCTGGTAACACTGGATTACCTGTGTAAACTAGAGATGAGTGTGTTTGCTTTGTGTATTTGTGTAATTTGCACCTCTCATGGGGTTCTCAAGGGATGGAGTGTTGATCACAGCGTTTGACAAATATTTGCCCCAACATGTTTAGCAGTATGGCTTAGATTTGTTTGATTTGTGTTCTGCTCAGACAATACTGAGTAATATCTTATTTAAAAATAAGACAAATTGAGAAAGTAGCTTCAAGTTCTTTCAAGTTCTGGGTGTTATATGGTTTTGAAAAATTTCAGGCAAAGTTAGAGTAAAAAAGTGAAAACATATTCCTTATATCTTGACAACGTATAAGTGTGCACATCTTAATCAATATTTAAAAAAGAAGGGGAACAATATCTACATTGTTTTCAGGAAAGTTTTAACCCTAACACTTTGCTCGTCAAAATCTTTTAGATATGCTCATCATATATAGACAAATGTTTGAATCTATAAAGTTGCACTTTTATTGTGTTTTTTCAGTAAACGAGTGCAAAAATGAGTTTCATTGATCCAAGAAACAGCAGCTGTTTTAATGAAATATGTTTACAGACTCTCTCCCTCATTCTCACCCCCTTTAAAAATACAAGCTTTTGTCAGCAATAGTGTAGTCAGTCTATAATGTGGTCTGTGCAGTCGCAAGTGTCTTCTTTCTAAAACTAATGCAAACAAAATGAAGAGCACTGGGCGTCCATGCCGTTGGCTTCTCACTAGCATCTGCTGCTTATCAGCAGATCAGGACGCTGCCATGTGATTTAAAGCCTGACGAGGTGGCCCTTGTGTCTGTCTGTTGTTATTGAAATAAAGCTGGGGACCCGTCGCCCCTCTGTACCCCCCACCTAACCCAAACAAGTGTATCTGCAGAAACACACTGGCTTGTTATGGTAATGACCAGTGTGTGTGCTTTGTGTGTACGTTGGGTTCATGTGGGTTTGTGATCTCCCCCCCAGAGTATTTTGGGAGCCTGGTCCCATTTGATGTACACTTGGAAAATCTGTATGGCCCAAGGGGACAGCGCTAAACATGCTAACAATGCTAGCAGTGTGAAGCTTGACCTTTTTGCACTTGTCTAGCTGAAGGAAAAAGGAAGAAGAACAATGCAATGAAACACCTAATGTCTTTTATACAGTAAATGGGTGTTTCTTCAGCTATGGGCATATATATATATATATATATATATATATATATATATATATATATATATATATATATATTAGGGCTGTCAAACAATTAATCATGATTAATCGCATCCAAAATAAAAGTTTTTACTTTGTATATTTATTATGTACATATAAATACACACACATACATGTTTATATTAAAACTAAATATTTTTTATGTATAATATATCTATGAATAAATATAAATATTTTAGATATAAATCTAAAATATTTTTCCTTAATATATACATGCATGTGTGTGTATTTATATATACGTAATAAATATACACAGTACACAAATATATAGTATGTAAACATAAAGTTTTATTTTGGATGCGATTAAACGCGATTAATGGTTTGACAACACTAATATATATATTATACCCCCTTTATCTTAAATTTTGGGAGAATTCTAAATGTTTTTAAATTCAAATTGCCGTAGAGTGGGCTCGGCCATTTGTCAGTTTGGGTCTCTTCCTCGTCCAGTCATTTTTAGCTGTACAAAACAGCTGGTTTTGCTGCTTGATATTGCAAATGGAAGTGTCTAACCATTTTATTTTAATGTATTATATAAAGCACACTGGTTTGTAGAGCAGTTTTAATATTTACTGCACATTTTTATTCTTCTTGTTATTTCCCTTACCCAGCGATCAATTTTTGGTTCCCAAAACATTATTTTTAATTGTTTGTTTTTGGCTAGCCAGAAAAGTTTTCTTAATGTAAATAGAATGTTAGTTTTTGGTTTGTATAACGATATTCTAACATTCCCAGCACTAAATTATAATGTTTCCCTAACCTCTTTACTGCAACATGATCACTCTGCTGTAGGTCAGTAGCGGCTAATAAACTGGAAGTCTCACCTATAGGCTTACCTCTGCGTTAAAGAAAAAGGTGGATATGTTTAAACAGCAATTATAATATTGTAATTGCTGTTTAAACATATCCACCTTTTTCTTTAACGCAGAGGTATTATCGTATATATATATATATATATATATATCGCATACCCCAAGTATATGTCAACTTATCTTAACCCTAACCCTACCAGTCTACTAATACTCTAATAACACTCTAATGAGAGTTAGTAGACATGTAAATGCAATGTCACTTATAGTCAACAAAATGTGTTAAAGGGACCATCAAAATAAAGCAAAACCAAACAAAAAAGTTGGCCATTTTCACCACAAAGTACATAATCTTAGATGTGATGAAAATGATGTTTCAGTGAAAAAGACAAAAATCTTCTGTGAAGCATTTATATACATTGTTAGACATTTGTCAATGAACAAATTAAATAAACTAGTGAGTCACAGTGCCCAAAATTGAAAGTGTTTCACTTTTTCAAGTAATCCGGTCCTTGCACCGTCTGCTGTTCAAGTCAAAGAGGGAATTTGAATTTCATCCGCACACAAACTATTATGTCAGATGGTCTTATGGCATTTCTAAGATCTTATTTTATTCGTCACTGAAATGTTGGCCACAAACTGACAACCATTGCCTCAGTCCTAAATGGGAAGTCATCCAATATCTGATGCGATCAACAACCTGCAGAGGGGAAAAAAAGTGTCATCTGCCTGACGAGCGAAAATCCGAGGCACGTAATCTTGTGACGGGTGTGCTCACAAAAATAGATTTGTAAATAGAGAAAAAATGGAGGCTTTCCTGACTGAGATGGTTTTAAAGTCTGATTCAGTGATGCAAGCAGCAGGACTGCTAATCCCTGACCCACAATTAAAATAATAGAGTACTGGAGTATCTACCCTTGGAGCCCCTCCAAAAACCCACCGACTAAACAGTATATTAAGATGGTTAGCAAGGAAGAGAAAGTGAGCGAGAGAGAGAGAGAGAGAGAGAGAGAGAGAGAACAATGTCAAACTATCTGTTAAAAGGAGAATACCTGATAAACATCATCTATTTAAACAAACCTAATGCTTGACTGCTTGTTGTGGGATGCATTTCATACATAAAATATGTTCCGTCACTGATATTGGGCCTTATCAGAGGGGAGAGAGGCAGAGGCGGGCTTGGGGAGCCTGGGTGGGAGCGCTGGGCTGTTTGTGGAGAATGATTGGGGCCCCAGAGCTGGAGATGCTCGCCTGATAATATCAGTCCGTCTGTCTGTCAGCCTCCAAGGCAAGGGGTGACAGAAGAGAGAGAGAGAGAGCGAGAGAAAGAAAGAGAGCGAGAAAGAAAAATGAAATGGAAAAGGAGAAATTGATAGAGAGAAAGGGAGAGGAAGTGCTTGGACGTCTGGTTCAAGTGAATATGGAAAGCCTCCTCTAAGGTTCTGCCCTCTGAGACGGATAGAAGGAACTGCCTCACCCCTTGCAGGCAAGAGCAGGGGGCCTGGATTCTCCCAAAGGAACACCGGCACAATAAAGAGAGCACGCCATACAATGCTGGGTACGCGCCACTCCCACAGTGACTGTGTACATACAGAAGGGATTCAAACGTGGATCAAGGGAGCATAGTCGCAAAGAGAGTGTATATTGGGCCGGGTGATGTTGAATGATGTCGAATTGTTTTTGCTTTGCCATAAGCTGCCCCTTAATTGAGCTGACCTTCTTTTTATGGAAGTGGCCACGGCATTGCACTCCTAGAACCTGATGAATTGCCAGGTAGAGAGGGCTTTTGTAGGAGCCAAGGCTGAGAGATTCAGAAGAGATGACCCACAGATGCCTCAGCCCAACCATGACCCCACTACAAAACAGAGTCCATGTGTGAGAGAATCAGGGTTTCTTGTGTACAATAACTTGTTGTAGAAGTCAGTTAGTCCTTGGGAGCTGTAGTCCTCAGCTGGCTTTACTTCACAACATTGGACACAGAGTAAAGACCGAATGTAGTCCCAAAACTGTTTTGTGTATAAAAAATAATTTTAAAATATTTATCTATCTGGTTTTTTTTTTTCATACTGTTAAAAACTAGCAGAATTAAATAGTAATTTTCATCATATTTGGTGGGTGTGGATTTAAAATGATCTTAAGTAAACACATTAATACCCTCAAAATATATTTGGTGATTTTTGCAGGCCCTCTATAGTACCCCTTTGCACCCTAGTGCATTAAGAGCCAGGGGGTGAAAACTTTTGAATAGAACGGTGATGTGTACATATTTTTTACTTTGCCTAAATGTCATATTTTTTTCATTTAGTACTGCCCTTCAGAGGCTACATAAGATGGTTACATGTTTTCCAGAAGACAAAATAAGTTAAATTGACCCTGATCTTCAAATTCAAAACATTTTCACCCTGCGGCTCTTAATGCATGTTTTTTTTTCGTCTGGAGCATTGAACCTTCTGTAAGAGTTGCACATGAGTCCCTCAGTTGTCTTCAGTGTAAAAACATGGATCTCAAAATCATATAGTAATTACTGGAAAGGGTTCAAATACACACACACACACACACAAAAAAAAAAAAAAAAAAATGGAAAACCAAAGAATTTGTGGGATCGTAATTTTTCTGAAGAACAGCAGGCAGTTTAACTGTTCAGGACAAACAAGGGACTCTGAACAACTATCACTAAACAAACAACAACAACAACAAAAACACTGTGGATCAGTCAGGTAAGAACACAGTGTTAAGAATCAAGGGGATGTAAACTTTTGAACAGGGTAATTTTTATAAATTCAGCTATTATTTTCTCTTGTGAACTATGTGTAAACATCTTTTATGTGAAATATCTGCAAGTGAACCTCCATTGTATTGGCTAGTGTGTGGCTAGTGACAGATACATTTGCTAAAAATGCAGTACAGAATATATCCATATATCGTTCTGATACTGACCAACCCTGGTTTTGTTGTTATCTTTGACATAAACAACAAGATATGTGTGAAGTGTTTTATCCTTACTTTTAGTGACTGTGAGCCTTAGATGTTGCTACACTATGGAAGATACGATTATGTAGATTATATATTTTTTATATAGCTTTTTCCCTCTCTCTGACTGTATTGTGATCCACATTTGGGTCTTGACCCACCAGTTTAGATCCGGGGCTCTAGAATGCCTCAGAAATGTAAAACATGCATTGTGTTTTCTGTCTTTGTGTGTGTAAATAGGTGTGTGTTGGAAAGTGTTACTGTGGTGTCTTGCACCTGGACTCCATAAGGCAGACATAAACAGGATTATCAGCAAGAGGAAGGTGTGTGTATGTGTGTGCGACTCAAGGTTCTGTGGAGCTGAAAAATTCCATTTGTCAGATCACTGGCTTCCATGAATACTTAAGAAAGGGAAAATACACTGCTGCCTATCATAGACTAATTAGACTTGTTAAGACATGGACCACATATGACTAGAATATCCACTATATAAACATCACATGTGGGTTTTTCTTCCTTATTGAACAGTGAAGTGGCTATAATCATCTTTTGAACACCAAGTTGAGTGTTCAGACAAATTGTTATTCATAAAAAAATAAAGTGTAAGTTGCGTAATGGTTGTGTTAATGAATATGGTTAAACTTAAAAACAAGGTTTTCTGTTGAAATCTAGGATTTCTTAGTCATGATCATCATAATGGCATCAATATGATACTAAATAGTAATACTCTGAAGTGATGTGATACTTAAATGCTATGTAAACAAGTTAATGGAATGGAATGATATGACAGCGAGCACAACCTGTTCACTCACTCATCTCATGCATTTGACACACAAAACTGAAAAGCACTTGTGAAAATCACAAGCAGTCAGACGATACTGCTATGCAACTACTGGAAGTCAGGGTCTACAAGTCTACAGAAAAATGAAAAAAAAAAAAAAGTTCTCTTTTAAAGGTAGTGGATTTATAATATTTATCTGAATGCTTCTGAGAGCTAATCACTGGATTTTACAAAGTTTGGTTCATTATGATTGTATTGAGTTTTTTTCAGTGTTGCCAAATCTGCGGTTTTCCTGCAGAATTTGGCTACCGTTGTCGCAGGGTGTTTTTCATGCCCGGGGGGACCCCTACTGAAACGCAATTTGGATAAAAAATGATGGGTTAATTTTTTTAACCCAAATGCTGGGTTCAGCTTGTTGGGTTATTTGTAATATTTTTTTACCTAGCTTACCCAGCCTAACCAACCGCTGGGTTAATTAAAACAACCCAGCATGTTGGGTAAAAACATTTAACCCAACCAATCCAATATTTTACCCAGTGCTGGGTTGCCAAATAACCCAGGTTGGGTTGTTTTTAACCCAGCATTTTTTAGAGTGGGTTTTGTTGTGAAAACCTGGCAACCCTGGTTTTGTTGTTTGACACACTTATGGTAGTATCATGCATAATTAAAACTGGACAGAAAAACTTGAAACAGTAATGAGGCCAAAAAAAAAAAAAAAAACTTTAGCTGTTGAGTGGGACCAAATGCATGCTTTGTTTTTACTTCCAATTATTCTGATACTGACCAGCAGTCATCCTGAGATACATAGGCATCATACAAAATTTTAGCAACTTAATATATGACCCTGGACCACAAAACCAGTCCTTAGTAGCAGCGGTATATTTGTAGCAATAGCCAAAAATACACTGTATGGGTCAAAATGATAAAATTTTCTTTTATGCCAAAAATCATTAAGATATTAAGTAAAGATAATGTTCCATTAAGATATTTTGTAAATGTCCTACCATTTGGACAACTTTAAAGACCATTGTCTCAATATTGTGATATTTTTTCACCCCCAGATTCCAGATTTTCAAATAGTTGTATCTCAGCCAAATATTGTCCTATTCTAACAAATCACACATCAATGGAAAGCTTATTTATTCAGCTACATACACAAATACCCTTATGACTGGTTTCATGGTCCAGGGTCACATATGCATCAACTACTGAATACTGTATTAACAGTGAAGCTGAGAGTTTGTGGTACTGGAGATTTTGTCCTAGAGTCCTTCAAACCTTGTTGTTGTGTTTTTAAAAGTAAAACCTGGTTGTGAGTGGTCCTGAGCAATTAAATTACTATTTTGTTCTTTGGGTGGGGAAAGACTTAGGGTTGTGAGAGATCTTTAATAACAGAATTTTAAGTGTGAAAGCGTGAAAATTGTATACTATTGGCCACTCAATGTACTGTATCTCTGTAGGTCATATGAGCTCTACGGTGACATTTGTGCATTTTATGCATTAGGCTGTTGCTGTTCCAACTTAAAAAGAAACAGATATGGACTGAATGTAAACAGAAAAAAAGAAAAGGAAAAATCAATGGAGCTCCTAAGCATCAACATGTAATTACATTCGTGATTAGTATTGATTATGAGTCATAGAGTTGGCCTATATATATTTAATATCATAGATAAGATTATTTGCATTGTGCCAAACCCGTTTGTGTTGTATTTTGTGGTTTTCATGTTTATCTGTTTTATTTGCACTTTTGGTTTTGTTGAAAGATTGATCAGTTTGATAAATACAGTAGAAAAGTACTACTGCAAATGCAAAGCTCACAACTGAAAGCATGTCAGTTGGTTTAAACATTTTTAAATCATTTATTTAAAAATAATATAGCAAAACAGTAATACTGTGAAATAATAACCTATTTTATTACATTTTAGAATGTAATTTATACCAGTGATGGAAAAGTTTTCAGCAGACATTACTCCAGTTTTTAGTGTCACATGATCGTTCAGAAATCATTCTAATATGCTGATTTGGTGCTCAAGAAACATAAATAATATTCAATGCGACATCAACAAAGTATAGTAAAGACCATGCTTGTTACTGTGCATTTGAAGACCAAACATTCAGGAATGCAAAACAATCATTTTTGATGTCCATATGACAACATAGAGGATGATTCATTAGCTTGATAAAACTGCTGCTTAGCTATATCATTTACCAGCAGTTTGGATGTCTTCAGTTTTAATCGTGCAGTAGTTCTGTGTTTGTACTCATTTTTCAGTTTCCTCCACATTTTTGTGTGTGTTTGAGTTTGTTTCCTCTTCTCTCCCCCGGTGGTGCAGGTTTTGTGCTGCATGGAGAGGGACGGCCCAGATCACTTAGACATGTGAATGATCTATAGTTTTTACCGAGGCAGATTGTCTGCAAGGTTGAAGAGATTAGTTGCATCTGGGGCTTTACAGAACGTGGCAAATTGTGGCCTTTCTTTAGTGCGAGCGATAAGGCCTTAAATGAAGGGAGCCTTCTTATCAGCCCAGTGCTAGCCATAAATCACAAACGCCTGCTCCCCGCAACTACCCCTGGTGGTTTCTATCTGCATTCTGGGGTTAGGGGGAGCCCATCACCACCACCACACAACAAGCACACACACCATTTGCCTTCTAAATCATCCTGCGCACATCCACACACACACTCTAGACAGCACGTTATAAACCTAGAGACGCTCTCCTCTCTTCTCTCTCTGACAATTGCTATTGCTTCAGCCATTTCCCTCGCTTTTTCACACCCTCATTTCTCCAAATGTGCTTTCTCGAGCCTTCAAAGAGAGTCTGTTGGAGTGCTATCAGACTTTAATCCAGGAAACACTGACATGCTAGTACTAGTTCAAATGAATAGCATGAGAAAACAGCATTTAATGGGATATTGTCCCTCTTTTGTCTTTCTCGAGCTAAAAGGAAAATAGAGTGGATTGCATTAGCTTTAATGAGCTTGTGTAAGTGATTCACTTGATTTATTATTTTTCCCTGCCTCTTAGTAATTAATGCTTTCAGTCTTGACTTTTGTTGATTCTCCTTTTTTTTTAGACTATTCACAGCCCTTTGAGTCGTGCTCATCATCTTGTTCCAGTTGCATATGATTTTGACTGCGTACAACGCCACACAAATAGCTTTCTTACACTTCAATAGGCTTCTATGGACTCTTTAATGACAGGCCTTGTGCTGTCATTCAAAATAAGAGCTTTTATTGTCCGTTGAAATGCTTTATGCCACTTCTTCCTATGCTGAATGTGCGAAAGGTGACTAACAAGGACAGCAGTACTGGACCCACTACATATTTAATGCATTTAATTGCTATCTAGTAACAACACGATTAACAACAATAACAATACTGCAGATCTCTGTTTTCCAGAGAGAGAAAATTAGTTCAAACATCAAAACTATTTTGACTGACTAAACTGCACAAATACCTATATTCAGATAAGAAAGCTAAAATAAGAAGCATGTAACCATTCTAACATTTAAATTTGAGAATTTTTCGACAACGCACTTATTGGTAGAACTTATTTTACAGTCTTGTTTATGTATGTTAAGTCATACTTTTATTAAAAACAAAAAAAAGTATTTACATCTATTATTAATTCTCTAATTACATTGTTGACCCTTCCCTACCTTTTAACCCACACTTAAAGGGATAGTTTACCAAAAAATGAAAATTCTGTCATGAATTACTCACCCTCATGTCGTTCTAAACCCGTTAGATCATCTTCAAAACACAAATTAGGATATTTTTGATAAAATTTGAGAACTTTTCTGACAGTAACGCAACTGACACGTTCAAGGCCCAGAAAGGTAGTAAGGACAGCATTAAGATAGTCCATGTGACATCAATATGAAGCTACGAAAAAAAAAATGTGCGCAAAGAAAACAATTTCTTCTCTTTTGTGTCAGTCTTTGCCGCGCATTCACAAGAGCACTACGGAAGAGAAGAAATTGTTGACTAAAGTCGTTATTTTTGTTTTCTTTCTGCACAAAAAAGTATTGAACCACTGATGTCACATGGACTATTTTAACATTGTTCTTACTTACTTTCTGGGCCTTGAATGTGGTAGTTGTGTGGAAGTCTATGCAGGGTCAGAAAGCTCTCGGATTTCATAAAAATATTTTAATTTGTGTTGTGAATATGAATAAAAGTTTTACAGGTTTGGAACGACATGAGGGTGAGCAATGAAAAGGCTAGTTCACCCGAAAATGAACTAAAAAAAAAAGTGTATATGACTTCCTTCTTGCAGATGAATGAAATCAGAGATATAATAAAAACTGTTCTGGCTTAATAATTGCAGGGGATGGGTGTTTCTCTTCAACAGTCCAAAACATGTCCAATAAAGTGCAATAAAGGCCTTCTGTAGCAAACCGATGCGTGTTTGTAGGAAAAATATCCATATTTAAAATGCAATAATCATTTTTCTCTACCTTGCGCTGACAGTTGTACACAGAATCCGCTCAGAAGTGATGAAGAGAGCAAAACAAAACAACAGTTACGAATTTCAAGTACAAAACGAGGATTTGTAAAGAAAAATGTTGAAGGTTTTTGATATAAGCCAAGAGGAGACTACTTTTCAAATGCTAAAGTAAGGAAACTTCTGGACGAAACTTTGCTCCTGTAAACAGACATTGGTTTTCGCAAGACTTACAGGTGCATGCGCTACATATACGTCCTACATCATCCTTCTAGGTAGAGCCGTGTGTGGCACTTTTTTATTATGGATGGATGCACTTTATTTGAACTTGTTTTGGACTGATGAAGAGAAACACCCACCTATTGCCATTATAAAGCTTGGAGGAGCCAGAACAATTTTTAATATAACTCAAATTGCATTTGACCGAAAGAAGGAAGCCATATATACCTAGGACGCCTTGAGGGTGAGTAAATAATGGACTAATTTTCATTTTTGGGTGAACTAACCCTTTAATGTCCTGGGTCAATATATTTTGTTGACCCTGGAGCAACATTTTCATCCAAAAATTTAGTCTTGACCACATCTTTACACCTAAACCTAACCTTACCCATGAGTAATCCCTAAAATCAGAGGAAATGATAGATGACTGACACTGATCTACAAGCACCAAACAGTGATTATAAGCCTAAATTTCACAGAAACTATAAACAGTTTTTTTCAAATCTGATTGGTTAATCACAATGTCGTTCCAGGGTCAACAAAGATGTTGATCCAGGCACATGTCGCACTTGGTAAAATCAGGTTCTGCTGAATTTAACCCTTTAAATCCAACTGTACTACAAAACCTGTCCCTAACCATAACCGCGTTCCACTTGTGCTTTGCGATACTGCACCTAACAATTTTATTTATTTATTTAGACCTAAGTGCATAGTAATTAAAGTGGGACACTAGTACTAACTCCAGGGGTGGACAGTCTTCAACCAGACCTAACTGACAGTAGATTAGGCCCTGCACATTTATCAGTATGTGTAAATGAGAAAGCAGTTAGCGTTGGCCCGGCCAGACCAGGGTATTAGAACAAGTAGCTTAAGATGATATCACAGTACACACTGCCTGCAGGCTGACTGCAGATTACTAGGTCAGGAAAACAAGAGAGGGGGAGAAAAAAAGAGTGTTGACAAACAATCAGGGCTTTATTAGGCATTAATTATATGTTAAGCCTGCGTTCGCTCCTAACCGGAGAAAACGCAAGCTTATAAGAGACCTGTGGGGTTTAGCGCCCCTTGCCTTATCAAGGTCACAAGTCATCAGTCAGTGTCGTTTGACTTCACAGTCTTCTAATCACTAGGGTTACGGGGCAGGAATGGTTTGTCGTTTCCTCCTAAATTCATTTGACCTCCGTTCAGGAACTCAGTGTGAGCTACACAGTGATACAAATCACTAATCTGACAGGCTAACTGATAAGATGAAGCTTAAACTACAGTGGTGACAGGCAAATTATCATTATGAGACAGTTGGAAGAATTATTCTAGTGCTGGGTTCTCTATATAACACAATACCAGACCTCTGATCACCCAAAATGCATGTCTCCATGTTCAGGCAGGAGGTTTGTTGTGTTGTCCATTGTGTTGCCCATTCTTGCCTTATCCTGTTGCAAGACACCTTCCTCTGAATGGAGAACTGCCATGTACTCATAACCCCTCAGAAGGAAGATGAAGCAGGCCAGAGAGGAAACAATTTCATTGTTCACTGATATCTTTAATTGTGATGGGAGAGGGGATTATGTAGATTTTGGTAAGCCCTACTGACAAGAAATGTTTGAAAGCGAATGGCCCATAGAGCAAGAATGTGTATGTGTGTGTGTGTGTGTGTGTGTGTGTGTGTGTGAGTGTTTAGAAGAACATCGCTTCCCTATAATAGGGTAATCCCAGAGCCAGGGGATCCCTTCTTCTTCCTTCAAAAAAGGAAACATATACTGTTGTCTTTTGTATTCTGTGGTCTTCATGCTAAAGAAAGCAAGAGAGGAGGGGATTGTAGAGGAGTTGATGAGTTGTTAGCTAATTGGCCTAGAGTTAAACTTGTCTTATAATTAAGTGTTGCTGACCTGCACAGACTGTGGCAACAAGTTGTGATGTTGTGCTCTAGGGCTTCTCTAATACACAGTTAATTATACATAACTAATAATATTACATTTAAAATGTGTACATGATCCAAAACACCCTACATACAGTTGAAGTCAAATGTTTGCATACACCTTGCAGAATCTGCAAAATGGTAATTATTTGATAAAAATAAGAGGGATCTTACAAAATGCATGTATTTTTTTATTTAGTACTGAATAAGATATTACACATATAAGACATTTACATATAGTCCACAAGAGAGAATAATAGTTTAATTAATAAAAATGACCCTTTTCAAAAGTTTACATACACTTGATTCTGAATGAACTAGCTTAGTGAAAGTTGTTCAAGAGTTCCTTGTTTGTCCTGAGCAGTTAAACTGCCCGCTGTTCTTCCGAAAAATCCTTCAGGTCCCAAAAATTATTATTTTTTTGTGTATTTGAACTCTTTCTAACAATGACTGTATGATTTTGAGATCTATCTTTTTACACTAAGGACAACTGAGGGACTCGTATGCAACTATTACAGGAGGTTCAAACACTCACAGATGCTTCAGAAGGAAAAACTATTCATTAAGAGCCAGGCGGAAAACTTTTTGAATTGAAGATCAGCGTGAATTTAACTTATTTTGTATTCTAGGGGAAATAACTTCTGTAGCTTCTGAAGGGCAGTACTTAATGAAAAGAAATATGATGTTTAGGCAAAATAAGAAATATATTAGAGATTTATTTATGTTATTGTAAGAGCTAAATTTCAGCAGCCATTACTCCAGTCTCAGTGTCACACGATCTTTCAGAAATCATTTTAAAATGATGATTTGGTGCTTAAGAAATGTAATAATATTTGTATGCAAACCATGATACATTCAGAATCCTTTGATGAATAGAAAGTAAAAAAAAAAAAAAGAAAAAAAGATACAAATATTTCATAACATCGTACATGGCCTCATAATTTGATCAATTTATTGAATCCTTGCTGAATAAAAGTATTCATTGACCACATTTTTTTTTTATCAAAATAAACTTTTGACAGGTAGTGTATTAAATTTTTTATTTTATTTTAGTAAGATTAAAAAATAACTTTGACACCCCCACAGCCCCTCTCTCATGGCCACCAACTCCTTTGACATAGACAAAACACCATGGTCAGTCAAAATGGATAGAAACCTTTTACAAAGACAGGGGTAGTGAGTTATAGCTAAGTGAACAAGCCTTTTACATGTTGACATGCACTTAAAAAATTTCAGTCAGACTAGAATAATACATTTTTTAATGTCTTCTGAACCTTTAGACCAAATGAAAGTCTGTCTGCAGATCATTGGTTTTAGAATAGCTTTATCCAGCATCTACAATATACATGTTATCCTGATCACAAGAGGCCTCTGCGTTTTGAGCATGCTCTAAAAGACAGAAGTGACATAAATTTAATAAATATTCAATTACACATGTCATATATACCTGGACAGATGACTGTATCTTGACTACACTCTGACTGCTTTATCGTAATCACTATTGGATATAGATCAGGGATCCTCAAATTTGGCTTGTGAGATCCACTATCCTGCATAGTTTAGCTCCAACCCTAATCAAACTCATCTGCCTGTGATTTTCTAATGATCCTGAAGACATTAAATAGCATACTCGTGTGTTAGATTAGGGTTAGAGCGAAACTCTGCAGGAAAGTCAATCTCACAAGTCAGATTTGAGGATCCCTGATATAGATGCTCTCAAGAATGTCTGAAAGGCGAATGAAGCCCTAAAGCAAAGTATATAATTTTTTCAAGTAATCCTCAAGACCTTGATTAGTTTATTCAGGTGTGCTTGATTAGGGCTGGAGCTCTAGGAGTAGGGTCGAGCATCCTTGGACTTTGAATCCGCTTGAGACTCTGAAGAGGTCCCATTTTATATGTAAAGATGAGGGTCACTGCATTGAGGGTGTAAATCCCTTTCTGATGTGTTTTCTATGCATTCAATGTACTTTCATTAGTGTATGTATTCATACATATACATTTCGAAGGCTGTATGTCATCACTGTATGGCTTTTTACACAGCTTGGTATGATCTGATGGCAGAGGTCAATCTCTTGTGATTTCTGTGAGATTCGCCCAAGGATTTCTCGCTGTGTTTAGATTGAGTTCTGTGCGGAGAGGCAGGAGAAGGAGGGATGCACATGAAGGGATGTAAGAAAGGAGGCCGTGTGATTTGTGTAAAGGATAAACAAAGACTAAAACTAATTACCGCTGGAGGTCAGCACTCCAAATGCATATTCAAAAGCGCGGGGCGTCGCAGCAAATTTACAGCGGTCACACTTATTTAGCGGCCTGAATAGGCAATTTCGCAGCGAATCTGGAGAGAAAGGGGGACATGAAAAGTTGTGAAGAATTGATGACGGACTCCTTGAGAGTGAGCAAAATAAAATTGACCATGAAATCTGGAGCCTGGAATTAAATTGGCTGGAAGAAGAGATGAAAAAAGGGAGAAAAGGTGCGGGGTGTGACTTATAAAAGTGGTTTTGTGTGAATGCCAAGGTTAATTTGCACATCAGTTAAATGGATTATTAAATTTGAGAGGATAAGTTTAAAGGAAGGAAACCGTAATGGCCTGATAGATATCATTCAGCGTTAGATTGATGAAATCTGCGCCGGTTGTGAGGAACAGCGTTTCCCCGCAGCTCAGCGAGGTTCAAAGGCAAAGCGTTCTCGTAGCTGCTATATAAAATAATACGAATAATATGCAAAGTTAACAATGCTTACTTTGTATGCCAGTCACCTCAACAGATGTCAGGCCATATAAAGGTTCCTCAGGGATACAAGAAGATCAAAATCGCAAATGCATTTGTTTTTTACATTCAAGATCTCACCTGTCAGTCTTATTCATCACCTGTTAAATTAATCAAGTTGTGCACAGTCACTAAGTCCCTCGGAGTGTAAAGCTTGGTCTCTGTTAGCAGGTAGCGTGAATACGCAGAGGTTAACCAGGGGCCAAACGCTTCTCTCAGCATCCATCACTGCCCAGATTGGCAGACAGCAGTCACTTCAAAACAATCTACAGTCTTTTGAGGCCACATGCAGATCGCCGCAGGAGCGGGAAACAAACCCAGCCGCCATTAAAGTAGATACACCAAAACCAATTGTAGAATATTAGCTGGGAAGTGACAAGGAGGAACTGACAAGGCTTTTACTGCCGGATGGAGTTCCTCCAAACCGTGAAATTTGAATACTTGGCAACTAAGAAAACAATTCTTGCTGGTGCGTTGAGTAGCTGCCCCATTTGAGTTGAGAGAGCGCGACTGTGGGACAGAAAGAGATAGAGAGACAGAAAGAAGGCCAATGTCTGCTTAATTGCCTTTGGTCACCCACACAGGCAAAACGGGTGCCACACGGCTCAGAACTGCAGACTGGGCAAGAGGCACAAAGGGTTGATAGATATTTTATCGCTCAAGTTAACGGTTAATACATTTCCATTCCCCGAGAAATCTGTCACTCGAAAAAATAAAGAGTGAGGCAAATTAAAGGGAGATAGAGAGAGACCGGCGAAGAAAAGAACTCGAGTGGGTGACACAGTTTTAGAATGCCCTATCTTTTGGCCATCCCCTCTTTTGAAAGGAATAAAGAGGCTCTGCCTCTTTCTTCTCCTCCTTTTCTTCTTCCACTTTTCTCTCTTTCTTTTTCTCTCCCACCCGTTCCCATATCTCTCACTTTCCTTAGCGAGTTTAAAAAAAAAACTCTCATGAATGATGTATGTGTGTCTTGTTATCAACAGCGATTTCTATAGACCTCGACGCATTCACAGAGACATTCATGGCGTAATTGTTAATTTTAATGCCATAATGGCTTCAGATGGGAGGCCTGATTAGACATTTATTGCACAATTAAATGAAACATACTCAAAAATCACAAAAGGCTTCCATAATTATTTCAGGCCATTAATAAAATGGGCATTAAATTATATTGGACACAAAAGAGAAGTGAAATAGATTTCCATTAGAGCAATGGAGGCAGTGAGGGGGTAATAGATCCTGCCTGAATTCACTCTGAAATTAATTGTTGGCCAGCCTATTTCCACATACAGTGGAATAAATGAATGAGAATAGAGAGGAAGGAGTTGGTGGCCATGAGAGAGGGGCTGTGGGGGTGACATTAGGAGTCTCTGATAAAGCCCTTTTGTTTGAGAGCCTACTATAGCCATTACATTCAAAAGCGAAGAAGAGAGAGAGAGAGAGAGAGGACGAGAGACACGTAGTGATTTCAAATAGATTCAGAGGATGCAGAATCCCTGAGCGCCATTCGCACCTGGAATCATTTGAATAAACACATCTGAACGAGTGCAAGAATGCATCTAGCTAGAAACTGCATCTAAACTCACTAAACTGTTGGTCAACAAGATATATAACTTCTTTTAAGTAAGAACAGCCTTCCAATTGGCTCTTAGTTAATAAACAGGCTTTTAGAACATAGCGCCGCTTTTCATCTCCGACAAACACGCAGGAGCACTTTAAACTGATTCAAAAGCGAACGATCTGAAAAGCGCTTCAGAGCGCAGTTCTAATAGGAAGCCAAACAGAATTGTCTTTTGAACTGCTGCTCCATTGAGAATCACAAAGTGTAAAGGAAAAGGAGAACTGATATCTCACAATGCAATAACAGATCCCCCCTCCCAATAAAAAGAATCAATCAACACCCAGTACCAATGTTTATTATTCCAGTTTCATCTAAATCAATTTTTCTGCATTCAAAGGCATTCAGATCTTTTAATTGACTCTCTTTTATCATTGCCCTTTTGGTTTTCTTTTTACTTTCCTCTTTTTTTTCTCTCTCTCTCTCTTTCTGTGTACCTTGGTTCTGAGCGTAGTTGTGAGATGCTTGCTTGCATTGTGTTCTTCCTTTAAATCGTGCATGTCACTACTAGTGTCAGCCTGGAAAAGAAAAGCAGAATGTCAGGGTTTGTGTGAAGTTGATTTGTATTAAAAGGATCATAGAAATTATACGTAATCTGAGTTTGCTAGCATCAGCAGTTAGTGTTCATTCAACAGTGGAGCTGAAATACATTTACACTGGTGTTTACTATTTTGCAGCTTGTTTTAGATTCAGTTAGTGTCATTTTATTTTATAAAATGCCATTAACCTCTACTACCACTTAGATAGTTTAGCAAACAAAAAGCATTTTGAAAAACCAAAAGACTTTCAGTCATCTTTGGAACACAAATGAAAATATTTTCATGTTCTCTCTGTTTTTGTCCATTTATTGAAAGTCCATGCAACCAAAATTTTCATACATAAAAAAAGACATTATAAAAGTAGTACAAATAATAAACTGGGTGGTTTAATCCAAGTCTTCTGCACTCTAAAAAATGTTTAACCCAACCTAATGGGTAATTTTATTAACTCTAAAAATTACTATATTTCTAGCTTAAAATTAACCCAGAGTAGGTTGGAAATTAACATTTATTATTATGTTCAATAAATAAACATTTATTACTTTGTTGAATAAGTAATAATTGAAAAATACACTTTTTATAATAATTTATAATAATTTTTAAACAATAGTTGAGTTAAATAAAACCACCCAGAAGGTCACTGAGTTTGTCCATATTTCACCCATCATTATATTTCATTTTTTAAAGTGTGAAGAGACATGATTGCTTTCTATGATGAAATGAAGAGATTTAATTTAGGTTTTATAGATATACAAACATTGGTCATTACATATACATAGAGCTTATCAAATATGGTAAACATTAAAGCTTAACCATGCTTGCTTGATGCACCAGAATCAATGAGCATTGTGTTTGGTTGAGTTTATGAATTTGGAATGAAATAATGTCAGAATTATTTATTTATTTATTGGCTGAGCTCTTTAATTGTCAATGCAAATATGCCTAAATAAGGACAAATCAAAAATATGCTGATTAAAGCAGTGACACCACTTTTGAATTGTTTTTATTTGTTTTATTTATTTATCTCCGTCTTTATTTTCCATATCCTTCCTCAAGAGGCCGATCTAGCAGAAACTCTCAGAGTCACAATTACAAATCACGAAGCTGAAAGTGTGCCGCAAGTCATCCCAGCCGTGAGCGAGCCTTTCTTCCTCTTAATGAAGGTCAGAGAAGAGGCCCCATTTCTCTTTTTGGGTGATAATTCATCCCTATCTCCTGTTATCTGTGCCTGGCCCCTTTAATCCTAATTGTATTGTATGATTGTGCGATGCTTGCTTCTGTGTCTCTGAAGCATTACCCTCCTCCTTTCATTATCAACCAATGCCTTGAACCTCTTTTAATTTCCATTCTGTTTTATTTCATTCAATCATTGGCTCTGTCTTTCCTTTTTCATTAACTCTGCCCTTTGCACAAGGCATAGGATTCTCTAAGGGGCCCTTATTGGGCTCCTTCATGAAATATTATATTGTTAAAAAATATTTGACCATGAGAATTGTCAATTTTATACGTCTCCCGTCGGTCATACGTTTCTGCCTGATGCTCATTCCGGTTTTGATTAGGGCTTGGTCCCAGCTATTGATAATCGCAGATTGATACGGGGAGAGAATGAAGAAGAGGAAACAGATATGTAAACAACCGAAGATGGACTGGGCCTGGCCACGACTGGACATTTTCCCAGACATGTGGCCCAATCTCGAGGCATCGATGGCTTGTCTTTCGCCGTTTTCCCAAAATAGCATTATGCTCATCACTCTTATGGCCGCTCCAGAAAGGGACCTGGGATGGTGCGTGGGCTAATGAAATTTCTCCAAACCAAACAGATTTTTTTGTAAATATATATTTTGCAGAGGTTCCAGAAAAATGCTGGCTGTGACAGCTGACTAAAATCAATTTCCACACTGGAGAGAAATGGGAGCCAAGAGCCACGGCCAGAACAAACACTGGCAATTTGAATATGCGAAATAATGTCAGTCTGTGAGGAGGAAGCAGGCTGGGGGAGGGAGATGGAACGCATGGGGGGAGGTTGAGGCAATACTCCACTTTTCAACCCACTGTCTCATAATGGATAGAATTTTCTGAATTTTACCTTTCAGACTGGCAACCCGAGTGAAAAGTTGCTGGAGGTCATCAGGGGTTTGCTTAGTGTTGACTCAAAACATGCCAAAACAACTTTTAACTTCCATTACAGTCTGTCTATATAATTGGCTGACAGAGCAGCCCTTAGGGGAGGGAACATTACAATTCAGTTCATTTTTGGTAAGTGCCAGTGGTCTTTAAGTATATAATTTGCCAATGTAAACAGTACATTTTAAATGCCAGTTACTTCATTGGCTCTTCACTGCTGCTATTAACAGTCAATTACATTAGGGAATATTTGTCATTAATAGTAAAACAAATAAACATACACCCACATACTATATATATGATTTATATAATGCTGTAAAAACCTAACCTTTAAGCCTGTTGGTGGCCCTTTAAAGCAGTTTTCTCATGATACAGTCACCTCTAAGACTTCTTTGGAATTTATTTCAGAACTGCGTATGAGGTGACGCCCAGGCAAAGAGGGACTCAGTCTGCTCTTGAATAATGTCTGCATTCCCACTAGGTCAGACATTTGAAATGCTCTTCGTGTGCTTTGTATATATGAGAGCATTTCCGTTGTAAACACGCTCCCATTTCCGCTTTTGAATCCGCGATGTTACGCACAGAACTTAACTTACCAAGATAATTCCTAAGGGGTGAATATTGGCTTACAAAACAACATGCAACATAGTCGCAGAGGTTTTTTGGCAGAGCACACTTCCAAATTCTCAGAGGGAAAACATCTATTGCAGCATCATGCGAGCAGAATCACAGCAGCAAATGGGATGTAAAAAGAATAAAAAGCATTGAAATGTCAACACGGGTTTGTGAGGAGTCCTGAGTGGGACCGCGAGTTAGCAGTGGAAAAAGCCACTTAGCGCATCAGGACCATGGACAGCTACTGTACCACCGTATCCATCTCATGAACCCCCGTGTGAAACATGGGGGTCGGAACACGTGGGATTTACACAGTGTTACCGCTGATTCGGAGAAAACCAGGGACAACCACATGAACTTAGATGAAACCGAATTGTTTTGCTGTATTTCATGGAATTCTTGTTATTGAGTTGACCTCTTTTCATTCTAAAATATCTGTTCATCCATTTCCAAGCCGCTTGTCCTGTGAAGGTTCGCGGCCACTAAAATACATTACTGTTAAAAACATACTATATTGATTGAAAAAAATAAAAATAAAAAATAAGGCTGATTTAAAAAAATATAGGAATAACGTATAAATATGAATTACTTAATAGATTTACTTATGAAGAGTCTAATAACTTTTTTTTTTTTTTTAATAAAGTTATTGATGAGGAAGTTTTGTTGTCTTCCAGTGGGTTTAGTTAATTTATTTGACTTTTTAACAGTGGACTAATATTTAAAAAAAAAAAAAAAAAAAAAACACAAAAGGCGGGTTTCTGTAGTCTCTTATAAAATCATATCAGCTCAACTTTAGGCTTTAAATTGACTGAGGCTTTGCTAATGTTTTTTTTTTTTTTTTTTTGCACCTATCTTGCACCTATCGACTTCATGCCTTTGTGCATCTTAGTCGACCTGCACATTCTTAAAAGTAATACACTTTTAAACAGGTTTCTCGGCATGTCTCTATTGATACAGTGATATCGAAATATTACTGGTTTCGTAAAGGTAGTTAAAAGAAACGTTAAAGTAAAAATAACACTTCGGATCTGCGTTTAAATACGCGGAGATACAGTATGTTACACATCAAAACACGAATATACATGCACACCTTTGCATGCGTTGGTGGGATGCTAAACTCCTCGATACGCACGTAAAAGAGGCGCAAACAGTTGACTTTGCGCACGTGAGCGATCCGTAGTCTGCACGCGGAATATCTCCTCCATTATGACGAGCTCCCATTTAATGACGCGCCCGCCTCAGCATGCTTGATTTCACAAATCTCACTTCATTTGGCTTTGAGTACATCATCTCTATGTCAAATGCTGTGTGCCCCAATAATTTCTGTTAATTCCCGTTGTAATTTCTGTTTCTATCAGGCTGGTGTTCTCCGGATTTCAAGCTGCACTGCTCTCGGCTGTGCTCTGAAATGGAGAGGGAGGCTGAGAGGCGGTGGAACGGTAAAGCTTGATGGATATCGAGCCGGCACCACTAAGAAACACACTTCATGCTCTCCAGATGCATTTACCATCAGCGCCTCATTGAGGATTTATATACACATGGGTTTAGCTTAATTGAAAAAAAAAAAAAAGTTAAGTTTAAGTTTTTAATTATTATTACTTGTTTTTGTTTTGTTTTTTTCACAAAATTATTACTATATAGAAATATAACGGTAGCTCAGTTTGCTTTTAATATGCAGATATTGTTTTAAAAAACGTCCATGATGCATTGCAAAATAAAGTTACAATGAGCATTTTAAAAATAATTTTGAAGGCTAAAAAATAAACCATGCTTACAAGCTGCAAGGCTAAATCTCAGGGCATATATGTCTGTGATCACATATCTGAAAATCAATACATCTGCATTAATGTTCAGCTATAATGTGACCTTGGATAAAACAAAACTGAGCGAATAATAAAAAAGCTATAATTATAATATACTAATGAAGTGCGTAATTAACTAAATACTCCTCGCTGGTCAGAAAAATAGATTTGACAGATATTAGACGCTTTGGGGTGAAAAGCCCAAACCCCCCAAATAACAGACAATAAATAAATTAGTTAATACTTACTGCGATGCATACGTACGGCATTTATCTACCAACATTTAGATTAATACCTGCATGTTTTGAAATAACGCTGTATCGTGTAATACGATAGAAACAATATATGTTCGTGTGCTAAATTACAGACAGATCCCTCTTCATGTCACGCTTGAAGGCCCCTCCACGAGATATCACATATCTTATACATTTCACTTAATAATTACACCCGTGCCTCTCATATATCAAGCTCCTTGCCTCAGGCTCATTAAGACCCTGATCTTTTTTAAACACTCAAATTTGCATGTTAAAGGTTTTGGTGCGCGAACCTTAACACAAAACATTACCTTGAATTAGTTCACACATCTGGGTGGATTTTGACAATTGTAAATGAATTCGGAAGTTTATTTGTCATATATAAAAGAGAAAAGGAGACAGAGATCATGAGAAAGACAGGGATAATTAACCGCAGCTTCAATGTAAAATATGCTCTACTTAAAATAATTAAGGTAACTTTACCATGAATCTAATGTTTAAAGCAATTACATGAAATCTGAATCATTTCATAAATCATTTCTACTAGACTTCTGTTAGAAATAGTAACAAATGAAAACAAAAACGCATCACCCAGCGCAAGGTTTTTATTTGAGCTTCATTATTTGTTGGATGTAATGATTCTATGAGCAACTGGCATTGTTTTCACAATGCCAAATTTGCGTGGGTATGTTACTATTCAGAAAGGGTCCATGGGCATGTTCTACACATGTGAGATTAGAGCAGCAAAACAGGTGCAAGCCCCAACCCAGCCTGTCCCAGGAGAGCTTTGGACAATTGTTCTCATTTAGGAAATATTGGCCTGGGGGCCACTGCTTCAGACAGCGCGCTTATTTTAGGAGATCTTTAATACCGTTTGTCTTTTCATTTATCCTGTTGTTTAGACACTTCAGTATTTGCGCTTTGAGGTTTTAATGATTAAGCTTACCATATGCGCTTATAATTTATATGTTAACCCAAGAAAATAAAAAAAAAATAATAATAATAAATAAACGAATACAAACAAATCTGTTGTAAAAGAAAATATAATAATAAGAAGAACATAAACGTCAGGTAAACTGTCAAAATATATGAAGAAAATAAAGCTTGTGCTTCTAATGCACACGTAGAAGCGTATTCGCATAAGAACAGCGATGTTTAAAATAAGAATTTGTCTATTCTTCAAGCATCTGTCGTCTCTGAAGGATTGACGCTGGTAGATGTCAGGTTTTATTACAAAAAGGTTGAAGGTCTGTGTTTGTAGACCTTCAACTAAATGGATTTGGGGAGGGAAGAGAGTCACCTCCTTTTCCTCCCCGATCTTTGTTTGTGTTGTAATATACATATTTTGGTAGGTATTATGTGGCTTTCTCAGAGCTGATTGGGCGCTCAGGTTGGCGCGTGAACGCCCTGCGATTATGTCAGATCGCGTGCAGAGCGAACCAGCCCAGCCTTTGAACTTCACCGCTTTTGGCTCTCATTCACGCGCTTCTCCTCATTTCCCAGCCAGGTGCTTCGCGGGGCGAGAATCCTCCGAGAAAAAAAGCGCGCAAACAGATCGCGGAAACTTCGCTTGCCGCGCTGGATTTTGTGGTGCGCGTGGCTGTTTTTCTTCTCTCAGCCGAATAGTGTCGTTTTGAAGAAGAAACATCTTTCAACTTTACGACAAACGCGGCAGAATTACTGGATTTTTCCCCCCATTGATGTCGTTTTGCTGCTCCTCCGGCTCTCGAGAAGTGGCATGATCCGTGTCTGTCTGCAGGACAGGTGAATACTGTTTTCTTTTGGTTGGTTGAAGAACTTTTTGTTGTTATTTTAACAGGGAACCGTAAACATGTCAAAGCCGGTAGATCACATCAAGAGACCCATGAACGCCTTCATGGTCTGGTCAAGAGGCCAGAGGAGGAAAATGGCTCAAGAGAATCCCAAAATGCACAATTCAGAAATAAGCAAAAGACTTGGCGCCGAGTGGAAGCTGCTCTCTGAATCCGAGAAGCGACCGTACATCGACGAGGCCAAAAGGCTGAGGGCTCAGCACATGAAAGAGCACCCAGACTACAAATACAGACCCAGGCGCAAGCCCAAGAACCTCCTCAAGAAGGACAGGTACGTGTTTCCTCTGCCCTACCTGGGCGACACGGATCACCTGAAAGGACTTCCGGTCTCGGCTACGGACTCGCTCTTAGGTGCCTCGGAAAAAGCCCGTGCGTTTCTGCCACCCACATCAGCCCCTTACTCGTTCCTCGACCCGAGCCAGTTCAGCTCCAGCGCTATTCAGAAGATGACAGAGATGCCCCACACGTTGGCCACCAGCACTTTACCTTACGCATCATCTCTGGGATACCAGAACGGCGCATTCGGGAGCCTGGGTTGCCCCAGCCAGCACACCCACACCCACCCGTCGCCCACAAACCCCGGGTACGTGGTGCCGTGTAACTGCACCGCATGGTCGGCATCGAGTTTACAGCCGCCTGTTGCCTACATACTGTTCCCAGGTATGACCAAGAGTGGGATTGACCCGTACTCATCAGCACATGCCACTGCTATGTGACTCCACCACTAAAAACAATCTCCTCTTTTGAAAACTTGAATACAGCAATGCATGTACATAAGAAGAGAGGAATGATCAAGACATTTATACTGAGGCCGCGTGGACACGAACTTTTCACCATCTACGAGAGGTTCCTTGGATCCCAGCTCGGATCTTGGAATAGATGTAAGGCAGGTGCCCAGAACTGTAAGAAATGTAAATGTTCAAACGTTTATTATTATGGCTACCGGATTTGGATGCCTTTAATTTTATTTATTATGTACAATTTGATGCTATAATAATGCTACTTTTGTTTGAACACTTAATATAATTGTTATTCTCATCATATTATTATTATTATTATTTGAATGACTTTGATTTGCACAACTAACGGTTAGGATTCATGTTTCTTGTACAGCCTGTTGTATTTACCATTCTTTTTGGCACTCTGAAATTCAAATGATACGACTTTAAGGATTTCTAAGTAATAAAAAATCAGCGTTTAATAGATTATACGGGTTATATTGTTTATAATGATCAAACCGGCACCTAAAAGTAGACGGTCTATTTAAAGTATCAAATGAGAAAAAAAAAAATCCTTATCCTTCAGTATTTTTAATTTGGACATTATTTTTTCCCCTGTGGTTCAGTGCTAGTCACTCGTTCATTTGATTTCAGAAAGAACATAAAGTTTGAAGCGAAGCAGTTCATGTTGTATTTTTTATCTGCGATGGTAACTTAAATCCTGTCATGTTAATGGAAAGGAAAATGTATCTAAAAGGTTGATACCTCGATTCTTTGTTCATTTGCCGAGCAAAGACATTTTGAATAAAGACAATCTGTCTTAAAAATTCATAACTCTTGTTACATTGCCTGTTTAAACTATTTATGAATTTTCTTTTTGACAATGCTCTTACACAGTCGTGCCAAAAGGGTAACAGGCATGTCATTAGTAAGTGTGGTGATCCCGAACATGCGTTTTATATATATATATATTTTTTTATTTTTTATTTTAGCGGGTTTTATTTGTGTATTAAAATACAATGCCTTTCTCAGGCAGAGAGAACAGGCCTTATCCGCTAAACACAAAACTGAAATTGATCGTACACCGATTAGATATCTACAATAATTATCTTCTCCATCAGCACTGCTTAAATAGTCAAACGTTTCGGCGGACGCTGTCTAATAACCATCTGGCTTTTCGGCATAGATTTGAGATGAACTCTGTCAGCGCGTGGCGTTCCTGACTGCTCTATAGGGACCGCCGGTCCAAATTAAATGGCAAAACAATTACTGTACAGAGACGCTTAGGGAAACTGAGGGCGAACATGAATTGTGATTTACCCTGAGACCCACAATAGGATGGAAATCGGACTGAAGAAGGGGTGGTACGAGTACGAGCCATGTCATTTAGTATTACAAAACAATTTCCAATAAAAACAATTAAACAAAGCGTCAGGTGCTTTCAAATCTGTGCCGATTTTCGCCTAAAAACGCGCTGTGACACACTGGAGAAGACTGCAGCTGTAGAGGCTGCCAGTTTGTATTACCATCTCAATTTTCCATTTGGCTTGTTGGCGTCTTTCTTCCTTTCTTTCTTTCTTTTTCTTTCTTTCTTATCATTTTATATTTTCCCATAAATACGTGCGAGTTGCTATGTTCAGAGTGTAAAACTTTCTGTATTCAGGTGTGTGTGGATGTGTATGAGACGTTTCACCCTTCAGGGACTCTGTGCTTGTTCCACCTGTTCCACCGCTTAGATCATTCCAACACGTTACGGACAGAAACACGCTGCTAGTTTCTCAAAACAAATTAATTTACACCTTCTTCATTAACTAAGTTCTACATGTAGCTAAAACGTGGTTTATGACGTTGCTTAGATTTTACTCAACCGTAAATTATCTGCTCCCGCACAATAAATATCTAGCATATTTACATTTTATATATAAACTCTCAATAACAACAACAACAATAAATAATAGGCTAACGACGAAAACAATGATAATGGTAAAATCTATGCTAACTAAAGTTGTTTTCACTTAAGTGGCTTTTTTGTTTAATCTAAAAAAATAGCCTATATGTATATATTTGTGCAGTGTTTTTTAAATGCCGTCTTGCCTCTACTTCAGTTTCATTATTATTTTCTGTGAAATAATTTGACTTCTAATCCGAAAACCAAACATGTTACAACTTGTTCAAAATAACTGCTAGTCTATATTTCTTTCACAATTTGTCAAGATTCATACAATACTGTAATTCAACACAGTTGTTACAAGTTCCCCTCCTGTATTACAAAAAAAGTGTTGCTAAAACTAAAGCAAATGTGTGAATGGAGAATGGGATTCACTCAAAGGAAACAAGCTCGCAGAACAATTGGGTTTGGGCTGCAAACAGAGGATTGGAATTGGCCTGTACTTTTGTCTATTGTCGCAGGGATGGGGAATGGGATTTGCACACCGAGGTGTAATAGCATTACTGTATTAATTAAAATTTTCATTTCACATCCAGATTGTTTACTTATCTGCCAGGAACATATGCTGGAAGAAGTTAAGATTCACGATTCTGCACTATTGCCCAAGGTGCAATTCAATATAAGGGAGGGAGGGGGCTCAGATTTTTATGACAGACTGTGCTCTTATCTGCCGCTGTAAATTAGGGTGATACTCCATTGAACCGAATAGCAAGTTTTACATCAGCCCCCTAAAGCATGCAGATTCAACTTTGAAATTGGACGATAATAATTAGGGAACTTTAAGGAGCACTTCTAAAAGAAATGCGGTAAACGTGTGTTCTTCTGCATTACTAGGTTATTTAAACAATAAGATCTAAACTTACATTAAACCCTTTCATATCTTTAGTTTTGTTTTTGTTTTTTTACTAAATGAGAGTTCAATATCGTGCGGTCAGCACGGACGTCTGTAAAATCATTTTAAATTTTAACTTATTGATCCAGGCAACATATCATCATCAACCACAAGACCTAAATGTGAACGACAATCCAGGGCTTTGTGTTTAGTTAAGAGCATGTGGGTGTAATTAGATGTTAATTTATGAGCCCTTCACAGCTATTAATCAACTGTGATCACTGCAGCCATTTTGAACTATATTCTCAAGCATTCTGTGGAAATAAAACGTCGCAAACAAAACCCAACTGGGGGGAAAAAAATAAGAGAGGTAAAATTATGATTTGAAATTATAGAGCCCTAAATCTGTAGCTCTTCTCCGAGACGTTTTTATTTGAGCTCAACGGAGAGCCCGAATTCAATCTGCCTTATCTCGCCAAGACTCCTTTCAGCAGGAGATCAGAGAAAAAGAGAGGATAATTGTTCTTTATTTTATTTAATTTAATGCGACAGGCTGTGCTTTCAGATCATTTATATGCTTCATTTAGTGATAAAATTCAATGAGGAGGGGGACACAAGGCGCTTTCTTTCTCAAACACTTTAGTGGAAAATATAAAACACATGAAACAAAAGTGAGGGGACATGACACTTTTAATTGAATGCCATGGGTCATTTGCATTATTGTTTCCTAATGTCACCCTGAAATCATGGGCATAGTATTCAGTTTAATATGTAGCTTATAAATATCTTGCGCTGAATCTTGCCATGCTAATTTTCTAGGCCTATTTCACTGAAAACTAAAATCAGCGCAGTGCACTGAGAGAGACAACAAAAACGATTTTTTTTTAAACTGTGGAACCATGCCCCAAGATTAGTTTATTATTAATATTTATAAAGCAATTATATTTTTTTCTAACAACATATTTCGAATATATAATGCATATTATAATAACAATATATTTTATTATTGTTGTTCCATAATTGCCATTTTACCGAAGTGAAACATGCTTATCTCAATTCAAATTTACTGAGACATAATATAGTACATTTTAATACTGCAATATATTGGGTTTGGTGTAACGCTGATCTCATTTTAAAATTTTAACTATTGTCTCTCTCTCTCGGAAAGTCCTAAAAGCATCATTGCTGAAGCCTCGTCTATCTAAAATTGGATCTGGGATAGCATTTGGACAGAAGAAAAGTAAACCGCAGTGCTGTTGTTTGAAGCGCCGGCCTTGAATTTGGGGGTCCCTGAATTCTCATGTGAAAGAAATGAAACGGTGAAGGAGCTGATAAGAAAATATGGAAGAGAAAAGGAATCATGCCTCGGTGGTTTAATGTGCGGGTCCAGTCGGGAATGTGATATACACTGAGACTTTACCCCTCCGACCGATTCAAAGAGAGTGTAGGATGCATCTCTGTCTCTCTTTCGCTCTCTTACACACACACACACACACACACACACACACACACACTGAAGAGTTTAATGTATACGTAATACATAAACCTGTATGAAACATTCTATAAACATTCTAATGCATAGATCAATTAGCATGCATGTTAAAATATCACAATATCAAATGTGCGTTGTTCTCTCTGTATGTGGCAACACAATATAGCATGTATATTAGAACTAATTATGATAATATTGTGAAATAAGAATTTCCCTCTAAAAAAGGAAAGTTTTCAATAACGGCCACGTCGTCAAAATGGGTCACACATGATGGGGTGACTGTCAAGGCCGGATGAATGGGAAAATGCAGTCTATTAAGAGCCAGCAGCTTAATTCTTCGAGATTAGACTATAGGCTATAGACTACGTTTTATAAGTGACGCTTTCATGATGTTGTCATTACCTGATGTAATGATGTAGCACATCTGTAACACATCTGATCGGGTAACAGAACGGCAGTGTTCACGTTACAGTGTTGTCTTGTTACAAGTAACACATTATACGTTACGCATTTTTATATAATAATATAATAACAATAATAATAACAATAATAATAAACCCACCCATTTAAATTAACATTTTAACCTTTAATTTAAAATTGCTGACTAGTTACGATAAGTTCATGGCACCCTTTCAATCACTTTTAGTAAAAGAAAAATAAATAAATAAACTTCGAAATTTAGCAGAAATTATAGAAATGATAACCCGGGGTCCGTAAAAACTAGGCTTAACAGAACATAATGTATAATAGACCTTTTCCTGAAATGTCAATTTGAAAAGCTTCTGTACAAACTACTCGAATCGTAAGTAATAAAACTTCCTTCATTTCAGGTAAGGAGCAAAAAAAGTTGGATCCCGACAACTTTCATCATTTGTCTTGAGGATGCAACACAAAACGCGCGACGTCGAAAACAGTGTTTGCACGAATGTAATATAACGTATTATTTTACCATTAAAAGTTCAAACTAGCCTATATATAATAATTTTAATATAAGCTATATTTTTAATGAAATTGCAATTTAATTTATTTGTTTGTATATTTAAAATATAACTTATTGAATGACGTGCTTGGCCAAATGCATTTGTGTTCTACTGTTAGCTTATGTTTTGCACTGGACAACTGTTGAAGTCTCATATTTCATAATGTCGCAACGTTAGGTCATATAATAATTATTCTATTAAGGTTGGTGAATATGCCAGAGGTCCTCAAACTAATAAACACTAGTGATGTATAGAAAGCTTAATATCGTTATATACACTTAAAATTGAGCCTGTAGTCTCTATAATTGTGCAATACCAGTCTTTTTTGCATTATGTTCTTGAATAGAGCTGAAACAACTTACTATATGTAGAAGTAAGGTTATTTTTTGTGGCTTATATTCTTATATACTGTAACAGCATGGTATAACAAAATATCTGAAGATTATACTGATGACCATTTAACTGTTTGGAGCTTAGTTCTTCTTTTATTTAATTAGTTTTAATCTGTTTTTGTTTCTTCCTTCTGTATAGTAAGTCAAAGTTCTTGGTTGTGTTGTAAATGTTAGTGAGCCAATAGCATTTGTAGCCATCATAGGCACACTCCTCACCCAAAGCTATTCCAAATAGTAAGTAGTAAATTTATAGTGCCCTAAAAATACCTTATTTTGGACAAAAACCTAATGTAGCGTCACATGTATTCTTTGTGAATAGAGTTTTGTCCAAGAGTGTGCACAGTCAAAAGTAACAATTTTTTCCTGGATGTGGACTTCATTTAGCCAACAGAAGTGCAAAAGTTGTTAGAGATGGCATAGTGTCTTAAGAGCCATGGTGCAAAACAGAGCATGTGTAGTACAGTATGTATGTGTGTGTGTGTGTGTGTGTGTGTGTCCCGGTAAACATGCTCAGGTGGCAAATGTAGATATATGTAATATGCTACTGATTCAAAATCAATTTATTAGCATTCAAGTGAAGATGTGTTGAAAGACAAACGTTTAACTTTCGTTGTTACAAAAAGATGGTAATAATAATCCTGGTACACCTCTGGGCCCAGGTGTGGTTATGTAGGCTTTTTGTCAACAAAGTGGTTACAATAAACACTTGGGATATTTGCAAGAAATGAAAATTAGGAGTCAGTGAGATTTTATTTTATTAAGTGCTACAAGAAATTCATAAATATAGGTGTATTAGTTGGCACACATGGTGTGACTTATTTAGCCATGTTGCTCAAGAAGGTGATGTGCTGCTCATTTGCATCACGGTTTCCACAAAATAAAAATAAAAACTGTTAGCAACTTTAATAATAATAATACATATTTTTATGAACACCTTTATAAATCATTCTGATATGCTGGTTTGGTGCTCCATACTTATGATGTATCAAAATTGGATGTTTTATAACTAAGTATAATAATGTAAATCAGACCCGTGTTCATTGTCTATGCTTACATATGCATCATATACAACTAATATAATCATATGAAAGCATAAAATGTAAAAATGCTCAGGCATCCAAGTACCAATCTGTGCTATCATGCTGTGTGACATCTCTCATACCAATGACTGCATTATTTACTGATGTTGCCTAAGCAGTAGCGAAAGGATCTTGTCTGTTGACAACATTGGACTCTATGACACACACTGCCATGCAGGTTGACAAGCTGTCAATCATCCTTCGGTTTGCAGCATATTACCTGATGAAAAACCTAAACCCCAGTCAATGGTCTGAGACCCATGTGACTAGTTTGTGGGTCGAGATGTCACTTGTCTCATTCAGATCCAGTCACCTGGATCCCCTGTCAAGAACACACAGCAATCAAATGACCCTGAAACTCTCCAGAGCTTGGTCTGAATCAAAGTAAAGGAAAGTAATTACTGGCTTTCAAACAGACATTTGTAGTGTCATACAAGCAAAATTCCAACAGGGAGGTACTAATGATGGCATATATCACAAAGAACGAATGAGATGAAAATTGTATTGACTAATTTATCTTTGAATTGTGTGTACAACCAGACAAAGGCCTACAGTGTTTGCTTTCAAACAATAGAGAATGTTACCTTTATTAAGATCCTCACAAAGGTATCTTTCTAAGAGAAGTGATGTCAGAAATAACCTTCGCTTCCCAGACACTCTCAGGTGAGTAGAAAAGATAGAGCACTTCTCCTGCAGGCTGCACATCAAATGTAATTACATTTTGTTCGCAGTTATATCAACTGAACATCAGTCTCGACAAAGGAGATTAGTGTGTTTTAAAAAGCCAGTCGCAATTAATCGGTTTCAGCAAGACAGCTGTTTATGATGGCCAGATGGGAATTTCTTCAGACTATTTCGGGTCTAAGTAAGCTCATTTATTGCTCCAAACTTTCTTTTTTTCCTGTTGAACACAAAAGAAGATATTTTGAAGAATGTTGGTAGGCAAACAGTTGATGGCAGCCATTGACTTACAGCTGTTGTTACAGTTTGGTTATTAAATGATGACAGAATTTTCATTTTTAGGGGTGAACTAATCTTAATGCTTACTGTATGTTGTGATGTATTTCTCATCAAGTTAGAGTTTTTAAGCATTTTACATTTATTCCAAAATAGTAGAAAAAATAAAAAATAGGGAAAAAAAAAGAAATAGAAAATTCCAGTTTTCAAGTATCAGTCTATGGAAGCCACTGAATAAAAGAATAAAAAAAGGTAAATTTGAGTTTATATTTTAAATTCTTGCAATTCCTCAGAATCATGAGTTTATATCCCAAACTTCTGTTTTTTCTTCTCCTCAGAATTGACAAACTTGCTATTGTTGAGTTAAACAAATGCTAAAGTCAGAAAAAGACAGAATTGTGAGATAAACAGGTAAATGTAAAATGTTAAATAGTACTTCATGCTGTAACATGCTGATAATATGTCCCCTATGAAATATGTGCATATTATGTAGACCTATTGCTTAAATCAAATTTATGCTTTAAAAGTAGAGTAATCATAGTAGGTTTCATCCATTAATCTGTCTGTTTAAATGTCTACGTATAGCTTCAAATGCTGTCTTTTGACAGTATTCTATAAAACTGATTTGTATTCAAATTTTGACATCCAAAGGCACAACAATACATTTTAACTCTTATTTTGTGGCTTTTACTCATTTCCCTTCACTTGTTACTAGTGTTTTCCTACCAACACAACTAGTGTGCAGCTTCAAGTGACGCAACTGTGACATCTACTCCATGTTGGTCTATGTTCAGCTATTCTTTTTAATCGTTAACTTTTAACTATTTTTGAATTTTCAGATCATCAGTCATCAAAGCTCAGTAAATAATGGTCAAAGACTGGGAGATTTACTTAAAGGGTACATAACATACACAGTTTCACCTAATCTCATATTAATCTTGAGTACATATCGAGTAGTACTCTATCCTTAATATCTCCAAAAAGTCTTTAGTTTTATAATATTTTATATATATATATATAAATATATTTATCATATATTTTTTTTGATGCAGTTTCACTTACCATCAGTAGTTCTGAATCATGACCAGGTTATTTTATAGCTGGGACTGCTCCATCATTCAGTATCAAATAATGTGCAAACCCAGCGTCGAACTGGGCCTCGTTTATAAAACGTTTGTCAAAAAACAGGCTTGCAAAACTCCATTTCTGCCCCGGAAAAACAAATCACATCCACTGTTCACGTAACGCTGGGTTCTTCGGGAAGCTGAGCAAGGTTATCTTTACCAAACTCTTTCTCACGCTCTAAACAGTGAATCTAGCGTAAAATATCTTATCTCTAACATAGTCAATGTAGTGGAATAAAAACAATACAGACTCTTTTCTACTGCAACTTCAAAGGAGGCGAGACAATGCTGTCCAAACTAGCGCTGAATTCCTGAGGTAATTTTATGTTTTATGTTACTCTGTTTGCTTCTCTACAATGCTGCCCACTATTTCAAAAGTGCAAGCCCTTTCAATTTGAAAGAAGTCTGATTAGCTGGCATTGTTTTATCATTCATCAGCTGTAAAAAAAAATAAAAAATAATAATAATAATAATAATTGTTCTTAAAATGATACCAACGATATCGTTCCCCTGTGTCGTTATCATTATAGTCCTGGTGTGAACTCTGCTATTCTCTTAAATGATTTTTAGAACGTTATCTTTATAGTTATAGTTATCGTTACCTTTCTTGGTGTGAACGGGCCTTAAAGGTGCTCTATGTAAGTTTTTGACATAAATAGCATAAAAATACCATAATATGTTTGCAGACGTTTAAGAAACATGCTAAGTTAGCATACTTGTTTACCTGAAAAACAATGCTACAGTATTCTCCTTTGGAAATCTGCGTTCCGTTTCAGAATGCTTATCTCTCTTTTGGTTTGTGTAGCCCGCCCACTGCCAGTTTACCCAATTGCATTTCAGCACCCAGGGTTGCCAGTTGGCGGAAAACACAACGTGTTTCATTTCAGTCATGAAAGTTGCTAACGAAAGGGTTCAGAGTCAGAGATCAAACATTCTACCCAACCTAACAAGCCTCGGCATCCATCCAAGTGTATCACCAATGGTATAATAAAAGCCATATCAATATTGGAGATGCGTTTGTGAGATGGAGTCTTAAACAGACTGAGTTGGCTAATTTTCTCCTTGACAGGTAAGTAATTAGCTAAAGTTAGTTAGCTGATGTATCCTGGCTATGAGTAGGAATATTTTAAGTAAATTTAGCATTCAGACAGTACGTTTACACTGTGTTTCATGGTACTTCGGACAGCGTGTATTAGAGACAGTGTGGCCGACTATTGCGGAGGTGCAGATGGGAGTAGAGGGCCTAGGTTTTCAGCATAAGGGGCATAACTGTCTGTGCATGTTTAGGCATAAGTCATTGAGGCAGTCTCACTTGAGAAAATTAACCTTTAGATTTCAAAGTAAGAAATAAAGTATAGTATTTTACACCTCACAATGAATAACAGTCTACTTGATTGCGATTACAACTGGGCCGTCTCAAAGTATGGGGCCAACAAATGCGACCTCCGGAGGATGCAGCAGCAGCCTCCGAAATTAAACGCAGATTCAGATTTATAAACATTTACATGAGGTGGTTTATAATTTGAAAACAATACAAATATTGCAAACGTATGCATTAGCTGATCAACTTAGTGTAAGGCTCGATGCTTCCATGGTCAGGTATGCTAGTTCCTGTTGGTGTCAACCTGCTTGTTCAATATTTTGAATTTGGACTGCAATGCCTAGTTCAACCACTGGGTGTCAATCGTACATACAGCACGTTTAATGGCTATTGTCCAATCAGACTGATTCACGGAAAGCAAACCGAACAGCCGAACATAACCACTCATATCCAATCAAATCGCGATGGAAGCACATGACTTTCTTCTATTCATTCTCAATTCCCCTTACTTTAGGGTGTCTGTTAAAACTCAATGGGTTCAGGGGAGGCAATAGAGAGATGCGGACTCCCGCTGTAACTTTTACCCGCTGGTGTTGCTGTTGGAAAAAGATTCATACACATTTTAATGTTGTATTTTATAATTGCTGATGTTTTATTTTTTAAGTACAAATAGTTTTCTTAATATTTTAAGGAGGCACTGCTTTCTTTGCCTCCTTGAAGGAAACGCCCCTGGCAAATACATGCCTTTCAAGGTTTTTAGCGGTTTTTGTTGTTCTTTGAACTGTCCATATGCACATAATCGGTTCACATTAATCAGCTCAGCCAGATAAAATCAAGTCGAGTCATTCAAAATTGACCTAAACCCAGTTTGCCAGACACCTTCTCTCTTTGGGCACAAATAGGGTGTAGTGGTCCGTCTGATTGCAGGCCTGTAGAGGACTGCGCGTATGTGTGCTAAAGAGAGAGAGAGAGAGAGAGAGCATGTAAGCTGAGTGGATGCTAATCGCTGCTCCCCGTGCCAGAGCATGTCTTCCTGGTCCAAATGAGATTAGAGCGGTGTGTGCGTGGGGCTGTGGAGGTGAAAGGTAAAGGCACTTATCAGGAGGGTTCCCCTCAGGGGCCGCGGTGACTGACTCAATCAGAACCCCGGCACGCACTTCTCACTGGATTAGACTAATCAGGAAAGAGCAGGAGGGATGTATAGACCACTTATCGGGACAAAAAACATTGGGCTCCCTTTCCCTTTGAACAGACCCTACAGAAATGTTTGTTAATTTTATTTATTGCAGGATGCTTGTCGCCGTGGCAATCTTCCATAGAATCATTAAATAGGGCTCTTCGATGCACGAAAGGCACTCAGTGTTTACATGCCACAAAGATAGGAAGTCTTTGATGTTTTAAGACCCCCGCTCCCTCTCACTTATTGTCTTCATTATATATTTATTTCTCTCTCTCTGTTTGTTTAGGAAGCCACCGCAGATCATCCTGATGTACAGTAGTGAGTCAAACAAAAAGTATGAATAATTATACCGAGGCAACTTCAGGAGCTAATTGGGCCTTCAGCGTGCTTGCGAAAGCACTAGCGATAAAGCGAATTACCGTACCTATGAGTACCTCCAAATTAATCTCTTTTTCTGGAAGGGATTTAGGATAGTTTACAAATATACAGTCTATCTCTCCTGTTCAGATCAGAAAAATGTTATTGGTTTATTACAGAAAAAACAACAACAACAAGAAACATTTGAAAAATGAAACCTGCAAAACAGGCCTACTTGAGATCATACTTAAGAACTGCCACCGGCCCATTAAAGACAGTATGAGAGCTGGAAATACTGTAATCTGGTTTAATTAAGACCACCTGAGCGTAACAAGGGCTGCATTTAAATGATTCAGCCTCATTAGCCCATATGAATCTCAGTGACTAGCAGTTAACAGACACTCAGTGACTCTGACGCAGAGTCTGGCCCGGGTTTCTTGTTTACCCACAGTCCATTATTGATACGTCTGCAAACGTAAAAAACGACGCTGAGGTCTCTGCACTGAGTCCAAAAAAGCATCAGATTATAATGATACGGTGGCCTTGACGATCCTGTTGCCTTGGTTGTGTCGTATTGAAGGCTCATAGAGCTGAGGTAATTGTGAGACGATGTGTGTGTGTTTCCGTATTTCTAGTCTAGTTCAACATGATCTTGGATGTGACAAGCTGAGAATGGATGGATGGATGGATAGTTCAGTTTTAAGAATATTCAATCAGAATGTGCAGCTATGCAAAGATTTCCAAATCCGATCTCATTAGAAAACATAATTATTTTACGAGTTGCCAGTTTCACATGAATTTTTATGATTTGATTCACATAAATGAGTTATTTAAAAACAAACAAATAAACAAACACTCCATCTAAACCTAACCCCACAAATGAAAATTGTGTGAATTAATTGTCACCCTTAAATTGTTCCAGACCTGTACGATTCTTTCTTCTGTTGAGCAGAAGATATTTTGAAGAAAGATACAATGAAAGTTAATGGGGATCAGAAACTCTTCGGTTACCAGTGTTCTTCAAAATTGTTCATCAGAAGAAATAATTCAATCCGGTTTAGACTTTTAACTTTTTGGGGTAAACTGTCCCTTTAACCCACAATAAATACAAATTAGTATCCCATCATGCATCCCCCCAGTTTCACAGACAAGGCTTAGACAAGCCTAGTCCCAAACTAAAATGTAAATCTGAGCTGTTTCAATTGAAAGAAACTTGCACTGATTGATCTTAAAATATGTCAGTGCCCTTGTTTTGTCTCAAGATGCACACCAGTAATGAGTTTTTGTAAGGCATGTTTATAAAATTACTTTGATGTCCTAACTGAACTATTGCGTGATCCTGGTGTAGTCTAAGCCCTGTCTGTGAAACCAGCCCAAAATGTTGGGAAACTCATGTTTTAAATTTTATTGGTACAGAGATGAGTAGGTGTATTTTGTAATTTAAAAAAAAATGCTTTTACCACATAATTTGTAGTACCACTATTTTTAAGTGTGAAGTACTGATCATTAAAAATGATAAATAAAGCTCTCTAAATGCTTGCATTTTTGCAACACTGTGCTGTAAGTGTGTACAATTTGGTAGTAAAAAAATTATTTGCACACTTTCATGTTCTTCATGCCCGCTTGAACATTTGGGCCAGGAAATACATCATGTAAGTAGACAAGTAATTAAGTGTTGGCACTGCACTGTAAAAACCAAAAAACACAATTTGTTGAGTCAACCTAAAATACTTTGTTACCCTGCTGCCTTAAAATTTTAAGTTCAGTCAACTCAAATAAGTTTATTAAAGTTGAAATGTTGTACTAAGTTACAACTTAGATATTCGAGTTGACTAAACAAAAACATTGTTTGTTAAACCTCACAGCTGTGTTTGTTACTCAGCTGCCTTAAAATTTTAAGTTGCATCAACTCAAATATCTAAGTTGTCACTTAGTAAAACGTAACATTTCAAGTCGACTAAACTTTTTTCAAGTTGACTAAACTTAAAATTTTAAGCCAGCCGGGTAACAAATTATTTTAAGTTGACTCAACAAATTGTTTTTTTACAGTGTGGGATAGGATGTAAGCAGATCATATGTAAAATTATACAAATTTGCCACCAGTTCACCAAAAGTAAAACAGTACATGAAACAAATCCCCATGACAGCGTGTTGGATTTCCGTATTTAGTAAATACAGCAAAAATCAAAAAATGTCTATTTATTTGAGACAGTTTAAGCACAATCAGGACGTTTATGGACACTTAATTTGTGGCTGTTTTCAATTATTTTTATTTATTTTTTGCAGTTAAAGGGATAGTTCACCTATAAATGAAAATTATGCAATCATTTACTCACCCTCAAGTTGTTCTAAACTAGAATGTTGGTAACTAAACTAGACAGTATATATATTTGTGACCCTGGACCACAAAACCAGTCACAAGAGTAGATTTTTTTTCTGAATAAGTAAGCTTTCCTTTGATATATGGTTTGTTAATAGGACAATATAGGCAGAGACACATCTATTTGAAAATTAGGAATCTGAGGGTGCAAGAAAATCTAAATATTGAGAACATCATCTTTAAATTTGTCCAAATGAAGTTCTTAGCAATGCATATTACTATTAAAAAAAATAAGCTTTGATATATTTACAGTAGGAAATGTACTAAATATCTTCTTGGAACATGATCTTTACTTCAAGGAATAGTTCACCCAAAAATGGTCATCCATCCTAGGTGTATATGCCTTTCTCCTTCCAGACGAACACAGTCTGAGTTGTTTTAAAATTTATCCTGGCTCTTCTAAGCTTTATAATGGTGGATAGTAGCAGAGATTTTGAAGTTCCAAAAAGAGCATATATCTAACCCATATGCCTCTGGGGGGTTAACACATGTCTTCTAAAGCGGATCCATGGGTTTTTATAACAAAAATATTTATATTTTTTAAATTCTAAACTCAAACCACTGACTTCCGGCAACGGTCGTATGCAAGTTCGCGAGTCGAGTTCCTGGTCGTTACTCCGGTTCAAACAAATAAGGCTGTCCAGAAAAACTCATATAGTGAAATCCGCTGTCATTTTTTTTAACTTCTCATTTTCGACTTTTAATTTGTTACCGGCGTTTAGTACTGTTCAATCCTCATTTGTTTATTCTCACCAGAGCTTACATTACGAGTGCGGCTTACGTTGCTGGAAGTCAGTGATTTGAGTTTATAATTTAAAACAAATAAATATTTTTGTTATAAAACCCCATGGATCCACTTCAGAAGACATGTGTTAACCCCTCGGAGGCATATGGGTTAGTTTTACGATGGATATATGCTCTTTTTGGAACTTCAAAATCTCGGCTACTATCCACCACCATTATAAAGTTTGGAAGAGCCAGGATAAATTTTAAAACAACTCAGACTGTGTTTGTCTGGAAGGAGAAAGGCATATACACCTAGGATGGCTTGAGGGTAAGTAAATTATGGGGACATTGAAATTTTTGGGTGAACTATTCCTTTAATATATGAATATGAATATATTAATATATGAATTTTGGCATAAAAGAAAAAATAACTAATTTTGTCCCATACAATGTATTGTTGGCTATTGCTACAAATATACCTGTGCTATTTACGACTGATTTTGTTGTCCAGGGTCACATATTTAATACAGCTGAATTATACAGACATGTGATATGGGTGAGAAGAGAGAATTGAGTTCTGTTTAAAAAAACACATTAGAAATGTATTCACACTTAACTGAAACGTGATCACTAAAGAGACCAGGTAAAGGCCATGTTGCCCACTCATGCCTTGACATAGCACTCTACTTCAGAAACATTGTCTGTTATGAAAATGTCAGACAGTAATTGATCACTCTCAACATCCATTTTATCACTCAAATAAACTAGAGCCTCTATGAGGTGACCTTTACAACCACCCATCTTCCCCTTCTTCTTTCCCCTTTGCAAGTTTAAAATTCTTTTTTTTCCATTGAAAGATCGCATTAGTCTCTAAAGGTTTATGTTTCTGCTTGTCAATTATGAGAACCACAGTAGTGATTATATTCAGTGATAATTTCTTTACCTTTGCATCATTACATCATACTATTTCTTTCAATCATGCTTGTTTGTTGTTTATTGCGTAATTGCCAGTTATTGTGTTGATTTGTAAGAATAGGGATGTGACTAAAACAAACATGATTACAATATCAACGGTCACTATCAAAATTATTCATAATCTGTTTATATCTGGCATAGTATCAAATAAGTTTGTACAGAATTATTTTAGAATTCATACTCATAAAACCATTATTAACCATAGATTTATGTATGTTTAAAAACTTTTTTGGTTTTACTTATGTTTATCAACACAAACGGACACAATGCTGTATGGAGATCAGCCAAAGCCCACTCAAAATCTGAGAGAGAAACAGAAGAAAGAATGTTATTTTAAGCTAAATAAATTGGACTACAACTGACCACAATCGTATCGTACTGTCATGTCAATCTAAAGATAGACAGCATATATCAAGATTTACTCTAGGGTTGACTTGACCTTAGACCTCTAAAGACCCTGGGTGCCAACAGTATTTAAAAAGAGCAGGTGTCCATTATTTATAGTCAACTGCAAACTCACATTCAGGTCTGGCTCTCTTCTGCTACATAACAGACACTTTTACAATCCAATCAATTGTGGATACAATCAAGACATGCTCCAAATTACATATAAATAAAGTGAAATAAAATAGGTTGCAATTATAGTTAAATTTTGAGTGCATTAGCAAAAAAAAGTATTATTAAATGTATTATGTATGTATAATGTATTATGCTTCAGCGAGAAAATGGTAATGTTGACCAAAATTACGACTGCAGCTATTATGATTGCTGCAGTAAAACCTGACTAACACTAAGTGAACCTGTAAGTGGAAAAAAAAAATACTGACTTGCTCTATTCAACTCCTGACTGTTTCATTTATGTTATGTGTAAATAACAATGCAATATTATTATTATTTTGAAGGAGTATAAGATCAGAAAAATGCTTTGTGGTTGAAGGTAAAATGTATCTCCTTACATTTCGTTTTTTTTTTCCGTTTAGAAACTAAACTAACTGTCCCTTATATTGTGTGACAGTGGTGATGATAAATCTCTCTGTAATAAAAAAAATATTAAATGAAGAGCTTTTCAAGTCATCAAGTAGAGCAGACATTAAACCTTTTTGAAAACTTTCAGGTTCAGAACTATAAGAATGTCACTAAGTGTCATACAAGGCGATTCAAACATCACTCAATGTTTAAATTTATTGATTAAGTTTCATTTTTCCTCGGATGTTTCTTCTTGTGTTGTCTTGAGAACAAGAACATTTTTGAAATGGTTCTTGTTTCCAATTACTTTTTATGTAGTGCACTGTCTATACACTCTCTTAGTTCTGTTCAACCGATGAAAACCCTTATTTGAGAATGCCTCTCAAGGCCAGCATATATTGTGAAGTCAAAAGTGTGGCCATTTCTTCTATATATTGATTCGCCCATGAAGAAGCGTTCTCTCAGTGTGTTGAAATTAATAGCGTTTAAGAACACTTGTTTTGAGATGGAGGTCATTGTGCGGACTGCCTGAGCATCTTTGTGCTGCCAAAACAGCCGTATATTGTCCAAGTTCAACTTGTCTCGTTGCTGAACTCACAAAACCTGTAAAATTAAGTCTCATTCTATTCTGTGTTTTTAAAAAATCTGAATGTACAGCCCCCTGACTGGATTAATTCAGACATTCCAAAAGAAATCAATGTTACGAAATCTGGCTAACATTATAAAATTCTAAAAGTGTAATGAATGGAACATTCTGTGACAAACAAAGTCAGGTAAAGGTTTTGTTCATTGTCATGTTGAAGCGCACACCTTTATTGTCCAGGGTCACAAGATTTTTCTAAAATGACGTTTTATGGCACTTTTAATTTTGTTTGTTTATTATTAATTCAGTCATCTATTTTCTAAATACATGTTATTGATCTTATTGTTAACAGTTAGTCCATGAATGTTATGTTTTTCCATTTTTTTGACCTTGTAATTTTTAATCAAAATGTCATAACTCAATCTTCCAGTGAAATGACAGACTTCTCTCTGTTGATTTCTCCAGTCATTTTGTCTGCGTAAACCCTGCCCTTTTCTTACAATTGCATGCAAGCTTGCTTTCAGATCTGCTTCATCCAATCAACAGCCAATGAATAGAACCAAGTCCCTGTCCTACATTTTTCATTTTTTGTTTTCAATAATCTATTTCATTTGGACGTCACAATATGGAAGAAAAGATCTGTCTCTACTTTCATTATAGTGCAAAAAGAAAAACATCCTATACGTTTCAGAACTCAAAACTTTCTTGTTACTCTAAAAACAGCTCATATTAAAACCAGTCTGCCAAAATGACAGGTTGTGGAATGTACCACTTTATGATGTAATGGTGTTTCTAAACATAAAGAAGATCAACACCTGCTTCTACATCACTGCCTGTTTAGCCCTGCTGACCAATTCTCGCATGTAATGTACAAAACGAGAGAGGCAAGCGCAGGTCTACACTCTAAAAAATAAAGATGCTTCACGATGCCATAGAAGAATGGCTAAATGTGTCTAAATTGTTCCATAAATAACCTTTAATATCTGAAGAAAAAGATTTTGTGGAACCAAAAATGGTTCTTCTATGGCATTGCCATTTTAAAGCACCTTTATTTTTAAGAGTGTATGCAGAAAAAAACAAAAACAAAACAAAACAAAAAAAAAAACAATAAGATAGCTCTGAAGACAAGATGCGGTGCAGTCTTTGCATCGTCTTCTCTCTGATCCCAAAATTAGGGAAGAGTGGAAAAGAGTGTCCGTACATTGTACATTTTATAGTATTTTGTCACACTGTACAACAATAATTATTATAGTTTTTAGCATTATTGTAAGGGGTCGGTTTAGGGTTGGGGTAGGTGTAGATGTTAATAAAATACAATCTAATAGGTAGAACATTTAACTTATTGTTAGTTTCCGGCCGCAGCTGTATCAACCACGTTTTATGTGATGTTGGTTTTGTATGTGTCAGCGCAGTTCTGACTTAAAATGTCTATTGAGTGGTGCTATAACTGTAATACTCAGTGACATTTTGAAATAACACCATCTGCACTACACCTAAACCTACCCGATAGTATGAACAAAAGAATGTGACGTAAAAACACAATCGCATTCATGCCGTTTTAACTTGTTTTCCGATCTCTCATTTTTCAGCTCTTTCATCGTGAGTCATGTTTTTCATTGGATTCGTACCCAAGGATTCTACATCCATACCCAAGTCCAGTACCATGCTGGTTGAGCTACCAAGCAAACTTGTTACATCCAGAAAGTGAAACATATGGAGCTGTTATTATAGCCATGTACAAAACCTATTACAAGCGCTTGTTGTTTTACACCCTCTGGTGCTTATTTCTGTTGGAAACTGCAGTGATAAGTACTAGGGGGGTTAGAGTCACCGTTTTGGGACGGTTCGGTATGTGCTATGTTTAGGGAAAAAAACTATACTGTCAAATAAAAGTAAATAAAATAAGAACAAATAATCTAACTACAAGCAACAGCACAAATAAATACAATAGAGTAAAAGTACAAATAAAATAAACAGTGATTTTCAGGTTTTTAGTTAGGTCTAACATTAGTTTTTAGGTACAGAATAAAAATGTAAAATAACATTCCATATTAGACTGTATAAATTAAAGATTAATCTTTATTAAAGTTACAATCAAGAGCAGTGAGTTATTTCCTTGTTGTTGCTGTTTAATTAATACTAATAAAGTGCTGTCACTTTAAAAGAATGCACTGATCCAGTGAACTACTTTCAGCTGGCTATGTCTGCTTGGATACTTACCAAGGCAAGCATTTTTACATATTTTTTGTGTGAATTCGTCCATTCAAACAAAATACTTCAAAGAGAGCTTAATATTTGCTCGCGTTCTGAGACGTGGGGTTGCGCGCTTCGGATGAGCGTTCACAAAAATCTTCTCACCTCACACCTCCCAACTCGCATCTTCTGGCACTTAAATGTTTAAACTGGCAAAGGCTTGAATGAGTTTAGTTTAAACATACAGCAACATGTGTTTTCCAGGTCTCACCTGCATACGCATGTTATCAGAACCAGGGTGATGACGGAATAAATGACTGCTCATATTCCGCATTGAACAAGAGTAAATTGTTTGTCCACGTTTTTTTTTTTTCATCGCTGTTTTGGAAAGCCAGAATGTGTATCCATCAACAGAAACATACATTAGCAGAACCCTGCTTGTTTTTTATGTGCTGTTATTTATTATAAAAATATATATATTACAGATGCGTTGTCAGATTTAAGTTGAACCGCAGAACTAGTGCGTGCCGAACCGTGGGTGGAGAACAGTACGGTTCGATTATTTACAGAGAACCGTTGCACCCTAAACACCGTGTCCTAACTACAGGCGATGCAACAACAGGTGTCCACACCAGACGCGTCGTGACAACGCGACGTGAAAGAATCAATCAAATATCACAACCAATCAAAAGCACGTGTGGGCGGGCTCTCCCTGGAAACGCACTGCACTCCTAACAAAATATATACATTTATAATCAAATTCATAAATATTAATATTATTAAATGTACATACTGAGATACCGTCTTTGTTATGGAATACACTTGGTTCGCACTGAGTTCACAGTTTGAAGGTACATCTTTGCTTTCATTTATTTTCCAGATCTGAGGTAAACTATCTGTTGTTGCTTCCAGTATGGCTATAAAAATCACACAAAATGATATTCAAACTCACAGTAAACACATTTAACTTTGAATAAAGCACATAATCAGTACCTGAGATTATCACTGTCATTAGTTTGAATGCCGTTGTTCCAGCCGCGACGTTGCAGAAATAGAAACAGTTTCTAAAATAGAAATTTTGCGTGTCACCATCGCGGCCTGTTAGGACAAAAACTCAGATTAACATGGAAGAAATACCTTTTAGTGTGCGTCGCCATGTAAAGTTAGGACCCGGTGTAATATGTACTTATTGGTACACATTTTGCGTATCGTGAAAAGGTTCCCACAGGCATGTTTTTACCATGGGACAAGGTTGCGTCAGAAAGAACTTAGTCGTTTGTTCACTTCATTTTACAGCAGATTAGTTTACAATCAAAGCACGATTCGAAGCAGGATTTTCAGAAAGATTGAAACTAAAACACAATGTTGTTCTGACTATACTGGATCTGACAGTAATGTCACACCAAACAAGCGTGAGTAGGTGTGAGCAAGTTTTTATTACGTGTTCACTATTGCTTTGTCTGCTTTGTCTTTCTCAGTATTTTTGCATTTTTTTTACCTAAATCACAGCAGTGTCCATCTATGAAGAACTGTAAGCCAATCATAGTAGTGGCCGTTTACTTCCGAGTCTACAATACGCCTTGCTAATCAAATAGAGTGTTCTGATTAGGGGGGTTAAAAAAGGACAGAAAATAGTGTATTATTTCTAAATTATGATGTTTTTTGATGTAAAAATCGTGATTATAAGTGGACAGTTCATGACCCCTTTAAACTCAACAGCATTTGTGGATTTTTTTTTTTTTTATTCTCATCTTAAAATGTATGTATTATTTGAATTGTTTAATTTGTTTAGTTTATTTTTAAGTATGAAGTAAATATTAAAACATTAAAACAAGGTAAAAATGTAAAAAGGTGATAAAAGTAAACTTTTATTGGACCAAAAAGAAAATACATACAGGAGAGCATGGTTCTAGTGAGGGTCTGGTGGCTTGGTAAGAGAACATCATTAGCATTCATTATAGTCCTATAAGCTTGAGTAATTACAGGCGTGAGAGCACGGTAGAAGAGCGGTTTACACTGTTAGTAATTTGATTTCCATCTACGCTAATAACTTCCTTTGTGCGTGTTTATGTGCCGTGGCAGAACACAAGTACTGTTTGGCTGCAGGCTGAATGAGGAGGAGAAAGAAAGGCTTTTTAAAATATCTATAATTAAGTTGTATTCATCTTATTGCACTGTCACAATCCAGATCTGTGACATGGAAGATATAGAGGGCAAGACTCAACTAGGTTTACATGCACTTAAGGTGTCAGAAGTGTGATAAATACTGAATCAGCATTAAAATAGAGGTCACATCGTAAAGCATATCTGCTTTTCCCTTTAAGATTGAATTTAAACTGATAAAAACTGCTATCATCTTTTTCATCAGATGACTCTATAAAGTTACACAGCATTTGAGATGAAAATTCATTAAGCTTATTAAGCCGCAGTAAAAAAAATGAAGATGAAGCTTGTTTCTGTGTGGGTTTGATGCACTTCATAGAAAAAATATGATTGGATGGTTTTGTTCTCAGCTGATCTGTGACTCTGTGTACACAGGCCCAAATGGCATTCAAACGAATGAATAAAACTAGTAAAAGAACCAAATAGACCATTTATAAGCATGAAGAAAGCTTGACTATTCACTTCTTTTTAAACCAAAGATACAATCTTTTTTAAATTTTATATTTCTTTTATTTTGCAGCTATGCAAAATAAGAAAAAGTAATCTAGAATGTAGTGGCTTCTGAATTACTGTGCATCTTTAGATGAAAGCGAGAAAAATAATTGAGATCAGAACAGAGTCATGGCTCTCTTTAGTGAGTGTGTGTTGGTGTGTTCGAAGAGTGTGCACCGCATTCATATTTCATCATAGAACAAAACCTATTCACTTGCTCTTTCATTGTGAATTATTTATATATTTGTTTATCCGAGATGTTTCGGCACTCGCTCCCAGACCTTTTAGGTCTTGTCATTGACTGCTCTGCTCTGCTCGTGCGTCCTCCTGTTGGACGGACAGATGAGGTGAAGGTGAAGTACAGCGATGCGGTAAAACGCCACAGAGCACACAAAACCACATTCTGTCGGCGAAAATGCTTCTTTTTTGTTTTTCAGAATGTAACGTTTCTAAGGGAATTCACAGAAGGTGACCTGTTGGTAATTGCATTGAAATGAGGGTGAGCTGTAGTTTGAACCTTAACATTTCTGCCAGAATTTCACCTCATGTCCTTAAAACCAAATCTCTCTCTCACTTTCGCTCAGGGCAGGGTATAGAAATAAAGGCATAGGGTCAGCGGGTTAACCCAACGTCTTTGTTATTGCACAATAACTTCCTATTTACCTGCTGGGCCAATTCCTTTCTTCTGTATGCGAGTGTAACCCAGCTGCCAAAACCTGGTCTTTGTTTCGACGAGGAGTGGTGACCCATGCATTTGGATTACGTTGCTTGAGTTTCAATAGCCTGGCGGATCTGCAGGTGGGGGGGGACTGACTCATGGTACTGCCCTGGGAAAACACGTGGAGCTCACAGGGCGACCTGTAAGACACTGCCAGTTTAAACCCCCCACAATGAGGTCTTTAAAATGAACTGCTTTTCCGAAAACATGAGATCAAGTGAAATGATCAAAATCTGTTTGAGGTTACTTGACTCGAATGCAATTAATGTGTCAAAGTACTGGCAGGTACACCGACATGAAACAAAAACAAAACAAAAAAAAATATTAGAAACAGTGAAACGGCTTTGCTTGTTGTGACATGACACCCACTCGAGCGAGCGGCAACGTAAAATAGACGGCTTCTGTATTTGAAGTGTTTTAATTGTTCTGTTTTGATGACAGAGGGGAGTGCATTATCCACTTGCTGTTTGACAGGTAATGAGTGAGTAGAATAAGAAGACATCGTTTTCTTTTTTTCCCTCAACTATTTGAATGTCAGACTGTTTTTGTGAATTGACAGACTGGAATGTCAACACTGGCTTCTCACTACCCAACAGACTTAGAACAATTTCCCCCCTCTCCTTTTCCTCCTTTCCTTTTTTTGTTTTGTATTGTGATTCAGCTGAATGGGAATTTCTTTAAATATAATATCTGAAACTTCTGTTGACTTTTAAATATTTCTGGCAGCACAAAAGATGAATTGAATCTTTTATTGCTTTGAGAGAATAGTCTTGGCCCACAACACAATGCATAAAAGAAAGAAACGAATAAAGGGATTGTAAGTACAAAACTCTGAAAGAGAACGTCATCTGAAAGCAAGTTAAGTGATTATTTGCTTTGGTCCAGAAGGGTTTTGGACCGCCAGTTTTACTCCTGGCATTCACCAGGTCTTCTCTGCTCATCTGCCAACTGTGTCAGAGATTCTGGCGTTCAGCGATGCCAGTGTGAGGACATTCTGTGCCAGTGTGGAAGATGGAGGAATGGCCTTACCCACCCACAGAGCCATTGTGTGTCTGACTGATCCACTGGCATTGATGCACTGGCTTCCCATTGCAAGGTATGTTGTGCTGGAATGTTGGGACTCCTCAAATGCAGTCCTACAGGTGACACAAGTGCTGCTGGATATTATTGGGCTCTCAAAAGATTGTACAGCAGGACGAATTACTCAAATGACTGCACATTTTAGCATGATCTGTACACACAATCCACTGTAAAAAAATAACTGTTAAAAAGGGCAGCATTATGCATATTTAAGCAAAGATTAACCAGTTTTACCAGTCTTAATAATTGTTTAACTCAAATACATTATTGTCATTTTGTTTAATAAAATAAAATTACATTTCATTTGTGTGGTTTTATATGCTTTTAATGGGGGGTTTGTGTGCTATTTTGTGTGTGTGTGTGTGTGTGTGTGTGTGTGTGTGTGTGTGTGTGTGTGTGTGTGTTCATACAATGAACAACAAGAGGGTAAGTAAATTATGACAACAATAGCAGAAACAGTTAAACAAAGCTAAAAGCCCATAACAGTAACTACTCATTGTTTTATGCTGCAATACATACTAGGACCATATAAATCTGTACATAGTTAAAAATAAAATTCAGACAACTGTATAAAATGTATTTAATGTACAGTCAAACCAAAATGTATTCAGACACCTTCAAATTTTCTCACTATTGTTTAGAAAATGGTAATACAACATGACACTCAACTGCTGGATGAACTCAAGAATTAAACTGTGAACTTTGAAATAAAGGTATGTAACATATATATGTAATATAATAATATAGTAATATAATATATATATATATATATACACACACACACACACACACACACAATAACAATAACTCTCACTTTTGATCAGTTTAATGCATCCTTGCTGAATAAAAGTATTTATTTAGTTATAAACTTATCACTAGCTCCAAACTTTCAAACAGTAGTGTATATTGTATAACTTCATACACTACCAGTCAAAAGTTTTTGAAGATTTGTAATGTTTTTAAACATCATCAAACCTCCATTAATTTGATCCTTTGTACAGCAAAAATAGTAACATATTTCTGAAATATTTTTACTATTTAAAATAACTGTTTTCTATTTGACTATATTTTAAAATGTAATTTATTTCTGTCATCAAAGCTGAATTTTCAGCATCATTATTCCAGTCATCAGTGTCACATGATTCTTCAAAAATTTCAAAAAGATTTACTGAACTTTTATTATTATTATTAATATTTTTATACAATTGAGTACTCTTTTTCCAGGATTCTTTGATGAATAGAAAGATCCAAAGATCAGCATTTTCTGAAATAAATAAATAAATAAATTAATTAATTAATTATATATATATATATATATATATATATATATATATATATATATATATATTATCAAAAGTGAGGAAGAATACATTTATAATGTTAATGTTGAAAGATTTCTATTTTACATAAATGCTTACTTTCTATTAATCAAATCTACCCAGCTGTTTTCATCATAATAAAAAAAAATAAAAATAAAAATAAAAAATGAGCAGCAAATTAGAATATCAGAATGATTTCTAATGGATCATGTGACTGGAGTAATGATGCTAAAATGTATTTGAAAAGCCTGAAAATCACAGGAATAAATTACATTTGAAAATATATTAAAAGAGAAAACAGTTATTTTAAATAGTAAAAATATTTGAAAGTTTTACTGTTTTTCCTGTACTTTAAATCAAATAAACACATGCTTGGTGAGAAAAAGACATGTCTTACTGTTCAAAAACTTTTGACTAGTAGTGTAAATGTTACTTCTTATAAAACAAAATACAAACAATTATTTTAACTTTCATTTTTATTTAGAATTTTAAAGGGATAGTTCACCCAAATATAAAAAATCTGTAATTAACGCGTTGTGGTACTCTCATAAATGCGCATCGAAGACAGACAGGAAAGAGAAGAACTGTTAAATAAAGTTATTATTTTTGTTTTCTTTGTGCTCAAAAGTATTCTCATAGCTTTAAAACATTACGGTGGTGACAACAACAGATGTCACATGAACTATTTTAACAATGTCCTTACTACTTTCTACCTTTCTGGGCCTTGAATGTCTGGGTCACAAATATCTCAATTTGTGTTCTGAAGGTCTTGCGGTCTTGGAACGACATGAGGGTGAGTAATTAATGACAGGATTTTTATTTTAAGGTGAACTGTCCCTTTAAGTTTCTGTTATAGTGTCAGTTAATTCTACAGTTTGAGTAAACACAACTTTTCATATTTGCCATACATACTTGCATTACAGGACTTATACTATCATTCTGTTAAGTGAAAAAAAAAACCTTGTCATCATCTCAAAATATATCTGCTGTAATATTTCCCAGGTTCTGTCTCTCTTTCTTTCTCGCTCTCTCTCTTTTCTCACTAATCCCTGGTAAATGGCTAAAGTATAGAAAGCCCTGCAGGGGAGGAGGTTTTTGTGCTTGGAGGAGTGTTCAGTGAAGCACGCAAGAGAGAGGAGACACCAAGGGCGCATAGTTTGGGCTCAAGGTGACCTCAGACATGCACGCACCCTCTGTTCCATCACACGCGGAAGAACGGGAAGATAAAGGTGAAGATGTAGATCAGAATTATGAGAAACCTCTGTCTGTGACATAATTCTTTTGGTCTACTCTTATGCTTCTGTCTTCAGCTCCTGGGAATGAAGCCCTTCCGCTTCTCAATGTAATATGTTTCCACACAATTAATTCTGTTCTTTGTGAATTCTCTCTAAATTCTCTTCAGTAAAGCAGCATCTCTCTCTCTCTCTCTCTCTCTCTCTTGCCCCTCCGCCCCCTCTTGGTGCTGGATGATGAAAAGCCCTTGTAGGAGTAGGAATGGCTGCAGGCTGTAGACAGGCTCTTCCATTAGGCATGTTAAATATGAGAAGACAGGACTGTGTGAAAAGAGGCCCAGGCAGAAAGCTCTCCCTCCCACAGTCTCCGAACCTCAGTCACAGAAGCAGTCAGCGTTTGAGCCGGGCCACGGTTCTGTAAACCACAACGCTAATTAATGTATCTCCACCCCTTCCGCACATAGAGAGAGGACAGATTAACAGGATGAATTTCAGAGGAGGGAGAAAAGTTTGGAGTGTTAGCATTAGGCTTGCTTCATAATGTTTACATAAGCAGCATATAAGCGCAGCTGCAAGGCTTTGGCTTTGTACAGAAAATGAAATGGGTTATTAGATTTTCTTTAATAAGGAGACCACATTTATATCCAAATTTAAACCTGCATGGAACAGAATAGCTACACACAGTAGCTATAAACTGCTTACATATGTCTGGATCAGGAGGGTCTACAGAAAAATGTAGGGGAAAAAAGAGACAAAAACAAAACAGATAAACAAGTATATAAATATTTTAATAACAAGAATTACTAAAATTATTATTATTATTCATTTATTTTTAAACCTTATTTGTTTATTGTTTTTCTTATTTTATTTATTAATCACTCCCCTTTAATAATTTGTTTGTTATCACTCTAAAACTATTATTGTTTTTACTTTTATTTATGTATATATTTTTACCCATTTATTTATTTTGTTGTTATTTTTATTTATTGCTTATTTATTGCATTTTATCTCTCTATTATTATTATTATTATTATTATTATTACTACTACTACTATTAGTAGTAGTAGTAGAAGTAGTATTAGTATTACTATTATTATTATACCCCATTTATTTATTTGTTTGTTTGTTTGTTTGTGTTTCTTATTCTTTCTCCCCTTTAATAATGTTTATGACTCTATTATTATTATTATTATTATTATTATATTTTCATTTATTTATTGTTCTTTCCCCCTTTAATAATGCATTTATTACAGCTCTATTATTTATTTATTTATTATTATTATTATTATACACCGTGTGTTTGTTTATTTGTTTGTTTCTTATTTTTCTCCCCTTTAATCATGTTTGTTATTGCTCTATTTTTTTTATTATTATTATTATTATTATTATTATTATTTATTTATTTATTTATTTATATTTTTATATCTCTATTAGTAGTAGTAGTAGTAGTAGTACTATTAATATTATACCCTATTTTTTTTTAGGGTTTGTTTGTTTCTTAGTCTTCCCCCCTTTAATAATATGTCTGTATGTAATAATAATAATAATAATTTGTATAAATTAATAAATTAAAAAATATATATTATTATTATTATTATTATTATATTTTTCACCCATTGTTCTTCTTCCCTTTTAATAATGCATTTATTACCTCTGTATTATTATTATTATTATTATTATTTAATTTGACATTGTTTAATTCTGCTTTCTAGACATTGGTTGGAAGTCATTTAATTATTTTATACTGATAGATATGATATGATTTTTTTTTTTTTTTTTTTAATGTAAGAAAACAGAAAGTCTGTTCTATCAAAAAAAATATGAAACCCTCTCTTCTGCATTCTGGCACATTTACTGAACAAAAAAATACTGTTTCCACTCATCACTGCTTATATAACTTTCATCAGCCTGACATTAATCATTGTCAAACAATGGGCGAGCATTGTTTTAGAGCTTAGATTGCAAAAACAATATGCATATTATCCATATTTTTCAGCTGAGCAGCATATGACGTGCAGCAAACAGGCTCAGCGCTGAAACTTTGCTCGCAGCTACACTTCTGCTACGCGCTACTGTACGGCTAATGTGGGCAGTGGCGCTAAAATAAAATGGCGTGAAACAAGCCTTTCTTTTCTAGTCACAAGTAATGTTTCTGGTAGCGTCTGGTAGGTTAACCCACACGGTCTGCTATGTTTGTTATGACTCCCACAGTCTACCAATAACAAACTCTTCAGGCTGTGCAGATCAGATGAGCTAAAGCCTTGTCGGAGTGTCTGAAGTGCTGTCCGCCCCATCACCTTTGACCCGACACCCGACCCCTGATGTGTTTGGTTGGGCTGCAGTTGTCACGCGGGACAATAGGAGAAGGACGGCGGGCCTGGAGCGTGGCGGCAGTTTGTAGGCCTTCGGGCACAGACACCATCCGCCGACCCCCTCCCACCCATCACCTTTAGTGGGGTAAATCCAAATCACTCAACTGTGTCTCCTGCCCCCCTCCTTCTCTAAAACCTCAATCTCCTGCCTGTGCTACTAACAAGATCTGATACCATCAGATAACTGCTGGAAGTGCAGAAGTGGGTGGAGAAATCATTCTCCACCACCAACGAGATGTCACCACCATCTTTGTTGGAACTGTCACGTTAGAGTGGTTTGTGCTCCTCGCTTATTGGAAAGACCAACAGACATTGTTCGGCAAATAAAAACATGCCTCCAATATCAGATCTCATCGCCATCCTGAAAATGATTGCTGGATGAAGTATGTCATAGACAAGATTGCCTATGTGTGTGAGTGTGTGTGGGTTTCCCGTTTGAGGCCTCCGCTCTCCCGTATGCAAGAATCAAATTATGATCAGGAACGAAAACGTTCAAGTTCACGCAGCTAGATCCTCATCTAGCATTATGAGTAATTTAAACCTGAAACTGCTTAACCGTTTCACAACAGTTCAAACAAAGCACAAGAGATTTTAATGAGTGTCAGAGGCCAAAAAAGATCTGATAATCTCAATGAGATGAGAGAAGAAACCTTAAATGGATATTAATATCAAATCAGGACTTGAGGAGTGGAAGCAGCGTAGCGCGAAATGCCCAATCTGTGGATCTCAGGCCCGTCTCTGCGCTGGCACTAATGTGAGCTGACCTCTCCGAGCCCTCTGTTAGGATCTGGAGAGACTGTGATTAATAATGGAGAAACGCTGCGGTCAAAGACGGCTATCTGGTGGTATGAGTTGGAGATGTCCCCCTGCGTCAGTCACCCCGAAAAACACAGCCGTCCTAGAGCCCCAGAGGACGGAATCTATAATTGATGAGAGCTCAAAAACGAAGAAGGACTATGTAGGTTGTGCGATTTGAATGGGCGAATGTGCTGGAATTGGTCAGAAGGCGATTTTCTCGTCAATTTGATTTGAGAATGGGAGAAAATGTTTAGGAAAACATACAAGCGGCTGTGGTTTGATTTCAAATCTGGCACAAATTTCACATTTGCAACATGGAAAGTATTCCCATGTTTAGTCTCAGATGTCTAATAGTTTCCATGATTTGTGGTTCCCAACCTTCAAACTACTCTCAACACTTAACACTTAAAGGAGAAGTTCACTTCCAGAACAAAAATTGACAGATAATTTACTCACCCCTTCTCATCCAAGATTTTCATGTCTTTCTTTCTTCAGCCGTAAAGAAATGTTTTTTGAGGTAAACATTTCAGGAATTTTCTCCATATAGTGGACTTCCTGTGAGTTTGAACTTCCAAAATGCTGCTTAAATGCAGCTTCAAAGGGCTCTAAATGATCCCAGCCGAGGAAGAATGGTCTTATCTAGTGAAACAATTGGTTATTTTCTAACAAAAAAGTGCAAATTACATACTTTTTAACCTCAAATGCTCGTCTAGCACTGTGAGGTGCATCCATACTTTATGGAATCCGGGTCAGTACAGTTAGGTTATATCAAAAACTCCCATCTCATTTTCTCAACTTCAAAACCGTCCCACATCGCTGTTTTACCTTTTTTCGTAAAGGGCGTTTGACCTTCTTTGCATGTTCACTTTGTAAACACTGGGTCTGTACTTCTGAAGCGATGTAGGACAATTTTGAAGTTGGTGGAGAAAATGAGATGGGAGTTTTTTTTAATAATCGGGATTGTTTAGAACCCTTTGACGCTACATTTAAACTGTGGCCACCATAAAAGTCCACTATATGGAGAAAAATCCTGATATGTTTTCCTCAAAAAACAAAATTTCTTTACAACTGAAGAAAGAAAGACATGAAAATCTTGGATGACAAGGGGGTGAGTACATTATCGGTAAATTTTTGTTCTGGAAGTGAACTTTTCCTTTAAACAATTAGCAGCAAGCACTACATTTTCATTAATATCATAGTTTGATGTCAATCTTTCAGTATTTCAGATAAATGACACTGCTTTGAGGCATTTGAAGTCATCATCATCATACACCACAGCAACATTTAGAGGTTTTGTAATAATTTTATAACTTTTGTTGTATGAATTGGTTGTGAGATAGCGTTGATGGAGATCATTTCTGAAATGGCCAGAGTAGATGAGGATTGTCTTTATTTTAAAACGAAAACGCACTTGTGTAAACAGGGCTCAAAAAATGACTTATTCTATTAGACTTTTATCTTCAAAACAGAAGGAAGCCCATGGCTGACACTTCCTGTTCATTATCTGCTATGGGGAAATAATGAGAAGAATAACAACATGCAGTAAATGGTAAAACTGTTTGCACTACAAACCAGTGTGTTCATAATTAAGATAATACATTAAAATAACATGATCACACTAATATGTAATATCAAGGAGCAAAATTAGCTGTTTTGTACAGCTAAAAATAGCTGGATGCAGATAAGCCTCACAAATGGCCGCACTGCTCTTACAGGAAGAAAAAGGTGGATAACTGACCCCTCACAAAGACCCGCCCCTTTCGTTATTGTTGCTACGCCACTAGTCATATTGTGACACAGTGAAAAATACTTGGCAAAGCAAAGAGGCAACTGACAATGCACTGATGGAGCAGGTTACTTTAGGTATGAAACAGTCTCAGCTTTCAAATTTTGCTTGTTAGAAATTCAAAACATAAATACTGTTTTGTGTTGTGACAGATCGCTGTAGCGACTCAGTTCAACATGTTAACTAATCATCTTTTCCTCTTCACTAGTTATAGCATGAAATAAACATGAATAAACATCAATGGCGGAAAGACTCAAAACACACCATTTTTCAAGTTCGAGTCCACCAGTGTTAATCTACTCTCCTGTCTGGTTTATTTGTCGGGAAAAATGTCAAATTCAGCGTTATGATTGGTCAGATCACCTGAGGGAGGTGCTACTAATAGAAGTGTCACATAAATAGGAACATACAAAAACAACATGCTTTTTCAATAAAATGACTACTGGGTTCAGTTTATATACAGTTGAAATCAAAAATGTACATACACCTTGCAAAATAAGAGGGATCATACAAAATTCATGTTGTTTTTTATTTAGTACTGACCTGAATAAGATATTTCACATAAAAGACATTTACATATATTCTACAAGAGAAAATAATAGTTGAATTTATAAAAATGACCCCGTTCAAAAGTTTACATACACTTGATATTACATACACATTATATTTAGGCAAAATAAGAAAATTGTACACATCTTCATTCTGTTCAAAAGTTTACACCCCTGGCTCTCAATGCATCGTGTTTTTTTGTTGTTGTTGTTGTTTGTTTGTTTTTTCTGAAGCATCAGTGAGCGTTTGAACCTTCTGTAATAGTTGCATATGAGTCCCTCAGTTGTCCTCAGTGTGAAAAAGATGGATCTCAAAATCATACAGTCATTGTTGGAAAGGGTTTAAATACACAAAAATGCTGAAAAAACAAAGAATTTGTAGGACCTTTCTGAAGAACAGCGGACAGTTTAACTGTTCAAGACAAACAAGAGACTCATGAACAACTATCACCCCAAAAGTAAAAAAGCTGTGGATCAAGTGTCAACTTTTGTAAGGGGTAATTAGTATAAATTCAGCTATTATTTTCTATTATGGACTATATGGATATGTTTTTTTTTATGTGAAATATCTTACTCAGGTCAATACTAAATAAAAAATAGCATGCATTTTGTATGATCGCTTTTATTTTGGTCAAATCTAATAGAATTACTATTTCAAAACTATGGTTCAGAACTAATTATTCAGTATGGTACGTACCATAGTATTACTATTCGCTACTCTACTAAGTTAACTAAATAAAACAAGGTTAACTAAATGAACTCTGATATGAAGTGGTAGCAGCGTTTGCTACAACTATTTTAAGACCCATTCTTTTTCATTGTTAACATTTCCCAAACTATCCGTGTGTCTTTGTGTGCTCTTGTAAGCTTTCACTAGACTTTATGGAGAAAGATTATTGTCTGATAGAGGTGTTGATCAAACATGTCTAGACCTAAGTATATACTCGGGTGTCTTCTTTCAAGCCTGAAAGCATGTCATACTCTAAACAGGCTTTATCTTACACACTCATCTCTTTTCTTCCTCGTGAGCTCCCTCAGGGGCCACATGCTAGCACAGGAGCCTTCCATAGCTGGAGGAACAGCCTTCACTTATGAACTAAGACTCAAATACAAGCTTAATGAGTCTGTATAACTGTATAGCAAACACTTTTCTTTAGGAGACATTCTGAGGGAGGTGCTACTAACACAGTTCTCTGGTAGTATAACATACTTCTAGTGAAAATGTGTTTATAATAGTATAATTTGGTTCATTACATTCTGACAATGCCACTTGACAACAGGTTTTGACGTCTGAGAATCAACTGAGTTGAAAATAATTGCGTAATGTTGTTGCGGTTTGCAGTGAGAACACTCCATGGCCTTTTAAACTTTCAGCTGTTAAGCTTTAGTCAACTCCCTTTTGATCATTTAAGGCAAGTAAAAACAGGAAACATCCTCTTCTGTGGTCTCATCTCATTCAATTATTATCTCCCTGAGGTGAATCCTGTAATTCCTTCTCTTTGGTTGTTGTTTCACCAGTAGAATTGACTCCATATTACGGATCGACACATCAGGGTGCTGCTTGTGTGCTGCTCTTGGCTCTTTTCCCTGCCCAAGGAAGATACTTTGGTAGGCATATCTGTGTAAAGTAAGTGCAGTGTGTGATTTGTTGGATCCCTCACAGTCGTTTATTGATGCCTTGAGGCCAAGCACAGGTCTGTGAGAAGAGGAAGTGTTCGCATTCACAAACACACACACACATGAACTTGAAATATTCTCCCTTCCCAATTTTTTTTCTCCAAAATTTCTTTCACGTATATGCACACCAAATGGATGGCCTAGCTGTCCAAAGAATACTTGATTTAAAAAAAGATTTTTTGACTACAATCATACATGATTTATTCTAAATTCTGACTCATATGTAAATAAATTAGAAATTTAATTACATGTAAATTTTGAAAATCTGTTATTTAAATAGTAGTAAATGTGTTTCTTACACTTTTAAAGAGTTTTAGCTCAACAGGTTTGAAGCAATCAGATAATTTCCTACTGACAGGATTAAATTCCATCAGACTTTCCATCCAAACCTCATTTCACACTCACACACTCACACACAATTACAGTGCATTAAAAGAAGATTTACTTTTTTTCAAAGACACATAATTGCGGGGTATGAAATGAGTCATAGCTGTGAGAGACAAGTAAATAGGAAAGAAAAACTTGTTCATCCAATTGTGACTGCCAGAGCTTTGCCCTGTGAAGAAAACAAGCCAACGGATAAAGAGAGTTTAATCCAGACTCTCCTCTTTCCATTCCTTCCATCTCTTCATTCTTTTCCATTCTGTATGTCACTCACCTGTAAAACATTTAACTTTTTTAATCCAGTTCTGATGTTTTGTTTTTAAAAAGGCACTGAATATGAACATCTGTCACATATTGTTTTTCTCTATGAGGCAGTAACAAAACTTCAGAGGTTTAGTTTAGTTTTGGTAACAATATGGTTTTAAAACCAAACATTTGTTAATGTAACACTTTACAGTAAGGTTCATTAGTTAACATGAACCAAGAATGAACAATACTTCTACAGCATTTATTAATCTTAATGTTAATTTTATCACATGTTGTGTTAACATTAGTTAATGCACTGTGAACTAACATGAGCAAACAATGAACTGTATTTTTAATAAGTAACATTAAGATTTATTTATTAATAATGCAGTAAATGTATTGTTCATTGTGTGTTCATGCTAGTTACCAATGTTAACAAATGACACCTTTTTATAAATTGTGACTTTTAATTCTATAAAAATAACCAATATTGTATACCATTTATTAATTTTTATTAGTTGTAAGTATACCAGTGCTTCGTGCTAGTTCGCATTAGCTCATAATGAAACGTACTGTAATTGTTCAAATGTAAAGATTTTGTTAGATTTGTGATGATAAAATGTATACTGTCAGTCTTGGGTTTATTCCCAAATCTAAATGCATCAAAACAATGATATTTATTGTATACATTGCATGTATTGTTTGTGTGTGTGTGTGTGTGTGTGTTTTCAATTTTATCATTCTAAACATTAAATGATAGTTTACTGTAAACGTTTTTTGAAATGGTTCATGACATTCACGTACAAAAGTATAAAGTCTGTCCTACTTTAGCTGAAAACTAGTCCTTTTTATGTAACACATAAAGGTAAAGAGTGTCACAACGACAAAGACTCTCATCAAACAAAAGATTGTTGATAAAAAAGTGTTTCATTTGATAGCATTAAAACGTCTTTATTCTGCATTCCTTATATAAAAATGAACGTTAATCAAGATTATTCTAATAAATACTGTAAACGTATTGTTGATTGATAAATAATTAAGGAGTCACTAAACGTTTTCTTCTTTTCCATCTCTTTCCTTCCGTCTCCAGTCTTTTCAGCAACAGTAAAAAGAAACAAGAAAAACAAATACTACGGAGAGCCAATAGTCTGTGGGCCTGGTGGGAGGATTTGCTGATGAAAATATTCGCTGATCAGGAATGAATCAAAGCAGATAATAAATGTTTTGGAATCTGCGCACCCTATGGACTACGTTCCGTTCGCACTATCTGCCTGAACCATCAGGTTACTTGTCTTTATCAGTCGTGTGGCTGCATTTCCATGCATATGGTCTGTTGGCTATGTACAAGGACTGGGCTGCACTGCCCTCTAGTGGTGGATGTCCATCTGAGGCAAGACGAGGCAGTACTGTTTCTGCCCTTCAGATAATCATAATTTTGCATAAAAATGTCCTTATGAACAGTGTGCGTCCCTGTAGGTTTAAAATCCTTCCAGGGATAGAATAGATCTACATTACTGTCTTAATTAAAACCTAAAAAAGCAAAAAGGTTCCTGAGTGGGATAGATTTAACAGGTAAGAGATAGAAATAGCTTAGAATTTAATGGAAAGACCCCTCCATGATACACAAGCAAACACGTGTGAGTGTGTCTGTCATTTGGCTGACTCACTGAGTGAGTGACTGAGTTTCTCTTGGTTTTGTTCAAGCAAGGCTCCATGAGGTTTCTCCTCCTGTTGAGGAGAGCACAGCACCGGTGATAAGATTATGCCGTGACTTGTGTTCGGCCATGATGAACAAGCCCTCGTTAACAGGCGCTTAAACCTGGGCCTAGATAGTGCTCTCATTAGTACCAGTATCACATTTTGTTGAGAGTTCAGACACACCGTGGCTTTTCCCTCACTCTCTTCATCATCATTCACTGTTCGCACCCTTTAATTATCTTTGTCTCTCCTAAGCAGCTTGATTTAGTGCTGATATACATTTTTAGGGACTTTGCCAATATGGTTGCCCAGTCTTAATTGAACCCATTTGCTAGGATGATGCCACAAATCCATCAAAAGTAACTAAAAGAAGACCCAAGCTGTGGAAACAGATTTCCAGGATGCAGACTATAGAGCAACACAGTCACTGGGTGGCAAACTATCATTCAATTGTGTATCTTTAGACACCTAGCTAGTATATTGTCAAAATAAAATATCACCAGTGTTTTTAGGGTCTAATTTTATTTGTATATATGGTGGTAGTTGTCACAGGGTCAAAAGTAGTCACAAATGCTATATCTAAACCTATAAAGTCAAAAGATCAGTTACATAAATATGTGTTTTGTATGTTTGTTAGTTAAAAATTGCGTTAAATTACAATAACTGTAAATTTTATAGCTGTTGCGTATAAATGTACACAATAAATCCACACTGACATACATTAAACACTTTGAAAAACATCTTTAATCATAACTAAAAAGCCTGTTTACAGAACTAGAGCAAGACTTCACATTTATTTATTAGTTTGTTTCTTTGTTTGATACTCAACAAGGATGCATTAAAGGGATATAGTTCACCTAAAAATGAAAATTCTGACATTAATTACTCCCCATCATGTCGTTCCAAACCTGTAAGACCTTCTTTGTTCTTCAGAACAGATAAAGGCTTAAAATCAGAGAGTTTTCTGGCACTGCTTAGACAGCAATGCAGCTATGTTCAATGCCCAGAAAGGTAGTAAGGACATGGATAAAATTGTCTCTGTGACATCAGTGGTTCGACCGTAATTTTATGAAGCTATGTGAATACTTTTGTGGGCAAAGAAAACAAAAATAATGACTTTATAACAACGTCACATGGACTATTTTAATGATATCCTTACTACCTTTCTGGGCCTTGAACATATCCGTTGCATTGCTGTCTATGCAGGGTCAAAAAGCTCTCGAATTCCATCAAAAATATTGGAAACTTGTGTTCTGAAGATGAACAAAGGTCTTGCAGGTTTGGAAGGACATGACAGAATTTTCCTTTTTGGCTGAACTATTCCTTTAAATTGATCAAAAGTGACAGTGAAGACTTTTACAGTTTTTTGTGTTCTTTTGATCTTTCTATTCATCAAAGAATGCCATAAAAAAGTATCACCATTTCCACAAATATATTAGACTCTTTTTAACACATTATTACTTAATCCAGTGTTAAATTGTAAGTTGTAAGAACTATTTGCAGCAAAAAAAGGGAAAAAAAAAAAAGTGTTTTGTTTTTTACCTGAACATACATTGTGGCAAAAGGTGTATCTGAGTTGTATTTGAGTTTCTTTTCTTGGGCAACAAAGCTTATTCAACAGCTGTTTGTTGTCAAGGCATGTACGTGCACAGAACTGACAGCCCTGAGAAATATTCTCTGAAGTAAAATATGAGACAACTAGCCCCAGTTTCCTTGATCTTATAAAAACCGCCTGTAACCTTTTTAAAGCACTAATATCTCTTTGTTCACTATTCTTTGTGCTATTTCTAAGAAAGGTGTAAAATTCAGCATATCTGTTCAGAAAGTAAAGAAAGCATTCCATTTCCATTTTTTCTTGGCAGTGGGGTGTTCTTTTTCAGCACTTCTTTTCATATCCTGTCCTTCTGGCATATTCAAGCTGTTTATTTTTCTTGATAACTATCTATTGCACTGTAGAAATGTATATACAAAATCTGAAAACACTTTAGAGCAAATCATTCCAAGCTTGGATATTTTTAAAAAAGAATCTTAAGGCTTTTGCAAAGAAAGTACAATGCCTTGGGTTGCTTTTATTGCCATTTCTCTCCTCGTTCTAGTCATCTTTGTGATACTTGCAAACACACACTTTTCATGACAAGGGCTCTAACTTAAATCAATTTAAATCGGCCTTTGAAATTCCTTTCGTTATGCTATTGTGTGTCTTAGAAAAAGAATGAAAGGCAAATCGGAATTGTAACATCTGCCGCATTGGGGTGTTCTTCCCCCTCCTGTATGGCTTTCGTCACACACACAAAAAGGTATTGATCGATTCAAGTCCATTTAAAGGTTTTGAAATAAATCTGTATCTTCCCATTTTGAGAGGGATACAGAGACAAGAAGGGGGAAAAAATCACGGGCCCTGCAGGCAAACAAACACATTAAAGATGCTAGGAGGACAGAAGCAGCCAAGCTCAGTTAAAGCCAACTGGATGATTCATTTAACCGCTTCTATCATCTCCTTAAGCACTATGTGTATTTCTGCTGTAGCTAAGGACTCTCTCTCTCGTTCTGTCCACTTTCAATCTCCCTGCTTCTCTCCTTCTAGTATGACTTTAAAGCACTCTTCTTGCAACTCAATACTGAATCCAACCTTCTACACAAAGCTGTCACCAAGGTACACTTGACAGACAGTACAATGACAGTTTATTTTTCTTCCTGCTGCATACATTCAAACATCATTAAAACAATTCCAGACTATTTCTTACATTTACATTTAGACATTTAGCAGACGCTTTTATCCAAAGCGACTTACAAAGGAGAACAGTGGAAGCAATCGAAATCAACAAAAGAGCAACAAAAACATGCAAGTGCTATGACATGTCTCATATAGCCTAACGCAGTACATGTAGCAAGGATTTTTAAAGTACATAATAAATAGTGTTAGTGGGGTTTTTTTATTAGAGAAAACAAGTAGCAAGTAAATAGATAGTACAAATCTAAAAGAGCATAATTTAAAGAATAGAATTAGAAAAGACTGTGCTAGAGTCTTAGAGAAGGCTTAATTTAGAATTTGTTTATCATAGAAAGTGATCAAGAAGTGTTCAACTTTTTACATGTATGTAGGCCAAAATCCATAATTCAAGTTAGCATTTTAGCATTTCCTGTTCTAGCGTCCTCAAGACAAAAGAGGGTTTGCACTTACATCACGGTTTGGTCATTTACCTGGATACACTGCCATATTGGCGATACTCGGATGTAAACAACAGCAGACTGCACGTTTAACGTACTACTGAATACGTTGTTATGCTAATTTATGCTGTCTAAACCACGGAAAAAAAATTGTCGAAGCTGCTAAATCACATAGAGAAGTACTTAGTAAGCAGGAAAGGTCACAATATTTTGACAAACTAAAGTTAATAGGTGTAAAGATACGTAAAAGCAATATTAATTAAGATATTAGCCTAATGTTTCACCTATCTGATCAGAAATTATAAGAACAAACATGCTTGCCCTGGAAGTCCTGGTTCAGTCTGACCAACTACAAACACCTTTTGTTCATCAGTTTTTTTTTGTTTGTTTTTTTTGCACTCTTCCCCTTGCTTTGTTATAACTTTTGCTAGTCTATACTACAATATAATCAGCAATAATCAGGCAAATATGCAAGTTTTGTTCGGTTCAGTGGTCATAAGAACACTCTATAGGTTGGGGTTTGGGGGTTAAATATCTGAAATAAGGAAGGTGGTAATGATATTTTCGCATTCTATGATATATATATATATATATATATATATATATATATATATATTATTTATGTATTTATTTATAAGTAAATAGCTTTTACTTGTCCAAGTGGCTAAATGAAACTACAGAGCTTGTCAGGGACATTAAAAGTCATCACACAAAACAGGAAAACTACTTACTAGTTCACTTTCACAGCCTCACTGTGTTTATAATAATTTTTTTTTTTTTTTTTAAATACGGAAAGAGTTGATGTCAGGGCTGGGTGATATGGCCAAAAAAAGTAAGTGCAAACCCTCTATATAGTTGACATGCATGTTCACTGAAGTCTGTGGAGTTTTTTTTTAAAGATTTATTTTTGGCTTTTTATTATTATAGGACAGATCAGGAAGGACAGGAAGCGAAGTGGAGAGAGAGAAGGGGGTAGGGTCGGGAAAGGTCCTCAAGCCGGGAATCGAACTCGGGACGCCCGTTGCGCAACGGCGCTGTATGTCGGCGCACTGCCCACAAGGCTATCGGCGCCGACAAGTCTGTGGAGTTTAGCGGAGATTCGTGCAGGCTCATCCATTTACTCCTGACAACAAAATGGGAACATTTCCATGACTTTCTATCAGTTACGGATGGAGAATATACCAGGGAAATTGATGTTCATTAAGGTAAACACCATCTTTAAAACACTGAAGCACTATTAGTTTAAGAAGCACATGCAGCCTTTCTATCAGAGCATCTGATGGGGCAAGCTGCTCTAAACTATACGTTAACTATATATTACGAGTTATTTTTACTTTAATTACTATACTTTAATTACTTTCCTGCAGCTCACTTAGTGTCCTCTAAATATATCCATATATCTTACGAACTTGATATACCACCCAACCTTAGTCAATGTTGAAGTCATTTGACCGTGGTACAGTTTGTTTAAAGCATACATTTAGGTTTTATTTTACTGTATTTTTAATTTTTTACTTCTGCCTGTTGTATTTAGGCTGTACAATTTCTGAAAGTTATGTTAATTTGTGAAGAGTGACTATGATGAAAAATAACAACCTGATCCCATGACAAAAACATACCAGTGGGAACTTTTTTTGCAAGATGCAAAATACGTACCACCATGCACGTTTTGTGACATATTCAATGTGAAATGTCCACTGAGTAGCACTAAAAGTGTTTTCTTTTTTTTCACGGAACAGATGTGACTTTGGTTTTGTACATGTCACCAGTTCTGACTTGAAATGTCCATTTAATGGCGCTATAACTAATATTAAAAATAATGTACCATCTGCACTACACCTACACCTACCCCATAGTATGAACAAAAGCGATTGTGTAATCAATCGCATGCCGGTTTAGCTTGTTTTTCAATCTCTTATCTTGAGTCATGTTTTTCAGGGGATTCGTATCCAAGGATTCTGCATCCTAAGTTGAATTCTGTTCTAAGCTTCCGAGCAAGCTTGTTATGTCTGGAAAGCAAAACATATGGAGCTGTAATCATAACTGTGTACCAAAACGATAAGTGCTCTCTGTTTTACCGTCTTTAGTGTTCATTTGCAGTGATGTGTACTTATTTTGCGTCTTGCGAAAAAGTTCCCACAAGTACGTTTTCGCCATGAGATCGGGTAGAAAAATAAATGTTTGTTGGACTCAGAACTTCCAAATCCAAAACCCAGTGAAAAAGCCCATTCAGTTTTAGTTGAGGAAATCAGGGTGATATTAACTTAAGGGTTTGCTTCCAAAAATGTGTCATCACTAGTGCTGTATTAGCACCAAACTACTGGATGTACCTTTAATAGTTTATTGACATAAAGGTATACAAGGAATCTTTTTCAATGCACAGTCAAGTCTATTTTCTTTCAAATAAATACATAGGCCGCTAAAAACTCTTCCTGAAGCACTTGCTTAAAATGTAGAATGTGTTTTCTAGCTTGGTTGTGGCTCACATGGTGCCACTGAGAGGTTACAAAGTGGATCACCATCCAAATGGACATGGTAGTCATATCTGTTTGAGTTGAATTAGGAATGTCTCCCTTAAAAACAGCTTAAACTCCATGAGCAGTGCCAGCGAGAGAGACTTTGCTTCTAAGTCAAGTATCTCATTGACCACACTTCAAACTTGGTGAATTCTTGAGCCCCTTCAAAAGGCCATCTTGGCAACATAACACATGTGAACAAGCGCAATACGCTTGAGAAAGCTTCTCCTAAACACCAAGCACCTCTGATACAAGCAAATCCTCCCTAAGCCACTAAACTGTATTTAAGCACTGACCATGAGCAGAAGGCAGCATTAGAATCTATCAGAGCCATCGCCATATGATTTGTGGTGACAGGGTTGACGGGGAGCTATGGAGACGGCTGCGTGTGGGTGGTCAGTGATCCCCCCTGATCTCTGCTCTTCTTAAACCTCACAGGAAAATGGAAGCCGCTCGGATTATGGACTGCTGTAATTGTGAGAGGTGGCAAAGTCCGAAAGCGGTGATTGCACTGGATTAAGACAAGGAGAGAGAGAGAGAGAGAGTTGTTAGCTACAGCCCCTCAGGCCTTTTGAATGAGAAGGAAGAATAACGACCCCAAGGGTGTATTTCCTGCAGTGCTACCAAACCTTATTGTTGACATCAGTACCACAAACATGCATATAAATAAGACTACCTGCACCTGACCAGTCCACAGTCAAACTGTTACACTCTAAAAAAAAATGCCAGTCTGGGTGAAATACAAGCAAACCCAGTGGTTGGGTTAAATGTTAAACCCAGCCTTCTGGGTAGTTTTATTTAACTCAACTATTGTTTAAAAATGACTATATGGCTGGCTTAAAATGAACCCCAAATAAATTGTAAATTAAAAAATCAGACACACAATTAGTAGAGGCATCAGCAAAAATTAAAATTTTAACATTTATTTAAACAGAAATAGATTACTGTTTAGGGAAAAAAGTGTAGAATTGTGACTTGATTTTTCTTAGTTTAAGAAGGATCTGAATGTGAGTTTGCAGTCTGTTGCAAGAAAAGTGTAGGGTTAAAGTGGACTAAATGACTAGATCAGTCCTACAGTGTGTCACACTGAGCATGGAGAAAAGAAAGAAGTGTAAAGAGTGCTGTTCAAAACAGCAGTTGGGAGAAGGCATCCTTCAAATCTGAATGACCTAGAGCAGTTTGCAAAAGAAGAGTGGTCCAAAATTCCAGTGCAGAGGTGTAAGAAACTCATTCATGGTTACAGGAAGCGACAGGAGCATTTTTTTGGGTTCTGTGTGGAATTCTTTCAGATTTGACTTTTCTTCTCTGTTTTTTTTGTGTTGTTCCAACATGTGAGTAACAAAACATTTGCAACTTCAACAACATTCTGAGAGAAAGGTTGCATTTTCTGACAGAATTGCAAGGGTGCTGATATTTTTAGCCATGACAGTAAATATTTAGGTGTATGGTTAAATGAAAAATGGTTTTAATGTTCACATTGATAATCTGCTGAAGAAGCTTAAACCAAAATCGGGGTTCTTTTATCGTCTTTTATCATTTTTATCCTAGTATATGTATGCACATGTCTTCATCTTTATTAAGGAAACTGGACTGGTTTTGTTTGTGCTGCAGATTCACGTACCCATCATTGTATACTCTACGAATCATTGGCATGATATTGTTCATATCATAGGAGGAAATTGCATATGTATATGTTCATTGTTAAGGCACTTTTAGGTAAGCTGCCTTCTTATATTTCATTATATCTCTTATATCTCTTAATCTCTTACAAAACATAATTACTGTACTAGATCTCAACCCTTCATTTAGTTAAAAGTTTTCTCAGAATTTGGAAAATGTGATTTCTCCTTTTATGCCCCCTGGGCTTGGAATGATCTGTAAATTGAGTCACTACCATCTCTGGGTACTTTTAAATGTCTTTTGCAATCTGTTTTTAAGCAGTCTTGTACGTGTTTTGCTTGATCTTACTTTTATAAATTGTTTTGTTTTGTAATTGGTTTTGTGTGCAACTTTATGTGCAGTCGTCTTGACCAGGTCTCCCTGAAAGAAGAGACGGTGAAGTCTCAATGGGATTCTCCTAGCTAAATAAAGGATAAATAAATAAATAGTACTGACCTGACAAAGATATTTCACATTAAAGATGTTTACCAATAGTCCACAAAATAAAATTTATTTTAAGAATTAATAAAAAATTACCCTGTTCAAAAGTTTACATACTCTTAATTCTTAATACAGTGAACGTGATTTCACCAAGTACAACATGTTCCTGGATCAACATCTTTGCTGATCCTTGAACAACATTCCATTCAACCAATCAGAATTGAGGGATAACTTTTCAGGAAATGTCAGTTTCAGGCTTACAATCAGGATTAGGTACTTCTACACACTTTTTAATCAGCAATCATTTCCCTCTGATTTTAGGAAAAAAATATGGGTAGGGTTAGGTTTAGGGGTAGGGGTAGATCAACAAAGATGTTGATCCAGGAACATGTCTTACTTGGCAAAATCACGGCGACCAATATAATACTGTGTTCTTACCTGAATGATCCACAGCTGTTTTGTTTTGTTTTGTTTTGTTTTGATAGTTGTTCATGAGTCCTTTGTTTTTCCTGAACAGTTAAACTGCCTGCTGTTCTTCAGAAAAATCCTTCAGGTCCCACAAAATCTTTGGTTTTCCAGCATTTTTGTGTATTGAAAACTTTCCAACAATGACTGTATGATTTTGAGATCCATCTTTTCACACTCAGAACAACTGAGGGACTCATATGCAACTATTACAGAAGGTTTAAATGCTCACTGATGCTCCAAAAGGAAAAACCATGCATTAAGATCACATTTAACTTATTTTGTCTTTTGGGAAACATGTAAGTATTTTCTGTAGCCTCTGAAGGGCAGTACTAAATGAATAAATATGATATTTAGGGAAAATAAGAAAAATGCACACATCTCCATTCTGTTCAAAAGCCTCAAAAGGCTCTTAATGCATCGCTTTTCCTTCTGGAGCATCAGTGAGCGTTTGAACCTTTTGTAGTAATCCTCTATATAACATTTGCATAACAATAACATTTTGCAGATTCTGAAAGGGTGTGCAAACTTTTGACCTCACCTGTAAATATATAAATTGTTACATTTTACAGAAACCTAAAAAATTACAATATTTGTTGGGCAAAAAAAAAAAAAAAAGTGGTGTAATTTTCCATGACAACTAACAATTATGCAGCGAATAAACAAACAACACAAAAAGAGACTACAAAGAGACTAAAGTGTAAGTGAAGAGCAATCTTGAGGTGAAATATGACATAATGTGAGAGGAATTAAAATTTATATTACATCATAAGAAGAATTAGCAGGATATGTGTATGGTGCGTCAGTTTCAGAGCTGTTCTTTTCTCAAATTTAGCAAAAGTCTGAAATTGTATCTACAATGGATAAAAGGCTAACCATGACATTAGCTATAGCGAGACAGAACAAAAGTCCTGCATTTGTTTTCCAAAAATATTGTATGTCCGCTAAACCAAATTCTGTTAAAAACAATAAATAATGTAAGATGTAGAAAAGTTTAAGACTTTCATATAAAATAACAAAACTGTTAAATAAAGTCATTGTTACTAGCAAAATTAAATAAACTAGTGGGAGCTTATTTACTAAAAGTCCTGAGGGCTGAAAGCACTCCCAGAAACACTCAATTACCAAGAGCAGTGATTGCAAAACAAACGCAACAATACGCGCGAATAAAGCAAAAGTTTGCATCGCTGAGCCGGCGGTGCCGAGGTGCCGGAGCTCATCTCTCGTCTGCGAGCGGCGCGGCTCCTTTGTCTCCCGGAGGGGAGGTGACCCCATGTCTGCTGCTTGTATCAGTGGAGCAGCATTGTGCTCTGGGGGAGATTTAGCTTCTCAAAGCATCTCCCAGCCCCAGCTTTCCCCACAAACACCCCGACTGCCATCTCGCCTTTTCTCTCTCACAGACAGTAATCTTTCTCTCTTCTTCTCCATCTCTCATGAGCTCGCATTGTCAGAGCGCTGCTAATGTTTGCCTCCTATTCAGTATATATACACATATATGTATTTTTGTGTCTGGAAGAATCCATTGTTCCCAAATCATTGTAATATCTATTTAGAGTGGCAACAGCAGTGGCGGCTGATGCTCAGTATTCACAGAGCATAAACCAGCCTTAAGACTTAGAAAAGCTGAAAGAGCTTATCCCTATATTCTTAAACTCTCCGCTTTTATGCGGGTCTTAGGCATTAAGGGTAGGATTGTGAATAGCAATTGTTTGACTGCTGCAAAGAGAGAGCGAGTGTGTATACGTGGGTGGGGAAATTTTATTCCACGGCAAAATCCTCTCTCTTTTTCCTCCCCATTTCTTTCCTTTTTTTTCCTCCTTCTCGCTCGCTCTGTCTTCACGACTGTAAATATTAACCACGTTCTTAACTCGTAACGGTGTATGAGACAGAGTAATGTGCTTTTAAGGATACATTATGTGAAAGATTTTCCACAGTATACAGCACTGCTCAGAAATAAGAAAAGGCTATTTTATGGAGACTGAAAACAAATTTGCCGCGCTTGAGAGGAGAAGAGAAAAAAGTGATTTGGAAGCTAAAAAAATACAGATAGAACTTTGAGGTATCAAATTGTTACCAAACAATAAAGAAAAGCCTCCAATAGGGTTGGGAGGATCTGGGTTTCTTTTAAAAAAGAAAGAAATATATAAATAAATTTCTCAGTGTCCCATTTCTTTGTGCTTCTTTGCTATGTCTCAAATCCGTACTTGGTCTTTCTTTAGATAGTGTCTAATGCTAATGCATTTCAAAGAGCTTTTTTCAAAGCACAATGGAATACACCATAAGAGTTTAGCGGTTTCGCTCCAGATATGCTTGAGCTCAGCGTGTAGAAGAGGACATTGGCTCTTTGAAAGGCCTGCTGCTTTCTGTTTATAGCCATTCTGTAGCACAGGAAAGGGTTTGTTGTGTATGCAAAATGCTCTTATATTTACGGTATGGATAACATAAGGACAGCAGTTTATCTTGGTGTCTTATGACTCAAGAGAAGATTGTGTTATTGTATCATCACATAGCACTGTTTAATCTTTCATGGACAGCAGCTCTCTTTTTTTTCCCCAAGAAGGGCAAATGACCAAAGCCTGTCTTTTATGTCAAACTAATGACACATGCTGTGAATACACACAGACATTGACGGTTTAGGAACTAAAGACGTATAGCACAACAAGCACAAACTGTCGTGGAGAGCTGTGGCTGAAAGCAGCTATAGCCAGGTTTCAGCTTAGACCTGTAAACATGAAACAAATTGCTTCTTGGCTGTCAGGAAGGAAAGCGGTGGAGTTTGTAATTCTATGCGCTGTCGTTCTGCCGGGTCCATTAATACAAGCAGGGGCTCTTTAATTGAGAGAGCAGGGCTGAGGTTGGGTGGAAAATGAGTGGATGGTTAACGGGAATGAGCAGTGTGGATATTTTAATCAGCTGTGAGTCTTCAGCAGGATGGAAATGGAAGTGAACAGCTTCTTGCCAGCACAGCGGCGCAGCCATCCATCTTAAAAGCCACTGGCTGTAGGTGACAATCTCTTGTTGTCATTCCTCTGTCATCAATGCACCACTTCCACATATTTCTCAGTTGTTAAAAAGGACACATGCCATTTGCCACAAGCACTAAATCTGCTACCACTGACCAGTCTAAGCACCAACAGAGACAGTGCCACATGTATTACTATGACCAGGAGAAAATGAAACTGCAGCTCAAGTACTAGAATCCTGCCTTTCAGAGAGAGAGAGAGAAAAAAAAAACATATGGCAATTGCTAATTGGCTAGTTCTTGCTGTTTGCTGTTTCATGGCCATTTACATTTATAAAGTGTCTATTTACACTAAGTGCAAACAGCCTGACTTGTTGGTAGAGGCTATTTACACTAGCTCCGCCCCCAATGTGTGGTAGGTGTTTTAAGTTTTAGTGGCGTGGGTAGTGAAGCGTTTACTTTTTAAAGTGATTGAACAGAGTTGAATCAATCTTTTGCTCAACTCATTCTTCTCCTTTTTCACATCACATATCACATTAGAAAGACATTTAATTTCAATAAAAATTGAGGGAACAATTGAAAAGTGAAAAATAACATGCCTTTCGAGTGTTTATTGTTTAGGGTTATGTCTAGGGAGGGATTTATTGTACCAATTAGCGGCAGCCTTTTAATCCTTTTAATAAAAATGATAATTTACACTTAGTAAACAGACCCTTTTGGTGCCGACGTCATGATTATGTCACAGCGCTAGCTGTAGGCAAAACAAAGGGAATACTGGAGGTGGAAAATTCAAACCAGCACAGATTCGACTTCAAATATTATCTTGTTGTGATGTTGGATTCCAGAATCGACGTTGTACAGGCTTCAATTTGAAATTTGATTGCATACTTGTTGGCTCTGCCAGACAAAAAAACAATGACAGCTATGGTTAAACCACTGATCTATCAGTGGGTTAAATGTGATAAAATGAGAGGACTGGACAGGTACGATTGTCAAAAATGCTTGTTTTTGCAGGGCACACTTCTTATCAGAAAAGGTTAAATAAAGTATTGTCTTTTGTTGTTATGGATTATGGTTTGTGTTACGCGTCTAAAGATTTCTTATGCATCTCTGACTTTTTTTGTGTATGAAATAATGTCTGTGTGCATGTGTGTAAAACAACAAACTTACGGTTTATATGCTTAATCATCTGTATTGTATATACATTGTTGTGATTGGCTTGTGCTGGAACTTTTAAGAACTTGGTAAAAAATAAAAATCAAATACAGAAAATTTGGAATTAGCAGTTTAGACTTTTTATATCTAGAAAATATACATCTTACAATAAATGTACTGTATGAAAGTAAAAGTACTAAAATGTCACTATAAACTTACATTATTTACAGTAGGTATATACTTTCAAATAAATATTTGGCCGTTAGGCCTACATGATACATACATCTTCAAAATATATAATACAATTTATATATATATGTTTAACATTGTTTTGTATTTTGGCCCAGTTCACTCTCATGTAAATTAGCTGTAAAAAATAGTTACCTGCTGAAACTGGAATATATATATACTTCTTCATGACTAGATGAAGGTGAGTTTCTCTTTAATATGCACGCTAAGTAATCCTGTCAGATCGTCCATCCTTTGAGTGAGCGTGTATGCTTATTCAAATAGAAATCGTGGTCTCAGACAGTGAGTGAACTTACATTTGCAGGTAAAATTAGATTTCATCCAGTTATTGTTAGTAAAACTAGCTAACAAAATGTAATAGCTAGCGTTAGTGAAGTGGTCAGGGGAGTCTTTTTGCCTCCACCTAAGCTCCGCCCACAGAAAAAACGTCACAATGTTTACTAACAGAAAAAGAAATCAGTAATTAATAATAGAAATTGCACTTAGTATAGCATATCATTAAAAACCATGCCCTTTTTTATTTAGTGTAAATAGAATCCATTGCTATTTGCACTTAGGCTGCGTGTCCACCAAATCGTTTTTCCCCGCGGCCAGTGTATTTTTTAAATTCTTCTCAATAGGAGCGTCAGGTTTTTTTTAAAATGCCAGGAGCGTGCCAAGCATTTTTTCCACACTGTGCACTGAGGGTTCAGGCATTTTTTTCTTGGCGACGAGAGTTGAAAAATGTTCAACTTCGGGTAAAACGCTGTGCGCATCACTGTTACTAGTCAACTAAGTCAACTAAACAATTAGAGTGGAGAAGGGGCGGGACTACCGACTACCTTGCTTGTTCTTCAAATGAATAACAGTGGAGAAGTTAATATTGCTTGTTTCCGAGTATATATGTCTTACTTTTACATAATATTGTTATGAAAAATAATGCTTGGAGAAACATTTCATTCGTGATGCGTCTGCCATATACTTCAGCAGATATTCTGTATCATAGCAACCACAGCGTCTCACCGGAAAAACCACTGCGCTCTCAAGCGCTCACAGCTGGATGTTTTCAGCAGAGCACCTGGCTAAATACGCAGCCTTAGTATAAATAGCATCTATCGATAGGATTTTTAATTTATTTTCAGTTAGTGTAAATAGCATTTATCTAATAGCATCTATGTAATTTATGCCTTTGCTCTACACATGCACATTCAATTAAAAACAAGTTTGTTATATTAATGTCAGATTTGTTTTCAATATAATGCTACTGAAATGTGACTTTGGCAAGCAGTTTTAGAAATTGGTATTTATTAATTTAATTAGTTAGCATTTATTTATCATGACTAAAAATATCTGCCCAAGTGCATTCTCAAGATGGCTGCCGAGTGAACTGACTTTGGCATTAACCCAATTTGCAAAGTAATTGTTTATTTACATTAACGGGTTGATCAGTTATTTTATTGCGGTCAGAATCCAGAATGCTGGTGTTTCTTTGACTTATTTTTTTTATTTATTTATTTTTTTTTTCGTTTTTTGACACCAATGTTGTGTGGTGATTTAATTGCTGTCCAAATCCACATCTCTGAGTTTACAAGCAGAAATCGATTCAAAATTCAGTGTTTCAATCCTTTATGACCACTGCTGAACACTGTATGGTAACTTTTGCACCTCAGTGTGAATTTGCATATATATTAAAAATAATACTAATAAAATATATATATATATATATATATATATATATATATATATATATACTGAAAATCTGGAACATATTTACAAGAACAATATTTCAGAAGAAAGAGATAAAAAGCATGGAAACATTTGAAATGTGTCATTATTTTGGCAGCAAAAGGTTAACCAAGCAGCTTTATGTTTACCTTATTTAAATAAGAGGTTGCAACTTATTTCTGCTAATCTTACATTTTGAGAGATGCAAGGCAGAAAACCATTTAATCTATTTTCCTATTTGTAAACAAGAGATTTAAATAATCAAACAATAAATAAGATATTATTATTATTAATTTATCTTATTATATATATATATATATATATATATATATATATTTTTTTTTTTTTTTTCAGACGATCATGCCACTGGCCACGTGAGCAGCATGTTCCAGTTCGTAGGATCACAGGTGAATATTCGCCATCCAAATCCATCATTGAGGTGCCATGTAAATGTATTTTTACAGACGTCCATATAAGAAACAACTACCGTCTGAATAGAGCTATTGATGATGACATATACATTAGTTTTGAATGTGGAGGTCTGTGATTAAGATTAAGATATTTTTGATGAACCTAAGAGCTTTCTGACCCTGCATACATAGCAGCACAACTACCAAGTTAAAGGCCCAGAAAGGTAGTAAGAACATCAGTTACATTGTCCATGTGACATCTGTGGTTCAACCATAACTTTATGAAGCTATACGATTGTTGAATAAAGACATTTTTTGTTAGCTTCATAAAATTAAGGTTGAACCACTGATGTCACATGAACTATTTTACCAATGTCTTTACTACCTCTCTGGCCCTTGAATATGGTAGCTGCATTGCTGTCTATGCAGGGTCAGAAAACTCGCAGATTTAACCAAAAATACCTTAATTTGTGTTCCAAAGATGAATGAAGGTCTTACAGTTTTGGAACAACATGAGGGTGAGTAATTAATGACAGAATTTTATTTTTGGGTGAATTATCCCTTTAATGGATGACTCTCCTCATTGGTCAAAATAATATTGGGGAAATTCAAACACATAGAACACTGAAAGACAAAGAACACCGAAGAAGCGTGCTATCCTTGTGTGTGTGTTTTTTTTTTTGTTTTTTTTTTTGGAGCTGAGGTCATCCCTGGCCATTCGAGAACACGTGCCTTTGTTTCTGGGCTTCAGGATATTTGCTGAGGCAGTTCATATGCAAAACTTTGCAAGATATTGTCAGGCGCTCTCATTTGTCCTTGCCACGTTTGTCATTAATCTTTGGCCCTGCTTGGTGAGAGACAGGCCTGATTTGTATAGGGGGTCTCCAGAGGGAAGCCCAAGACATTCAAATAATATAATGGCATTATGGCCAGCTGCAGTAAAAATGTGTCATATAAATTATACATTAGCATACAGCGGTATGCCCCACAGATTGATATGACAGCTCTCAGTCTACAGTGAAATTCAGTCTGGACTATGAAAACGAAAAATCCCCCCTCCTTCCCTTAAGGCCTCATATAGCGGCTTTCGGTAATACTGAAGTGGGCTGTTTCATTAGAGGTTGTTTGATGGTAAACAATGCAGGACTAAACACCCTCCTACTGCGACGGGCACAGAAAGACATTAAGAACAGCTTAAGCTGTATTATGTTGCATTTGCTTTGTCCGCCATTTTTCTTGTAGACACTCAACCCTGAGTGTGACCCCACTAAGTCTGGTAAATGTGAACGTGTTTCTAGAGATTCCAAGGATGAAATGCTGCTTTATTGTGCCTAAGTCATATATTTCAACTAGAAACATATGAATGTTGTGTTTTTTTAGCCCTTGGTACTCTACAGCTCAAGAAATGTAGGTGTTTCTTCATCTAATGGGGATGTTTCTTCATTAAAATGAAGAATTATTTTTTCTTTTTGTTAAATGAATGTCACATTAAAACTTATGTTTTTATGATGTATCATAACTTATTTTTGCAGTTTTTTAAATGTGACCCTGGATCACAAAACCAATCATAAGGGTCAATATTTTTGAAATTGAGATTTATACATCACCTGAAAGCTGAATAAATAAGCAAAAAAATCAAAATACTGAGAAAATCACCTTTAAAGTTGCCCAAATGAAGTTCTTAGCAATGCATATTACTAATTAAAAATTAAGTTTTGATATATTTACATAGAAAATGTACAAAATATCTTCATGATCTTTAATATCGTACTGATTTTTGGCACTAAATAAAAATGGATCATTTGACCCATACAATGTATTTTATACTATTGATAATATAACAATATTATGTTATTGTTAATATAAAAGTAGTATTATAATATAGCTATATAATAGTATTATAGCTATGAACAGTTGTGACTGAAGATACTCATATATTAAAATCAGGGGATGTGTGATTTTTTTCTCCACAACATGTCCTATATATTATTACAGGGCCACATAAATGTGTCATAGGACATGTTACCCTACATATTCTTCTTCCCTTGTGTCACTCCAAAAGTGAAAAGTTATTATTAAGGTTGTTTTGTCCATAGATGTTGAAACTTTCCCCCATCTCTAATAGTACTACTTATCCAATTGACATTAATGGTTGAGGGCATTTCTCCCCTGCTTCAGAGAGTAGTATACACACAAAAAAGGGGGGGAAAAAAAGAGAGAGAAATGTAGAGTGGCACAGGGAAATGACCCAATACCCAAAGGAGCAGAAAAACAAGGTGAACAGGGTACAACAAGTACTAAGCCACATTTGAGAAAGGTGGAGAGCTGAGAGAGGCAAAGCCTGGAGACTTTGTTGGCAGAGATGAATTAGAGCACTGGAAATAGCCTTTTCCACCTTCCCACTGATACCGCCAGTTAACACGCACTCGCACACACATACACACACATCTATCTCTCTTGCTTCTCATTGCAAACATCCACAAAAAGACAGAGAAGGAGAGAGAGCATTGTATGGAGGAAGAATAGACTGTAGCATGTTCAAAGTGAGACTCGATTTTCAGTTCTCCAGAAAGCCATTTTGTCATCCACATATGATGCAAGTGAAAATAATATGCTTGACCCTTTTGTGCGCGCACTTTGAGAAGTTTGTTAGACTGTGGAGTTCCATAATAACTCGTGGACCTCATGTATATTAAGTAGAAATTCGCCGCCTTTTATGATAAATTGCCAGGGTAATGGTGAGACACCTCTTTTGCATTTCAATATGAGTGGGTGTCAGATTGTTATTTCATTACCTGACAACACATTAGCTGATGGAGTTTAATTTGCTTTTTCCCGCTCTCTCCGTCTCTTTGATAGCCAGGTATCCACAGAGACCATGTCTAAACACGTATGATCTTAAGAGGAGGGGTCTGAAATGAATTATTAAAGGAATACACACTGATGTCAAATGCGTTCGTAGCCAATTCCAGGCCCTCGTAAAATGAAATTAATAAAGAGGGTACATGCATGTAGTCTAGCATATGTATTTGAATACCTTTAGAAATGTTCCAGCAGACCTTGAAATATCATAAAAAATAATGATGCCACAGACTGCTGGGTTTCTCTTTGCTGAGTAGACAGAAAATCAAGGTTTAATTCATTATTTGATAAAAATCTGAATGTCAATGAAACTAAGACATGGTAGACTGGAGCAATATTCTGCCATTCAGCGAGACTCTCTCTCTTTCATTTCTTCTCGCCTAACCCCATGCCCTAATCTACAGTACAAACTCAGCGGTGGAATTCTTTACGCCTTACTTACTTTGAGTGGGGAAAGAAGCCAAATAAAAGGTGCCTGTGCAATTAACAAATGACTTCTGCCTTTCTCGCCCCCTGCTTAATCTGTTTGTACCAAATCCAACTAATAATACATTAATGGAGAAAAAGATTATAGCGGATGAAATGAGACACTCAATGGAGGCAGTAATTACTCTCTCTGTAGTGCTCAATAGGCGTAGGCTGGATCAAAAAGCAGGCTGACGTGATACCTAGGAAACCGAGAGACTCTGCAATCCTTTGCCAAAAACGACTCCATTATGCTGCTCTCTGTAAAGGAGTTGTATTGAATGATTACACAGTTTTACTAAAATAGAGAAAAGAAACAAATTAGTCACCTCTGTGAGTCTCTACCGTTTATGATGTTCATCAGGTGTGGGAGAATGAAATTCTTTCATCAAGATTAAATGAAAGCGGATCATCAAAAAGAAGTCAAAAGGTGATGGTCTTCCCTTAATTTATTTGCTACAGAGAAAGTTCAAAGGTGCATCTTATGTGCTTGCGGCAATATTTGATTTAAGATTTCGTGTCTTTCAGAATAAATGAGAGTGTTAAAAGTGTTCATCGCACTATGAAAAACATAACGCTCAGAAAAGTCTCAAAAGTACATTGCAAGTCATTCTGACCGTGTCATTTTTTTCCAAACTCCTTCAACAATTACTAATAAATCAGCATATTAGAATGATTTTCTGAAGGATCATGTGGCACTGAAGACTGGAGTAATGGCTGGGGAAAATGCAACTTTGCATCACAGGAATAAGTCACATTTCAATGTATATTGAAATAGAAAAACATTATTTCACAATATTACTGTTATTTTTGTCTGTATTTACCGCTTGGATATACAGCATTAATGCTACATAAAATATAATGTGAGGAGATTTTGCCCTCAGCCAAAACTATTTGCTCTGGAACAAATAATAGAATAATGTCTGTTAGATTTACCCAAAATAGTTTACATCTCATGTCAAACTACTATAGACACATCAGAAGGGCTGGCAGAGGTAAAGCTGCTCTCAGAGGGTTCATGAGCGCTGAATGGCTGCTGATCATACCAGATTCAGATCATATATATATATATATTTCAAATTTGTTATGTTGCTGCCATATGTAAGACTGCTTTAAATTACTTTTTCCACATCAATCTAAAATCTCAATGTAAAAACAGAATATTCACAACTTATAAATTTACTACAAATAAGAAACCTCTTCCCCTCTCAAGCTCTGTCAGGTTGGAAAGGGGCAGACGCACATTTTCAGGTTTCTCTGGAAATATTTGATTGTGTTCAAGCCTAGGATATGCCTGGGCCACTCAAGGACATTCCCAGTGTTGTCTATAAGCCACTCTAGCTTTGTGCTTAGAGTCATTGTCCTGTTGCAAGGTGCACCTTCTGCTCAGTCTGAGGTTCTAAATACTCTGGACTGGGTTTTCATTAAGGCATTAATCTTAATATTTGGGTGCATTAGGCTTTCCTTCTATTCTGACCAGTCCTTCAGTCCCTGCCACTGAAAAACAGCCCCACAGAATGAGGCTGCTACCACCACACTTTAGTTTTGGGATGCTACTCTGCAAGTGATGAGCAGTGCCTGATTTCCTTCTAAGCATTGCATCAACTGAATTGAGGTTTGTCAGACCAGAGAATCTTAATTTTCACAGTCTGAGGTTTTTTTTTTTTTTTTTTTTTGTTGCAAATTCCAAGTGTGTTTGCATGTGTCTTTACTGGGGAGAACATTGAGTCTTGCTACACTGCCATAAAGCCCAGATCAGTGGAGTGTTGCAGTGATGTTTGTCCTTCTGTAAGTTTCACCTGTCTTCATATATGATCATGGAGCTCAACTAGAGTGACCATCAGCTTCTTGGTCACCAGTCTAACCAAAGCCCTTCAATGCAGCAGATTTTTGTCTGAACTCTTCCCTAGTTGTGTGGCTTGATGCAGTCCTGTATCTGAGCTCTACATGCAGTTTTCTGACATCAGGACTTTTTCATGCATTTTCAGCTGTTAGACCTTTCATTGTAGTAACATCTACAAGCAATATGAATGCTCCTGAGCTAAATTTCAACTGTCCCAGATATGAATACTTGGTAACACTTCAGAATAGGGAACACTTATTAACTGTTAACAACGACTTTTCCCTCAATAAATTCCTAATTTTCTGCTTATTAATAGTTAGTAAGGTAGTTGTTAAATTTAGGTATTGGGTAGGATTAGGGATGTAGATTAAGGTCATATAGAATAAGGCATTAATATGTGCTTAATTAGTACTAATAAATGTCTAATATTCTAGTAATATGCATGCTAATAAGCAACTAGTTAAGAAACCGTAAAATAAAGTGTTACCGAATACTTATGCAATGGAATCATTTAAAGTTTTTATTAGATTTGCAAATAAATGGCGTGTATGGCGTGTAGATTAACATAATAGTTTAACATAAGGCAGCAACATAAAATACTTATATTGGGTTATAAATACTTTTTTAGGGTATAAATACTTTTGAAAGGCACCAACATTACAGAGTTTAAACTTGCAATGTATCATCTTCATCTTTGTTAATACTAGAGATTTACCCTGGAGATTTAAACTTTTCCTAACAGTAAATAACTTTCACGTGCTCAGAACTATAGTATGATATATACAATATTTTATGTTTAAATGACCTCAAAACACTTTTGCCGTAGTGCTTGATTCGTAAACTACTGTATTGTATTGACTGCTGTATTAACTTTAAATACATAAAGAATGCAACAACCAATAGGAGAAACTGTTTCAAAATCACAAAAAAAAAAAAAAAAAGATTCTGTTGTGGCCTAAAACTTTACTAATGATTTAATTAGACATAAGGGGGGAAACATTAAATAGCACTTGTTAAAAGTTCGGGAAAAATAAATCTATCAAGTTTAATGTCCCTTTTTCAATAACAATACTAGGTGATCAACTACAGACTTCCATGCCAAAGCAGTACATAGCTGAGCTCACTAACAAACTATGAGAAAGTTAGCGTATGTACGTCTAGCTGTTAGCACAGTGTGGATTAGCTGGCATTGGCCTGCTGCCATTCATCTCCCACATACAGCTGTAATTTATACAGGCCGAATGAGCTGATGTGATAGGACCATATGCTTGAGTGCATCAATGCTGCTCATAATTCAAATCTAATAGCTACTTAAACTCAAGTGAGAACCTGAGCAAGGCCCTTCATACAGAGTGGGGTAATAAGGGATGAGGGATGACTGGAGTGGATGACTGATGCTGGAGCTCTGAGGAAGAGGAGCGAGAAAGAGTGAGGTGGGAGGAGGTTGTGGGATTCCTGGCTTTCGATTCCAGCTCTTTAGATCTGTTCTTCCTCGCTAACTCATGTCACATGGCTAATTAGTGGGTTAATCAAACATGTTATGCAGTTTAACTGGAATGTTGAGAATAGAGATCCAGAGATGAGGAGATAATCTGCAGTCAGTACTGCAATTTTGGCATATTACTGAAGATTCTGCTAATAGACGTACATTAGAGGAAGCAATAAGATGTTAAGTAGCAAAGCTTGGATGAATGTCCAAGTTAATCTTGCTTGATCTGATGTTTTTGCCTGCTGTAAGGCTGCAAGAAATTAGCCAATTAAAAAACAAACAGACAAAAACTACAAGTAGATTTTACACTTTTTAATCATTCTACAAATTTTTCCAGCAAAGTCAGCACATAAACTCCCCAGATGTGTGAATATTCTATATATGTCTGCTTGTGATTCTGATTCTGATTGTGAGCAACATAATAAACAACATCTACAAACTTGCATTTGGACAGTTTGCCTGTCCAAATGCATTGGGGTATAACTTTTGACTTTTTTTTTTTTTTTTTGACATTCTCTTTTTTTAAAGATCACATTAAAACTATTTTAGAAACAGTTTACCATGTCTAAATGCATTTTATGTATACATATTAACATTTACACTTGTACCAGACTTTCATTCTCAAAAAAAAAATGTATCATAACCTTTTGTTTCAAACTATCAAATAGAAATAAATCATTTATTTATAAAATATTCATTGTGTAAAAATGCTTTATATTTTAGGTTTATATCAGTTTATATCAATAATGGCATTATTTTCACCACACTTAACTATTCTGCCACAAATATTGTTCATAGTGTACAAATTAAACTAGTATAAAAAGTGAGTTTTAAAAGATTTATATTGTTTTTTTTTTTTGTTTTTTTTTTATAGGTCACTTTTTTAAAATACAAGAAATGTGGAGAATTAAATGCATTTCATGTAAATTATAAATTACATAAACGACTCCTAAAATCATGATGTAATAGATATGAATAATACAATGTCAGTAATGTGCAATATGCATGTAATGCTATTATTAAATGCTTTAAAATAGCCATCAGTGCTGCCATTTAAATGTGATTCTCTGAGTTGTTTGTCAGGAAAATCGAATTGTATCATCTAATTCCACTTAATTTCTGTGCCAACCTTTTATGGCAGTTCTGTCTGTTTATATGAAAGCAAAAAAATTGTTCTTTTATTTCCATGGAACACTGTGTGCTTGCCTGCAACCAGTCCTATCTTATACATTTCACCTATTATTCTTCTTGTTTACTTTTTTCTCTGCAGTACGTAAGTATGAGATGCGGCCTGTCACCACAGCGTTAGCCGCCATTGTCATCTTCCTCTCAGCAAATCAATGAGAACAGCCCCATATTCTTGGCTCCCTCTCCCCATCGCTCAATTCCTCCGAATGTCATACCCATTGCCCATTGTCACTGTATTAACCGTAGGCTAGCTTAAAAGTAATTGGAAACTGACGCCATCCAGAGCTCCAATTAACGCTCCCGCCAAAAGTCCCCTGTTCTGTGTAATCCACTATAATAGCTCCATGTTTTGGGGGACGGCGGGTTGCCCGTGTTCACCGTTCACCTCCTGACATTGGGCTCTTCAGCTCCATACAAAAATCCCCCCGTTTGCAATAATCTCAATTTCCAGCATTTGTCTCCCTCTCTCTCACTCCGTGGTGTTTGCTCGCAGTCATTGCGTATGTATCGCGGGAGCAGGAGGTGTAATTGACTGCTGACGACTTGGCGACAGGATTGTTAATTATTACCTCAGGGAACAGCGACCGGGGGAGAGTTCAGCTCTTCCACTCAGAGCACTTAAACAGCCGTGACTACTGCACTTACCATATTCAAATGCATCCCGCTCTGTGCTGTCTGGTGTCAAACCTCTCACTGTGATAGAGAAAGAGGAGCTTCAGAAATATGGAGTGAAAGTACAATGCTATATTGTCCAGATGAAGAATGACTACTTAGTCTTACAGTTTGGAATCACCAAGTATTGCTAACATTAGCTGCTAATGATAAAGTCCAATCCAGTCACAGCAGACGCTAGCTGATAGAATAATGAACCATGCTAATGTAATAATAATTATATGATTAACTGCTCATTTAATATCATAATCTTTGACTGACAACTCCTTAAACTATCAAGCTTCACAACTACTTTTGAAATGTACTGAAATGTAGCCCTCATGAAATCAAAATTGACGTTTTTTGGCTTTTGGTATGAATACATTAGCTTTTTTTTTTTATTAACAATTTTTTATTGAATTTTCCGGAAACAATAGTATAACAAAAAACAATTTTGCACATTTAGATCCCACTCCCACCCATCCCACCCCTGGTAGACTTTGAAAAATAAATAAAATAAAATAAAAACAAATAAATCAATAAAATATTTTTTACAGAGATTTTAAAAAGGATGACACAACATTAAAAGCTGAATGCCATATTTTGACAGTTTTCATATTAGATCCATGAATTCGAGCGGTTGAAAGTTCCATCGAGAGAATGTCCAACAAATACATGGCCCAAGTTCGTCTGTCCATTGTGTGAGGAGGATTCCAACGGTTGACTAGCAGTTTTTTTTGCTGCTGTGAGAGAAGATAACAATAAACATCTTTGTTGGACGGACAAGGAGAGGTCCCAAAAGTCATTCATGAAAAAATGACGTGGAGTTAAACAGATCTCGGTGCCCAACAAATATGAAAGATCCTGAATACGTTAGCTTTAAGGTTATCTAAAAGCTAGTGTGCTCCAAGACAATGACAAAATTCACATTTAGAAGATTTAAGCTTTTAAAACTTACAGTCTATAACTTCCACCAATATGGATCAGCGATTTTGATGACATCACCGTGCACTTCAGCTTCTCATCAAACTTTCTGCCCAATCAAATGCTCTCTAGAATACCAAAAATACCACCAACGCTATAAATAGATGCTGAAACTGTGGCTGAAACTGGTCACTTGTTCACAGAGTTAGTGTGTTCTTCATGGTGAATGGCATGTATTGTATAGGGGACAGGGAATGATTCAGACAGTGTAAATATGCTTTCCTTTGGGGCGAATGATATCTGGTTTTGCACTGTGTCATGCGAACCACCACAGTGTGTGTACAGTTTGCTCCGTTTTAGAGACATTGCGGATCATATACGTGAACTCATGAGTTGGCAAAGAGCACAAAATGTATCGGACCCATTTGAATTCTACACAGAATGCTATATTTTATAGCGATATGGATGATTGTGGCCATCATATGCTGTCAAATGCAGCTTTACTGAGCTCAGTGGCTCTGGTCCAAGCTGTGAAATAAACAAAACGTTATTTGCTGTTTTAAAAGGGGGAGGGGGCTGCTTGATATGTCCAGCACCGTCTTCCTGTTTTAGTTGAAATTATGTCAACACATGGAATAACGCTGCTTGTTTCAAAGCACTTCAGTGGACCTTTAAAGTGTGTAATCTGTGTAACACTAGCCTCACCAAACAGAATTTCAAAATTATCTACATAGGTACATTTCCCAAAGAAAATGTTGGTGGTGTTTGCTAATAAGCTACTACAGTAAGATACAATGGCGCAAGTCAAAATAACCAGTACTCATGTTTCTACAATATTCTGCTGCTATATTGTCTTAGGTCAGGGGTGTCAAACTCAGTTCCTGGAGGGCCACAGCCCTGCAGAGTTTTGCTCCAACACACATACTATGCAGTTTTCAGTTATGTCTGAAGGTCTTGATTAGTTGGATCAGGTGTGTTTAATTAAGGTTGCATCTAAACTCTGCAGGGTTCTGGCCCTCCAGGAATTGAGTTTGACACTCCTGTCTTAGGTCATCGCTAGTTTGTTTCTAGGGAAGGTTTAGTGTGTTCTGGGCACTTTTTATGTCTGAAAACGTGAGACACACAGCACTGCCTTTTTTTGGTGACTTTTAAAAAAAGAGCAGTGCGCACAGTTTTGTTATGTTGCTAGGAAACCATCAAACCATCAAAACATTCAATTGGACAATGGAAAAAACGCAATGACGTCGAGCACTTTTTTTTGCACAGAGTTGCTTTTTTTAGTGAGTTATTATTTAATTAAGCGTTTCGGGCGTTTGACGCGTGTAATGCGTGTGTCGCGCGAATCGTGCAAGTTGAAAAATTTCAACTTTGGCGAAAATTTGCTCCGCATTAACCAATCAGGAGCTTGCTCTAGTAGTGACGTGATTACAACATAGTGAGTGGAGGCAGAAATCCAAAACAACAATGGTGGACAAAATCATGCTGTACGATACATCTTCATACTTTTATAGAATCAGGAATAAAAAGGATCTTCCTTGGGAGAGGACCGTCAGGTGGCAGATGGAGGGTGCCACCATGGAGTGCCTGGCCAAAGGAATGCGAATTCGCGTCTGTTGTGAAGTGAATTTCATGCGCGAATAAAGCAAATTTCATGTGTGAACGCACAGTTTGGATTACATTTTTTATAGATAAAAACCATGACCACTGATGTGACCTTTGATCACCAAAATGCAGATACTGCACTCTGCCTTTGATGACCTTACACAACTAACGCACTATTGCAAAAGCAAAGTGCAGTATCTACAAACTAAACAGCTTTCTTGTTGTGTTTCTTACTACATGTTGATTGTTTTTAATAACTTTAATAGTTTCATTGATGTTTGCATGTTGTAAATGTTAAAATTGCTCAATCCTCAAGATTGTCTTATCGCAGAGCTCCAAACACAAAGAGTGTTTTGGTCATTTTATTTAAAAAGTAATTCATTACGAACCAAGTAGTTAAACAGTAGTTAAAAATTTACACAATTTAAATTTTGCCTAACAATATAAATAGGGATGCCATAAAGGAAAATAAGGGACCATTGTGATTCTTTATTGGAAAATAATGTACAGAATGGGATGCTCAAAATATTTGTACTGCACCAAATCCTGTACATCATTTCCATGTCTGTGGTTAAGTGTTAATATGTATAAAAGGTTCTCAGGAAAAAAAACAAAAAAACTAATTTGTTTGCTTAACGTATTTATGTAAAATTATTCTAAAAATAATTTTAATGCCATTCAAAAAATATCACACACATTAAACACAAACCACGGGCCTGTGAAATACTAAAAGAAGTCATCCCTCAGGTAGATTGCATGTTTTCTTGCTTAGCTGGATGTCGTGCTCATGATAATCATGTTGTTTGCATTCACCCAAACTGATTTGCTGAAATCAAAACTCGGAGGGTGAAGGGAATTGCAGTCAGTGCGAGTCCCACTCGCTGTGAACCAGAAGTGACCAGGTGGCAGCCTTCATTCGAATGGCTATGCTAACAAATGAAACTGTGATTTGTGTGAAACGAATGATTACTTGTCATTAAGAACTTCTTATTTGCATGGTTTGGTAATCATATGGGGTATGCCTGTGCATAGGGGACAAACTGTGTTTCGTATAACTTTCATTCAGAACGGTTCTTTGATGAATTATATAACTATACTGGAGCCAGCTAATGTTTGAAGGAATAACCCATGTTACTACAATTGGATTAGCTGTTGTGGAGAGATGTCCGAATCAACAAACATCAACGCAATTATAAATCAGATTATCATTACTTTGTCTGAGTGGATATGGAGCAATGCAGGTATGCTGTTTAATTAGTTAGCGACTGGCTAGTTAATGTTAACTGATTATAAAACTGTAATTTGCCTTGCTAAGAGTGTTAATATTTTGCTATTTTCCTTACCCATCTTTGGAGTTCAACCATCATTTGGTCACATGGGATACCAAGGCAGACCGCGTAGTATCTGTGTGAAAGTCGGGGAAAAAAAAGCCAGAATGCAGAAACTGCATTTACTGCGGTTTGCCTTGGTATTAGCTTGGATTTTGCAGTTACTGCGATTTTGACACTCTCATTTCTCTGAAACGAGACAAAATTGAACCAGAAGACTTTGTCACAAGACAGAACAGATGTCACAAAGCCCATGTTAAGGCTTACCTAAATTTTGACCAGATATGTAGTTACTGAGCTTTGCCTTTGGATAGCAGTAATTTTTCTACCCGTCATATAAAAATTGTAAGTTGAGCCGCTTAGAAAACTTACAGTACACCTGTCCTCAACAAACTATAAACATCTGCCTGGTAAGGGTGGGATGGTGGTCTAGTGGGTACTGCTGCCTCAAAGAAGGTCCTGGTTTAACTCCCAGCTGACCATACTTAGGGTCTTTTGCACCAGAGGAACCTTTTCATAGTTTCTAGAACTATTAGCAGAATTTCCCTTTTTTTGTCGTGTTCGCACAGCAGAAACTAGGAACGTGTTTAGTTTTAGGAACTAAATTATTAACTCGTTTGGGGGAACTAAATTATCCCCTGCATCAAAATGGGGTCTAAAACAGTTCTATAGAAAGTACCAGTGATGTAAGTGTACGCTGATGGTCCAAATGCATACAGGCATTTTTAAAAAACTGTGTAAAAATATTTACTCCACAAACATGAAAAACAGTGACATCATCAGTGTTGTGTTCTTTTCTCAGCCTCGATGATATGTAATACTGCAAGTTGTCATAGGAGATTTAGTCAGACCTTCATGCTTTTTCAATCATAAATTGTGAGTTTACATTCGATCTCCATTTTTTTTTTTTGGGTGCGCTGGTTCCCCTCAGATTGCCTGAAGTGATACACACAGCCCAAGTGATAGGCTCTAGCATTCTTGTGACCCTACAGAAGACAAGCAATTTTGAGAACGGATGGATGGATCAATACAAGGGCTGTGTCTGAAATATTTAAAAACAGTAATATCATACAAATTTTCACAAACCAGTAGGCAAAGTCCCCTATGACCAATTATAGATTCTGAAGTGCACATTCAATAGACACTTTACTATCCTATGAGGCCATGGGTGAGGATTTGTGAGTGGCAGTGAAGCAAAGCAAATAACTAGAAGGACACCAGACAATGACACACTCATACTATAAAGAACATGCTTTTTTTCATGATTGCAAAGTAATTAATTATGCAAAAGAAGTACCTACTCAGAGAGTATGCGATTTTTGACGCAGCCCAGAGCTGGGAAACCTGGCCGTTGACATCTCGAGGACCAGTGTTGCCCACCCCTGATCTACACATCATCTACCTAAAGTGCTAATATGTATTTCGTCGCTGTCGGGCGGAATCCTCGTATCTCCAAAACCGTCATTTTTCAGGAAATGAAAAAAACTGCATATTTTTTGAGTTATTCAATATTTTATCGTTAAAGTTGGTATTATACCATATATTGCTATCATACACTGTTGTGTACCAACATTAAGACAACATTTCCCCAAAATCATGTTTTATCGGAGATACGAGGTTTTATGATTTGGGAGCAGGGAGATACGAGATTACGCCGTCATTGATAAGAATGGTACAGACACAGACTTCGCTGCTGCCAGCAGTGTTCATCAAAGTCTGCGGTCGCATTGAGCCTTTTGACAAGAGAAAAGGCTTCAATAGTTAACCAAAGCTAACGACTGTGGTTACACATCTTCCTAAACTCTATTTTAAAGGTTTAAGAGCTATGATGCAATACAAAAAAACCGAGTCCGTCTTTTTTCCCCTTAATTCTTCCAGAACAGCTTATACTACTGTTTCAGCTATTAACATAGTTACGTTTTGTATGTAATGCCAAAGTGGTTATATTTCGTTTCGTTTTCTTATTAAGTTAATTTAGAAAAACTTTTGGAGCATTTTTTTGTTCGTTAAATATCAGTTTGTTTGTTTTTTTTGTTTTTTTACGAACAGCGGCCAGCGGAAGACTTTTGCCTTTTAAATCATTACGACTTGCATAAAATAAAATCTATAGATCTAAAACAGTTAAAGTAGCTATAGAACAATTTTAGTTTAAACATTAAACCTAGATAAATGTGCGCTATTATGTGAATATTGTTTTTGAAGAGGAGAAGCTGAAATCGCTTTGCAGGACATGAGTCAGCGCGATCACATTTTTCAGCGAATAGGCTACATGCCTCACAAACATGACAAATAAATAAATAGATAAATAGAAAGCTTTAAATTATTACTTAACGAAATAAAACAAATCAGAAAAAAACCGCTTTCATTATGTAATCCGGAAAGATGCTTTCCTTCGAAAGTTGCGTCCAAAGAAGAGATTGCGAGTCAGGGTCTTTGCGACATTATCTCAGAATACACTAGTTTATTAATGGATCATTCAAATATCTCCTTACTGTTTCCACCGACACATTCAGTGCTAATTATTTTTGCCGGTGCTTTGTGACAAGAAGATGGAAGGGGACATATGCCCCGACGCTCCAGCAGAGTGAAGAAAAGGTGGAGATACGAGCTCTTCTCAGACAGTTGAAGTGTTCAAATGAGTTAAGAGATTTGCTCTCAAGCTATTTTCAACACTTTAGATTGGTTAATAATTTGTAAAAATTACAGATCCACGTGGGCACTGACCAATGGCATCGATTTGTGAAAAAATATGAAATTTACAAAATTTGGAGATACGAGGTTTCCGCCCGACAGCGACGATTTGTAAGTGAGTATTGCACTGTCTAGATGTGGTCACATTACCAAAATTTTTGACTACCAATAGTGTAGCAATGCATGAAACACCATTTACTGAGACATTACTCCAAAACGAAGCAGCTGGTTGGTCAACGTGGCAAATTTGTGACAAACATGAATCCTTAAATCACCTCAAGCATCCCTCAAATGAAATTCAAAATGGTAAAGATTCCTATCTAGATGACTGTGTTTTACTTGTAGAATGCCACAGCATGTCACATGTAGTGAGAGGTTTGTACCTAAATGAGTGCAAACTGACAGCAATAGCACAGCATGCTGGGTCAGTCAGAGAGGCTAATGTAACATAAGAACCTCAGAGGCTTGTCTGGAAGACACAGTTGCAAGGTCTGTCTGAAAACTTCTATTTTGCCTTTATTTACAGGACAGCAGAAGCAGACAAGAAAGTAGGGGAATGAGTCATAAACCAAGTCGGATTCAAACTCTGGTCCCCGTAAGATAACAACTTTGTATGTCTTGAGCAGGTGTGCTACCTACTGCACAACAGCTTCAAAACACCTACTGCATTTTGTTCGTCTCCTACAAAACACAGCAATACCGTGATGAAACAGATTTTTTACACGGCCCTTTCTGCCTTTGTCTGGTTAACTTGTGTTGGCTCTGTTCTGTGAGATTGGGTAGATCAGCCTGGTTAGAGAGCCATTGCTTTTGCTCCACTGTGGCGTCTATATCAAGCTTTCTTTGCGGGAGGATATGGACGGGGGTGTGAAAACAATTGGACAAAATGGCCTTAACACGCTTAGAGCCTCTTCTTTCTTTAATCAAAGCACACACACATGCAGCACAAAGGGAAACAGAGGAAACGTGATTCTCCGCTGGAGCTCCGTAGCCTCTGTTCTCTGGCTTAGCTTCACTGGCTGTCCTCTATGCTGAAAATGAGTTGACACACAGGATTTCAATGGCCTCGTTCACTTTTAAACTCTTTTAAGAACAGAAAGGCTCTGACCATGTTCACTCTACATGGAGTCTGGTGCAATGTCTGATCTTAGCAGGTGTATCACTAGAGTGTTGATAGACGAGAAGAGCTACTATAAACTTCATAAATAGGTACAAGTAATCTCAATACGTAAAAACAACACAACGATCATGCCGACCATTTTAGGCCAAATGAACATGGTTATATTGCGACAAACCTACCGAGTGCTGCAGTGATTAAAGGATTAGTTCACTTCCAGAATGAAAATTTCCTGATATTTTACTCTCCCCCATGTCATCCAAGATGTTCATGCCTTTCTTTTTTCAGTCGAAAATAAATTTAGTTTTTTGAGGAAAACATTCAAGGATTTTTCTCCATATAGTGACTTTAATAGGAACCATCCGTTGAAGGTCCCATTTGCAGTTTCAATGCAACTTCATAAGGCTCTACAAGATCTCAGTCAAGGATTAAGGGTCTTTTTAGTAAAACAATCTGTCATTTTCTAAATAATAATAATAATAACATTTATATACTTTATAACCATAAATGCTCATCTAGCACTAGCTTGCTTCACACATTGCATAGTCACGTTAGAAAGGTCTTTAATGACTTAGGCTGAAGAACTGACCCAGTGTTTACAAAGGGAACATGCAAAGAAAGTTAAATGCCCTTTACAAAAAAGGTAAAACAACTATCACTATGATTTTAAAGTTTGAGGAGTTTTTCGCCCTAGCCTACCTTTTTGAACCTAAGTGCACAGATGAAGAACTAACCGCACGTGACCTTTTCCATAATGTTTAAATATTATATACATTTTTTTGTGTTGTTTTGTTTTTTGAAAATGACAGATAATTTTGCTGGGATCATGTAGAGCCCTTTGAAGCTGCAATGAAACTGCAATTTGGACCTCCAACCCATTGATCCCCATTGAAGTTCACTATATGGAGAAAAATCGTGGAATGTTTTCCTCAAAACTTTAATTTCTTTTCGACTGAATGAAGAAAGACATGAACATCTTGGCAGTGGTAGCACAAAGTTTTACTGAATGAGCTACAGAAACACCATGTTGTAATGTAATGCTAATTCCATTTGAACAATAAATCCATACATTCTTCAAATTACGTCCTATCTAGGGTCGTGGGAAAGGAAAGGAAAGGACGTGACCCATACTTGGAATTTGTGCTCTGCATTTAACCCATCCAAACGAACACACACAGTAGTGAACACACACACCTGGAGCAGTGGGCAGCCATATTGCTATCGCTGTGGCGCCCGGCGAGCAGTTTGGGGGTTCGGTGCCTTGCTCAAGGGTCTCACCTCAGTCGTAGTATTGAGGGTGGGGAGAGCGCTGATCATTCACTAACTTCACCGACAATTCCTGCCGGACCTGGGACTCAAACTCACAACCTTTACGGTTACAAGTCCGACTCTCTAACCTCTCAATAGCCAAAAATGCATTGTAACATTTAAACACATGGGTCAAAATTATTATTTTTTTTTTATTTTATTTATTTATTTATTTTTTTTTTTTTTGTAATAGCAAAATCATTAGGATAATAATTAAAGATCATGTTCCATGAAGATATTTTGTAAATTTCCTCCCAAAAATATATCAAAACTTAATTTTTGATTAGTAACATACACTGCTAAGAACTTCATTTAGACAACTTTAAAGATGATTTTCTCAGATTCCAGATTTTCAAATAGTTGTATCTCTACCAAATATTGTCCTATATTAACAAACCATACATCAACAAAATGACCCTTATGCCTGGTTTGGGTCACATTTTATGTCTCCCATTTCTGACCCACCATTTTTTAGGCTGACGATACATGTGGCAACTTTTTTGAGCAACATGAATTAATAAACTGTATATCACAAGTGCAATCTAAATCATATCCCTCTATAGGAGTAATTGTGAATTCACAGCTTGAAAAAATAATGGGTTTTATAAAAGACTTTATAAAAAAAATAAAAGACTTTTTTTTCAGTGTACCCCACACATAAGTAGATGTTGACTTGTGCAGTCATCATTGGAGTGTCGCTGCCTTTCAGTATAGTAATGCTGATAGACGTTGCATCTTTTCTTGACCTTTGGTTGTTGTATGGAACACATATTTTAAACTGACATACAATAATGTACCCAAATGCCTGGTTTTCACTACAACAAATTCTTCACTACAGCCCTTACTGTCATTGCTTCTATCTTTCTTTGGTCATCAGCAACTTATTTTATTACTACTAACCTGATTTTCTGATGCCCTCCTATTACTATCATCATTACCTTCTGAAATAAGTACAGATTTGTCATTTTATCTTCCCAAAACCTTACAAAAATGAACCTAAAACACATTTATAAAGTCTATTATACTGCTTCCCAGTGCTGGTCAATAGTGCCATCTACACCAAATATACATCCCATAATAGGACTTTGTCAGTTATGCATGATGCTCAGATTTTTTGATCTCAGAGTTATTGTTTTTATAAAAGTGCATTAAAAATGACAAAAAACTTTAGAAAACACATTTGGATGTACAATTATATTTTTTTATAACTTGAATTTATATGTATTTTCTAGTCTAAAATGGAGCCTTGAGAGCATGTGACCTAACATGTGCTAATGCCTCCTTTACGGCATTGTTACCAAAAATGCGAAGCACTTGGCAAATAAATGTTTATTTTACTAGTTGAAAGGGAAGTCACTTGATATCACTAAAATATTTTTTTGTTGATATTGTAATTAGTATTGTATTTTAAATGCAAATTTCTTAGCGTCATTTATAAATGATTTTTGGTTGACACATATAGCAGAGAATAGACTTGGTACGCGACTGACTTGGTTGACATTAAAAAGAGTTAAGTGCATTAAGTTGCAGAAAACAACCCCCTGCTGTCTGACACACACCTGAAGTGCATGCATACGTCGCATATCGGCCAGTTTGTGATTAAAGAGTGTGCACTCACACAGAGACATGTTTTCAACCCCACAAACACAGAGCTGATTTATCTTTCACATCTCCTTTTATTTGAACAGAAATATATACACACAGAATTATGTCAAAATACCCGCCTTGACAATCATTCTCGTAAATGCAGTCAGTTATGTTTTAAATAAATGTAAACAGCTGAGATCTGTATCATTATATTGGATCTGTGTAGTTGGTCTTAAAGGGACAGCAGCCTATTAATACATGCTGCAGTCTATATTACACTAATGTCAATCAAACAACAAAACACAGCTTTAAAAAAGATTCATCTACATTTAATTCATACAGTGAACACTATGCAGTGTTATTTTACACTTAATTATTAAATTTGTACCTGAACACTACTGTATTTTATTTGTAACTGTTATCTTGTACTTATCTATGCTTGTAATTTGTGTATTTGTTCTTATTTATTTATTTATTTATTGACTGTTTAATTGTCTTTAATCATGTTTGCTGTAGTTTTTACTGTGGTATTAAATAAGTGAAGTGTACTTTGCATAAGTAATCAATGGAAAGCGACGTTACATTTATATAGAAAAAAGGGGCATTATTTATTTATTTTGTTTACACTGATGTTGAAGTTACATTTTATATTACTTTTTATGTAATGCTAAAATACTGCTGATCACTTTCAGAAATTGTAGTGATGCTTTCTTTTTCAAGAAAGAATGTGAAACATATATATTGGTTATATAATTTTAATTTTGAAATATTTAAAAACATAATTTAAATTGATTTTGCAAATTTAAAGCAATATCATATCACATTTTGAATATCGCATTATTTAAAGGCTTAAGATGAAATTTAATTGCATTTTTCTTCAATATCACACAGCCAAGACCAGCAGACTAAAGACATGGATTACTGGAACGATGTCCTGTGGTCTGATGAGACCAAGATAAACTTATTTGGTTCAGATGGTGTCAAGCGTGTGTGGCGGCAACCAGGTGAGGCGTACAAAGACAAGTGTGTCTTGTCTACAGTCAAGCATGGTGGTGGGAGTGTCATGGTCTGGGGCTGCACAAGTGCTGCCAGCACTAGGGATCTACAGTTCATTGAGGGAAACATGGATGCCAACATGTCCTGGCCACATACTGGTCCGCAGGGCAGTATTCCAACATGATAACGACCCCAAACACACCTTCACGACCACTGCCTTGCTAAAGATGCTGAGGGTAAAGGTGATGGACTGGCCAAGCATGTCTCCAGACCTAAACCCTATTGAGCATCTGTGGGGCATCCTCAAATGGAAAGTGGAGGAGTGCAAGGTCTCTAACATCCACCAGCTCTGTGATGTCATCATGGAGGAGTGAAAGAGGACTCGAGTGGCAACCTGTGAAGCTCTGGTGAACTCCATGCCCAAGAGGATTAAGGCAGTGCTGGAAAATAATGGTGGCCACATAAAGTATTGACACTTTGGGCCCAATTTGGACATTTTCACTTAGGGGTGTACGCACTTTTGTGGCCAGCGGTTTAGACATTAATGACTGTGTGTTGAGTTATTTTGAGGGGACAGCAAATTTACACTGTTATACAAGCTGTACACTCACTACTTTACATTGTAGCAAAGTGTTATTTCTTCAGTGTTGTCATATGAAAAGATATAAAATATTTACAAAAATGTGAATGGTGTACTCACTTCTGTGAGATACTGTATACAAAGTACTCACACACATATGTAAACAAACTTTTATATATGAATAAAGTACAACTTTCGAGAGTTTTCTCTGAATAAACTCCTAATTTGCTGCTTACTAATAGTAGGTATTATGGGGTAGGGTTAATGGATCTAGAATATAGTCATGCAGAATGAGGCAATAATACGTGCTTTATAAGTACTAATAATAGGTTACTACTATGTATACTAATAAGCAACTAGGTAATATTGAACAGTCTTCCCGAATCTAAGTGTTACCATAGTTTTTTTTTTTGCTGTCAATCTAAACTCTACAGTGCTACTTTGGACCCTCTTTTCAGAAATCTCCAAACAATATACTGTCTGCTGAAGACGATTGTTTTTGAAAAATGATATTAGGCTTGGAACTTCATTTGAATACCCCCGCTGTGAACATTAAAAGCTAGTCATTTCATCCGATATCACTTTTAAAGTAGTCTTTAGTGATTTTTATTGCTGATTTAGTACAGAGATCATCGTTATTTGACATCTTTATTATGTATTTTGGCCCTACACATTTCAGTGCATGCAGGTTGGTACAAAGTTTTACTGAAGCTCAATCAGAACATTGACATAATGTTGGATTCCCATCTGTAATTTGATAGTCGAATGAAAGAAGTATACCTGGAAGGGCACAAAGCATTTAAAGATGGCTGTAGCTGGCCCACTTGCCCTTGCCCTTAGTCTAACATTCAAGGGGAGAAGAGTATCCCTTTGTTATCATCCTTCTCTCTCTTGCAATTATCACCCTCTCCACTTCCCCCTGCCCTGCGGAGCCTGAGAGCTGAGCCGGCTGAAGACGAAGAATAGCTACATTTATAATTTTTTTTTTACTCCCTCTCTCTCTCTTCACTCTCCATAGATTAATTTTCCAGGAAGCCCTGTCACTGGCCATACAGGGAGGGTGAGGGAGAGAGAAAGAGAGAGAGAGAGAAGGAGAAAAAGAGTGTTGAAAATGAGGGGAGGGGAGAGATTGGGGCTATGGTGCAAAAGCCTTTTCGCTTTCCTTTTTCCCCTTCTTTTTTTTCTTTGACAGATCATTTTCATACGGGGGTATCAGGGGGTCTGGCCGATAATTGGCATGCAGATTGCTACTGATGGCGTCCTGCAACAGAAGAAAAGAGCCGGCTAGTTAGAATAATGAGCCAGCCGTTCTGATGGATGGCCGAGAGAGGAGGTCATACAAAATGTTTCAGACACAATCCAAACCCGTTCCCCTCCCCTCACCTCCGCACAAGCGCCTCCAATATCCCTACTTCTCCCTTAAAGAGCCTCTCTTCTTTGCCTGATATTACATTATTGCTCTCCGCTCTCTTCGTTCTCCCTCACTTCCTCTTACTTTACTTCACTTAGATCCACCTTTACTTCCTTATGCTTGCTTTCCTCTTCTAGCTTTTAGCTCGTATGTACTTTCCTTTTCTTTAAAAATAATACTTCAAGGCCTTGATGTCACAAAATGTGCGTGATATAAATATGTACACAGTGTGTACATTGGCTATATAGATGATACTATGCCATTAGAGTAAAGCATCTGTAACATCGTCTGCATTTGGCAATTAACTGATTGCGTTAAGTGGCTTCTTTTCATAAAGTCCAAAGAAAAGGCTGGTTGGGGAGAAATTCTCTTCATTCAGTTTCCAGATGTTACTTGAAAGAGTTAAAAATCAGGCTTTATACTGTGATTTCTAAAGAGCATTTTAATAGGGGTGCTGTTGAAGTATTTCATCATATCCCACATTCTAGGTTTAGATGTATTCTCCTTTATATGTGTATAAAATATCACATTAGCTATATAGCTAGATGTTTATATTTTTGTGCTATTGAGTGTACTTGATAACACCATAGTTATTAAATGGCAATGAAAGAGAACTGATTGGTATTTGACTAACATGCGTAAATTCAGCTATCGCTTGAGAAGATTCCTTAGTAACCTGGCCAGTTTGTCTTTAAAAACATAAAACATGTTTTTAAAATACTGTATATGGGCCATTCTACAGAACTAGTTCAAAGTCAGAGTCGGAAACAGCTTTTTGCATGTATGAAAGTTGTATAATATCCAAGGTACACATTTGTAGTAATTTTGCAGTTAATTGTCATTTTGTTTGGGAATATTTGTCCTCTCTCCAAATTTGTCACTGCCGAAACACAGTAATATATAATTTAATAAGAACGGTTATATTGACCTATTAAGATTTTGCTTACATCTTCCTTGTAAATATATTTTTGTCTATTTTATTCAAAAGTTTATAAAAAAAAGTAAATCAATAACAATTACAATTTTAACATTTCAAGTGTGATTTTAGTTTTTTTTTTTTTATCCGATTTGTCTTTGTAAAAGGCAAAAGTGGGTCATACTGATTTCAAACTTGAGGATTCATTAGTTTTTAATGTACATTGAACCAAACACTATCATATAAACTTAGTTGATAATTCAGTATACTTCATTTTTGACATCCCAAGTTTCGTTAGTGACAGCACATTTTCGGCAGTGACAGTAATGTTTTGGTAGTAATCACATCATCACATTACAGAATTTTAATCCACATACTAAAACACTACTAAAAATTAGAAAAATTTGCATAACTGTACTAAAATCTTGTTTATTTCCCGAAATAAAGCATTACGTGTCCCTTTTGTCACTGTTTTCGGTCAAGACTGTTTCGGCAGTGAAAATTTATTTGGAAATCCAAAAGATGTTTTAAAAAAACAACAATAATAAATTATGATTTTTATATATATTAAGCTTACTGCATTGATTTGATCAAAATTACAATAAAAACTGAAATGTTGTGAAATATATTTACAATTTAAAATAACATATTTTTCACCATTACTCCAGTCTTCAGTGTCACCTGATCCTTTAGATATTTAGATTTAATCTTATATATTGATTTGTTGCCCAAGAAATATGTATTTTTATTATTTTTTTTTTAATTACTTTTTTAGGACTCTTTTCTGAATGGAAAGTTCAAAAGAACAACATTTATTTCAAATTTACTGTCATGTATATTTTAGAAATGTATAAATAGTATCCTACTCAGCAGAAGCTTTATTATCATGATTATAATAATTATTTTTATTCTGTCATTATATATAATAGCTACTCTTGATAGAACTTGTCTTCAAATGTTTTGTTTGTATACCTTTTTATTAAAATATTACAGGGTTCCTAAAAGATGGCCTTTGTCTAATCATTTGGATTTGACTAAATCTCTAGCTGAAAACACCCGCTCAGGCTTTTTTGCCATGCCTTGAGGAAAGATTCACTTCTTTACAGATACAAAGTTCTCAATAGCACACTGACAAGAGGATTTGGGGTGTTGGGCCTTACAAATATCAACCACCATCAACCTCAGTCTGAACCAAAAAACCTGTTCACCTCTGCAGGCGGCAGTAATTATTTTCTGAATGAAGGCAGGTATTGGAATGCCGACGCACCCTGTTTCTGGCTTTGTGTTAAAACCAGAAGCTTTGAACGTTTCTTTTTTTTTAATCTCTCCTTTTCTTTTCTTCACTGTTACCTGAGGTCTTAACTCCCATATCTGTAACCACATAACTACTCTAGCTAAACCCCACCCATTGTGTCACTACTTATCTGTCTCTCTAACGTTAATATATGGCTGTTCGCTCACTCACTCACAGATCTGTTGGCGATGTTGAAACCGTCCCCTGTCAATGGCCAGTATTTCTCTTCTGCTCTTCTTCATGACTCTGCACCGTGATGTCAGAATGGGCCTGGAGGGTGTGGTGAGGCCTAGTAGTTAAAGCTTCTCACACAAAGGAAGCTGTCACTACCACACCGCCCCATGAATGCCGTCCCTCCTCACTGATCGCTTCTAATCCCTGCAGCTATACTGATAATTAGCCCGGCCTGTCATCCAGCTTGGCACAACCTCCTCTCTTTGATCACCTCCAGCACAGGTAATGCAGCAGAGGAAGGCTGACTCAGTGTGGAGGTGTAGAGGACACACACTTAACTCAGTGTTTCCCAACTTTTTTGTCTTATGTGTCCCCACAACCCTTCAGTAAAGCTTAAGTACCCCTTCAGTACCATCCTCTAAAATCTCACCCACATAACCACTAGTGAAACACACAGCAGTTTGAAGAAACCTGAAGAGAATTCAGTGGAAAACTGTTGAGGCAGGCAGTAACAAAAACATCTTAATAAATCACTAAAGTGTGGGAGCGGTGTGGTTGTTTTTTTAATTTTAAGATTATTGCAGCTTTGTTACGAGTACATGTTTGCATTTCAATGTGGTATTGGAATTATAATATTTGTAATAATATATGAGGAAAAAGCACTGTTGTATACATGTACCTCAGTGCAGTGTTTTTATACTGTACACATGCATCAACCCAACACTACACATTTTCTTTATTTCTTTATTTATTTGGTCCCACTTTATATCAGATGGCTAATATAAAACTAAGTACAATGTACGTATTGTGTTTACATTATATTGTATAACTCTTGGTGGAATATAGGGTAAGGTTAGGGACAGGTTTGGTGGTATGAGTAGGTTTAAGGGTGGTTTAAGGTGTAAGGGATGGGCCAACAGTATAATTATAAATGTAATTACAGAAATTAATTACAGATGTAATTACATGAAGGTATTTTTTAAATGTTTGTACACAATAACTGCATTGTATCAAATGATTCGTTTAAATGTAAGTACATAGTAGTTAAGGCCACCTAATATAAAGTAGGATTATTTGTTTATTTATTTATTGCATATTAGAAACCAACTTGTAATATTTCATTATTAAAAAACACCAGAAGAGCTTTTATTTTTAGCTTCTTCTTTTTTTCCATATTTGTGCTTTGTGATTTTATAAAATTACTGTAAATTACACTATTTTTTAATTATGATACTTGCTAAGTACTTTAATTTTTTATACCACAAGGCCATTTAAAATCAACTAGTCAGGCAGAACATGATTAAAAATATGAAAAAAAATGTTTTTTTTAAAGGTGATTGAATGCTGAAAAAAAAAAGTCCATGGACACATGGATGTTATATGTCAACTTGTGTCTCCGTCTCTTGTTAAGACTGTTTCATGATTGTATAGGCACTATGTGTAGCATATCCTTTTATGCAATTAACATATAAACCATATAACAAAGATTGTACCTTAAGTTTTCAGAGACCAGAAGCTATTTTTCCTTGCCTAAACCGACACACATTTATTGGTCACTTGTCATTTAACATTTAAAGCATTTTATCCCAAGCGGTTTACAGTTCAAAGCATCAACCTTTCCAGTGAGTTACATCACCTTCACTGCTGCAGTTTGCAAGTGCTGTATATTCAGGATTAGTTGCTAATCGGTATAGTCCAATTTACTGGAAGTCGTGAGTATTGTCATGGAGATGCCAGGGACTGAACCAGGACCTGGAACTTGCGAGGCATGTGCGCTATGTGACCACTGAGCTACATCCTCTTATTAGCATGATTCATATTCCCGAACAAACTCAAACCTGGAAATTTCAGGAAACGCCAACTTTAAAGCCCGTACTAAATCCGAGCTGCGCTTTCATCAGCTTTTGCGCAGAGGAAGTGTCCGTCCCAGAGGGTCCTCGCTGCAAACATAATCTCTCCCGCACCCCCATCAACGCCAAACAGAAAGGGAACAAATTCACTGTCTCATCCTCATTCTTTCTGTCGTGCCAAGAAGCTGTATACAGTACACTGCAGATCAAAGCCTTAATTGAAAAATAATTATAGGCACTTAATCATGGGAGGCGGTGGGCTAATTGAAGCAAAAACAAGGCAGCGAGTGGAGGCCCTCCGAATCGTAGCAGAAAGAGGATATTGTGTGAGCTCCCGTCTTTAATAAAGCATCGTCTTCAATCCCCCATTGTCTCCCAGATTAAATTGGAGAGGGCTATTAGCAGAGTTAATTGGCTCTCTAATTTAGATCTGGCCAGTCTCAATGCATAACGGATGTGAGTCGCAGCAGCCCATGATGTGCTCACTCTGTCACACCATATTGCCAGACCTGATTGGTTAATTGCTCTGGAATCTGCAAAGTTTGTGCCCATCCTTCAACTGCAGGGGACCTCGGGCCTTCCTGGAGGAATCTCCACCCTCCACTCACTTGTCAAGTGATTCTTCATTCCTGCATGATGGAAAGCAGCTACTCTTGACTTTTTATGACAATACAATGTAGCAGTGTGGTGTTGCTAAACTCTAGAGCGATGTTTCCTGGTAAAGATGAAAAGCCACACATCTTAAATAAATTCACCCTGTGACCTCGCAATCTGCGAGGCTCTGACCCGGGGGTCAACATATTAAATCCGGCTATCGGTAATAGAGAAAAGGTCTTTATTTTCATCCAGCATCCTGAAGCCTTTTCTTGGAACTTAAGCCTGCCGTATCCAGTGCAGATGGGACTGTAGCATCTGTGTTTCCTATGTGTTAGAACAAAAAACTATTTCAATGTAACTTGAATTCACCGTTTCGCTGTCTTTCCACGAGAGCCGTCCTGGATGTTGTATCGTCTGCTTGGTGTTGCGTATTAGTGGATGCTGCTCATTGAAGCCGGGGCCCCCGGGCGTTCATCTTGGAGGATTTGAAATCCTCTGTCTGTCAGCTGAAAGCGGCAGCGCTGGCATTATGGAGCTTCGGGATGGACAGAAGATAAAGAACAAGGACACAGAAGATTGTGAAGAACTATGGATTGACTGTTTCAACACTTATTTCGAGTGTGAAATGTGGGTAAAAATCCTAATTGTCCTCTTCTTGACTGGCCCACATTCAGTGCGAAATCCTCAAGGCCTGTTGAGAAGTACAAACAAACTGTTTCCGCTTGGGGCTCCGGAGAATGAAAAGAGAATGAAAAGAAACACTCTTATCAAGTGCTCTGCAAATTTGTTTCCTGCTGTGATACAAGCGGCTTATTCTGTACACACTTGCGCCCTCTAGTGACAGCTGAGCTGTAACAGCAATTAGGCATCAATCTAGTGGTTGGTGAGGAAGAGTTACTGAGGAAGTAAGCCAGGTAACCATGGGTAAAAGGCTGTAAATGGCACCCTATTTGTCACCATTTTCTCTGGAGAGTCTTTCATCTTGGCCAACACTGCATGGCTCAGGTTCTTTTTTTCTGAGACTTCGCTAATGGAGGGCCCACAATGATTGCAGCTGCTCAGGCTATCAGAGCTCAGAGGCACAGACAGAATTTAAAGGCCAGGAACCTTTATGTCTCTTTATGAGGATGCAAGCCATTCTAGGTCACGGTGTAAAATAGGACAAACAATCGGCAGGCCGCTGCTGAAAGAGCGGTAGGAAGGCAGGTTGTGCGTTGCCGAGTGAGAAACGGAGAGGGGTGTGATTCAACATTTAATCTCATTCTGAGATGAATGTGTGCTGATAAGAATGGCAAGGAACCCAACACTGTTGACCAAGAGATAAGAACATGCAGCCAGGCTGTTGTGGGAACTGCATGGTGCTTTTTTGGTCAGAACTTATAGCCACCTCACTTGTTGCAAACTCTTTGTCACACATGCACTGAAAAAAAAAAAAATGTTGTAAGATCTACTTTGAAACTATTTAAAATTAGATTTTTTATTTAATTTTTTATAATGTACAGTAATTTTTGTTTTATGTACAATTTGGATTTTTTTTTCCGAATTTTGTTCAAATTTGTTTTTCAGCATTTTTGTGTATTTGAACCCTTTCCAACAATGGCTGTATGATTTTAAGATCCATCTTTTCACAATGAGGACTCATATGCAACTATTACAGAAGGTTCAAATGCAAACTGATACTTCAGAAGGAAACAATGTATTAAGAGCTGGGAAACAGAAGAGTTCTGGGAAAGTAAGTATCTTCTGTATCATCTGAAAGACAGTACTAAATAAACAAAATATGATATTTAGGCAAAATAAGAAAAATGTACACATCTTCATTCTGTTCAAATGTTTACACCCTTTTTTGTAAAATGTACTCCAGTAATCTTTGTTTTATTCACAACTTTACAAGAAAAATCTTTATTATTTACAGGGTGAGAAACATTATTTTAAAATATTTTCTCATTATTATTTCTACTACAGCTATAAGCATACTTCATGATCATGCCTTGATTTTAAAAGTGCAATGGAAAGAAAAGTAGACCTTATAAATCTGTAACCAAAAATCTGAAATTGTGTAAAGTCACAATTCGATTCAGATTTCTAGCACATTTAACTTTATATATTTACTGCCCCAAATGTCTCTCATATGTTCATCATTGATTGATAGCCTTCAATATCAAAATCAGATTTATTTTAAGTATCAATTATATTCTAAATATCACACTTTCTTTTTCTTTTCTTTTTTTATTTGCTGTATTTATAAAAACAAAGTCACAGCAAAAACTCACAGCTTATTGAAAATCAGTTTGGAAGCTAAAATAAATTGTATCCTGGACTATGTTTGGCACTACTTACAAAAACAAAGCACCTGAAGGTTATACTACAGCACACAAACAAGTAATGGCTGATTATTTTGGCTACAATTTGGGGGTACACCTATTTCCTAAAGCATAGAAAAGCCCTTTAATGATTCTAATAATGTTTTTTTGTGAGTCTAGGTGAGAATGTGGGGTTAAAGTGAAAACATGCATTTATTTGACAAGTCACATCACATTTCACCACGCTCCTGGTCTACTGGCCACAGAACTCCATGCACTGGTCCCTGAGGTTCCACCGACCTCTGAACTTTTGCGTACTCCTGCACGATGGGCTGTGAGCTCTTCTATGGAGGACAGCTCCAAATCACTCTCCTCATCAGACAGCTAAAAGACAGGTATAGTACAAAGCTTTTCAGTGTAGTACTACAGACAATGTTCAAAAACAAATTGTATTTCTGCTGCAAGATTTTAACAACAATGAAAAGTACCAGAGAAAATAATAGATATGTGAGAATTTGTGCTTTTATTTACCGCTCGTTGTTTTACAATGGTAGGGCGAAGGGAGGGGCTGGATGGTGGCAGAACTCTAGTCCCGCCCACAGGCTTTTTGATTGGTGTGCTTAGCTGTCTTTCCAAACTTCTTGTCAGAGTTTGGACAACAGAACCTGCAATCAAAAAGCATTCATTTTAACTGACTAATAATGTAAGACTAAAATATTCCTGTAGGCCAAAAATTTTTTTTAAGACTGAAAGAGTTGAAAATTTGTTTATGGTCTAGGTTTTGCTTTTTCTGACGACTGTATTTAGGGTTCAAAATTGATAAAACTTGTGTTCATTTGTGAAGATTATCATGATAAACAAATCTTATTAGAATCATAAACCTTTGTTGGTCACAGAGCTTATTATCTGCAATAATCAAAATAATGTATTGGGTTTTTTGTATAGCTTCCAGGTTCACCTACAAAAATATGCCCTTTTTGCAGCTATCCACCATTTTTCTGAGTAACCATTTTTCTGAGCTGTGCCATGATGGATTCTAACTTCCATTTGGGTGTTTTGGGTGCAGTTAAAATCCATGTTAAAACTGATTAAGAAAGTTAGACTGAATTTCAAATTTCAAACTTTTTCAAAATGTGCGAAGGTTTAACATTATATTATCAGCTTGAAAAATATGTTAATTTGACTAAAAGACCGGAAATGTAAAGCACCTTTCCGGTCGGGCAAGCCGGGAAACAGAAGAGTTCTGGGAAACATGTAAGTGTCTTTTGTAGCTTCAGAAGGGCAGTACTTAATGAAAAAATATGATCTTTAGGCAAAATAAGAAAAATTTACACAATCTTAATTTTGTTCAAAAGTTTACACCCCTGGCTTTTCCTTCTGTAGCATCAATGAGTGTTGGAACCTTCTTTAATAGAGTCTATCAGTTGTCTTTAGTGTGAAAAGATGGATATCAAAATTACAGTCATGCAGGAAAGGGTTCAAATACACCAAAATGCTGAAAAACCAAAGAATTTGTGGGACCTGAAGGATTTTTCTGAAGAGCAGCAGGCAGTTTAACTATTACTAAAAAAAAAAAAAAAAGAAAAAAAAAAACTGTGGATCATTCAGGTAACAACACAGTATTAAGAATCAAGTGTATGTAAACTTTTGAATGGGGTAATTTTTTTATAAATTCAACAATTATTTTCTCTTGTAGACAACTAAATAAAAAATAACATGCATTTTGTATGATCCCTCTTATTTTGGTAAACTAACATTTTGCAGATTCTGCAGGGTGTATGTAAATGTTTGACCTCAACTGTATATTAAATATACAGTATTCAGATTAGTTCCAAATGGAGGAATGAAAATAAAAAAAACACATAGGACTTGGCGTTTGCTCACCATGTGAATTGGGACTTTTGTGGGGTTTGGGTGTGTCAGTAACCTCTGACAGTTCACTGTCTGACCAATCAGGCTCAGCTGTTGGGTTCAGCAGTGATCCTGATTGGACAAGGCGTACAGAGGGGGAAGGCTTGCCCCGTGAGCTGGTGATATAGGCACTGTCCTCAACTGACTCATCCTCATCTGAACTGAAAGGTGGTGTGCTGACGAGAAAAATATACTCATCAATATACTCATAATCATTTGTTTTCATCCATCTCTGAATAGTCCAAACATTTACCTGCTCTTTTTTTGCTGTGCTTTTGGAGTCTGATTCTGAGGTGCATTAGAGCGTGGGGTGGGTGTTGGAATAAGTGCTTGTGGCTGCTGGCTCTTGGCCCTTCGAATGGACGGCTGTAAACTCTCCCTGGATCGGAGGCTTTTTTCCTTCACTGGGGTTGAATGTTTCTTTCCCCCTAAAACAAATATATGAGAATGACTGATCTTGGTTCAGAAGAGTGGCAACCAAATAGAACTGATTTGAAAACAGATAAGTTGGATGTATGAGTAATGTGGTGGCATGATAAATAACACATTTTCTTACTGTGTTTTAAAGTGCTGGGTGTCCCCTGGCTCTTCTGTAGACATTTCACTCGCCTGATGACCTCAAGTGCCAGGTTGTCTCTTTGGTTCTGAAGGTCTGGCTGCTGTCTGTATCTCTGTAGCTGCTGACCAGTCAACAGATTACTCAGACTCTTAAAAGTTTGCTTAGAGATGCCCTTGGTACCCTGCCAAAACATCATCATTTCAATCACTGAGCAATGCTGTTAAATTACATCATCTATTTACGTATCCATATTCCAAAATTAACCAAGCAGACTGTATATACTGTACATTATATTTGAACAGTATATCATTCCTATAGTTTAACCTGAAGGATTAGTTCGCTTCCAGAATAAAACAATCCTGATTATTTACTTATCCCCCACATCTTTCTTTCTTCAGTCAAAAAGAAATTGTGGGTTTTAAGGAAAACATTCCAGGATTTTTCTCCATATAGTGGACTTCAGTGGAGATCAGCGGGTTGAAGGTCCAAATTGCAGTTTCAATGCAGCTTTAAAAGGCTTTGCACGATTCCAGCCTACGAATAAGGGTCTTAAACGATTGATAATAAAAATAAATAAATAAATAAATAAATACAAAAGGAAGGGTGTGTTCAGAAGAACACAGTTCAAAGAGGTAGGGTAGGGTGAAAAAACATCAAATTTTCTCAAAAAACGTAAAAAAAAACTTCTTTTGTAAAGGCCGTTTGACTTTCTTTGCACATTCGCTTTGTAAACACTGGGTTGGTACTTCCGCCTAGATGTCACGTGTGACCTTTCCAACGTGACTACGCAATGTGTGAAGTTGAGCTAGGGCAATATGAGCATTTGTGGTTAAAAAGTATATGAATTGTAATTTTTTTTTTGAAGATGAATGATTGTTTTACTAAATAAGACCTATATTCCTCGGCTGGGATTGTGTAGAGCCCTTTGAAGCTGCATTAAAACTGCAGTTTGGATCTTCAACTCCCACTGAAGTCCACTATATGGAAAAAAAAATCCTGTTTTCTTCAAAAATCTTAATTTCTTTTCGAATGAATGACATGGGGGTGAGTAAATTATCAGGAAATGTTATTCTGAAAGTGAACTAGTCCTTTAAATCCTTTAAAACACTATTTAATATTTTACTCCCTTCAGTAATAATACTGATGTTTGTTTGAGTCCATTTTTACCTTCCGCAGTCCCATGTTCTCCAGTTTTTCCTCCAATGATTCTTCTAGAATGGGTCTAGACACTTTCATCAGCTCTGACTTTCCTTTGTGTGACTTTAGAACCTTCTGCTGGGGTTCATCTGAATCCTCCATGCCTAAAGGTACATGCAAATTTTGTTCTAATAATGTACATCATGGCATGATTGGTGTATGCACTGTGGTTAGAAACTACTCAACCACATACTCTCTTCATCTTCTTCCTCTGGTTCCTCAGGAGAATCTTGGGATTTTTGCAAAACCACTGGAGCTACCGAATGAGAAACAAAAATGGGTCAAACCACATTCAGTCTGATTCAAAGCAATATGTTATGTAATCAAAGCAATGAGTAAGTCCATAAATGCCAGCTTTAGTTCATTACCTGAGACTGACATCTTTTTAATCTGTGATGAAGCATAAATTAGAAAGTTGATTAGTGTTCAAGAATCAAGACATCAGCAGTTAATATGCGAGTTAAAGGTGAAATACTTTAAAAATAGTATCACAGTTTAATAGGTAGAGAAGTTGACTTCTCCAAAGAGTCTAAACACTGGCCTGGAATAAACTTCGAAGCATGTAACTGACTTGGTTGTCTGAATAAAGCTACGGAGCCCCTAAAAGGACATGGTGGTGAAAAAAAATTTGGGGTGGGTGGAAAAAAACTGAGGTGGGTGGAAAAAAAAATCGAGTGGGAGGAAAAAATATTTTTAAATTTTTTTTGCGTTCTCTCGCAAAACTTTGCGTTCTCTCACAAAGATGTTTGCGTTCCCTCGCAAAGATGTTTGCGTTCCCTCGCAAAACTTTTGCGTTCTCTCACAAAGATGTTTGTGTTCCCTCGCAAAACTTTTGCGTTCTCTCGCAAAGATGTTTGCCTTCACCTCGCAAAACTTTTGCGTTCTCTCGCAAAGATGTTTGCGTTCCCTCGCAAAACTCTCTATAGCTTGAGGTGCTTCATACAGCTCCGTACGTTCAAAATGGTGTGGTTCATAAAGCTTTATTTTGATCTTGGACTCAAGTATAAAGAAATACAGTCAGTGCTAAGTTCAAGGCACAGTTTTGGGACATTCTAAATGCTTTATGTAAACTGTAGGACCAGTACACACCTTAAAGCATACAGAATATGAACAGAAAGCGCTAAATTGCACGTTAATGGTTTTCCTCCCATAAAGAATAGGAGGCTTAATGAAGATGGTGATTAAAAAAAGACCAAATATGCTATAGACATTATTAAAATGTCTATATTTCACGATTAGCGTTTTCTTCCCCATAGAAAACCGCACTAACATGGATTAATATAAGAAAACCATAAAATAAAATGCGCAAATTTTATATTGTATTAAAAATAAATAGGCTATGTACAGACAAACAATGCATTAAGCCACGATAAGAGTTTTTAATGTTTTTCTACGGGGGAGAAAACATGTGCGCGTTTTTCCACCACCATGTCCTTTTAGGGGCTCCATATAAAGCAGATGGGATGTGAAGCGAAGAGCTAGTAGGACTGTTTGGGGAAACCTCTAGACTCTGTAAACATTATTTTCGTAATTCTGTTTGGTGCCTCTAGTGGCACTTTATTTTGGAGGTTTATTTTCTGACAAGAGCATGGTATTATAGCTGACTTTCATCCACTGTTTGTAACTGTGAAGTAAATAACCAACCTTCTCCTCCTGAGATTTGATGAGTCTGTCCTTCTGACTCAGCTCAGAAGAAAGAGAGACAACCTGCTTCTGAAGTTTCTGCAGACTAGAGCCAGAATTCTTCTCCACAGACAAGGCCTTTACAAGCCTGGCATTCTCACTCTTCAGCTGTTACAAACATATACAAATCACAGATATGATGAGAGTATTCCAACATGTTGCCCAGTATGGCTGTGCAGTGGATACAATATCTGTATTTGTATCTTAAAATGATTTGTATCTTTATTTGAATAAATTCAGGAAATTGGTGGGGCTTAAACCAGAAGTTCATCAAATTACACTCTTAAAAATAAAGGTGCTTCACAATGCCATAGAAGAACCTTTTTGTTTTAATGGTTCCATAAAGAACCTTTAACATCTGAAGAACATTTCTGTTTCACAAAAGGTTCTTTGTGGCGAAAGAAGGTTCTTCAGATTATAAAATATTAAGGAAGAGATGGATCTTTAAAGAACCTTTGACTGAATGGACTGAATTCTTTGTGGAACCAAAAATGGTTCTTCTATGGCATCACTGTGAAGAACCTTTTAAAGCATCTTATTGTTTAGAGTGTACATGGTAATTTTGTCCACTTGATAGTTTTTATTTAACAATTAAGCCTTGTATAACTCATCAAATTATTCCCTTTTATTAGAATTTTAAAATTTATTTCAACATCTTTTAACTAAAATGAAAAACTTGATGGTAAATAAACTAAAATATTAGAAAGACTTGCCTCCTCTTTCTCCTGTCGGTGTCTGTTCTGTGCTTCTTGAAATTTCTTTTTCCATTCACTTTTCTAAATGACAAAAAATGAAAAAAACATGCTAAAAGTAAAAAGTAAAAACTGCAGGCACTACTCTGTAGACTGTCTCACATAGTCTCATATATGCATATTTAATGCATATTTATATATATTTTATTTATTTATTTTTTTTATAAATTAATAAAAAAAGGACCAAATTTAGAAACAAAAATTAATATTTAGTTTGACCCTCAAATCAGTTTTCAGTGACAAGTAGTATCAACATGGAAACATAAAATTCAGCATGATGTGGCACAATAACAGATTAGCAGATTCAGAACGTTATAGCAGGATTGATTCTGATTGGGTGGCAATGTTTTTATCGTCCACCAGCTGGAAAAAAAGTGAGCTGGAAAAACTTTTTTCGAAATTCTGAAATCTGAATAAATAAGCTTTCCATTGATGTATGGTTTGTTAGGAAATTACAGTATTTGGCTGAGATACGACTATTTGACAAACTGGAATCTGAGGGTAAAACATATTAAAATATTGTGAATATTGCCTTTAAAGTTGTCCAAATGAAGTTCTTTCATGGATAGAAAAAAAACATGTCTAAGAGTTGTTCAGTGTTTTTGATGATAAATTCTTTTTTTTTTTTTTTTTTTGGCCAACTTGAAAAATAATAACCATTCATTTTAAAAGAGCATTGTATTAAAGACTTGTGCATGACTCAAAGAACTCTCACCTTCTTGGCCATTTTCTCTTTCATCTCTCTCTCTCTGTTTTCCCTCAGTTCTTTCTCAGGGTCACTCTCTTCTTGTAAACTGACATTATTAACTACCCCCACCTCTTTGTTCTGCAACACCTGCAGTTTCTGTAGACAGAACAATGACAAATGACTTAAAAAGTTATTACAATAACATACAACAACATACTCCCAGCGGCTCATTTATTGGCTGCCTGGCAGACATACACTGTACATACCAGAGGATCTGTCTCCATCTACTGGTGACAGATTAAAGTATTCATTTTAAATCAGTGTATACTCACAGCTTCTATGGAAGAGCTTTTGCTTGCCATGTCTTTAGATTCCTGGAGAAACAATTGTCTCAGCTCTCCAATTTCCTGCTGAGATTTCCTTCTCTCCTCCTCTTTCCATCTATCTAGTGCTTCCTTCTCTGACTGCTCTCGTCTTCGCTGCTCCTCTGTTTCCTGGAACACATTCGAATTAATTGATATATTTTCACTTAAACTGTTTTTTCTGCAAGAAAATGCAAAAAGCATTTTCTTATATATAATATATATCTTATATATAACATATATTTATCCAAATTTACATTTTTCCATCAAGGTTTTTCAGATGAACCAAAAGTTTTTAAGGAGAACACAAAATTTTGTGAGGCAACGCAGAAGTTTTGCAATTGATTGCAAACTTTCTCAGGGAACACAAAGACACTGAAATATAAAGTTTCCTCCCATTTCATTAACTTGTCCCTTTAGGGGCTCAGTATTTCAATCATTTTGATTTCACTCACAAAATTTTAGCATTCCTTCAATAAGTGGAAATAATTGATGAGTCCTCATCCACTTTGTATGTAAAAGAGCAGCCTGAAAATTCTGCTTGTTAATAATAAGGCTGGATATTATTAACCAACTTAAAATTTTGGGTGAACTATTTATTTAAAAAAAGTATTTTAGTAGTATTTTAGTAATCACCAAATGGTTTAAGAAGTTTAGAGCTGTATGGGATGCTGAATCTTGATTTAAACACAAACTCACCTGTTGACGCCTCATACTTTCAATTTCTCTCTCTGATTGTAGCTGCATTTGCGTCAGTCTCAGTTTCTCCTTCAGCTCTTCTATATTATCTTCCATCTGATCTACTTTCCTCTTCTTTTGTCTCTCTGAGACATATACATGCACAAGCAGTGATAAACAGTTGTTTTCAACAACATCTTGGAAATTCAAGTGAATTGCTAGCTCACCTATATCTGAAATTTTGTGAAACTTGAACATTTTATGAACAATTTATTTCCACTAACCTGCATCTGTGACTTCAGGATGTCGTCGCTGAACATGTGCTTGTAAGTAAGAGTAGTTGACAAATGATTTATCACAAAACTGGCACTGTCATGAAATAAAAAGGCATCAAAATATTAGAACTGATTATTAGCCTAGAGATTCAAAAGGCTACAGTACATTTCAAAAGTTTGGGGTCAGTAAAATTTATTTTAAAAGAGATTAAAACTTTCATTATGCACATATGCTTGCTGAAAAGTGACAGTAAATAAATTTACAATGTTAAAAATATTTCTATTTCAAATAAATATTGTTCTATTGAACTCTATTCATTAAAGAATCTTGAATCACAGGAATAAATTACATTTTAAAATACATTCAAAACAGAAAACAGTTATTTTAAACTGTAATACTTTTCAAGTAATCAATATTCATGTTTTTACTGTATTTGTTCAAATAAATGCAGCCTTGGTAAGCATAAGAAACTTCAAAAAAACCCAAAAAAACATACAGACCCCAAATGTTTGAACAGTGGTAGTGTACCAGTCAATAGCTCTGTAATGTTTTTAAAGAAGTCTCTTCTGCTCACCAAGCCTGCATTTATTTGATCCAAAGTACAGAAAAAACAGCTAAATTTGGACCTAATTTTACTATTTAATATAACTATTTTCTATTTGAATATGTTTAAAAATGTAATTTATTCCTGTGATTTCAAAGCTGACATTTTTAGCATCATTACTTTCTACAATTTCTTTCACAAAACTGACTTTTTTGAATGGTATAGTGCATAATGTTACAAAAGTGTTTTATTTCAGATAAATATTGATCTTTGATCTTTCTATTCATCAAAAATCCTGAAAAAAATACTCAGCTGTTTTAAATATTGATAACAATAATAACAGCAAATCAGCATATTAGACTGATTTCTGAAAGATCATGTGACACTGAAGACTGAATTAATGATGCTGAAAATTTTGCTTTGATCACAGGAATAATTTACATTTTAGTATATATTCAAACGTTTTTTTAGTTAGTATATATTTCAAAAGTCATTTTAAATAGTACAAATATTAAAAAAATTTACTGTTCTTGCTGTACTTTGGATCAAATAAAAGCAGGCTTGGTGAGAAGAAGAGACTTCTGTTTCTGTTTAAAAAACATTACAAATTTTACTGTTCAAAAACTTAATTTATGTATGATTGTGAGTGTAATGTTTTAAAAGAGTTTCAAAAGTTCTACTTTTTTAAGAAAACCACCTTGTGATAATTATTAGCAGTGGTCTGCAGAAGGAGCTGTTGAGTGGCCATCAATTTCTTCCTTCGTCGATTCTCCTGTTTGGCTTCCTGCAAACTTTTTTCAAGTTCTGCTCGTTGTTCTTCTCCTCGCTGGACCAAAGCGAGCGCCGCCTGCAGTCGCTCCTCCAGTCCTGACAGCTGAGAGCTCAGCAAGTCCTGGGAGTGCAGCAGGTACTCAGTGCTTAACTGAGACATACGAAGCAGTTTGATCAAAGAAGGGTCAGCAGGTCCACGGCAGTTTGGACACCGCTCGCCCTCCACAGCACAGAACGTTACGGTCATGATGAAGTTCTGTAGCACGTCAACATCCATGTCTCGCTCAACACGTTCCACGTCAAGAGCGGAGAGACGCCTCCAGTCTATGGGTTCAGTTCGTGAGCGGAAGCGAAAGGGCTGAAGCAGGTGTGCTGGATTCCAGGGTGGTGGGGTGGACAGAGCACTGTAGGGCTCAACAGGGGAGAACTGGCCCAACATGGTGAAAGGTTTGAGATGTGGTGAATGAATGTGGTGATTCCTAAGCAGAGGCTGAATAGGGAGAGAAAACACTATATTTTTAGTTTAGTCAACCAAATCTGAGCTAAAATTCTGCTTTGTCATCCAGTAATAAATTATATTTTAAAATATATTAAACTTGAGAAAATATGTATATTTAAATATATTACTGTTTTACTGTATTTTTGATTAAATAAATACAGCCTTGGTGAACATAAGAGAGTTCTTTCAGAAACATTAAAAAATCTAATTATGTATAGCAATGAAGTTTCTAGTTTATTTTTTTCTTTTCCAAATTCTAATGGAATTGCTATTTGGGTCATTCTACAGAATTGGTCCAAACAAAGTCAGAGTTGCAAATCTCTTGGGGAAAAAATTGTCTTTTTTCAAAAAAAAAAAAGAAAGAAAGTAAGACAAATTGTATGTATGGAAATTGTGTAATAGCCAATGTACTAGTAATTGTACAGTTAATTCTCATTTTGTATTTTCAGAAAGTTATGGAATATTTGTGACCCTGGACCACAAAACCAGTCATAATTGAGATTTATACATCATCTGAAAGCTTTCCATTGATGTATGGTTATGTTATGACAATATTTAGCCAAGATACAACTATTTGAAAATCTGGAATCTGAGGGTGCAAAAAAATAAAAAATATTGAGAAAATCGCCTTTTAAGTTGTCCAAATGAAGTTCTTAGCAATGCGTATTATTTTTCAAAAATTAAGATTTGACATATTTACGGTAGGAAATGTACAAAATAACTTCATGGAACATGATCTTTACTTAATATCCTAATGATTTTTGGCATAAAAGAAAAATCAATATTTTTAACTCATACAATGTATTTTTGGATATTGCTACAACAATACCCCAGCGACTTATGATTGTTTTTGTGGTCCAGGGTCACATCTGTCTTCTCCCCAAATTTATTTAGAAGAGTTATATTGACCTATTAAGATTTTGCTTACATTTAGAATGTAAATATATGTTCTTGCTATTTTATTAAAAAAAAAAAAAAAAAAAAAAAAATCAGAGGTAAATCAATAGCAATTACATTTTTAACAAGATTTCAAGTGAATTTTATGAGATTTTTTTTGTATTTTTAATCAAATTTTTCTTTGTAAAAGGCAAAAAGTTGATTATACTGATTCCAAAGTTAAGGATTCATTAGTTTGAATATACACTGAACCAAAAAATATCATCTTAACATCTTAGTTGATAATTGAGTATACTTTATTTCTTGCAAAACATCTCATGTTTCGGTAGTGAGTACTTAAGTGAGAACTTGCTCAACTAAAACACTACTAAAACATACTAAATTACACAAAAATGCAACTGTTCTAAAATGTTGATTATTTGCCACAAATATGAGGACTGTGTTCCCTTTAGTTACTACCAAAACAATCATGACATGTTTCGGTAGTAACCATTTTATGGGATAACACAAAAAAACAAAGATGTCACTACCAAAACTCCACTAAATGTTTTGGTAGTGACAATTTTACATACTTTTGAACCTACAGCTCAAAGATTCTAATCAGCACATGGCTAGCTAGCACAGTTCTGAACAGTGGTACACATATAAAAACTAAATGTTATGGAATAGCTTCCAAAAAAAGTGTGCTTAATAGAAGAAAAAAGGTGTTCGTAGTGACGTTCATTAAAGTTACACATAAAAACTTTTCAGACTTTTGAACACATATACCTCAAAATGATAGGATCAATTTACTCACCATGTAGCTATAAGAGAGAGGGACACAGGAATATTTCCTGATCATAAATGTAGGGGTGTAGTTAAAATCATTCTCAGCCAATGGACTTAAACAGTCGGCAGTGGCATGAAAAAAATTTGTACATAAAGTTTCCTAATTTACAAAGAGAATATAAAATAAAAAAATATTTTTTTTTTACATTTTATTTTTTTTTTTAAGAATCAAAGAGATACAACAATGTAACAAAGATTATTTTCAATATCATTTTCATAAGTTGAAATTTAGGAGTTAGGGTCGGACAGCCACCTCCCAATTGAAAGTACCCAATAAATGATGATTTTATATATATTTAGCTTAGTCATATTTTAAATACTATTGTGGGTTTCAATAGATAAATAGAATGATCTTAGTCAGCATCTAAGATTTGAATACTTAAATGCTTTTTAAATGGTTGTGGGACAGCAGTTTCTACCAATTCTGCAGAATGGCCCATATATTAGTAGATTAGATGGCAGACAACATATTGGGAAAGTCAAAGAGTCCATCTCTATGACAACTAACAACCGCACTTATACTATTGTTTTCAGGACTATATTTCAATAAAAGCTTTCCAAATTGTCAGCAATGAAATTTGTGTACAAGACAGAAAAAGCTGCATTTCTTATCTTATGCTCTGTGCAGTGGATACAACTATAACATATATTAGCATCGGCATAGTAAGTACATCAGCCATAAGAGCAGAACTACATATAAATCTATTAAACAAGATTTGTAAATGAATAAATCTCATATTTCTTAAAGACCAATTTTCAAACACACAGATACAAATATTTGTTACCTGAAAATGCACTTTGTAAGGGTTCATCTTGTTCTGATATGAATCAGTACCATGGGGTCTGAACTGAGTTTAATGCCTTTTAGTTTACATATCAACAGTAATCCGTCTCTCTGCAACTCAAACTAAACCTGTCACACTACTGGCTAATAGCATTTCACTTCCCATGTTTCTAGACAACCAGTCACGCCTGTAAATCTGACTGCACAATCTCAACAGCTAGTAATGTTGCATGCATTAGTAATGTAGACATTTTCTCTGGGTCTTAAAGGGATAGTTCACCCAAAAATGAAAATTCTGTCATTAATTACTCATGTCGGTCCAAACCTGTAAGACCTTCGTTCATCTTCAGAACATAAATGTAGATATTTTTGATGAAATCCGAGACCTTGCATAGACAGCAACACAACTGGCATGTTCAAGGCCCAGAAACATAGTAAGGATATTGTTAAAATAGTCCATGCCACATCATGTTATAAAGCTACGAGAACACTTTTTGTGCACCAATAAACCAAAAATAACTATTCAACAATTTATTTTCCTCCATGTCAGTCTTCGACACATGTTCACGAGAGTACCGTCAGAGTATGTCAGAACGCATACATTGTGGTAATCTCCTAAATGCAAAAACTTTATTTTGTTTTTTTTTTTTGCACAAACCAACTTTTTTTTTTTTTGAACCACTGATGTCACATGGACTATTTTAACGGTCACTATCTTTCTGGACCAGGGTAGTTGCGTTGTTGTCTATGCAGGGTCAGAAAGCTTAAGGATTTCATAAAAAAATATCTTAATTTGTGTTTCGAAGACAAACAAATATTTCACAGGTTTAGGACGACATGAGGGTGAGTAATTAATGACAGATTTTTCATTCTGGGTGAACTATACCTTTAATGATTGATTGACCAATTGACCAAATTATGGCTGAACAAAATCAGCAAATACACTTCTCTTAATATTACAAATTAAAGTATCATTTTTTTCTTATTATGACCTTTTTTATGAAAAGAACTGTGTTGTCAAGGGTAAAGATAACCACAAGATATTCATGATTAAAAAATCATATTAATGTTTAAATTAAATATTAACTATGACTAACATGTTTGAAATTGTTTTGGATAATAATGTGTACACATGTAGCAGTGTGTGCAAACAAAGGTGCAAACTAAGTATATTAACACTTTTTACTTCACTTAACATTACAACAATTGTTCAGTCAATCTAAAAATGGTTTGTAACTAATAGCAAGCACATTTCTAACTTGAGACGTGATTTAAACCTGATTTTTAAAAGATTGCTCCCATTTATAATCTCTGATTTCGTCACTGACCTATCTGTAGCCTTGTTAATAACAGTACAACGGTAAAAAAAAGAACAAAAGATACTAATATAAGTACATTATAAAGTAATCTAAACAGTTATTTCTGCCATCAACGCTTGACAACGCCGATAACACTGTACACAAAAGTAACGTCCACTGGCCGAACTAATAGTTAATGGAAAGAGATTTCAGACACTTACCTTTGATTACAAAAGGTCACAACAAAAATATATAAGTTAAAAAAATAAAATGGAGCAATTCGTGATGACAGCTCCAAGCAATAAACTGAAAGGAGAAGTTAACAGCTGGCAACTGTTGCTGATGGGCGGGGCTAAGGGGAAGCGTTCTTGTTGCTATGGTGACCACTGACTCATGACCTCAGGTGCCACAACTAGACAGATAAGCAGAGAATGGGCAGTATTTTATTTCGTTAAAACTTTCGTTTTGCATTATTTATTTGTTGTTATATAGGTGTATAAACTGTGATTTGTAATGTACGTTTTGTTAATATTTTCTGTGCTTTTTTTGGTACCTTGGCATTAATAAAAAAAAAAAAGAAAAAAAGAAGAGAAGAAGCAGTTGCTAGGAAAATTGATTATTTGTGAATGTTCTGCATTCTTTTTATAAATACATTAGCGTCCTTTATATAAATACATTTTAAATAAAATAAAACGAATAGAGATTGTACTGAAAAGTGTTTTTTTATATAATGGGTCTTTCGTCAAATAACATACAAGCATGCCAATCATCGTCTCATGCACATGTAATATTTTAAGATAATATTTTACATGCAGTTACTTTACTGAATTTCTAAAAACGATAGAAACTAACACACAACAATGCAATTGAACACATGATGGCGCCACAATTTAGTACACGTCTGGGACGTTTGGAAGTTACACATGGACATCATTTATTTATTTTTTCCTCAAAAATGTATTTTAACCCTAAATTTCTGTCTTGGAAAAACTAGTAAATAAATAAATATTTTTGAAAAATATATGTAGGAATATAAAATATATTACAAATACAGAATACAGCTACATTTCTTTGATTAAAATTACAATGATTTCCTGTTTCATAATGTCAAGTCTTAGCTTTCCCAAAATATGAAAAATGGTAGTCAATGGCTTTAAAATAGGCTAAGCAGTGAAACAATTACAAAATGCAAAACATTTTATTAATGTGCAAGAACGGACAAAAGAAAACATTGCTATCCACCTTATTCTTCAATGCTGAAGTAAGCCTATAGGCGAAACTTCCGGTACATTACGCGAAGAATAACAACGTGCAGTAAAAGGCAAAACTGTTTGCACTACAAACCAGTGTGTTCATAATTAAGATAATACATTAAAATAATATGGTAATACACAACAATTTGCAATATCAAGCAGCAAAACGAGTTTTTTTGTATAGTTAAAAAAAACATCTAAATATTGAGAAAATCGCCATTGAAGTTGTCCAAATGAAGTTCTTAGCAATGAATATTACAAATCAAAAATTAAGTTCTGATATATTTATGGTAGGAAATATGGTAGGAAACAAAATATCTTCATGGAACATGGTCTTTACTTAATATCCTGATGATTTTTGGCATAAAAGAAAAATCAATAATTTTGACAACGTATTGTTGGCTATTATGACTGGTTTTGTGGTCCAGGGTCACAAATGGCCATGCCCACTCTTCACAGCTTGACAATCATCAGTGAATTTCTGTTAATTTTACAGATTCTTTTTAAGAGATGTTTAAATCTCATTCATGTTCTCTGCCTGACTGCTTTGGCCACATCTGAGGAGCAAGTTCATTCTTCACTGTCTGTTTAATGAGGTGCTTGACTTGCCTGAAGTGACTCTCTCCCCAGCTGTGTTCTCACACAGTCCTAAGAGTCTCACTGTAAGTACTAAAACCTCCTTTTCACAATAATCCATCAGATTGTGTTTCTATTTTCTATATCAGTTACTATTTTATATACCATATTGCTTTTAAGTCCAATGTACAGGTGCTTGTTTTCTTTAGCAGTGACTGACTGTCATATTTAGGATTTATGAATTCTTAGTTTTCCCCAAAACTAAGAATTAGAAGTTTATGTAATAACTGTTGGATGAAAAATAAAAAGACCAACTGATATTTTAACCAAATGACTGAGCACATATTAAAGAGAGAATTTCATTATTTTATGATACATTCATGCATCCTACTTGCATTAGTAATGTATGAACTTGAGGTCATTGTCACTCCATCACTTATATTCATATAAAATAACCTCGATATTTCCCACAGGCTCTCTCTTAAGTATGTAAAACACTTTTAATAGAAAAAGCCACACTGAACTTCAGCCCTTTTTTTCCCTCTCTGCTATTAATAAATCAGCATTTAGGCCGACGCATTTATTATTAATTACTAGTTTTGAGTAATAGTACAAGAGGTTAATAATGGATGTCTGGGCATGATTAATGCATTGTTAATTAGCTGCTAATACTAGTATTCTCACTGCCTTAACAGATGCCTTACTGCTGATTAGTGTTGTAATCCTTTTAAGGTTGCCTCCTTTATCCCTTATAGTTTTACTCCTTTCTTCATGAGTAATGCCTTTTAACTGCTAATTTTACTGCAGACATGCAATTTTCCATAGTGAATGAGAGAGAGTATTTTAACGTACACAAGAGAAGAACACCCACACACACATACATATATATATATATATATAGCAGATAATACGTAAGTCGCTTATGTAGCAGCTTAACAATACAACACAACAGTGAACCATGGATCACAAATAGTCTCAGGAGACATGTATTGGCCTTGCATTGTATTGGCTGATTCCATTGCACAGAGAAAGACTGTGAAGAACATTTTGGCTCATCTAAAACACCTCACACTCAGTGTGTAATGTCTTTTTTATCAAAAGCAATTAATCCATATAAGCTGTTCATGTATTTACTTATAAGACATTACATGGAGGAAAGGAGGTTTCACCCTTCACTGGTTATTTTTGTATGCTGTGGTGAGAAGTTAATTACACCTTTAAAATTTAAATAGGATTTTTCTCCACTGCTGTAGAAGTAATTCTTTATAATGAGACATTTAAATGCACTAAAACTGCAATTAAAAACAAATAAAACAATTAGCAGAAAACTGCAAAACAGTCTACCAGTCAAAAATAACACACTGGTCAAAACAGAAAAACAAAACATGGAGTAGCACATTGCTTACTTTTCTTCTTAAAAGGTACATAACATACAGAGTTTCACCTAATCTCATGTTAATCTTGAGTACCTATAGCGTAGTACTGTATCCTTAATATCTCCAAAAAGTCTTTCGTTTGATCATATTTATCATATTTATAAAGGAAAAATACAGCTTTTTTGTCTGGAAAAAAAACGAGCTTCTGGAGGCGCGCCGTGGGCGGAGCTAAGTTCGGCGAGCACGGTGCTAGGATTGCCAATAAAACACAGACATTTGATGCCGTTTCACTTACCATCTGCAGTTCTGAATCATGACCGGCAACTTTTTATAGCTGGAACCGCTCCATCTTTCAGTATTAAACAATGTGCAAATCCAGCATCAAACTGGGCCTTGTATATGAAACGTTTGTCAACAAACACACTTGCAAAACTCCATTGCTGCCCTGGAAAAAGGAACTGCATCCACTGTTCACGTAACCCTGGGTTCTTCGGGAAGCTGAGCAAAGTTATCTTTGTCTTACAACCAAAACCAAACTTCTTTAGAGACATTCTTCCAGAGTGAATCCCTTGCAGCAGTGCAGCCGAATGAAGCACGTCTATGGGCACGCTCTTTCTCACGCTGTAGTCTACGTGTGCGCGGGCACGCTTTTCCCGGGAGAAATGCTCATATAAGGAGTTCCACCACCGATTACGTCATTAAAGCCACGATCGAAAAAAAAACAGCAGAAACTTGTACCAACCCGGAAGTAATATTTTCGGCACAGAAATTTTCTGTCATTCGTCCAAATTATTTTTTTTAAACTTTGGCCATGTTTAGCATGAGAATCCAACTCTTTAACACTGTAAACAACTCTGAATACATGAAACACCATTGTACCCCCCCCCCCCCTTTTAAGGTCTGGTATTCTGTCACCGTATGTGAGGAGAAGAGCACAAGACGAAGATTCAATTTAGTTCAATGTAAAGGCTTTAATTAATGACAACTAATGACATAACGAGGACAGGAACAGTAAGGACCAAAGATGGGCACATGAGGAAAAACACAAAACAGTCTACAGGGGTGTGACAAATTGCTTAAACAAATAATTCACTGACTTGAAGTGCAATAAATAAAACAGCATGATGGCCAAGAGTCTCTGCTTTTCAGTTAAACCGCAAGTAGGAAAAAAAAAAAAAAAAAGAAAGTTAAAAATGTTAATAAATTATTGGAAAAACTGTAAACCTTCTCAGGACCACTAAGCACATTTTAATGAAAAATAAAAATGTAATACAAGCCAGACAGCTAAAATAAAGCCATACCAAACTGAGTGGAACGAGGTGTTTTTTTCTTATTTTTTAAATATGTAAATGAGAACACATTTGTCTTTCGTTGTGTTTAGAAATAAAAATAAATAAAATGCCAAAACATATTAAATATCTTCAGTAATTCAGAAGCTGTTCTTATCAGCTCTGAACACTGAGGAAAGCGGTATTGATTTTTTGGAAACAGCGGGGTGTGGTGGATTAAGAATGGTTCAAAGAGCTGCACGCTTTTCATAGTTTCACACAGTAAATAAGTAATGCTCAAAAATGTGCTTCTTTCAACAGAGGCTGATCATTTACCCCTAAAAGAAGCCACATGGAATAAAAAAAAATCTATATTCATCTGCTTGCGTCATTGGAAAGTCTGGCAATAGAGAAGCTGGGACAAACGTCTTCTTTGTGTCTACTGGCCAGTCTGTTTGAGACATACTGACTCTCTTTGTTATGTTACATTGATCTAAGACACAAAGGATGCTGAGCACTTGAATGATGCGCTGAATGCGCCTTCAGTTTATGAAAGCATGGTCCAATGAACTTGATAGATTCACTGAACTCTGTTTAACTGTAAGTTACTTTTGAGAAGCATAGCTTTTATATATCCAGATATATAGAACCAGTAGGTGTTTTTCTAAAAATCACAGTATGGCCATAAAGGTGCAGCAATCTATTGGATTCTATATGCAATCTGTGTGGAAACATTTGGCTCTATACTATTTCAATGTCCAAACGAAGATGAGATTCATACATACAGTACATGATGATACGGCTCTGCACCTGCTGTGTGACAGACGGTAAGAGGAGTTATTTTAAGCAGAAGCCAAATCCAGATGATTTGATCGGTGGCAATTTCATGCACAGTTGGATTCCTCCACGCCTCTATATGTGCTGTGTGTTGGCAACACTGCAGATACAAAATACTGTTGGTCTTCTACATAATTCCCATGGTGGACTCTGCAATTACATTTAGAAATATGAGTCAGATGCTTAAAATAATTGGTTGAGGTCTCTAGAATTGGCCTTCGCACCATATTATGCTGTTTTATAATTACAGTTTTTAGTTGGGTATGTTTTTTCTCAAAGCTCTCACTTTGATTTTCAGTTTAAATTTAAAGGCAGAAAGTAATTATACAGATCTATTCTTGTTTCAGATATTCTGTGTAGGGCATGCAGTTTGAGTATGTCTTTATTTACTGTGTTGCATTGTACTGTAAGTGTGCATATATATTTTGAATGGTTGTTAGAGTGTTATATATTGATTGATTGATTTATTGATTAATTGTTTAATAAACTGCCAGGTTTAAGAGAGCCCACTGCCAAATCACGTTTAGTGTCAATTTATTTTCACTTGTCCAGGCAAAAATCGATCACTTAAGGTACTTACTTAAAAATCACAAAAAAAAAAGTATTACTTATTAAAGTAATGAGACGCAAGCCATAAATAGACTACTGTTCAAAAGGTTGGGATATATATATATATATATATATATATATATATATATGTGTATATATATATATATATATATATATATATACACTCCCCTGCAAAAGTATTGGGACAGTGATGCCAATTTCTTTATTTTTGCTGTAGACTGAAAACATTTGGGTTTGATATCAAAGGATGAACATCAGACAATAGATTTACATGCCAGCTTTTATTTCCAGGTATTTACATCTGAATCTGACAAAGAACTTAGAAGATATCACCTTTTGTTTGAACCCACCCCTTTTTCATGTGAGCAAAAGTATTGGTAGTACAGATATAATTAACATAGATTAAAGTGAATAACACTTAATATTTAGTTGCAAATCCTTTACTTTCAATAACTGCATCAAGTCTGTGACCCATTGACATCACCAAACTTTTGCATTCTTCTTTTGTGATGCTTTTCCAGGCTTTCAGCGCAGCCTCTTTCAGTTGTTGTTTGTTTTGGGGGGTTACCCCCTTCAGTCTCCTCTTTAGCAGAGAAAAGGCATGCTCTATAGGGTTTAAGTCTGGAGATTGATTTGGCCAGTCTAAAACCTTCCACTTCTTGCCCCTGATGAACTCCTTTGTTGTTTGGGCAGTGTGCTTTGGGTCATTATCTTGCTGCATGATGAAGGATCTCCCAATAAGTTTCGTTGCATATTTCTTTAAATTGGCTGACAAAATGTTTCTGTAGACTTCTGAGTTCATTTTGCTGCTGCCATCGTGTGTTACATCATCAATGAAGATTATTTAGCCTGTCCCAGAAGAAGCCATTCAAGCCCAAGCCATGACATTTCCTCCACTGTGTTTGACAGATGAGCTTGTATTTTTGGGATTATGAGCAGATCCTTTATTTCTCCAAACTTTAGCATTCCCGTCACTTTGGTAAAGGTTAATCTTTGTCTCATCAGTCCATAAAACTTTGTCCCAGAATTTTTGAGACTCATCTCTGTAGTTTTTGGCGAATTCCAGCCTGGCCTTCTTATTCTTCTGGCTGATGAGTGGTTTGCACCTTCTGGTGTAGCCTCTGTACTTGTGATCATGAAGTCTTCTGCAGACAGTAGATTGTGATACGTTCACTCCAGCCCTCTGGAGGTTGTTGGTGATCTCACTTACAGTTGTTTTATGGTCTTTACTGACAGCTCTCACAATGTTTCTGTCATCCACTGGAGTTGTTTTCCTTGGTCTACCTGTTCGATGTCTGTTACTCAGTACACCACTGGCTTCTTTCTTCTTCAGGACATTTCAAACGGTTGAAATGGCTATGGTCAATGTGTGTGCAATGGCTCTGATTGATTTTCCTTCTTCTTTCAGCTTCACAATTGCTTGTTTTTCGCCCATAGACAGCTCTCTGGTTTTCATATTGGTTACAGCTATTTATCTATAAATGCACTTTGAACAGGCAAAACCCAAATCTGAAACTGAGCATAGACATTCAGTGCTAATTATTGTTTGAATAATCATTGTGATAGGACACACCTGGGCAACAAAATACACCTGTCAGTCACATGTTCCAATACTTTTGCTCACATTAAAAATGGGTGGGTTCAAAAAAAAGGTGATATCTTCTAAGATGATTGTCTGATTCAGATGTAAATAGCTGGAAATAAAAGCTGGCATGTAAATCTATTGTCTGATATTCGTCCTTTGATATCAAACCCAAAAGTTTTCAGTCTACAGCAAAAATAAAGAAATTGGCATCACTGTCCCAATACTTTTGGAGGGGAGTGTGTGTATATACACACACACACACACACACACACACACACGGGGTTGGAGGTTTCATGGCTATATTTGTGCAGCCTGGTGGCCAATCTTCACTTATTGCACATTCCACCAGTAACAGCAAAGTGTGAAGGTTGACTTTGTGCACCCAATGTTTCAGATATTGTACCCTAAAGGTGGTGCCATGTATAAGGATGATAATGCACTAATACACACAGCAAGACTGGTGACAGAGAGGTTTGATGAACATGAAAGTAAAGTTGAACATCTCCCATGGCCTGCACAGTCACCAGATCTGAATATTATTGAGGCACTTTGGGATGTTTTGGAGGAGCGAGTCAGGAAATGTTTTCCTACAATCGCATAGTGACCTGGCAACTGTTCTATAAAAGGAATGGCTAAAAATCCCTCTGGCTACAGTGCATAACATGTATTTGTCAATCCCAAAACGAAATTATGCTGTAATGGCCACATATATAGTAAAATAAATTAAGAAATAAATAAGTGGTATGTACAGTTGTGCTATAGATGATAGAATGGAATAGAATGGAAAGAGATGCAAGGATGTATTAGGATGGAGGTGGTAACAAATAAATATAAGGGTTATTGCACATAATTTTATTGCACAATGAGGTGAACATTTAGCTGTTCATAAGGTGGATTGCCTGGGGAAAGAAACTGTTCTTTTGCCTGGATGTCCTGGTATTTGGGGCTCTGTAGCCAGCCAGATGGCAAAAGTTCAAAGAGGGGATGGCTTGGATGTGAGGGATCCAGAGTGATTTTCTGAGCTCTTTTCCTCACTCTGAATGTATACAGGTCTTGAAGGGTGGGCAGGGGAGCACCAATGATCCTCTCGGCAGTCCGAACCGTTCTGTGTAATCTTCTGATGTCTGATTTTGTAGCTGAGCCAAACCAGACAGTTATTGATGTGCATAGAACAGACTCGATGACAGCTGAGTAGAACTGTTTTAGAAACTCCTGTGGTAGGTTGAACTTCCTCAGCTGGCAAAGGAAGTACTACCTTTGTTGGGCCTTTTTTACAATGTAGTCGATGTGAGTGTCCCACTTCAGGTCCTGGGAAATAAAAGATCCCAGGAACTTAAATGACTCCACTGCAGCCACAGTGCTGTCCATTATGGTGGGTGGAGAATGTGCAGGAGGTTCCTCCTGAAATCCACTATTATCTCTACAGTTTTGAGCGTGTTGAGCTCCAGGTTGCTATGACTGCACCAGACAGCCAGCTCTTTAACCTCCTGTCTGTAGGCAGACTCTTCACCGTCCTGAATGAGGCAGATGAGTGTGGTGTCATCTGCAAACTTCAGGAGCTTGACAGAGGGGTCTTTAAAGGTGCAATCATTGGTGTAGAGGGAGAAGAGCAGTGGGGAGAGAACACAACCCTGAGGAACACCAGTGTCAGGATTATTTGATGAATAAAAAGTTTAAAAGAACAGCATTTATTCAAAATATAAATATTTTCTAACAAAATAAGTCTTTAATCAATTTAACACATCCTTGGTGAATAAAAACATTCATTTCTTTTTTTTTTTTTTTTTTTTTTTTTTTAAAGAACAAAAATGTGCTGACCCAAACCTTTTGAACGGTAGTGTATATTGTTAGAAAAGAGAAATAAAAAAAAGAAAGCATCACAGCTATTTTCAATGGAAGCTCATTTCCTCCATGTAAGAAAAATACAATTGTGCCTTAAAAAGTTAAAATTATGACATACTTAATTTATAATTATGACTATTCATGATCTTGTAATCATGACATAAGTAACAAGTTTGACTTTTTATTGCATAATTTCTACTTTGTGAGTCATAATATCTACTCTTTAAGTCTTTAGAATTTTTTAAGACTATAATTTTGACTTTAACCTCATAATAATGAATTTAAAGTCATAATTTAGATTTTATTATCCTGTAACTATGATTTAAGTAACAATTTTGACTTTATAAGTCATAATTTAAACTTTATAATTCATAATTTTTATCTCATAATTATAACTTTTAAAATCATAATTTTGACTTCATCTCGTATGACATTTCATAATTTCGACTTTTTAAGGCATGATATTTTTTTTCTTACACAGTAAAAATGGGCTTCCATAATCCTGTGACCAATGTGTTTATAAAGTCATTAAGTCAATTTTGACTCAACTTTTTATCTCATAATTTCAATGTTTAGTCATAGTTTCGACTTTTTATCTTGTAATTATGATGTAAATAAATAATAATTTTTACTTTTTATCTCATAATTCCAACTTTTAAAGTCATATTTTCAATTTAGTAAGTCATAATTTTGACTTTTTATTTTGGAATTAGGACATAATGACAACATATGGCATTTTTCTGACGTGACGGAAATGGGCTTCCATAGTTTCCAGCACTGATAATAAATAAGCATATTAGAATTATTTTTGAAGGATCATGCCTGTGACACTGAATACTGAGGTAATGATGCTTTGATGAATTCAGCTTTGATCACAGGAATTTTTTTTTGTATATGCTTTTTTGAAAAACACATTAAAAATCTTACCAAAATTTTGAATGGTTTATACAAACCTCATAAGTCTCACAGGAATAATAATAATATGCCTCAAAAGCTAATGATATCATTAAGATAATGACAAAATGCACAAAACATTATACACTTGACTTTTCCACTTAATATAAAAGGCCAAATTACTAGATTATTAATTTTTTTTATCTTGTAATTATGACTTAAATAAGTAATCATTTTGACTTTTTGTCTAATAATTCCAACTTTTAAAGTCATAATTTCAATTTAGTAAGTAATAATTTTGACTTATCTCATAATTATGACATATCTCATAAGTATGTTGTAATTTCAACTTTTTAAGGCATTTTTTTTTCTTACGTGGTGGAAATGGGCTTCCATAGATTCCAGCACTGGTAATAAATCGGCATATTATAATTGTTTGTAAGGATCACACCTGTGACACTAAATGTGAATACTGAAGTAATGATGCTTTGATGAATTCAGCTTTGATATCAGGAATACATTAGATTTTAAGGTATATTAAAATAGACATTATTTTACATCATACCAATATATTAGAATTTTTTTTTTTTTTTTGAAAAACAACAACAACAATTTAACAAGACATAGACTCACTGAAGGTTTATATGTTCACATAAAATACTTTCACTGATTATAAAAGAAAGTATATACAATAAAAAGGTATCTAATGCATTTTGTTTTTGTTTTTTTACATTAAAACTCAGCCAAAGACTTTGGCCAATATTTAGTCCATTAATATTATTAAGTCAAGGTGTACTTATGGCGATCCCAAGGAGATCCAGTAACGTACGCTTATTAATATTCATAAATAAAGTATTTCACTGAGTAAAACAATGTAAAATACTTGGCTCATGTCAATCTCCAACCCGATAGATGGCGCTTTAAGCGCCGTCCCGTTCCACTCGCTTCATTTCAGTCCGCGGAGGAATAAAATCTCTGTGTTGAGTGACGCAGGAGAGCAGTGGACAGTCGGAGCTGCACTGATGTGCAACAACTAAGACCAAGAGTCAAGCGTCCCAGGTTTTAACAGAATACCGCCTTCTGCAAACAGATGAGCGTCTGAAATGCCCTTGCTTGCACTGATGCATTCGGTTACTACATCCTTAACTTTACTGTGTTCTCTGCGCATAATCGAGATCATCTGTCCGGAGTCGATATTACTGCTCCAGTAACGGATTGATCCAAGCTTCTCATTCACATTTTACGGCATGACATGTAGATAATCATCCGATACTTTGATGGGGCTCCTGAGGATCATGATGCCACCCAAGTTCCAGCTGCTGGCTGTTATGGCGTTTGGAGTGGCGATGCTGTTCATTGAGAACCAGATTCAGAAGCTGGAAGAGTCTCGGGCAAAGCTGGGTAAGACTGCGGTTGTGTCTCAAACATCACTGAGATGCCTATCTCCCCTATAAAGCCTTTTTGGACATCATGCATGTTCGATTCTTAATATAATCGATTATAACGCGCATATGATGTACAGAAATGCTGTTTAGGTAGGCAGCTCATTAGAGCTTGAGACAGTCTGCTGCTGTTGTCTTCTTTACAACACCACACAAGACGTTAGGAAGGAGAGTGCATTAAGACAATTTGGATTGCACGATCAACTTATTTTAAGTAACAGTTCACCCACAAGTGAAAATTCGATTCTGTCCCCATCATGTTGCTTTAGACTTGACTTAAATGTATCTTCTGTGAAACATGACAAGGAGATATTTTGAAGAATGTCGTTGCTGTGCTGTGACATTGAATAGGAAGTAAAGATGTCAAACCTCAAATGGATGCAGAAGTGTATTAAAAAGTAGTCCAGATTGCTCAAGCCATATTTGTCTGGGACAGACTGATGTTTTATTTATAATCTTCACCTCCTTTCAACCATAATAAACAGTGCCTACCCACTCTTTAAAAGAGTTTTTGTTAAAGAGTTATATACCATGAACATAGTTACAAGGTGTGTCACAATATTACAAACATTGATTTGAATTTTGAAAAAAAAAAAAATAAAATAAATAAATAAATATATATATATATATATATATATATATATATATAGGGAGAGGGAGAGACAATATATTGTGTGTTTCAAAATATTATTTTTGTGAATTGGGGCACTCTATTTTCTACTTGTCTCAGTGATTATATATATATATATATATATATAATTTTTTTGGTTTTGTTTTTTGTTAACGAATTGGACGTTGCTACTTCTCAAACGCTTGAGTGGAGAAATGGTGGTTGACTAGATTTTCAGTGAATCATGATTCAAATTTAATTCTGTATAACTATTAAGATATGATTCATATTGCCTTTAATGCATTCTGTTTGACGCTTGACATTTGACAAAAGACATTCTGTCCCATCATGATTAATCGCATTCAAAATAAAAGTTTGTTTACATACTATGTGTGTGTACTGTGTTTATTTATTATGTGTATATAAATACACACACATATATTTGTGTATATATATATATATATATATATATATATATATATATATCATATTTTTTTTATGTATGTGTGTATATTTATACTTGCATTTAATTTATATTATGTTAATATTTTATATATAAATGTAATATATTATTCCTTAATATATACATGTATGTGTGTGTATTTATGTATATGTAATAAATATACACAGTACACACATACAGTATGTAAACAAACTTTTATTTTGAATGTGATTAATCGCAAATTATCGCATTGCTTACTTACTATACAACAAACTGTAGCAAAGTTCTTTGGCACGGATACAATATTGAATTAAGACATACAGCATCTCAGCAGGGTATTTAGTACATTTGATCAAACTCCTACACTGATCCGACTGTACTCACCAATCTGCTTTTGTTTATAATCAGCTTACACATTTATACTCATCAAGGTGCTCAGTGTGTAAGGTAAGCAGGTAAGAGATTATTGGACAAATAATAGACTTCAACTGATGTGAAATCTGTGTATGCTGATCGGTGCTTCTGCAGGTTTTGTCTTGCCTTTTCTTGTCTTGGGTTTATGAATGTTATAGCTAAAGAATTTCTCTATTTGATTCTGAATCCAGACTGAGCTTTGCAGCAGCTCAGTAGTGAGTCTACATGATTTGCATCATGACCATGCAGTCAGAATTCCATCAACCTCATGCGTTAACTTTGCAAAGCAAATGTGCGTTTGGTTGACAGCTGAGTTTACCCACATTTGCCATTCTTTTGGTGTGACTGTTGACTATTACAAAACACGGTGGAAATCATGCTTGTAGCATAAAATATATAGCGTATTGTACATACCACTGTTTCTTGCATACAGTTGAAGACAAAATTATTAGCCCCTTATAAAATATTTCAGTATTTTTCAAATAACTCCCAAGTGATTTTGAACAGAAAATTTTATCAACACAACATTTTTAAACATACTACTTTATTCAGGAAGCTTTTAGGGTTTGTAATACAAATAAATGTATAACCAATAATTTTAAAAAGTCTACCGGTCAAAATTATTAGCCCTCTGATGTTAATAGTCAATATTGTATCCCTTTTGCTTGATAACAGCCTTTAGTCGTTTGCTGTAGTTCTCAACAACTTGTCTCCTGAGGAATGACAGCCCATTCTTCATTAGCAAATCTCTCAAGCTCCTCCAGATTTGTTGGTCTTCTGGCACAAACTCTGTGGACTTTAGTGTGCCCCACAGATTTTCTATTGGATTCAAGTCTGGGTTTGTGCAGGCCAGTCAAGTACACTCACTTTGCTCATTTGGAGGCATTTCTTCACCAGAAGTGAGGTATGCTTTGGGTCATTATCATGCTGGAAGACAAAATGTTGAAAAAGTTCTTGCAGACTGTCTGAGGTTGTCTTTCAAAAACATCTTGTAGTCTTCCTTTTTCATGTTTCCTTCAACCCTGACAAGATTTCCAGTTCCAAATGCACTGAAACATCCCCACAGCATTATACTCCCACCACCATGTTTCACTGTGGGAACAGTGTTCTTGGGGTTGAATGCCTCTCCCTTCTTTCTGCAAACATAGGCGACATCTCTATGGCCAAAAAGCTCTAGTTTTGTCTCATCTGACCAAAGGACACATTTCCAGTATGCATCACATTCCCCCAGGTTGTCCTTAGCAAACTTCATTCTAGCTTGGAGGTGTCTCTTCTTCAGAAGTCTTTCTTGGTCGGCAACCTCACAGTTCATTCCTGTGCAGGGCTCTAGTGACTGTCTTCATTGAGACATCAATTCCAGACTTGGCTAGGTCATTCACTAGTGTCTTGGCAGTTGTTCTTGGGTCTTTAGAAACCTCTCTCACTAGTTTTCTTTCCAAAGTTTTTGAAATCTTTCACTTCCTGCCTCTGCCCGTCTTGTTTTCCACTGTGTTGGTCTCTTTAAACTTCTTGATAATGCATCTCACTGCAGTTCTTGACACTTGAAAACGCTAGACTGATCAACGATAGATGAGTGTATCCTTCTCCATCTTTATGAGCATTAACAATTCTTTCTCTGAAGTCCAAGCTAATTTCTTTTTTTAATATTATTTTACTAGTTGTTACGCAAGATACTAATCCTCAGCTTAAAGGGCAATTTAAAGGCTTAATTAGGTTAATCAGGCAAATTAGGTTAATTTGGCGAGTCATTGGACAACAGTGGTTTGTTCTGTAGCTAATCAAACTAATAATTTCTTAAGGGGACTAATAATATTGACCTCAGCAGTTTTTTATTTATTTATTTTTGAATTCTTTTATTCAAGCAACTATAAGAAATCAGACTTTCTCTAGAAGAAAAAAATAATAGGAAATAATGTGAAAACATTCTTTTGCTCTGTTAAACATCACTTGGGGAAAAAAAAAAATAATAATAATTTTGTCTTCAACTGTGTATTGTTTTAATCTGAGTATTTAAAAATTCAAAACTTTCTGTTTGTGTCATAAATGGTGTAAAAATAATTTATCTCTAAGCCACATATCTGCAGCTGGTGTTCATAGTGAATTGGATGAGGCTGGTATGTTTTCACACACTTCCTCCAATGACCCATGACAGTTGTCTGCAGCCCAGGTGCATCTACACATTTGTGCAGCTGAACAACTGAAATGAGTCCATTTATTTAGTCTGACACTGACAAGATGGGTAGAAATCAAGTTACAGGTCTGTGGAAATTATTGAACATTTAGAGTGGGAAATGCAATTTGGAGTTTTCTTAAAGTGGGAAAAAAAAACAGCTGCTGCAAGCTGCAAATGTATGCAGTTGATAAGCCTGATTCCCTTCTGCGTGCACTCAATGTTATTGTTCATGACAGATATTGTGAATATTTAAACAAAGTGATAGTAAGTTTAAAAATGAAAGTTAATGATAGATAGGTGGATTCTGTAGATAGATGATGGATACATAGAGATTATATGTTTATGTATTTATAATAAATAAATAATCCCGGAGGGTTGGGAGCATTTGCATGCTTGCTTTTGTTATAGAATAGTCTGATCATTTGCGCTGAAAATAATCAGTACACAAATATATAGGCCTAATGGAATCCCATGTAAGCAAATAGCATGACAGTCAGCATTTACATATAGTGGCACCTTTAAATGAATGAATAAACTTGCCACTCTCCGTTAGCAGTGCAAATGATGCTGTCATATTTAGCATTGAGCCCAGTTTTTGCATTATGGATGAGGAAATATTAATCATAAGTCCATGAAGTGGAGAGTTAATTAAATTGAAAGCACAGTGCTGTTCTAACCCTGTGATGGACGTTTGTTGAGGCTTAGGATGCCAGGGCTGACAGAGGAGTGAAATCTGATTTGCCCTGTGCAGGCTTTGAATTTATAGACTCTGCACTATGCTTATTAGGTTGTCTCACATGACATGGTTCATTAGAAGATGGAAAACCCTTAGCTTTGCCTCCCACTCCACTAAGTTACAAGCATCACTGTCAAGCTATAAATCTGGTGTTCAGCCACTGCCAACAGCCCTCTTATTGGTTTTTTTTCTTATGCCATAGATTATACAACATCAGTTTATTCTCATTCCACTACCAGCTGTGCAGCTCACAAAGAGAAATAAGCAGCAGTCTGCATGCGGTGTGACAAGAATAGCTTCGCTTTAAAGAGTCCACGTTGCACGTCGTAAAAATCTCCTAATGTTGTCCTGTCGGCTAAGAGATGAAAGAGCCGAAAGACTGAATATCTGAAATCAATTTGATGCCAATGATATGGAGCATAATCACTTTGATATGCTGTGCAAATAGTTCACCAGATTGTTAGAAACGCATTTGGGGGCATGGAGTAGCAGGCATGTTGTATAATATAGATAATATTGAAAGATGAGTACTTTTGTTCAGCAAGACTGCATTAAAGGAATAGTTCATTCAAAAATGAAAGTTTCCCCATGATTAATTCACCCTCAAGCCATCCTAGGTGTAAATGACTTTCTCCTTCCAGACGAACACAGTCAGAGTTGTTTTAAAATTTATCCTGGCTCTTCCAAGCTTTAGAATGGTGGTGGATAGTGGCTGATATTTTGAAGCTCCAAAAAGCACATATATCCATAGTAAAACTAACCCATATGCCTCTGGGGGGTTAACACATGTCTTCTGAAGCGGATCCATGGGATTTTATTACAAAAATATTTCTATTTTTAAAACTATAAACTCAAATCATTGACTTCCGACAACAACGTATGAGAGAATTTAAATTATTGGGTTTTGAGCTATCCCTTTAAGCAGCACAACTGTTTTCAACTTTGATAATAGTAAGAAATGCTTCTTAGGCACCAAATCAGAATACTAGAATTATTACTGAAGGATCATTTGACACTGAATACTCACTGTCACATGAATAAAGTAAATTTGAAAATATGTTAAAGTAAAAAAAGTTATTTTACAATATCACGGTTCTTCTTTCTGTCCATTTGATTAAAAAAATCCTTGGTGAGCATAACAGATTTCTATTAAAAATGTTACAAAAATCTCACTGACCCCAGTTTTTTAAAAGGTGGTGTTAATGGGAAGAGAGACCGGCTTTTGAAATGAAAGAGTTTTTATGTGAATACATGTTTTACTAATCAACTTACAGCTATAGCTTTTGTCAGATACCAGATAAAGGTCAAGTATATATTTAAAATATTTTAAAATGTTCCACTATTGTTAAACTGGCAACTTACTATTGTAACTTACTATAGATGCACCTTTTGGAAGCAGGCTTTTTGAAAACCAAGTCATGTGTTTTATTAAGAAACAAGAGTTTTTTTTTTTTTTTTTTTTTTTTTTCTGAAATAATTTTTATATTGCACATTTTTTTTTTCTTTTTTAGTTTTTGTTTTGAAAGTTTGGTAAATACTGGTAAAATGCACCAACAATCACATAAAAAAATATAAAAAATGTTATATACCATAAAAATATACCATTTTGATATTTTGATAGGCTATACCAAAAAACAAAAACGAGTAACCCATCTAAATTATATAACAATTAACGTTAGGCTATCCATCTCATAGTAGCATACCAACATTGTTATTCATTAACAGTAGAAGTGAAATCTTATTGTAGTCTTTCAAATGGGTACTGTCTTACATTTTAAAATCACTTACAGAGGAAGTTTGGTTCCATCAGGCTAACATGACAGTCAAGACTCATGCTGCTAATCTTTTCTTTTTCTTTTGTTTTTAATTGCGCGGTTCTAACATTACCAACGGATTATACGAATTTGGCGCCACCTATAGTTGTGGGTGCATTATAGACATGTCAATGTCTAGACACCTCAATATAAGACGAACATGTTTTTTTCAGACGTATTTCCTTATATTCGGGTCAATACGGTAAATACACAGTTATGAGATAATATTTCAGAATGAGTTAATTTTCCTTACTTTTGCAGTTATGTTTGGCAATGCTGCTATTGGTGGTGCAGAATATGCTCACTTGACCTTTTTAAGAATATTTTCTTCATTCCTTTTATCAAGCCACTTTAATTATAGAGTGTTGTATTGCTGATAGAAAGTAGTTTCCACTTACCACAACTGGCATTTTATCAAAATGTCTCTTTGTGCACTGATGGTAGTTAACTTTTAACAGGCATAAAGATTGGATGTCCTTGTTAGCAGGTGATTCATTCCCATGTCAGCTACTGAAATCTCTTTCAGGACTGAGGTGGACAAACTTGCTGTCCATGTGCCCAGGGGTGAGTGGCTGCTAGCAGAGCTCTATAAATTGGAGACCTTGCTCTGATGACTTTTAAATGGAGTGATTTATTCTGTTTGTCATCATGGTAGCACCTCTCAGCTGTTTTCCTAGTATTCATGTCATGCTCGGAGAATTGAAAATGGCCCCTGTGTTGTCTGACTAGATGCAGAACAGGTCTAAGTGATGACAGTGCACTTTTTTTTTTGTCTGGCATGCTTTTCTGTCATGTGTACTGATGCTTGCATTGCCTTTGTCTTTGGATTCAAGTGTTCTGATTCTATGTGGATTTATAGGAAATGATGCAACAGTTGCAACTGCTTATTTAAAGGGGTCATCGGATGTAAAGTTTCCTTTTGCATGTTGTTTGAACATAAATGTGTGTTGGAAGTGGGGACAGAACAGGGACGTAGACAAGAATGGCTCCTAAGCGATTGAGGTGTTCTGTTGTTGGATGTAATAATAAACATATTATTCCTATTTTAGTCCTTACATCTGAACCACTGAAGATGCAGTGGATGACTTTTGTTTGTGAATGGAATGCGCTAGGGCTGGGTATCAATTCAGATGTCCTATTTCAATTTCTATTCGCAAGCTCTCGATTTGATTCCCTCTCTCTCTCTTTTTTTAATTACATTCAGTGAATATAGTTTTAATACAAATGCTATTAATATTTCTAAAAAATTAACAGTTAACGTCAGAAATTAAGAGCCGCAGGCTTATATTTTAAACCTTTTTTGTATAGGGTCCTTTTTAAAATCAATAATAGGGCCCTATAAAATGTACTTAATTTTTCTGGTAATCAGATGAAGGCTTAAAACATTCATTTAATTTATCTTGATTAAATGAAACTAAAACCCTTTTACTTTTTGGCAAACAAAGTGCTGCACAATAGAGGTTTACTGTAAAAATTAAAAATAAAACAAATGTGATTACTTATTTAAAAATGAAGATTTATTGATATGTTGCAGTAGTAGTAGTAGTAGCAGTAGCATTGTTGTTACATTAAGTCTTAAGACTGCTAGATAGTATTACATTTCTGACACATTTTAACGTTAAACTAAACTTTTATTTTGACAAGTTGCTGTGAAGAACTTGCAGCGGCTGTGAATGATATGATGGTAGTTTTCCCAAAATTAAACGGTAAAATGCTAATTAAGTGACTCTCAGAGCAGCTGGAGATGATATTTTGTGTTCATATCGTCTCGTATAGAGATGGCAGAAGCTGAAAACACTGCAAACATTGTCCGCACTTCACCAATCAATCTTTGCAGTCGACTTTCCTAATGACGTGCTAGTTGGCAAGTTTTGTGGCTGAACGCGCTAAAGTAAACAATGGCTCGTCACTCCACAGAGAGAAAAGAGGGGCGAGGTAAGCAGAGCTAATTTGTATTTAAAGGAACATGCAATAGAATCAGTTGATTTTAACATGGTAAAAGGTTTTTTTTTTTTTACACTACTGAGAATTTTTTACCAAAGTATATTATAGACTTTTCATGAAGACCCTAAGGAATCATATCAACTTGTGGAAAATCAGCATCCGATGACTCCTTCAAAAAGTAGAAAAATGTAGTCTGTTATGATGCTGTTATCTGTAAAATGAGATGATTGATTTTACAGTTGACATTTCACCTGTTCATTTTGCTCTTGGTGTAAATAGACCATTTATTGGCTATTCTTTTTGATAGTTTTTCACATTGTGAAAGGGCTTTTATGTACATGAATGTTTCATTTCTCTTTTCATGATGTCCAATTACCCACCATGGTACATCTCTGTACAGCAATCTTGATGTAAGGTTTGTGTGTTCTACCACAGGAAATCTGTTATATACAGCTTTTCACATATTGCTTACAGGCATCTTCCAAGAAATATAATACATACAGGGGTCAACTCCATTTCCTAGAGATTATCCTGCAACCCGCTGGCACTCCATTGCCATGGGAACTGCTAAATTGGTCGAGAAGTTACCTGCACTTTGTTCACCTGCACACAAGCAATTACGTTTCTGTAAGTGCCTACCTGAACCTGATATCACTTATAATGAATCTGTGATCCTGCCAGTGAGAGGGTGTACATCTCTTTGTCACATTAGTTTCTAAATTTATTTCTTGGTTTGAGCACAGTTTGTCTTTACAGTCAACATATTGGTAAATGACCCACTTCACCCAAACACAAAAAAGGTAAAGTGCTGCTTTAAAAGAGTGGATTTGACTTAACCTTTTTTTTTTTTTTTTTTTAATATATTTCTTGAATTCTGAACTTCTCAAAGGTACTATGTGGCCATGTAGTTGAAGGTCTTACTAGTTGGGCACGACATGAGGCTGAGTAATTAATGACCGAATTTTCATTTTAGGGTGATCTCTTTAAATATCATTAGAACAGTATACAAAACAATATTACACTATACTCATTTTCAGGGCTTATTAAAAGAAAAAAAAAAGAACAATAACTGTGAAAGTGTGGGTATTATGTAGAAATTGGGCAGTATGAGAAAATTGCAAGTTAATAGACCCCTTTTTTTCTGTGTCTCTGGATCTAGAACTTGCCACACTGAAAAATGTGTTTATGATGGAATAACATTTTGTATTTTATAGAGACATAGACTGAACGGGTTTTAGTTTGTTATTGATTCTGCCTTCCGTTATGACCTACTTTCCATTGAAGAAAGTTTCCTTTGCACATTTCTCTTTTATACAAGTTTAGTTTTTCTTTCTTCTAGGGCTATGTGTTTTGGACAATCTGTTTATTATTTTGACATTATGGCCGATGTGACAAATATGACGGATGATATTTGGCAGCTATTATGTAATATTTTCTGTGGTATAGTGTGAAACATAATGAACTTTATTGACAATGAATCAATTTTATTGTGATGCCAAAAATAAATTGTACTTTTAGTGTTTATTTATGTATTTATATAGAATTTTAGACGTAATAGTATATAATTTGAAAATCAGGTCATCTACCCATAATTATTGACTTATCAGCATTAAATTGCTGCATCCTTTATGTTTGAGGCACTTAGTAGAAATGAAAAAAGATTCTTAAGAACAACATTCTTCTGCTTAATTTTTGTTGTTTCAGATTTATCCACCGCTAAACCTTATGTGAAAAATTAACATGTGGATGACTTATTTACATTGGGTTTTTCTTGAACAGCTTTCACAAGAACCAGTGTCTTTTTGTACTTTTTGAAGCATCAAAATTTCAGTTGTTTGGATTTTCAGTGGAGGGACAGAAATCTCTCAGGTTTAATTAAAAAAAGTCTTCATTTGTATTTGTGTATGAAAGCCTTATAAGTTTGGAATAACATTGAGGGTGAGTAATTGAGTGTTTCAGTGTCCTCTGTTTGTAGAACAGTGGTCACAGGCATACAATTAAACGTCTCTTCTGAGGCATTGGAAGAGTTGATTGCATAAAATGAATATTCATTTTTGCATTTTTGGCTTGGATGCAACATGTTTATTAAAGGTCACCTTCTAATTTTTCGTATTTCCCTGTCTCCCAAGATGTGGCTGCCACAACCCCCTCCTCTTTCTGAATAGAAATCCCTTTTGAAAGAAATGGGTTGTAGCCAGTCGGAGACCAAATCTGAAAGCAGGAAACCCATAGAGCCCAGTGTGGGAACAGCTGAATAGATTTTCCAACCCGCTTCCCTCTCTGCTCCTCCCCTTTATCCAAGAGCGGAATGCCTCTTGTTCTGTAGTGGATTCCCTGCTCAACCTGCGGGTCTCCTTGGCAAAGCTGTGTTTACTGAGGCTAGAGAGGGAAAAGGGGATTGGATGATTGACAGCTGCCTCTCATTTTACTGTGAACTCTAGTCTATTGTTCCACAGAGACTTCCCCTCAGCCTTATCACAAAGACTGCAGCTCTGAGGAAAAACTTGTCTGGGCCATTGCAAGGGAACATACAATTTTCCCCCTTTTTTTGGGGTATCGTTTTTCCAGTGTACTTGATTTTTCATATTGGAGCACAACAATGAAGTTTTGTCTTTCTTTTTTCCTTTTCTTTTTTGGCATGTGCAAAAACAGATGTTTTACATATAACTTGGGGTAAAAACAAAATATGTGTTGAATTCTTTAACAACGCATCAAATTTTAGAGTTGCCAGGCAACTGTAAACAACCCACAGTCACAATGTGCTTGCACTAGACTCTTCAAAACTAAATGGCTCTCTGTCTACACTGGAAATGCACATCTGTGACAGTTTGCCGAGTAGACTACAGTTTTTTGCTTGCTATCAAATTTTTGTGAGTATTGGTGGTTTCAATCTTTGCCCATGTCTACTAGGGATGCCACAATTCTCACTATAATATTGAACTGTTTAGTATGACATCCACAGTTCAGTACGCGCTTGTGAATTGTGGTTTTCCGGTTTTTCGAAATTTGCTGTGTGTGTTTGTGATTTCATGTGCTGAGATGAGGAAAAACTTTCCCGCTTATATTTGAAAAAGCAACACACGCAGAGCATCTTCCTTTCTAATTACATGCAATGAAAAGGCTTTCTAAACCTGTTCTCCAACCAAAGATTTGTATAACAAAAGTTATAAAAACATTGTTTTTAATTTACAATAAAAAATCATCAGTCGAGTGTTTGAAATAACTTCGAATTGAAATTGAAACTTGAAATTTGAGAAAATGAAATTTTTTTTCAGGCTGTAATATAATAATATTATAAATAAGTAATATTTGGTCATTTTTGAATGAGATGCTAATGGTCTAATCCGATTCAATGATTTATGCTAAGCTATGCTAAAAGTTAGCATAGTTTAGCATAGCTTTAACAAATTGCTGTTAAATAGTTTTAAAAAGCTTGATCATTTGAATTAATTAGACATGCTTTTTGATTAAGATTTATTTTTTTTATGTAACCGTTAAAATCTAGTCTAGAACAATTAAAACGGAATTAAATAATTTTTAATAGATTAAATAACTATAACCTCCATTTGGATAATCTATTATTCAGTTATTTTTCGTGTGGTTCTGTTTTTGTCATAGTATTGATTTAGTAGTAGTATTGAGATATTTTACTCTGGTATTGTATTGAAGTCAAAATTTTGGTATCACTAGTAAGGACATCATTAAAATAGTTCATGTGACATCAGTGGTTCAACTGTAATTTTATGAAGCTACAAGAATAGTAGTTGTGCACAAAGAAACAAAAATAACAGCTTTTTCTAATTAACAGTTTCTCCTCTTCTGTGCCAGTCTTTTGACGCACATTCACAAGAGTACCATGACTCTCGTGAACACGTCAAAAAAAGATTTAGATTCTGCTGTAGGTTTATTCAAATAAAATCTTATGATATTTCAGTTGACTAAAACTAAACTAATCCAGATGACTAAAATACAACTGAAACTAAATGATTTAGTTTAGTTTATAGTATATTAATTAAAATATCAAAAAAAATTGCTGTCAAAATGAACATTTTATGAAGAATATATATATATATATATATATATATATATATATATATATATATATATATATATATATATATATATATATATATATATATATATATATATATATAAGCATTAGGACCATTCAAATAATATTATGATTACAAATACTAAAAATTATAAATGTATAGAAATATATAACATATCATGCCCTATTTCGTATTTGTATTCATGGCATTATCCAAGTATTATTTTCCTAATGACTGGAACTGAATTTATTCACTCCCTTTTGTGTTTTTGTATGCCTGTTTAATTGTCCCTCCCCCTGTGCTTCTCTATTAATTTTTTCTTAGATTCTTGCTTTCAGATTATTCATGTGACAAATAAACCAGCCTACCTGGGTGTAGTATCATGCACAAAAGACCACTGCTCCACAACACCAGGGGTTTCACCTGCAACCTAAGAATTGTTTCATTCTTGCACTGCTTATGGTTTCCTGCTGCACACAATTTCATTAATACAATCTTTTAAACCTTTTCACAGCTGCAATCCACTTATCAGTGGCTCCCATAAGGAAATTCTGAGTCTCTTTCAAGGCCAAAATTAATTATCCTTAATATCGCTAAATGAGAATAGCTGAATATTAATAGCAGCAGTGCTGACCCAAGAATAGCGCTTGTCTGAGATCATTCATTTCCATTTTCATCTCGCTCAACCATCCTGGTGCCCCATGCCAGAGGCTTTTCTAATGTGTGAGTATGTTCTTGCAAACATCCACTTTTCCATCACTACCCACACATCACCCCAGCCTCCACTCCAGCCGGCCTCTCACGTCTGCAGCCTCACACGGTCCACTGATCACACTTCTGTTGTTGGGGGAGAGCAAGTGGACCATACACTGGTAGTAATGGACAATTGGTGGTTTTTAGTAGCAATGCTGAACCTCTCATTTGGATTTGCTTCAGGATGGTGGTTTTTAGCCCCAACATTGTCAAATTCGTAACATGACATGGGCCGATAAGGAAAATTGTTTCGATTGTAAATGTCTTGGATAATTTGTAGGTTTAATTCACACTTGTTTCTGAGAAGATCTTGACCAAAAATAAATAAATAAATAAAATAAAATAATTCTTGAAGCTTGAATCTCAATTATTTCAGTCCTTATTGTAATGTCAATATTTTTGTATATGTTGTATAAATGCACATTAAGTTCTTTTAAATGTATCTTGGTCTTTCCAACAGCATTTATGTAATTATTTGCTTTTTTTGTGCAAGAACTGTACAAAGAATCATGTGACCTGAATAATTTAGTCAGATGATTGATTGTTACCTTCCAGAACTCCAGAACACTTTTGCTTCCAGGCAGAAGGCATCTGCTGCCGAACGCTAGCAAAAATGAAGTTCATCAGAGCATTTTGTTTGCATGCTCTAAACCACAAGTAATTTATTACTTGTAATATAAATGTTTTAATTTATTTATTAATAAAAGAGCCACAGTTGCTTCGCCAGTGGCTACACCTTCCATTTTCAGTTTGTGTCAGTTTTCCAGGAAGTCATAATTTTGTTGTTTTTAACAAATGGAGCTTTTTTGCAAATTGTTTTTGAGAAATAGTTTTTGTGTGTGTGTGTGTGTGTGTGTGTGTGTGTGTAAATTATGTAAAAGCTTAAATGGGCACATAGCTTGTAAAGTGATGCATGAATTTGCTGTTTTAAGGGCTGTTCAGTCCACAACAAATATGTCTTGGTAAACATTTAAAAAAAAAAAAAAAAAGTATTAATGACCCTTGCTGTTGCATAGAGTAACTGTTTTGAAAATATATCCATATAAAACTGTCATGTGCAGACAAAGCATTATGCAATTTGCTTGTGGTTTGCTTATTGCTGCCATCAGATACACAACATTTGGCTGTTTCTTTGCAAACTCTCCATTTTACTGTCTCATTTACAAAACAGTCTGCAGTCAAATGTTATGAACAAACATAATTCTCCGACCCGAGACGCCATTAAAAATAGACATTCAGTTGTTCCTGATATTTGGGTCCTTCTCAAGTTTATACAGAGACAAAAATGGGTTGTTTAAACTGGATGCATCAAAGCAAATATAATAGGTTGTGGTTCGGTGTAGACAAGAGTTGGCCATTAAGCGACTGATTTTTTTAATTTATTTTTTTATTTTTTTAACCGCAAATACTCGTCTTGCACTAGTGTTTCTTGTCTGTGTACTCCGGTTCAAAAAGGTAAGGTAGGTGAACACTGGGTCGGTACTTCCGCTTTTGTCACATGTGACCTTTCCAATATGACCACGTAATAGTGTTCATTTCATTAACGAAAACTATTAAAAAAAAAAAGTTTGTTGACGAGCTTTTTTCCTGACACTAAAACGAGACGACAGTAAGGTCAATATTATACCATGCGATTTCGTCAAACTCTTTTTATTTTCATCAAAAAAAGAAGACAAAATATTACGGACTGCTGTATACTCCTCTACTACGTGAGCTTTCATTTGTGCGGTTGCCAGATGTTATTAGTTCAAATTCCTGAATCAGACCTTCTCTGTTACAAGAAAATAAACCATGTGTATAAGTCGACATTCTATTGCTTTGAACTTACTGGTCAAAGTGAAATACCTGAAATGTAAAAGTAAATTTAAACATAAAGTACGATTTAGAGATGCACCGATTGCAATTTTCTTGGCCGATTCCAATTTCCGATTTTTCAGTAAGTATGACCTGCCGATTCCGATTTTTTTTAAAAAGAACTCTAATGAAAGGATATACAGAAAGCATATATTTTCTTCTTCTTTTTTTATTTTTTTTATTTTAGAATAAAATAAATTATTAAACATTACAGGATCTACTCACTACAAAATAACTTTAACAAGTGTGTTGTAAAAAAGATATAGTTCCAGTATATAACTAACATAGTAGAGTTATACTAACAAAAATCTTCTTTTCCTCAATTAATTTTTTTATAATAAAATAAATTAATAAACATTACGGGATCTTCTCACTACAAAATAACTTTAACAACAAAATAAAGTGCCCTGTGCCTTGAAAAATGTAGAAATAATATATAACTAACAAAGTAGTCACGACAATAACTTTAATAACAAAAAGTGCACTGTCTTAAAACAGGTAGAAATAACAATGCTAGTACTAAATGCTATTACTTGAACATCCCAATAAACGATAGCAGAGGCTGCTGACTTGTTAGCTTGGACACTGCGCGCTAGCTTTAGCCTCTTTCCCCTTTTCAAACTGGGCATATTCAGCTGAGTGATAGTGTTTTAAGTGTCTTATTAGGTCCGGATCACACCAAACGCGCTTTTTATGTCTGAAAACGCGAGGCGCACCGCACAGCCTTTTTTGGAGCCGTGCAGTTCACGTCGTGTCTTTTGCGCGCTCAAGTTCGTTATTTCAAATGTAGCCGCGCTTTATGCGCGCTCATAATACAAGCGAGGTGGTCGTGACACTCATTTTTACAGGCCGTTCCGAACGTTTTTGTGGTAGTTCCCCCACGTTGTATTTTAGCCTTACAAATGTTACAAACTGCGATTTTTGTGTCATCTTCACTCACAGAAAAAACTTCCAATGGCGTGTTTACACCAGACTGTGAGTGTGTGCGTGGCTGTGATGTATTTGCCTGCACAGCTGGCAATAAAAGGATCGGCTCGGAATCGGCAAGACGTGAGACTGACCGGCCGGTCACCAATCCGGGCCGATCATGTGAAAAATCGTCCGATTCCGATCACTAAGCCGGTCAATCGGTGCATCTCTAGTACGATTACAATTTTGAGCAAAAATGCTTTTTTACATTTTTTTTATTATTATTATTATTATTAGCTCATTTTTATCAGTTTAATCATTATACAGCATGAGCAAGATGGGGAGAAAATTTCATTGACTAAAACAAGACTAAAATGCTGAGATTTGTAGGCCCAGTTTCATAGACCAGGTTTAGCCTAACATGCCTTAGAAAAGACATTACTGGTTTGCATCTTGAGACAAAACAGAGGCACTGATATATCTTAAGATCAGTCAGTGCAAGTTGAAACGGCTCAGACTTATATTTTAGTCTAGGACTAGGCTTAAGCCTTGTCTATGAAACCGGTGGTATGTCGACTAAAATTTGATGAAAATAAAATGGGATAAGGTTGACTAAAAAACTAACAAGGACATTTAACTTGGGACTAAGACTAAAATTAAAAATAGCTGACAAAATTAACACTACTACGTAATGCGTGACGTCGAGCTAGTGCAAGACAAGCATCTGTGGTTAGAAAATGACAAATGGTTTGCTAGATAAAACCCTTATTTCTCGACTGGGATTGTGTAGAGCCCTTTGAAGCTCCACTGAAACTGCAGTTCGGATCTTCAAACCATTGGCTCCCATTTAAGTCCACTATATGGGGAAAAATCCTGGATATTTTTCTCTTAATTTCTTTTCGACTGAAGAAAGAAAGACATGATCTTGGAGGACACAGGGTTATTAAATTATCAGAATTTTTTTTCTGGAAGTGAACTAATCCTTTAATTCATCTGTTCAGACCAACACAAACACTTCCACTCCCCTGTGAAGAAATCTAGCCAACCAATAAGATTAGCTCTTTTGGTCACATGTCCAGAGCTGCTACTATTACAAAAATCTGCGAATAGGCGACACTTAGGAAATGACTGTTTTGCTGAGCACCAGTGTATATAACACAGGAATAATCCAGAACAGACTCGTTTGTCTTTGTATTTAGTGTTTTTGATTAAACATAATGAATACAAAAATCTGAACAGCTGTTTGAAAACATACTGTTTGACTTCCTTTCTTCTGAATGACAAAAAGGAAACAGAAGCTCTTTGTGCACCAGATAACTGAAGATTTCTGCTTTTCTGAAAGCAAAACCTACTTCTGTACTTTCATTCAGTCCATATTCTTTTTTTTTTTCTTTTTTTGACGTGAAAGGTGCATCACATTTTCTAACAATCATCCTTGAACAGGTCTTTATTAATACACAAGCTTTGCTTACCTAACATTGGCCAGTTATATGGTTATTTGCATTGTATTGCCTGTATCTCAACAATCGTGGCAAGGTTTCTTCAAATCAAAATTCTTCAAACATCCTTTACCCATCTTTGTCAGCAGTGAACAATGCAAGTCACTGCAAAAAGACGCCGCTTTTGTGTCGATAGTGGCACTCGATTCAGACTTCTCACTTTTTAAACACTAACAGGACTTGAAAATAAAGCTCAGCCATTTTAACAAACATATCATATTCGCAGTCTCACAGAAAAGCCGATACGACAGCCGCTGTGTAACAACTGTCTGTTGTGAGAGGCATCGTTGCATGGTGTGAAGGTATTGATCTGGTGGTGAGAGAGATGATCTCAAAGATAAAGACTGAACAGAGATCCTATAGATAAAATAAACACTTTGCCAGAGTCAGTCTGTGAAGAATTTCTCACTTTGGCTGGTGCTGCTCGGTGTAACTTCTAGGCACAGTGGGGAGAGGGTGAAAGTTGTTGTGCTGAATCATTACGGCAGAAGGATTGTCATAAATTATTCATCAGACTCTCATACCTGAATGCCGCCTTGGCACAGAACGTAAAGTCTGGCCACTATCTTCACTCTTCTCAAATGTTTATGTAATCCAAGTAAAACAATTGATGGCTTTCTGACAGTTTTTTTTTTTTCTTTTTTGATCTATCAATAGTAACTGTGAAAGTCTCATATTCTAAAGGATTGCATTAGAGAAACCTGATGATGAGTCTTGTGACTTTGATGTGACTTTCGTCTCCTCCAGCTCATGTGGACCGCTTCATCTCTACCTGCTGAGATCAAAGTGAGAGCCCCATGCTCTTCATCTTAAACTCTGCCCTGTGAATAACACTCTAAAATCCATATTTTTACTTTTCTGCTTAATATCATAAAGGTGACCCTAGTCAGTCAGGATTGACTGCTGGACCACCCATGCGTGAAATATAACAATTGATTAGAAATAATGATGCAAACAAACACAACTATAGCTCAAATTCCATCATAATTCTTTTGTATAGGCTGTATATTTTTATCTAGCTTGTCACAACTATAGTTTCTGTGGCAAACCATGCAAGTAATTGGTCCTGACATCTTGGTTTTGCTACACTTTTAAAGTAAACCTGTTTTTCTCACCAATTAGAGGTGAGATGTAAAAGTTTATTTTAGTGCATCTTTGGTGAAACTCCACACAGTGTAAAGTTGTGTATGTAGTTAATTAAGTCATTTAAAGGACTGTTCTTCCAGAATAAAAGTAATTTACTCACACCCATGTCATCCACGATATGATAGTAGGACAATTATGATGTACGCTGTAAAAAGCTGTAAAAAAAAAAAAAAAATGTAAGTGTTTGTGCTGCCTTAAAATTTTAAGTTTACTCAACTCAAATAACAAAATTTCATGTTGACTAAACGTAAAATTTTTAAGGCAGCACGAACACTTACTTTTTTTTTTAAAACAACTTTTTTTAAGCTATTCTGTTTTTACAGTATAGGACGATTTTGGAGTTGGAGGAGAAAATGAGATGGGAGTTTTTCAACATGCCATAACTGTATTGAATCAAAGTGCAGTATGCATCGCAGAGCTAGACAAGGCGAGCATTTAAGGTTAACAAGTACTGTATATAAGTTGTCATTTTATATATATATATATATATATATATATATATATATATATATATATATATATATATATATATATATATATATATATATATATATATATATATATATATATATATATATATATATACACACACACTACCGTTCAAAAGTTTGGGGTCAGTAAGACTTGCAATTTTTTTTATGAAGTCAAGGCTGCATTTATTTTATCAAAAATACAGAAAATAAACTGTAATATTACAAAATGTTATTACAATAGAAAATAATGTTTTTTTTTATTTTCATATACTTTAAAATATAATTTATTCCTGTGATGCAATGCTGATTTTTCATCAGCTGTTACTCAGTTTCCCAGGCTTAAGTGTCACATGATCTCTCAGAAATCATTCTGATATTCTGAATTATTAGTAGAATTATCAGTTTTGGAAACGGTTGTGCCGCCAATGTTTTTTTTTTTTTTTTTTTGAATTTGTATATTTTTCTTTCAAGAATAACATTTCTTTAAACTATAAATCTTTTCTAGCAATGTAAATCTATTATGTCACTTTTTATTAATGTAACAAGTTATTCATTTCTTTCAAAAAAAAAAAAAAAAAAAAAAAAAAAATATATATATATATATATATATATACTGATTGTTTCACTAGATAAGACCCTTATTTCTCTGCTTGGATCGCATAGAGCCCTTTGAAGCTGCACTAAAACTGCATTTTTAACCTTCAGTTCGTTAAACACCATTGAAGTCCACTATTTGGAGGTACATCCTGGAACGTTTTCCTCCAAAACTTTATTTCTTTGTGACTGAAGAACAAAGGACATGAACATCTTGGATGACATGGGGTTGAGTAAATTATCATGCCATTTTTATTTTGGAAGTAGAGTAATCCTTTAACAGTAAATACCCCAAATTACTTATTTATATAAACTTCATGAATAAAGTATTTATTTAGAAATTCTGTCTTTCTATGGTGCATATTCTACACCATTTTGTAATATATAAATTAGGGATGGATATATTTGTCAGTTTCTCTAGAATTTCTTTGTGCGCAAACAAAACTAAAATAACTACTTCATTCAACAATTATTCTCCAAGTCACATCCTCTGGCATTATCGAGAGTACCATGATTAGGGCTGCATGATAAATCGAAATAAAATCTCAATCGCGATTAATCAAAAGCTGCGACTGTCATGCGTATCTTTCAGTGAAGTACGTTTCTGTGTTCAGCAGTAAATTTTCTTCTGGAGTGCTAACTTGCAGACTTAAGTTCCAGCTCTGCTTGGACACACTTGTAGCACACTTATAAAGTATTTTCAAGAAACCCTGAAGGTGAGTTTGATTAGGGTTGGACTGACCTTTGTAGGATGGTAGCTCTCCAGGAGCATGGTTGGAGACTTTGAACTAGACAGTAAATTATGTAGTGCGTAGTAGTATGCAGTGTGTAGTGCGTTATTTGGGACACAACTGATACAGATATTTTTAACCAAACTGGAAATAATGAGTAGTTCTGGAAAGTGTTCTGGCAAAATCTGAACCCTGCAGTGCTTCCTTCATGAGAGACCTTTGCAATTAGTTTTTCACACAGCCCCTATGAGGTCTGCAACACTGCCAAGGTGTCACACTGTACAGCATCCATTAGCATGGTGTTCTCACTCACACGTCTGTATCACAGTCTGATAACAGATAGAAATAATAACTGGTTCAGGTCATACTGTTCCTCAAATAAGCCACTGTTAGAAGAACTTGCATGCCTCCTCGTTTGTTTGTTTTGATCATCTCATCCATCTACAAGCATTTGAGACAAGTCTCTGTTATCAACATAGCGCTGGGGTGTTCTGGAGGGCCACTATCCTCCATAGTTTAGCTCCCAACCCTATTTAAACAAACCTCAACCAGCTAATCAAGGTCTTCAGGATTACTAAAAACATATGGGCGAGTGTATTTGAGATGGTTGAAGCTGAACTCTGCAGGACACTGTCCCTCCAGGAGGGAAGTTTGACACTAGAGCACTAGAGCATTATGAGAGTCCTTCACCCTCTCAGTTATACTTTTGCTCTAGTGTCTTATTGATACAACCAAGTGTTATTTTTCAATACTTTGAAGTAACTAAATGTGTGACAAGTGCCAGAGCTTCAACAGATGCTCATGCTGGTAATATGAGTACGAGTCCGGCTTGTGACATTTCTTGATCCTGCTCCCCTACTCTCCTCCTCATCGGTTATGTCCTATTTCTCACTCCCACTCTCATTAAATAAAGGGCAAATGTCCTGAATATCACTTCACCCATTTTGTTGTAATGTGAATGACCTGTGACATATGAATCTTGCTCCATTTTGAGAGAATGAGAGTTTAGAAGACTTGATTCATTTTTATAAGGGCTGTGCAATATGGCAAAAATCTTTCTTACATTGAATAGTGAACTTAAAATTTTAACTACGACGTGAATAACATTTTCTTTGTAAACCGTAGTTAAAGAAGGGTTTGTTCAAGTGCGTGACACATGTTGTTAAAATGGTGTAAATGTAAATCAAAATGTATATCAAAGCAAAAGCAAATAAACGTGTAACACTAGTAGACTATCGGAAATCTGAAAAATCGCCCTGCACTAATTTTAAAGGGATAGTTCACCCAAAAATGAAAATTTGATGTTTATCTGCTTGCCCCCAGAGCATCCAAGATCTAGGTGACTTTGTTTTTTCAGTAGAACACAATCGAAGATTTTTAACTCAAACCGTTGCAGTCTGTCAGTCATATAATGGCAGTCAATGACTACCAAATCTTTGAGAGTAAAAAAAAAAAAAAAAAACATACACAAACAAAACCAAATTAAACCCTGCGGCTCGCGACGATACACTGATGCCCTAAGACATGAAACGATTGTTTTTGTGAGAAACTGAACAGTATTTATATCTTTTTTTTTTTTTTTACCTCTGATTTACCACAACATCCATCCGTCCTGTAAAAAGCACAATTTGTTGAGTCAACTTAAAATTTCTTACCCTGCTGCCTTAAAATGTCTCTTAGTACAACATAACATTTCAAGTTGACTAAACTTGAGTGAACTTAAAATTTTAAGGAGCCGGGTAACAAATTATTTTAAGTTAACTCAACAAATTGTTTTTTACAGTATACAAGTACAGTACAAGTGTAAAATGTCAAAATCAAAATAGCTACCACACTTTTAAATTATCAAAACGGTTTCAGAGCCAGAATTCCAGAAGTCTAATGTATTTAAAGGCATAGTTTACCTACACTGTAAAAAACAAAACACTATTTGTTGAGTCAACTTAAAATAATTTGTTACCCTGCTGCCTTCAAATTTTAAGTTCAGTCAACTCAAATAAGTTTATTCAAGTTGAAATGTTGTACTAAGTGACAACTTAGATATTCGAGTTGACTAAACTAAAACATTGCTTGCTAAACTTAACAGCTTTTTTTTTATTTTTTTTTACTTGGCTGGATTACAATTTTAAGTTTGATCAAATACTAAGTTGTCACTTAGTAAAACATAACATTTCAAGTTGACTAAACTTGTTTTGAGTTGACTGAACTTAAAATGTTAAGGCAGCCAGGTAACAAATTATTTTAAGTAATTTTTTTGAGACACAAATTAAGATATTTTTAATGAAACTTCAGAGATTTCTGTCTCTTGATTGAAATGAGTAAATCTCATAAATCAAGCTGATTAATCAAAATATTCAGAAGAGACATGATTAATAATGTGTTGAACAGATTTAATTTAGGCCAGAATCCACACGTAAACATTGATGGGTAAATGGAAACTCATCTACATGTGCTTGTTGCAAACCACATCAGTTCTCGTGCGTCAAGTGAGCATGTTTGAGCTTCCATTTACTATATTTGATGTGCGCATGTTTGTTGAATAGTGTTTATATGTAAATAAAAAAACCTAAATTGGATCACTTCATTAAATTGCTCAACTCAAATGGATTTCTTTTATAAGCTCTTGTCTTAAAATTTTTTAAGCATGAATGTTTTGGTGAAATGGACTTTTGATAGAAGACAAAAAATCTTTCATTTAAATATCTTCATTTGTGTTTCAAACATGTTGAAAATCTTATAGGTTTATATAAACTAACCCTTTAAAAAAAAAACCCAAAAAACTTTTTTTCAAACAGTTTTGGCAGATAAAATGACTTAATTATTAAGTATGAGTACTGTTATTTTGTAGACCTTGACTCAAGAGCAGAGTTATGCGCCAATAAAGATGAACTTTAAGTGGTTTCCATGGAGACAATCTTTAGTTTAAGTGTTCTGAAACGTTGGTTCAGCCACCAGTTCTTGACCTGAGCTTTGTCTAGAGATTTGAGCCTTTTGAAAGCTCATTGAAAGACTGCAGTGCTGTGTAGGTAGATTTGAAGGCCCTGCTTGCTTTCTTTAAAGCGGACAAGTAGAAATGAGGCTCTTGCAAATCTGAATTGTGTAGTCTGATGGCTCTTCTGTGACTTATGGGTTCTGACAGAGGTTTTGTGACCTCTGTGTCCTCCCGCCTGCTCTGTTTGTCTGCTAATACTGTATGAACATTTCCCTATATTCACTTATATCCAGCATCAATGTAAGAGAGGATAAGTAAACTAGCTGGTGGGCTGCATTCAGATGTAATGAAAGGAACGTCAAAGTTGTGCTACATGCACCTGCACTCACAGATTCTTCTAAGGCATGTTTACTCAGAAGTAGTGAAATGTGTTAGCATTCATTCTGGCTTCATTTGTAATTGGGACAATTCATTTGTTGTGTTATTGATTTTGGCATGAATGTGATAAAGGGTAATGGGTTTGACTTGAAATAAAATCTCTAGTGCCTAGAATCTTCTTTATAACAGTAAATCTCTTTGCTGAAATAGTCTTGACACGGTTCTTCTTGATTTAGTCTGTCAGTTTTTACTGTTTCTTCATGTAATCAAAGACTGGATGATGGTGAGATCAGATCTCTGTGTGGAGCACTGGCTGTTGTCAGACTCCTTGTGCATACAGAAATCTCACCGGATTATTAAAATTAATGGCAAAAGGAATATTTTAAAATATAAACTGATATTTTCTATTGACACACTACAGCAAAACATATAAAACTGTAGGGTCCTATGATTTCGGCAATGTGGAAAACACAGATTGAATCGCAGAATTCAGTCATAAAAGCCAAATTTACTGTATAATGTAGATTGCCACGGAATTTGCCAGATTTTGGATGACAAAATCAAAAGTAGGTCAGTACACTTCAGTCCAAACATGCTATGGACTATTGTCTGTGAATATTAAGCCACAAAGTTTAAATTTAAATGCGAATCCTGCATGTCTTTATGTCAATAAAGGGCACAGATGGACAGTTTCGTTGACTACACACATACTGAATTGCACACTCACTGTTTTTAGCCTCTGCCGGCTCAATATGAGTACAGGAATGCATAAACATAATTTCTAGAACTGATCTGAGAGTCCTTTCATGAGCATTTTATTGTTTTTTCTGAAAAAAAAACCGTCATATCATACCAACAGAAACCTAAAGGTCTTCTTAGCAACCCGTCAAAATAAAAGTTTGGTTTAATTTAAATAAACTGTCACAGGGATATATTACTTAATGTAACAATAGTACTACTACTAATACAATTACTACTGTATTAAAGCATTATTTTTAAGGAATATTTACCAGAAGAAAAAAAAAATACCAGAATGTATTACCAGAAAAAAAAAATTAAATACACAACACAACATTACTGTGAAATGGAATCCAGAAAATTAATGAAAACACAGAATTTGGGGAAAAAACAAAACAAAAAAAACAGATTCCATAGGGCCTTAACAATTGTATTGTAAGTTTTAATTTAGGTTTTAAAATTTCAATGAATATATTTTTTAACTATTAAGACAGAGTCTAGAACAAATTTAAATGGCAAAAAAATGGAATCCAGAAAAATTGACAAGAAAAAAATTAAATAAAACAGAATTTACCAAAATTCTAATGGCCTAAGACATTATTGGACATTTCTGTTGGAAACTGCAGTAATGTTGGTACGTATTTTGTTGAATAACAATAATAGAAATGTATGTAATCAAAATTTAGTGTACTGTGGTGAAGCTTAATTCCCAGTTGTCTTAGAGAGAGAGAGTATAGTTGTTCATGAATTAATAAATGAATGAGATATTTATATAGTGCTTTCATTGTGTATCACCGTACACCCAAAGTGCATTACAGTCATATAAGGGTAACTTTCCTCAACCACCACCACTTGGATGATGCTGGCACAGTACAACGGCGCCAGTGCACTCACAAGGCGGAACGTTAAAGAACGTGCCATACACTTCTACCAGAAAAGTGTTTCCAGCTAAGTGTACCTTATGCATCAGACATTTAGGTAATGTTCCATAGGCGTGAAGTCTGAGGCTGCAGCTAGGTCTTATCTAGCGAAACGTTTGGTAATTTTTTTAAAAAGTTGACAAAAAATGCTCATCTTGTCTAGCTCTGTGTGTACACTGTATTGCGATTCAAGATAGTTAAGGTATGTCGAAAAATTCCCATCTCATTTTCTCCTCCTACTTCAAAATCGAACTGTCTTGAACTGTGAATACACAGCTTTCCGGTTCAAGACAGTTTTATAAGACACTTTTTGCTAGATAAGACACTTCTTCCTCAGCTGGGTTCGTTTAGAGCCTTTTGAAGCTTTGTTTAAACTGCATTTTAGAAGTTCAAAATTGTGGGCACCATAGAAGTCCACTATATGGAGAAAATTCCTCAAAAAAACTATTTCTTTACGACTGAATAAAGAAAGACATGAACATCTTGGATGACAAGGCGTTGAGTTAATTATCTGTCAATTTTTGTTCTGGAAGTAAACTTTTAAGCTTCAGTGAGCCTTTCCCAAGAGTACTTTTTCTTCAGGCTTTAGTCTTAATTAAACCTGGAACATATTTTCTTCATTTGTTTGTTTTCTCTTTGCATGTAGAAAGCAAAACCTTTGCCGCAGTTACCTGATGATTACCTTGCTATTAGCGTTTATGTTTGTGTGTTTGTTTCAGAGGGTGAATTAAATGGGTTTTAAGTAAATTTGAAGTGTTCAAGGGAATATTTTGTCCTGTGTAGTGCATAGTGTTCCTTCATGAGGTAAATTTCTCTTTGATTTTTTTTTTTCTTTTGATTTCTTTCTTGCTTTGTCGGAACAGAGGGACCTAGTGTACATACAGTACTCTTTGAAGTCTATGTTCGTTGCCGCAGTCTCCTATGTGCCAATGGTCCATCAGACTACTGCTGAAAAGGAACTGCCAGTAACTTTAGTTTTGTGCTGTTAATCACATCCATCGGGATATATTCTCCAGCACAGATATTTGGGTGACAAATGAGGGGAAAATTGTCTACAGAGATTCATGCTATTTTGCCATTTTACACTACAAAAATGAGACTGCATTGATTTGATCACAAATAATTTAAAAAGTAATGTTAAATAATAAAATATTAAATGTTATGTAATATACTTAAAATAGCTGTTTTGTATATTTTAAAATTCATTTTATTTCAGTGAATTTGAAGGATGAATTTTTAGCAGCCATTACTGCAGTCTTTTATTGTCACATGATCCTTCAAAAATCGTTCTAATATGCTGATTTGCTGAAGAAACATTTCGTGTTATTATCAGTGTTAAAAAAAATGGTGCTGCTTAATATTTGTGGGAACCATGATACATTTTTATTTTTATTTTTATTTGTTGCAGCAGAAATAGAAAAGGCAAAACTGTTCCACGTCTCTTTTCATTCCACTGCTGTGGTCCAGTATAGGATTGTTTGAATCCTGCTTGATTGAACTGAACTCCATGATTGTGATTGAAAAATCTACTGTTAGATACATGAGTTGAGCTGTATGTTGACCTTATTTGGCGTCTATGCCCACAAGAATATCACATGTCTCTCTAAACTCTGATTCAGACATGTTCTTGGCTGTTTATGACCCAGGGCTCGCAAAATCGCTAGCCCGACGTCCCGTGGCTATTGTGTTTTCCAGTCGGGCTACCAAAATGTTTCACCGCCCTGCCCGACGGGCTACCTTAAAGTAGAGGGCTCCTGCAGGTCCTTAAATACTCCTCATTTTAGTTTTATCTAATGTAAGGTCATAAAAAGTTTTCAGTACAGTTCCGTCTTACAGTTGAGGACGGAAGACAAGAATCGCGATAGGGATTGAACTTCAAAAAGCAATGATGTCACTGAATAAATATGCGCGCTGCCCTTTGCAAAGTCAAAACGCGGTACGGATGTCTTTATATGAATGTATCTGATGGGAACCGACTGTCCTCAGAAACGTGTCGTTGGCTTTGAGATTTCATCTTACCTATAAGATGAGCGCGGTGCTGCTTTGTGTACAGCCGTTTCTATGGAAACCGTAATATTTCAGCACTCCGAAAGCGCCGCATAGTGGCAGAAAATTAATTTGCATTTTCAATATTTTTTTTCAGCTGTTTATGGTCAATAATTGCAAATATCGACCCGTGTTTTTATGCTGCAAACACATAGAGTTGTAAATGTGAAAGAAGTTAATGTGCCTTCTAAAAATCTAACAATTAAGACAGCAATGTGCATGTTTTAATAAATATAATAATTAATATATTTGATTTATCCCTTTGAATGGTATAAAGGCTGAAATGCTCTTGTATAAGATATTTGTTTTTTTGTGAAAACCTGTATCTGAACTGTAAATCATAATTTTATGGCTTAATGTTACCATATTGTCCAACCCCACTCATACTGTTCATTTTACTTGTGCAGCTCTTAAAAAGGGTCATAAATTGCCTATAAATTGATACCCTTTAAATAGTGAAATAAAATTACGTCTTTGATATTTGTTATTTGTGTATTGAAAATATTTTTGATTGACATTTCGACTCCTATCTGATTTTCTATATTTATATTTTTTAAAAAAAGGTCTTTTTTTATTTGGGCTAGTTAAATTATTTTCGGGCTATTAAAATCTGAAGAGTACCTGCCCGAAGGGCTACCAGAGATTTTTAAATTTTGCGAGCCCTGTGACCTTTATGACTTTCTTGTCATGTAGCTCTTACATAAAAGAACAGTTTAGCCCAAATATTATTTTAGAATTACTCCGCCTCATATAGTTCCAAACCTGTATGAATCACTTTCTTTTTAACTGCATTGTGCAGTATCTGGAAGGGTTTGCTGAATAATTATGCAGTGTCACTTTGTCAGGATTCATGACTGCATTTTAATGCTTGTTTTCACTTCACTGCGTATTGACTTTCTCTCTCTTCCTCCCTTCCTCTGTCCTCTTTGCCTTTGTTCCTCACATTATTTCTGTTCAACTGTGAAGACCTCGTTGTAGGGATAGTTCGCCCAAAAATAAATTCTGTCATTATTTATTAATCTTCATGTCGTTCCAAACTGGTTTGACTTTTCTTTCTTCTTTGAAACATAAAACAAGATATTTTGAGAAATGCCTCAGAAGTCATTTTAACTTCTTCATAAAAGAGTTTCCATTTTGCTTGAACTATCCCTTTAACAGGGTCCTCACAGTTGAACGAAAAAAAAGAAGGGAACATTTGGAAATGTTTTATGCCACTTCAGATGTTATTGTTGGTACTTGAAGCAGACTGAGTTGGAAGTTGAAAGATGTACCTCTTTCCGAAAACCTGTCCTACAAACATACAGCCGAGTGGTGCTTAACTTGAATGATCCACTCCAACTAACCCACTCTTAACTTTCTCTTTTCAGTATTTGGGCTGCCTTGTAAAAATGCAAAATGATGGATAGTTAATACATCCAGGTCTTTGTTTGTGTGTGTTTTACAAAGCCTTGGGGTGTCAAAAAGTCATGTGCAATATTTCAAAAAACCTAATTCAGTGAGATCTGTCAGGTAACAATGGCATTCCTTTTAAAGTTGCCTACAGCATCTTTGAGTAAAATAAATGAATAAATGCATAATAAAAGCAAAGCTTTCATTTATAGCCTTCTCTCTTGCATATAAATTATTATGTGCACCAGTGCACATTGTTTTTCCCACATAGGTTTGAAATAAGACCTTTCAAAGGTCATTAGTGGCTCTTGGAATGTGGAATTTTTGGGACGTTAATGAATTAATCATGAATGGCTCTCTGTAACACTCAGGCTGAGTAATTTTGTGGAATTGTCGCAAGCCACTGAGGTTCCAAATGTGAAAACAAGTTCTTTTTCTCTGTCGCTGTAGCTTGTTTTAGTCCTCTGTTTCTATATTATATAGGTTATGTCTATATGGACTCCAAATGGATAGATTTGTCTGTGTTTTGTTTTAAATTATGCTGTGAGCTTTAAAAAGGAGAGAGTGAGAAGGAAAACAGTCAGTGTTCAATGTGTTTGTGTTTCTGTGTAATGGGAGCTGTTCTAAAGACCCTTTTACACTAATGATGTGTGTGGTGTCTGATTCATCTAATGTGAACCCTAGGGTTACTTGTCCTATTTTAGTACATTATTCTGAACTCATGAACACCCGATTTAAAGGGATAGTTCAGTCATTCCTAAATCCCTTTGTTAATTTATTATTAATTTAAAAAGACAATTGTATGTTTATTGCTGTGTGATGTTGGTTAATGCTCACATGATGTTTGTTGAAATATTTTCATTTTAATGTTTTTTTTTTTCTTATACAGGACAAAGAAGGATACATTTTAACATAGGATAGTTCATTTAAGGTCAAACTGGGATAGTTAAAAATTTTTATAATTTCATCAGACTCACATTTTTTTTTTCCAGATTTGTGTGGCTTACTTTCTGCTGTGGAACACAATGCAATAAAAGTAGTTTATATGATTCATGCACTATTTTCCAAGTCTCCTGAAGTCACATAATAGCTTTGCTGGAGGGATAAACTGACATTTTCACTATATGAAAATCAGCTTGAACATTCTGCAATTCACCTTTTTCTTAAATGCAGAAGTAAGCCTATTGGTGAGACTTCCGGTTGGTTATTTGACACATTTGCAGTAAATGGTAAAACTGTTTGTATTATAAACCAGTGTGCTTATAATTAAGATAATACATTAAAATAATATGGTAAGCAATATCAAGCAGCAAAACACCTGTTTCGTACAGCTAAAAATAGCTGGACGCAGATAAGACCTGAAGCCAGACCCATAAAATTTACAAATGACATAAAATTTATTCATAAAATTGCTTGTAAGAGCTGCATGATTTGATGTGATTGTTTGTAGGGATGCACAATTTGGCCCACAAATGTGAGATTATATATCAATAAGATAACAACAACAATTACTACTAAATAAAAATATTATACAATATTATATTAGTATTGTAATGTTTAAAACTGAAAAACAAAATAATAAAATAAAAATAAATAAATAAATCTTAGGGCTGGGTAAAAAATATTGATTTCTCGATTTTCGTTAACGAAATTGTAGCGCACATCCCATCCAATAAATCGGAATAAGCTTTGTACTTTGTTACTTTTGATATGAAACAAAGTATCAGATTTCATATTCTGTCCATTTTATTTCAGTATTCAAACAATAGATGGCCTTGACCATAAACTCATTAGTCAGCTAGGAAAAATTAACTCTAGAGAGAAACATTTTTCTAAATTATGTTTTAATGTTTTTATAAACATTACATTTAAATTTTGTGTAATTTAAGCATTTGTATACAAATCAGTTATTCTTAACCTTCAGTATAATAGAAATGCAGTATTAACTGACTCTGCTGTATATTTTACAGTATTAGTTGAAAGATATATACATTTTTGGCATGTACTGTACAGTATCTGGAATCTGAGGTTGCAAAAAAAATCTAAATATTGAGAAAATCACCTTTAAAGTTATCCAAATGAAGTTCTTAGCAATGCATATTACTAATCAAAAATTACGTTTTGATAAATTTGCGGTAGGGAACATGATCTTTACTTAATATCCAAATGATTTTTGGCATAAAAGAAAAATCGATAATTTTGACCCATACAATGTATTTTTGCCTATTATTACAAATATACCTGTGCTACTTAAGATGCTACTTGAGGTCCAGAGTCATTTTAGTTTTGGGGTGAACTCTTCTTTTTAACAGTGACCTTTATCCAATAGGTGGATAGACCTGCTTTGATTTGTATTTTAAAATGTGTCCTTGGTTGGCCAGGTTTGCACTGCATCTCTAACATGGCATCTCAAGGCAGGAAGTGACAAGGTGAATAGAGGAAGTAAGAGTGACGGAGAGCTGAAAATAGCCTGTGACGCAAAGATGTGATGTAGAGTATCTGTCTAATGCTGTGATTCTTCACATGCCAGAACTGACTTGATACGCTCAAGCTTTAGATTTGTAGGTCATGATGAAGAAGTTTACAGACAAATGCGACAGTTTTCCTGCTGCAGTCACAGGGAGGTTATGTCAGATTAACCACTGATAGATACTGAAACATAAAGCAAAGATCCAGGACGTAGCTTCCTTTTTAACAACTGCGGCATTCGATTTTCTTCGCCAAGCTGCACATTGGTCACAATCAAAGAGAGCTAGAATGGAAAAATACAAGGGAAAAGAGATTGGCTCACAAAATTCCTTAAGGGAAGGAAAAGAGATGGGGAAAGAGAGAGTGAGTGGCCCAGTGTCATGGGAATAGTGCATGATAGACAGTCAGAAAGAAATGGCAGAGGCACATACATTTTCTCTCCTGTCATGGCGAGATTAATCTTAGGTGTCAGTTGGATTTGCCTCAATATTTATCATTTATTGCACGCAGGAGCCCACAATGAAGTGCCGAAAACTTTTGATGCTTGGAACTGCAATTTCCACAGAAATAGAGTTGGATGATGTGCAGCACATTAAAATCGACCCTCATGCATGATTTATGAGGAAAAGTAAAATTGACTGCAGACACTGAAATGTGTTTTATTGGAGCTGAACATAATTATGCAAGGTTGATGTAATAATCTTTGTTGAGAGGGGTTTGTGTTATGTGCCTCGGATTAAAAAAAAAAAATCACGAAGACCGCAGTTTTCTTTATGTAAATTCAGTGCTATGTGCTCATGTGTTTCATTTGCAGAAGTGCTCTGTGACTCTGAGGCCGAGCTTGTTTCACAGAGCCTATCAACACTATGGTTGACCGCGGCCTTCAGTCATTCTGTCAGGTTGAGAGATCCATTTCGCCCTGTGTGAATTCTCACCCTTTCACAGGCTCAAGTTCTTTAAACATTTACACTGCACTCCATTTTAGTCATCTTTGCAGTCTAGAATGTCTTCCTGGTTATTTCCGTACGGGGTAGACTTCTCTGGTCAGTTTTTTCCTCATCCTTTTCTCTCTTCCAGCAGTTCATCCAAGATTTACCCTCATGTTGCTCCAAATCACTATGACTTGAATCTGTGAAACAAATATTAAAGCATGTACAGGTCACACTTTTCCATGCCATTATTATAATGTAGCTTTCAAGCTGTAGAATGGGTGCAGAAGCATCTAAGAAACTGTCATAAGTGATTCATACAGCCTTTTTACATGATAAAATTGTCAAAAATTGACATTTCCAGAAATCTAGACACGTGTTCCTTGTTTTCAGTGTCCCCATCTTACTATTTGAGGACGCTCCACGTAAACGTAATTTGGAAAACTGCTCTGAGAGTTCACATCTGTGAGGGGAAGTTTTATAAATATATGTATTAAAGAGCAGGTCATATGTTTTTTTTTTTGTTTTTTTTTTTTTTTTTATAAAAGTGCCTAGTATTTTGTTGGAGTCCCCTACAACAGGTTTAAATGCATCTCAGAATACATTGTAATTTTCCCAAAATATACATTTATACATAGTCATTTGTCAATGATTTCAAAACTGTTTATTTGAACCGGAATGTGATTGGGCTAGTTTGGAGTAGTAATTGGGCGGGTTTTGTTGTGAAAACCTGGCAACCCTGAGCACCTTTACATAAAATAATAACATGGTGCTCCAATACGTTCTTAAACTAATGGCATAGAAACATTTTGTTTAACATTTATGCAAGCAAATCGTGCCCACAGCTAAAGTTTAGCTGCTAAACTGTAAACACATAACAAAACAATAATGGTGGATACGTTAGCCAAATGCTAACGTGACTAACTGATGAAACAACACAGTTTGTAAACCAAAATATATCTACATTCTTTATTATTAAACATTTTTTATTTAATCAACACATTCTTAGGAAATAGTGGGTTCACAGCAAACTATCAGAACTATTTCAGTCAGAGAGTAATATCTGGAAACCTAAAGCTGCGCTAGGTGTACATCACATGTGACACTGTACCACAAAACCAGTCATAAAGGTTAATTTTCTGAAAGTGAGATTTATACATAATCTGAATAAATAAAAGATCCTAAATAAGCTGTCCATTGATGGATGTTTTTTTTAGGATAGGACAATATTTGGCCAAAATACAACTTGAATTGAATTCGCTACTCAGATCCAATGAATCGCCCCAATCAGGCATTTTTGGCCATAACTCATAAACTGTTTGTCATTCAAATCCTTGGGTCAAGCCAAACAAATCTGTTTATGCTGAAAGTAAAGTTTTTCTGCCATTTCAGATTTTTCGCACTCCTCATATAGGGCTGGGAAAATATATTGATGCATCACAAATTGAGAAATGATTCACCATTGATTCTGAGCCGTACAAGCCATACTCAGCCTGTGCCTGTGAGAAATTTAATTGAAATCGGCCACTAGGTGAAGTTATTGGGTTTTACGCCTTGTATATTACACAATTTTTCCTACATACACACAATACTCGTATCATAGATTAGATTTTCATTCTAAACTTTGCTTCTAGAACCACTGCTGTCAATCAAATGGTTTAAATATTTTACTTTTTCAGACTCATCCTAGATGGTTCATCCGATTTTGATACAGTTGATACAAACCATCTTCAGATGGTCCTAACAAAAGTTATCAAAAGTTTTTTGATAGACTTAACCGTTGTCAAATAACATACAAATGAAATTGATGAAGAGCTTGCTGTTTGATGACCACGTACTGAGGTTACCTGCACAGTTTCAGATATGAAAAATGGCATGATGGATCTAATCCCGTTTTTCTGCAATTCTTTGGCATATTGGCACCAATCTGTCATCATCACCCCTAGTTAACCACACCACAGAAATTTGGGAGCAGCGCCGCCTGTTGGTCAGTGATAAATCATTAAATAATATTTCTACGATGTTATTAATGATTTTTCAGCATTTTTGTGTATAGTCTTAAAATGACTATAATCGCTCAAGAGTCATAAAACGCTTGAACCCTGCTGATTGCTGCTTGCAACTTGCAGCTATATTTTGCTTTATTCTACTGAAGAGTATTCCTTAGACTGTGTTGATGCTTTATCAGTATGATTGAGCTATTTTGATGTGCCAAAAGACCAACAGGAAATGTTGAGAGTGAGACGTGTTATTTTGGAGTTCCTACATGCTCACTTCTAGGAAAATAATTTACATTAATTACTTAGAGACGCATCCAGTTAGATACATGGTTAAATACCTTGGATGGACACACATGTTGAACGTGCTATGATTGGATGAAATAAAAGCATTTGGATTTGATTAGGGTAAATAGGGTAAATCTTCAAAACTTTTGTCTCACCTTTATTGAAATGGAACATTGCCACAACAACGTCACAGGCATTTCACGATTCCAATTGATTAAACTATTGTAGGATACACACAAAACATCAAAGTTGAGTTGTTCACTACTACCTGCTAAAATAAGTGGCTTACCTGGAAACAATTCTTCAGTTGTGTTCTTTTTGACAGTTGAAATCTCCAGTCCATTCTTTGTAATTGCATGTAAATCCACATCTAATACATTCTTTTATATTTCATCTGTTTCAAAGAATGAACTAAACTTGTCAGGAAAGTGTCTGGTTTAGACAAGAAACTGAACAGATGATGACAGATGTATAATTTTTGGATGAACTATTCCTTTAATGTCTTTTATTTCAGTAAAATGTGAATTAGCTCCCATTGGGCTAATGTTTTGGCGTGAGTTGGGCTGAAGATTCCTGCCGTAGTGTCCCATCATGCCTTTTTCTGTCCACTTCAGATGATGCATGAGCCTGCAGCAGTGCCAGGAAGCTCGTCTCCTGTCAAGAAATCAATAGGCCAATTAGCCATTGCTGCCCTAGTCAGACAGGGGGGCTGTGCTCGACAGATCCAGACTGGGTCTTTGCCAGTTTGGCTGAGTTTGAAGCACAGTTTGTGTTTCGCTTGGGGTTAATGCTAAGGTGATCGTGTTTAATTTGGGCTGTTTACTGTCCAATTGATTTGGTGAGTTGCTGTCTAGACAGAAGCACAGTTCCAATCAGCTGATGTCCTGGGTAATTCGGATTTGCGCTATGCGCTCTGACACTGGTACGTGACTTAGGATTGATTGTGGTGGCCTAGAAAAAGAGGTGTATGGCTGTGTAAATTTGAAAGAAAAAAGAGATTCTGTTTGCATGAAATATCTGCAGCCCAGCTGATAGAACTTTAGTGATCTCTTAGAAGAAATTGGTAACCTGTCAACAATTGTACACAGTCTCGTAGACAAGTGGCTGCCCTTTTTCTTCTATTTAAAGAAGGCTCAATAAGACTCCTTTTATTTGATCAAAAAAACGTAGTAATATTCAGAAATATTATTACAATTTAAAATAAATGTTACTCCAGTCTTTAATATGATACAATGATTAGTATTATTAATCTTAACATGGATAATATTATAATGTGTTGAAAATCAATGCAAATCTTGCCTGAACGTGTTTAACATTTTTAGTAAGAAGGAATACAAATGATATAGGGAGGATTCAGTTGGTTGCTTTTTATTTTTTGATTTCTCTGACTTGATTAACTTGACCTATACTGTGCAATGCTATTAACATAAAATCCATGCCTCCAACACTTTTGGCACCACTAGCCCGCTTATCATTGGCAGACAGACAGAAACAGAAGTGAGATGAGCTGGCGGGGAGGGAAGCTGTTACCTACTGGGACACAAATCTGGAATAGGGATGGACAGGATGGTTGTCAATGGACTAGTCATTTAATAAAATAGTTTATCTAAATTTGAGTTAATATTATAATATTTTAAATATCACTGTCTTAAAAGAGGGTTGAATTCTGAGACCCTTTTCTGAATGTGTGCTTTTTATATTTAATAAAAGCAGCTGCATGAATGTAAACGTTTGACACAAAAATGAAAGCATGACAAAAACACTGACCGCATTTAGCCCTCCATGATTATGAACACAACACTGGGAGGCACGGTTGTTTAGAGGTCATTTCTAGTTAATGATGTCACAGAAAGTACTGGTATTTTGGAAGTGATGTGTGAATGGCACTTTACTGGTAAAAAAACTTTTTTTTTATTGTACACTGTTATGATTACAGCTCCATATGTTTCGTTTTCCAGATGTAACAAGCTTGCTCGGTAGCTCAGCCAGCACGGAATTGGACTTAGGATGCGTAATCCTTGGGTACAAAACTTGTGAAAAACATGACTCGCGATCAAAGAGCTAAAAAATGAGAGATCGTAAAACAAGCTAAAAAGGTATGCTTGAGATTGCGTTTTTATGTCACATTCGCTTTTGTTCATAACTATCGAGTAGGTATCTAGTAGGTGTACATTCATCTTTTCTGGGGAAAAACCCAAACACTCTTTTAGCACCACTCAATGGGCATTTCTTATTTTTTTATTTATTTATTTATTTTTTTTTTTATATTTATTTTTGGCCTTTTTATATATATATATATATATATATATATATATATATATATATATATATATATATAATATAATATAATATAATATAATTTTTTTTTTTTCTTCTTATTTCACCCGAAAGGCCTCATAGGACTCTAAAGCCCTGTTCAGACTGTTAGGCCAAATCCGATTTGTATGCAAAAATGAAATCCGATCATATTTGGATAGTTTGAGCGGCAACAAACTACATGAAATCCGATTTGTGCAAATCCAATTCAAGCTACATTTGAATGCGGTTTGGAATCCTATTCAAATCAGATTTCAGTCTGACTGGTCAGATCGGATTTAGCATAGCCTTTTCACGTTTTCACGCCATGTAAAACGTAAAAACGTCAGGCGTTTTTTTGGAAAACATAATAAATATGTTTGCAGAAACATGCTTGTGGTGTTGCAAACTGAAAAGACAATATGGCTAGTATATGCACCTCTTTGAGTTTTGAAACCAGCAGAGATGGCAGCACAGAGTAAAGTCACATTCTGCTTCCTGCGTTTATGCTGCTGCCTCAGAAGAGGAAATATAATCCAACGCGACGGCAGTGAGATATTAATCAAGTGCGACGGCAACGCGATTGCATCTGTATTGCAAACTGTATTGCTGTTTTTAGCGTTGGCATAACAACAAAATGCCGTTGCCATAGAAACCAATGCACAATCCGTTAAAGGAAACAGCGCTTATGGACACACAAATCGGATATTAACAGTTGTGATACACGGTGTGGACAGTCCGTTATTCAAATCAGTTTCCATCCGGATATGCACAAAATCGGATTTGGGCTGACTGTCTGAACGGGGCTTAAATTGTCTGTCAGGCTGTGTGCTCAGAGTCTCCAGTGGGTTCAAATGGAGTATTCCGCATTCAATAAGAGATGAGAACACAGCAAGACAGAGCTGTCCAGCCTGATGGCTCCATCAAATGCATGTAGTCACTTTGCCTCGTCTTTCTACTGCTCTCTATCCTGGGCCATCTGTCTGCCAGAATGAGTTGGTTCCTCTAAGTCTACAGCAGTAGATTGAAAGTTATGGGTGCAGGTATGGATTGTTTGTTGTCCAAGGGCTCAGATGTTGTATTATGATGGATGTGTAGTTCAGATACTCTCAAGTGGAAAAGCAAAAGAAGAGCAGCATCAATTGTGATATCATATGTATCATTTTTAGTTTGAAAATGATGATTAAAGAATTAGTTAACTTCCAGAATAAAAAAAATCCTGATAATTTACACACCCCCATGTCATCCAAGAAGTTCATGTCTGTCTTTGTTCAAATTGCAGTTTCAATGTAGCTTCAAAGGGTCAAAATCTACATGATCCCAGCCAAGGAATAAGGATCTTATATAGTGAAAAGATCTGTCATTTTCTAAAAAAAAAAAGAAAAAAACACTTTCACCACAAATGCTTGTCTTGCACTAGCTCTACATTTCGTAAGCATTGTTTGGAAAAGTCATGCACGGTTAGTGTTTCGTCTCTGTGCGTCGGTTCAAAAAGGGCAAAAAACCCAATTTGATTTTCTCCTCCAACTTCAAAAGCGGTCAACATCATTGATTTACCTTTTTTGTAAAGGGCGTTTGACTCTCTTTGCACGTTTGCTTTGTAAACACTAGGTTGCTTTCTCCGTCTATGTCAGGCGTGCGTGATTATGTAATATGTGAGATCGAACTACTGCAAGATGAGCATTTGTGGTTAAAAAGTATATACATTTTAATTTCTTAAGAAAATGACCAATTGTTTCAATGGTTTCAATGCTTATTCTTTGGCTGGGATCATGTAGAGCCCTTTGGGGCTGCATTAAAACTGCAGTTTGGACCTTCAGACCTTTGACAACCATTGAAGTTCACTATATGGAGAAAAATCCTGGAATGTTATTTATTTATTTATTTTTTTTAAAGTAGTATGCACTGTTGGCATGATTGAAGTAGGTTGTAGAGTTGCACTGTTTGATGGTGGCTTTCAGAATAGATCCCCAGTAGCGTTTCTTAGGACAGTGGTAGAATAAGCTAGTTGCTGAAGTTGCTCCAGGGTGGAGTATTATGAAAAGATGTGCAGAATTATTAATGATAGACTCCAGTCCTCTTTCTGCTACTGCCTCCAGTGAGTCCCGTGTGAGTCTGATAACAGACTGGGCTTTTTAATTAGTTCGTTGAGAGGTCTGGAATTGCCTGTGCTGGTAGCTTAGAAAGCATGCCGGCCTTTAAATGCTGTAGAACATCTCCAGTGGCCAAAAGCATATTGAAACACCAGAGCATGCTTTGGAAAGGGACTTTCTTGGACAATATGACCATATTATCCATCCAGTCATGTGTTTAGGTAGAAGTACAACTTCAGCTTGTACCTTTTCCAACACTACAAAACATTTTCTTTTTTGGCTCAAAAAAAAAAAAAAAAAAAAACTTAGACTTGCGTTCACAAGAGTACCATGACATTGTTGTATTCTCCTGAACACGCATCCAAGACTGACACAAAGAGAAGAAAATAGTATGCATGTTAAATAAAGTTGTTAGTTTTGTATTCTTTGCTCACAAAAAGTATTCTCGTAGCTTTTTAATATTATGGTTGAACCACTGATGTCACTCCTGATGGACTGTTTTATCGATGTTCTTACTATCTTTCTGGGCCTTGAATGTGGCAGTTACATTGCTGTCTATGCATGATCGGAAATCTCTTGGATTTCATCAAAAATATCTTAATTTGTGATCTAAAGATGATCGAAGGTCTTACAGGTTTGGAATGACATGAGGCTGAGTAATTAATGACTAAATTTTCATTTTTGGGTGAACTATCCCTTTAACAATTCATAAACATAATGACATCATTTGGATTATAGACACAAATGATAACAGAAATTATGCTTTTTTTTTTAGGAAAGGTGTGTTATTACATTTCTGTGCATTTGAACTTGTGGTTTTCACCTGGCGGGCGAACAAATTCCATAAATTGACATTAAATGAGTATCCTGAGTCATAGGTTCAATAATATCCAGGGTCTTGAGTAACAGCCTAAGCTGCCTAACAACCACCCAAACACCTTAGCAACTGCGTTATAAAGCCTTGCCAAGCAACCAGAACAGCCTAGCATTATAGTGGTGACTTTATGTCGGAAATCAACGCTCACAAATCTTGATTTGGGGAATATTAGAAATCTATAGTTTTTAGAAAGAAGTGTAATGAGTAGGCAGAGCTGAATTCACAATTTCATGTGCCTGTTTAATAATCAAGACAGGGTTTTGTAATCTCGGTGGAGGTCTGTAATCAGAGAGCTTCGGGCATTCTCATAGAGGATGGTATTAACTAGATATTCAATGAAATGGTTTTTCATATCTATTAGCTATCAGGGCTTTGAGACGCAGATGTTCAAGGAAATTGCTACCCACGCGAACAGCCTTCAACGTGAGAGCGTAATCTAGTTAAAGTGTGACCAATGCATAATGTGATACTGCTCTTTTTATATTGTTTATGTTTAACTGCTATTGAGAGACTGGGGGAAAAAAAGAGCGAAGGATGGCTTTGGCTCGATAACCTGGGAGGATGTCAGGTTGGCCGCAGCAGCAGGAGCTAAATGCCGCCTTCCTAATTAGTCCCAGGGGTCCCTGCAACCTGCTGGCCTGAAGAGAGAAATGTCTCCATCTTTACCATCAACAGCCTCTCTTCACCTTCACCCTTCATTGATCTCTCAATCATGTGCGTCAGGGCCAGTCTGGGATGAGGACCATCTGAGAGAGTCATGAGATGGCCCTCTTTAGCCCTGTTATATAACACATAGCACCCTCTCGCTGACCTGTTTTATTTCATGAGCCAGTGCTCATCCTCACTCAGCAGACTAATGGAGTGTTTAGAGCATTTCTGTGATCTCTATTATGGACCAACAATAAGTGACACTTGAGTGTTCTCTACATCTCATTGAAACACAGGAGGCTCTTTATTAAGAATGTTAGTTTCAAGGACATGTAAGAACAGCACTGAACTTCAAGGATGGCTTTGTCAGCCATAGAGTTGTATGGATTTTATGTACTGTAATGTCAGTTCAACATCAGAGAACTGTAGTGCATTTTTCAGTATGCGGTAATGGCACCCTGGTATCTTAAACCACTGATGTCACATGGATTATTTTAACAATGTTGCATTGCTGTTTTTGCAGGGTGAGAAAGCTCTCGGATTTCATCCAAAATATCTTATTTTTGTGGTCTGAAGATGAATGAAGGTCTTATGGGTTTGGAACGACATGAGATTTTTATTTTTGTACAAACTCTTTAAATCCTATTTAGCTTGAATGTACACCACCAGAAGAAAGAAGAAAGAAGTCTCTTCTGCTCACCAAGCCAGCATTTATTTGATCCAAATTACAGCAAAAGCAGTACAATTTTAAAATATTTGTACTATTTGAAATAACTGTTTTCTATTTGAATATATTTAAAAAAATGTAATTTATTCCTGTGATTTCAAAGCTGAATTTTTAGAATCATTACTCCAGTGACATGATCTTTCAGAAATCATTCTAACATTCTGATTTGCTGCTAAAAAAAAAAAAAAAAATATATATATATATATATATATATATATATATTTTATTTTTTATTTTTTCCAGGTTCAGAAGAACAGCATTCTTCATATCTTTTGTGACATCATAAATATCTTTATCATCATTTTTTTATACATTTAAAGCATCCTTGCTAAATAAAAGTATTCGTTTTTTAATTTCTATGAAAAATGTAAAGCAAATCAGCATATTAGAATGATTTCTGAAGGATCATGTGACACTGAAGACTGGAGTTATGATGCTGAAAATTTAATTTTGATCACAGGAATAAATGACATTTTACAATATATTAAAATTTAAAGCAGTTATTTAAAATAGTACAAATATTTCACAATATTTCTGCTTTTGCTGTATTTTGGATTAAATAAATGAAGGCTTGATGAGCAGAAGAGACTACTTTGAAAAACAAAAAATCTAACTGTTCAAAATCTTGATTGGTAGTGTATTAATGTTACACTAGTAGGATCACCTTGAAACTTAAAATACCTAAATTAAAAATTTCAATAATAATAATAATAATAATAATAATAATAATAATTACTTTATTTATTTATTTATTTATTTATTAGTCCTTATTAATTAACTCCAGGATAGGTCTGTCATGATTCCTCGATTCAATTTGAGTACTCAGTTTTAAAAAGTCTTCAATTGAATTTTCAATGTCAAGTAACCTGCAAAATACCAGAAGTGGCAATTTTCACAGACAATAATCCACACAAACTGTGGGCACCCTCTGCGGTCATTTGTTATAATGCGTAATATACATCTATATTTATAATACATCATGTATTTTAACAGTTTTGTTTAATAAATTTTGGTACTTTATCTGAACTAAATATTATTGCTGCATTGCTATTATATGTACCTAGTTCTGCCATGAAACTCTAGATGACGCCGGCTGATGGGTTGTTAACGTAACTACTTGGCACAAGCTGATTGGTTCATGTTGCGTAAGCAACCAATGAGCTTGCAGCTTAACATTTAAATGACTGGTAGAATTCACTTTTTGGTAGCGCACTTTCAGAGTTCCTCTGAAACCCTCCTCCTTCCCTAGCTCCACCTGTATAGATCTGCTATGGGGTTATTTTATAAGCTATTTGTGCAGCAGCAGTATGTCTTAAATATTCACAGCACTGTATCACCATATGCTTTGGCGGCAGCAAGTTCCTGTACTATAACTACAGCAATAACATACAGCAGCAGCAATTCAGCAGCAGTGTAGCAGATCTATTCCGCCAAGACCAAATACATTAACATTAACATAACCATTACCATGCTAAACCTTTCAGAGAGTTGTCATGACAGAAATGTATTTTAAGTGATTTTAAATGCTATTGCTTGCCTAGGTCTATTTTTATTACCTCATGTTAATTGCAATTATCAGATTACTTGATTAATCTTCAGATTACCAGGACTTTTCCTGATTAAAATAAATGAGTATAGCTTTAACATGGAACTCTTGCTCAAATTTGGAATATGTCAGAAAAGAAGAGAAAAGCATCTAATAATATAGACCTCTGCTTCAGTTGTTAAAGTGTTGCTGTTGTATGTGTTACTACAAAAGCTGTGGTATAATCTTCACCCACCTCACGCTCATGAAAGGAATGAATAATCTTTGAAGAGGGTAATACTTCATGCCCTCACACACACACACACGCACACACACACACACACACACACACACACACACACACTGATACTGTGAGACAGAGAATTAGGCCAGTGTGCTGTCAGCAGTTTGGAGGCCCATAGAGACTCTCTGATTCCCTGAGTCAGCAGTGTAAGCCAGGCCAGGAGTGCAGCCACTCCGTCTTAGCCCGAAAACTCAGTGCCAAACACTATGCAGAAAGCATTTGCAAAAACATTTATTAGACTTTTCTTTTGTGTTGTCTCAGGTGTTTTTACACTACAGAGTTCAGGAAATGTTCCAGTTCAGTAGAAGTTAATCTGCTTCGACATTTGTAGCTGCATGTAATACCAGCATGCAGCATGCAAAGGAAATACCAGCAAAAGAATAGTGTTGAATATTCTGAAACCTAATTAATTAAACCCAAACAAAGCTAACCTACTGTTCAGTGAGGCTGAATGTTGGAGATGTTGACTGCTGTTACTATGTGAATACTGAGAGCAATTAAATCTCCAGCTGTCAGTAATGTTACATTTAGTCTGTGTTTCCACTGAACAGTCAGATTATTTTCTGTGGATCAAAGCCATGAATGATTTTTGAAATGTCAAATTCATTTAGATCCTGTCTGTTGCATTATGCCTTTGTTCTCTGACCATTTCAGTCATTAGAGCTGATTTGTCTTGTCAGATAATTAGCTTGGCGCTAATGAAGCCGAATCGTGGGACTTAATGATATTTAATGAGAAAATAGTCGTGTGCATTGTGTATAAAAATAGTCAATGATATTTGAATTTTACTCTTTTTTTTATATATGTGTATATATACTATATTTGCATATAGTCCAAAAGAGAAAATAGTAGTGACAGTTGTTAATGAGTCCCTAGTTTGTCCGGACATTTAAACTGCCTGCTGTTCTTCAGAAAAACCTTCAGGTCCCACAGATTATTTGGTTTTTCAGCATTTTTGTGTATTTTAACCCTTTTAAACAATGACAGTATGATTTTGAGATCCATCTTTTCACACTGAGAACAACTGAAGGAATACAACTATTACATAAGGCTCAAATGCTCAATAATGTTTCAGAAGGAAGGGGTGTAAACCTTTGAACAGAATGAAGATGTACATTTTTCTTATTTTGCCTAAATATCATTTTTTTTCATTTAGTGCTGCCCTTCAGAAGCTACAGAAGATACTTGCATGTTTCCCAGGAGACAAAATAAGTAAAATTTACCAAGATATTCAAATTTAGGGTGTTTTAATAGCAAATGGGTCCCTCAGTTGTCCTCCGTGTAAAAAGATGGATCTCAAAATCATATGGTTCACAAATGCTGAAAAACTAAATTATTTGTGGGTCCTGAAGGATTTTTCTGAAGAACAGCAGGCAGTTTAACTGTTCAGGACAAACAAATGACTATTACTAAACAAAAAACAGATCATTCAGGTAAAAACAGTATTGAGAATTAAGTGTATGTAAACTTTTGAACAAGGTAATTTTTTTTTATAAATTCAACTGTTATTTTCTCTTGTGGACCATATGTAAATGTCTTATGTGCAATATCTTATTCAGGTCAGCACTAAAAAAATGCATTTTGTTTTGTATGATGCCTCTTAATTTGGTAAAATACTTAACATTTTGCAGATTCTGCAAGGTGTATGTAAACTTTTGACTTCAACTTTATATTATTATGAAACACACTTTTATTTTCCATTACTACCACCATCCTTTTCCTATCCTCTTGTGTCTTCGTTTTTTCTTCTTAAGCTTCATCCATCTCTCTGCTCAGTCAGATGGAAAACCCCTATAAGAGCGCTCTTCCTGCTTGCCTGTCCGCATGGCTGAAGTAGCTGTCAGCAACTGAGTGTCACTGAACGGGCAGCTGATGGAGGCACTGCACTTTTTGTCCTCTCCTGAGTTAGCCGCACGCCCACGGTCAGCACTGAAAGCAGAAGGTGACACAGACTGAAGCAAACCGGGCCGAGTACAAGGCCCTGCAGCACTCGTCATGTGTGCTTGAAGTAAAGGAGGTATTGGAGCTGCAGCACTGTTAAGGTCAAGTTGATATTTTCCATTCACTGAACATCTGATGCATAATGGACATATAACTGGACATTGTTGAAATATTGGTCAACCAGTACCCAAAACATTAAATAATCATAAAAAAAATCACAGGTTTGAATTTGTTGGGGTTCAAGCGTGTAAAACTGGTCGTGCAGTCCAAACCGTAAATCGTAAAAACTTGAAACTTGTAGGGATGGTAGTACTCACACCGCCTAACACATCACCAAGGGTCGCCCCAATCAGCCTGACAGGGGCACTACAATGATCAAAAGTATTAAATCACTCATAATTTCTAAACCGTCAGTCGCAGACTCAAGTGTCTTATGTCTCATACCTCAGATTTGATCCTGAACCTGGCAAAAATTTTTAATATTTTGGATTTTTTGCAAAACCTACTTTGGCGACTTAGTCCTAGGTTTATCTTGCCCGATCAGAACCAAACCAGTGTAGAAACATTCTCTGAAAAGCCTAAAAAAAGTCTAACTTTTAAACTCATCATCGCAAAAAGGATGCCAAAATGTTTGAAAGCAGCAGGGCCACTTTTAGTAAAATGCGTATAACACCTGAATGCAATCTGAGGTTGCAGGACAAAAATCGTGGAGCTTGGCCACTTACAAACTAACAAACAAATGGCTATTCCTACGCAACCATTTGTCCTATCAACATGAAAATCACTGTGCACAGTCTTGGTCCAAAGTGCCACAAGTGACTATAAGGACAGTTGTGTATCTCTAAAAACATGGCCGCCATTGGCTGATGAAATTTGAGCACATATTAAGCATGATTAACAGAGGCCGATCGGAACGAAACTCGGTAGGCCTGCTTGACTTACAGCCCCAAAGGTTTATGAGAAATTTGAAAAATCTGGCACTGGGGGGTAATGTCATGTTTCTCAAGAGCCTAAACGATTCCATTCCAGTGTTTTTCGCACATACATTCTATATTCATATTATGTGACAAAACGTCTTATTCCAGACAACTTTACCTCTAGAACCACTGCTGTCAATCAAATTGTTTGTCAAATGATTGCAAAGATGTAAAAAAAAAACTACTTTTGCAAACTAGTCCTAGGTTTTTTGCTCAGTCTGGAAAAAGACTGTATAAGTATAATTCTCTGGACTCTCTAGGTCAATAATTATCAAAAAATGTTGGAATTTACCCTTTTTGGGGGCCTGTCAGAATTGAACCCAAATGCTATAAAGCCTAAAGGAAAACTCAAAACTTCACGAAAGTTTGACCACATGCGACAGGTGATTTTAAACAAGCATACAAAGTTTTAAGGAGATCTGACCACAGCTGGTGCTATAACAGTCATAAATGTTTAAAAAATATATATTTTTATGGTAAATTACCTGTATTTTCAAAAAAGGCTTGCTGCATAATGTATTTTTGCATATGTGCTTAAATGCCTTAAAGCACCTTGGTAATCGCTGCTTGCAGCTTTCTTTTTACTGTATTTTGGATCAAATAAATGCAACCTCGATGTGCATAAGACACTAAAGGGGACATATTATGAACATCTGACTCTTTCTGTGTTTAAGTGCTAAAACTGGGTCCCAATCTACCAACCCTAAAAAAACGTGAAAACCCAAGTAAGCCTTTCTCTGCAAGCATGTGAAAAACGAGCCGCTCAGATGTGGCACCCCCAGTGACATAGGAAGGGGATCTTATCATATTATTACTGTCCCTTAATCTGCACATTTCTACCCACGGCGCCGTCGTTTTGTTTTCACAAGCGACAACGGTATACCAGTTCTAATGTCATGACGAACGTTTGAGCAAAGCCTGTATCGTAAGTTTAAACTAATATGGTTTAAAACACATGATTTCAGCATGATAGACATGATGATCTATTTTTTTAGCAGAGTATTTAAAGAGACATGCACAAAAAACAGCTGTCTTTTGTGCACAAAAGTGTTTCTGCTTCCCCTCAAAATAGACATTTTCAGAAGATTGTCTGTGGAGTATTTTGAGCTGTAACTTCACAGACACATTCTGGGGCCTGAGACTTGTATTACAAATTGTAAAAAGAGGCATAATAGGTCGTTTAAAAATCGTACTGATCCCAAACTTTTAAATAGTAGTGTATTGCAGCTAGACTTTCATAAACTGTGCAGTAGAATGAAACAAAGCATTTGGTCATTTTACACATGAATCAGACTGTCACTTCCTGCAGAAGTAGGTGGTTTTTGGCTAGATTAATGCTGTGCTGTTGTACTGCAGAGATTTGATTGCACGCAAAAGCCAGTATGGTTAGTGGCAGATAACATTAATGCATGGTGTGATTCATTTGCAGGAATCGTAATGGTTTCATGGTTGGGGTTTGGAAAGATGGTTCGAGGGAGGTAAAATCTAGGCCATTGAACAATGGGCTGAGGATTTGGCCAGTCTGTCTCACTGTTTCACTCTGCTTCCCGCTGAGTCTCATCTGACTGCTGTAATTTCATTAAACTGTGAGCCCTCACCATACATTGGGAAGTGTAACGCTTGCTAATTGGGAACAGGCATTAGCCAAAGCTTGTCTTGTCTGCTGATTTGAAAGGGAAGAGACAGTGATCGCCCCCTAGTGCTGAAAATCCCTGGGGTTAAGGGGGCAGTGAGATCAAGTGGCATCAAAGCACTGAGTGCGCTTTAATTGGGACAAGAGGATTTGAAGCCAGCTTCTAGCAAGATGAGGCGGATGATGGGAGAGATTGCAAACAACAGCTTTAAGGCATGCTTGCAGGCCAATCACAGAATGAGTACATTTCGTAAGATAGTCTTGACACACTTGGGCAAAATTCTGCTCAAAGAAGGAATTAGATGTGGGTCAATATCACTTTATAGTGTCTTTGAGACTTCACAATTTCCAAAATAAAAATGTGATTTTCTATTAAACTTTATATTTGTTGTATTACGACTATTAGAAATGCATATTGGTCAAGCTCCTGCACTTCTTATAAAATAGCTGCAAGCAGACAGTTTTCAAATAAAGCATAAAATATGTCTACCCTGCCATGGACAAATTTACAGTACATTTTCATTACATTGTGATTTTCGGAAATATATTTTGTCCGTTTCTCAACAATACATTTTACTTAGTGGGAAAACTTTTTTGAAAGATTTAAATTACTGCAACATATTTGTTTCCCTATAAAATATGTGAAAGTTGCACTTTTTTTTTTTAATAAAATCAAACTACAAAGCCTGGTCAGACTAACTGGCCATCATTCCTATATAAAGAAATCACACAAAAGGTTTTGCTAACTTGTTAAAATCTTTTATTTATTTTCATAAAAAATGAAGATAACATGGTGAACCTTGGCATGACAGGGTGGGCAAATGCATTAATGGGTGAAGGGATAAACAACAGGAAAGAAACCCTTATTTTTGTATAAAGAATGATTTCAGGAATATATATTTTACACTGTAATTGTAAATTGATTCAAGAGCATTTTTCCATTTATAAGGCCATTTTTTTCTCACTTTATTAGATGTATGCATCATGTTTTATGTCAAATTCTTAAATTTGAATTGATAATTTACATTAGAATAGTAGGGCACTATGGGGCTGTTCCAAATGTTCAATAAACTGACTGACACACTGAAAAAGTCATACAGAAAATAATTACTTCAAGTAATTATAGGGTGTCCTGACTTTGTCACACATTGATTTTCCTTTTTTTTTTTTTTTTGTTAAATAAATAATGAGATGGTGCAATATGTCATGTGTTATTGTTTATCTGAGGTTTTATTTTCCAAATTTGAATCTTTGCATTGCCAAAACTTGGTATTGAAGCTGCATCTGAAGTGGCATTTCATTTACACAGACTATTTATGAACTTAGAATTGCATAAATAACACTATGAGATTGTGTTTTAAAAGGATATTATTATTATTATTATTATTATTATTATTATTATTATTATTATTATTATTTAAATTGAATATTAAATTATGAAAGAAATAAAAAGTCATGAAAGTAATGATACTCTAAATATGAAACTAAAGCCACTCACTTGATTTGTTAAAAAAATAAATAAAATAAAATAAAATAAAATAAACAGATTCATTCAGTAACGAAACACTGCTTTGTGTTGCTCAAAAGTTTCGTTGTGGGAGAAATAGTTCGGTGTGGGATAAAAGTTTCGGTGTAGGAGAAATAGAACAAAAACAGACAATATTGACAGTATTGTGTTTAAAATGTAATTATACAATGTAATTATTATTTTTTGTTTATTGAAATGTATACATTTCTGGTTAAAGTAAGCATTTGATAAACACATGGTGTACCTTCAGTCATTAAAGTAGTTCAGTGTTGAAGCTGTATGTGTACTGTTTAAAACATATATTTTGAATTTCTGAAAAAAAAAAAAAATGTAAATTAATATTTTACTATGACAGGGTGTAATATAAGTGTAGATACTTAGTGTACTTGCAGCAGATGTTTTAACCTCCACTGAATGCAAAATGAGGGTAGGGATTTCACTGAATACATCAGAGGGTTTCTTAAAGGGGCATTTACCACATTATGACAGGGTGCAGAACAATTTCAGGGATACATTCAAAATGCTTAATATTATTATGAAAACAGAATATAAACAATTAAAATGACTTTTTTAATAAAAAAACTTGTTGAGAACAATAAGAACATTCAAAAAGTATTTAAATTTTATGAGATTTATCCGCTTTTTACACTCATGCCAAAATTACATCCATCCATCACAGAAAGTGGTATAAAATGAGAAAAAAGCATATTTCAAGAGACTTATCATTGTACTTGTATGTGTGTAAATGTTTGGCCATTTATATTAAAACCTCAGAATTTTTTTTGTTTGCATTATGACTGAATGATTCTGATGAGGACACGAAAGGTACTTTATAGTGATTTTGACCCATGTCAAAGTTTTATGAAACTATTTTTAGAATTTTTAGTTTTCTAACCTTCCGTGACTGCGGTGGGACCTTTTACAGGTCACTTGGTTTCTGTTTCTGTGCTGTGATGCCAGGTAGGCCCACTCGTAAAAGGAACCCTGGGTATTAAGACTTTTAATTTAACTTCTTAATATAACAAATGATCTGACAGTCTCTTAATGAAATATGTAGTAGAAAACCCATGAAAAATCATTATAAACATATTTTGCACTATAGGGGTGCCATTAACAGTTGTAGTCACTGAGCTGCTGGAACTGAGCAACGCTATTTCTACCGGAATACACAACTTGGAAAATAAAATACAGATGCGATTTCACATTTTGTGGCTTTTGGTTGTAATTTCTAATCAAAGGGCAACAAGAGAAGTGATGTAAGCCTTCACGCTTTCCTTTTAGTAGAGCATAGCTACTGAAAGAGCATGCCGACTCCTGTTATGACACCGCGGCTGCTGGATGAGTTTCTCAGCGTGGATCTCACTCTATCTGAGTGCGTTTAGACACTTTTTTGTGTTTAGTCTAACTGGCATTTGGCTTCTATCCATCGCCACCAGTAAGCTCTTTCAGTAGCTGTGGTCATTGTATCAGTATTTTATTTTCTGAGTTGTGTTGCGGTAAAAATCACGTTGCTCACTGCCAGCGGTTCACTTAGTACAATCGTTGCACATAATCGAATTAATGGTGCCCTCCATAGTCCAAAATGTGTATATCACAATGTGGATTTTTTAAATAATGGAAGTCTTTCATGGGTTTTCTACTATATAATTCAGTAAGAGTCATCATTTACATTATATTAAGCCATACATGTCTTAATACGAGGGTTCCCTTTAATGCACTCTCATTGGTCTACAACCCTGTTTCTCATAACTGTGTTATTTTGATAACTTTTTGTTTGTTTTGTCTGAGAGACTTTGTGAGGTCTCTGAAGCAGGTGGCTTGCGTTGTAGCACAGGTGGCACCTGCCATTGATCCATGCCAGTGCGGCATCCTTCTCTGAGGTTTCCTGCACCATTTAGACTGTCATTGTTTTTAGCAGTAATATAGAAAGTGGTAACATTTAAAAATAAGGTTCAATGAAGCATTTTTAGTTTACTGACCCCTGGTATGACTAACAATACTCAGGGTAAAATGCATTATTTTTCTGCATTTGATTTATCAGCATTATTCTTAGCATTGTTATGTGAATTAATGTTAGGACTTGCATTATTTAATTTTTATTTCAGTTTATACTTGCATGTATGTCACAAGCATTTATTACAGCATTAACACATCCATTGATAATTTGTCATTGTATCTAGGATAAGTGTTTTTTTTTGTTTGTTTGTTTTTTGTTTTTTTGCATTATTTACTAGTTTCAATTGTTAATGCTTTTAAACCAGGTTAGGGCTGTCACTAACGATTACTTTGGTAATCAAGTAATCTGACGATTAATCAAGTAATTGGATAATTATAATAGTTTATATATATATATATATATATATATATATATATATATATATATATATATATTAATAAAAATAGACCTAAGTGAACAATAGCCTTAAAAATTACTTAAAAACATATATAATAACAAAAAGGCATTAATAATGCATTTACTGTAAATGGCTCTGAGATGCACGTAAATAACCTACGCGCATGTAAATAATTAAAGCATATATTTTAAACCTGCATCGCATACATTTATTTAACTGAATCATAGCGTTTAATTCTTAACATCATTATGCTTTATTATGATTTTTTAAATTAGTTTAATATGTGGAATGCGCCACTTCTAACAGCATTTTGTAATATTTGGTTAAGGTATTATAAACATGAACCATAGTTATTTATTAGTTTCACGTTGCCAGACGTTCAGACTGACAGCAAAAGGTCTGGGAACCTTGGCTGCTTTGAATGGCCAAGGATAGCCCAAGAGGCCATATAATTGACAGGTAAAGCAGCCAATCATGTCTCGTTTTGTGCTGTGTCATGTTTAGGGGTGTGGAAATGTGTCTCTAGTTACAGACCCATGTGTAAAACTCTTGAACATATTCTTTACATTTTTGCACCACAATTTTTAAATATCTAACATACTTTAAAAAAAAAAAAAAACAGTGTTTAGTTGATCCTGATAAGCCCTCATTGTCACAGTCATGAACAAGATGGCTTGCTGCTTTTGTGAGGAAGTTTGGTATCATGCTTTGATTCCAGATGGAACGATAAAACCATGACACCCATTTCCTGGAAATCCTGTATAATTCAACCAAACTGGTGACAACTTCGAAACTCCTGAAGCGTTTCCACTTTTGTGCATCAAACGTTCAGCCAACGGTCCGTACCTCCGTCATTTTTTCTTTACAGATCATTTTTTTGTGCTTCTAATTCGTGATCAGTGTTTTGTTTTTCTCTCTCCACTGCACTTCTGCGTTCGTCACCGCATTTGACTACATCCTAGGTTATCCGCGGAACACCACTCTCTCGTGTATATTATTCTTACACAAAAGCATAGATTAGCTTCAGAAAGCCTTTATTTGGAGCACTTTTTATGATGGATGGATGCAGTATTGGACTTCAAAATCTTAACAGTTATTTACTGCCATTATAAAACTTTCAATCATAAAAACATTTTTTAATATAACTCCAATTGTATTCATCTGAAAGAAGAAAGTCATATACACCTAGAATGGCTTAAGGGTGAGTAAATAATTTTTTGGCTGAACTATCTCTTTAACTAATGTTTAAAAAAAGAAAGGAAACATTATGAAGTGTTAAGCCTCTTTCACACAGCGATTCCGGAAAATACGTGGATACGTGATTTGCCCTGGAATCATTTGATTTTGGTTCATTCACACTGCCAGTGATTTTTCAGAATTTGTGCATGCATTCCCACAACCCATAACAGGGCTGTACAGTGCGACCATTTCAATTGAATCAAATGATTGATGTGATTCAGTAATTAAATCAGTTTCTTGCTGCCACCTACTGGCAGATTTAGTTTCATATTTAAAGTATCTTTTCAGTTATTTAAATAATTTAATATTTCTGTATTTAGAATTTTTTGATTTAAAACATTAATCTCAACACAAATTTATGAATTTTATTGCACTCATGCCCCTCTGAGCCTGAAAATACACCTACAAGCCACTTTTGTGTTCTTCTGTGCCACCTCTGTAGTACAAATAAATTTTGTTAATACCGATTTCATTTGATTGGCAAATTATTCTTATTCTACTTGTTCTTATTCTGTTGTTTTAATTAGAAATTTTAAGAAGCTTAAAAGAAATATAGTTGTTTACATTTTTGACATAAAAGATGATATACTTTTAATAAAGTTGCCGTAAATGCCATTACAAAGATAAAAACTAAATTCCCCTATAAATCACTTTAAGGAGTCAAATACCACCTCATAATGGGTAGACCAATTTTTGATCAGTTTTTTTTTTTTATTATTGATTATTGAAATTTTGACTGTGCTCCTACATTTTTTAAGTTCGGAGTTAGGAATCAACACTGTGTAAAAGGGGCTTTAGAGAAATGGCTCTGAGTTTACACATGATATATATGGTGCACATGACACACATGCCCAATAGTGTCAGTGATTTTGAAAAACACTGAGTTTGTACAGTAGCAGTATGTTGTTTTATTAAGCCAACATAATAAAGCCTCTTATCTTTACCTTACACATGCATTATGTGAATATTCACTGCTCTTCATGTTGCTTCAGTTTGTTTCCAGCGGCAAAATGAAAGACAGAGACTTTAAATTCCTAGGATAAGGTAGCAGAATTTCATGGAGGATGAGTTCTGCTTTGTGATGTCGGCCATTTGTTTGTCCACTAAACGTCAGGGGAACACTCAGAAATGAAAAAGCTTTTAGTTCAGTTGTAGGTCAAACTTTTCCAGTGTTCCATCTTGAATAAATAAACTTTCATATAGACAGTGTCGCAAAAAAACAGTGTTGCATTAACATTAAATGGGTTCAACAGTAGTTCACTTGCTGAAAGCTTCAGGGTTTTTTCTTTTTCTAGTGTCTTGAGGCTTCTGTCTTCTCCCTATGTCGTCTTTTTTCTCTGTTAAATCCTCTTCTGTTGACTGAATGATGAAATGAGGATGCAACCTTATTATACCTCCCACTTCTCAAACAAAGCTTTGCCTATTTTTACATTTAAAGGAAAGCTTATACACTAAGTCTAAGAATATATGATTGTGTGCTTGTCCATGCAGAACTCACTGCCACAATACTAAGGTTGTTCTGGGTTGTTGTTAGCACATTTCTGCAGTAAGTGTTTTATTTTGGGTTATTACTAAGTGACACTATTTGCTGCCACTCAGGGCTGCTGAATACAGCGGCATGGGAGAATAAATCATATTTTTCCCAAATCGTGAACATGCCATAATAATGGCAAACAGACATATCTTTCTATTGAGTTGTCCTTTAGAAATGCACAAAAACACAAAAAACATACAGTACAGTATGACCAGTGTGATCAGATTCACAAGCAATTGACTTTAAGTATTTATTTATTTTTTTTAAATAAATTATAACAACAACTAACTTGCTGCTGTCATTAATTACTCACCCTCATGTTGCTCCAAATCCGTGAGATTAAATTAAGATATTCAAGATATTTTTGATGAAACCCTAGAGATTTCTGACTAGAGCTGGGCAAAAAAAAAATCGTTTAATCGTTTTTTTGAATGACGTCGATTCGATGCCGATTTTCAGAAGCCGCGAATCGATCTTTTCCGACATTTATTTCAGCAAACGTTTAAAACAAGTTAATCTTATCATTGCTCCACTAGATGCCACCCTCTTATTTACATTGCGCGAACAGAAAGCATGTCATTCGTTCAGTGCTTATGGCGGAGAAACTATTGACAAGAACAAAGGAATATGTGATTTGCAATGCTGAGGTAAAATGCTATAGTAATACTACAAATCTGCAGAAGCATTTGACATCACGCGTAAAGACGCTATATCCGCAATGAATCTATGAATGAATGACGGATGGCGTGACGCACTTTGTTTACTACACATACCAAACCGCGGACTAAGTTCGCGGTGTTTTCAGCTTCTGCCGTTTCTCTATACGACGATATGAACACATCATCTCCAGCTGAGAGTCACTTCATAGCGTTTCACCGTTTCATTTGAGAAAACATGAACACTACCATCAGGTTGCAATTTCTTCACAGCAACACGTCATAATAAAAGTTTAGTTTTATTTATTTATTTATAAAACTGTCAGAAATATACTCTTTAGCAGTCTTAAGACTTATTGTAACAAAAATGCCACTACAACTACTACTCAATATTAATAAATCTTTATTTTTAAATGAGTAATCACATTTGTTTTCTTTTTAATTTTTGCAGTAAACCTTGTTGTGTAGCACTTTGTTTGCCCAAATGTAAAAGGGTTTAATTTCATTTGATTAGGATAAATTAAATTAATGTTTTATGCCTTCATCTGATTACCAGAAAAATTAAGATGTACATTTTATAGGGCCCTATTTTGTTTAAAATAGGACCCTATACAAAAAAGAACAGGTTTAAAATACAAGCCTGAAGCGTAATGTTATAATGTTATAAAGCTATGAGAATACTTTTTGTGTGCAAAGGAAACAAAAATAATGACAATTACTATATTCAGACATAGCCTATATATATATATATATATATATATATATATTTTATTTTTGGATATTTTCTATGTACAAGACATACCCTAATTGACTTAGCAAACACATGTCTTGGGATCACTGCAGCTCCATGTACTTGTGTGAAGTTTAAGGTCAAAGTAATATTTTTATATTTTTAACTCTGAGTCAGAGCCAAAAATATGCTTCATTTTGCCCTCATGCCACAAAGAATCAAAGGTTGTGTGGTTAAGGGTCCACAGGCACCTTTTTTTTTCCCAGCTAAGCTGAGCTGTCATAATGTCAGAACTGGTCTCTAGTCAGTTTAACACCACTCAACTGGTTCTGACCTTCACAGAGTCTCTCATCCCTCAGATATAACTGCCTTGTTTCTCTCTTTATGTCAGCTGCGGTGGATGTAAAGTGTCCTGTGCGGGCAGTGGCTGTCATTATGGGTGTCATCTGCAATGTTTATCGTCTGTACTTAGGGAATCATTGTAAAGGCATTGGGCTGTAATGAAAGTGAGGGATTGGCGAGTGCTCGTTTCTTGTTTAATGGGCATTTTAAAGAATTTTGTCATGGTTTTCAATCACATCTTGATTATTAGTGAGTCCCATGATTAAATGATGCTATCAAGCTCTGCTGCAGTTACAGTTATGAATAGGACCATGAAAACACAAGTTAAAGCTCACCTTGGACAAGAGAAAGACAGAGTGGCATATTAAAGATTAAAGGCCAACACAGAGGACAAGGACTTTTGTCTGAGCCAAACCACGGTTTCAGGTCATTACGCTAATTGAACGTGATGGAAATTAAACTGCCATGCAGAGCCAATAATAACTTTCAAATTCATTGTAAGACTTTGCAGCATGCGGAAAGAAAAGGTACTTTGATAGTGGAAATATTGCTATTTATTTGACATATTTAGAAGTTTTGAGATTATCGTTTACTATATAGCCATACATTTTTTTTTTTTTTTACTAAGCATAACTATTTATGTATGTATTTATGTATTTATTTAGAAGTTGTGATTGTTTACTATACAACCATACATGCATACATATTTATGTATTTATTTATTTGTTTGTTTGTTTGTTTGTTTAGCCATTATTATTATTATTATTATTATTAACTGTAATAACTATTAAGTAATGCAGAGCTAGTAATAACTTTTAAATTCAGAGTTTGCAGCATGCATAAAAAAAATATGAATTTTAAATATTTAGAAGTTATGATTATTGTTTACAACTAGGGCTGTACTAGAATAGTCGAATATTCGAATATTCGTTTGGTGGGTTGGCATTCGATTTTCAATTCTGAGATTCGAATATTCTTTTTTTTTTTTTTTCAACACGTGACTTCCCCCGCGAACAGTTCTCATTCGCGCTTTAGAATTAGTGAATGGGAGGGGGAGAGCTGTCAGCAAGCCAAGGAGAAAAGAGTGTACTAGTGTCACTATAGTTTGCAACCTGGTTGTGATTTATTTTAAAGTTTGAAATATAAAGTAATATTTTTGTTCATTGAAATGTGAGCTGTCTAGCCTGCCTAACAGAGCATGTGAGCGGAGATGCATGCGTTTTCAACCGAAGCTTATGAGACACATGCGTGGCGGACGTAGAGCAGGTTTGTTACGTGACTGCTGCGGAAAAAAAACGCTTCACTTCTATTCTGTTGCGGGGTCGCGGTTGCGGTGTGGTTGGACCGCACCTGATAAAGGCGCGTATTTCGCAGACAGTGTGGCTGCTCTAATCTGTTAACACAGGCGCAGAAAGAAATATCAACACGCAGGAAATCCGCGACGTGTCCGCCACGCAGCCTATATCCTATAAAGAACTCACAGCCACAGTTATAAAGCCTAGATATGTTATATAGCCTAATTTGCGCGCACTGGGGAATCGCTCTATAGTATTAAAATTGCTTTTGAATGCGCGTGCGCGTTTTAATTTTGGTCTCTTTTTAACGATCGCGTAAAACTCTTGCCGGCATGAACGTGCACTCAAGCGCGTCTACAGGCTTTGTTATAATAAGAGGATTAATTAGCTTGCAGAACTCAGGACTGAACAAAAAATCCGGCGTTTTGAGCGGTGAGTGGATTCTGACTGATCAACGCAAACACAGATGGAGTCTGGCGTGAGGCGGCTGCCGTTTACTTTCGTTTTGTTAATGTTTATTTTGTTATTAAAGTACGTTTGCAGTTTCCCGCATCCTTCCCAGAGTCTTGAACTTCGTTACATATATACATCTTCCGGAAATCATCCTGGCGACCTATTTTTTAAGTCCCTCGACCCACCCGATGGTCGCGACCCAGGGTTTTAAAACCACTGCCCTAGACTTGTTGTGTGAGCATATTGGAGCGGAATTCCCTTGGGTCTGCAGCAACACATTCGTGACGCGTGAAGTCGTTTGGATGAACGATTCCCGACATAATACAAATGCAAACAGACATATGCTTAGCCCCTCCCACCGAAGCTTCGAATATTCGATACTGATTACCACTGAAGCTTTGAAGCGCAAAAAATGGTATTCGAACCAGCCCTATTTACAACCACATATTTTTTTTTACTATGCATAACTATTTATTTATTATTATTATTATTATTATTATTATTATTATTATTATTATTATCTGTATTTAGAAGTTATGATTGTTTACTATACAACAATACACATTTATTTATTTTGACATTATTATTAGTAGTAGTAGTATGATTTAGTAACTGCAATAGGTAATGCAGGACCAATAATAGCTTTCAGATTCATTGTAGGAATTGACAGCATGCAGAAATAAATATTTAAATAAGTATTTAAAAAGTTATGGTTATTGTTTACTATACAGCCATTGTTGTTGTTTTTGTTGTTGTTGTTGTTGTTGTTAGTAGTAGTAGTAGTAGTAGTAGTAGTAGTATTGAGGAGTTACAATGATACTTATTTATTTATTTATTTACTGTAGTAATAATAATAATAATAATAATAATAATAATAATAATAATAATAATAATACATTTTTGTTAAGAATAATAATTTATTTATTATTTAATTTTATGTATTTGGCACTGTTGTTGTTTATTGATATTTTATTATTATTATTATTATTATTATTATTATTATTATAATATCTGTATTGAAAAGATATGCTTATATTTAGTATACAATGATACATAATTTACTTATTGTAATAATAATATTAATAATTATTGTTTATTATTATTATTATATTTGTACTAAGCATAATAATTTATTTATTTGGCAACATTATTGTTGTTGTTATTAATTAATAATCCCATTATTGTTATTATAATAATAATAATAATAATAATAATAATAATAATAATAATAATAATAATAATAATAATAAATTGTGATTAAAATAATAATTAATAACCAGAAATATGTATTTTATTCATTGTTGTTGGTTGGAGTTCATTTATTTGCTGTGTTTATTATTGGCTTTTATCAATGAATTTGCTTATTTTCATAATTTTCTTTGATACAATTGAATAGACTGATTGTACCAAAGCCACAGTTTTAGTATCAAAAATCCAACCTGCATCCATATTGTTTTTTTGGCGCTCAGTATGAAAATCTTCTGTCTTACGGTTCATGTGCATTATTGTCCTCATAGATGTCACTTTACTTAACAACTCCTTTCAAGAGAACTAAATCTTTCTCATTATGTCAAGACAATCACAGAAGACAGCTGTTTTTAAATTGGAGAGAAGACATATGTGCTTGCTTTTTTTTTTATTCTTAGGCCAGCTGTAAAATGCTGACTGCTTAAATAACGACCCACTAATTGGCATGTTTGTCCATATTTTTCAACATCCACTCAAAAAAGCTGTTAGAGGTGGAGGAGCACAAAGAGAGAGAGAGAGAGAAAGGGAGAGAGAGAGAGAAAAAGCTGTGTGTTAGAGCGGTGAGGTGAGGTGTTGTACAATAAATTTGGAGCTTTAATCAGGAGAGGGTGAGCCGCCTGTCAATGATATTGGCCCGTGAGACAGGCGGGTGTTTACTGAGCCAGGTGCGCTGAGATAATGTACTGCCTCTCGGCTCCTGTCCTCCGTGCTCCTCCTCGATGACAGATGGGTGATAAATATGCTTGTATCTAATTAAATCAGCAGAGGTTATTGGGATCAATCCATCTCACCTTCCTCTCCCCATCTGCCCCCTTCCTTGCGTCCTATCAGCCATTAATCTCAGCTTTGTTTTATGTTCCGATAATGTCGACACTTCTGCCTGCCTTGAATTACATCAGCTTGATTACCACTGAGATGCTACCAGCTGGCACCCTGTTGTTCGGTTGGTTAAAAGGTTAAAAAAAGAGCCTGTGAAGGTTTGACCCGCGACATATGTTACCTGTAAAACTTCTGTTATGTTTGACTCTGATGACTTCCTGCAAAATGCTCTCTTTCTCCAGGTTCTTTCGATGGAGGCCTAGGTCTAAGTATATTGTGGGCGCCACTGCAGGGTTTCCAGAATCCTGTTTGTAGTTGCATCATTCGTTGCTCGACTCAAGCCAAATCAATACGTTTCTGGTAGGGTTTCTATAGCAAACTATACAAACCCTCTCCTTCATGTTTATGAGGTTTAATCTAAATTGATGCCAATCGATCAGAAATCCACCTTCAAAATTAATTTTATACCTCCTACTTTCTGTGCCAAAGGCGTCAGAGTATAAACTACCATCACTTATTCTGAGTCACTCTTTCATTTTCAGGGTCTGCTTGCAAAATTAAGCTTTGGGTCATATAGAATCTGAATCTAAAAGTATTAGAGGTTATAAGAGAATATTATGTTTGTTGAACCATTTACAAAGCATGATTTCTGCTTGAGGGGCCTTTGTTAGAATGTTTTTTGATTGGAGCAGAAAAAGTTATACTGCATAGATCGGTCAAATTTATTCTGATGTTTAATTTGATCATTAATAGTAAGCAAATACAATTTGCTTAGTTTTTATTTGTTTATTTTTTTCAATTCTATATAAACATACTTGCCACATATTTTCTCCTTATGGGGGTCAAGAAGTGGCACCTAAAAATAAAATAAAGGAATCAATTATAAATATGTTAATTCAAAAAAAAAAAAAAAGTAAAAAAAAAAATAAATAAAAAAAATAGTGGTCTCAATTGATAAAACAAAAATTTACCTGACATTAAAGTTTTTAATTATACTTTTATATTGCAATAATTTCACATTCATGCTTTAAATTAATGTAGAAACAACAAGAATGTATAATTTTAATATGTCTAATGCCATCTTTTTTATGACTGAAGGCAAGTATCACTGAGTCCAACTGATGTCTCTATGATTTTTTTCTTAATATTTCATCATTGAATATAAACATTTAACATTACAGTTTATTCCATGGAATGTCTGGATACTGGATTCTGATTGGCTGGCAGGTAGTTTAGCAAATTTGCAAATGACCATGGAATAAGCAGGATAATCAACAGCTTGCCATGCATTTAAGTATTTTAAATGAACTTCGGTTTGCGTCGGGTGGTTATTAGCCTCCACGTTGTGCATTTAAAATCTTTTAATGTACAGCAAACCGTTGATTATCCCTTACATAATTGAGAGCTATCACTTTAACATTTATTAGACTTAAAAATAACTTGGAACTTGAAACAATCTTCACATAAATTAATTATAATAAATGTCATATAGGCAAGTTACCTGTGCCCTTCAGCAAGAAAATATTACTAAATTATATAAAATTCTAAACTATATCAAGATAAAGCTTAAAACTACAGAAGTTGTTAATTTCCTCTTTTTAATTTTGTTGTTTGATTAACAGACATCACAGCAGCAGGTTATTAGGATATTTTGGCTGCTGTTACTTTAACAGCTGCTGAAGCTGCCGATCTGACACTGCTTTAAATGCGACTCATAAATAATAATACTTACATGCACAGTTTTAAGGCAGCTTTATTCGCCTTTCTTTGTAAATTTATGTTTTAACTGACATAACTACAACATTGCATATCTGCAGTTTCATTTTTGTTTGAATATGATACAGTGCTTTAATATAGACCTACAGCGCGTGCTGGCACATTTGGACGTGCACTTGATGAGCATGCGCTACGAAAACAGTATAACGGCTGACAGGACAGGTAAATTAATTTTTACCGACATATGGCCTGACACCATCTCCTCTGACCAGAGTTCACTAAGGTTCTACTGAAGCTCCTTGTCACTGGTACTGTTTCGGTGTTTTCGGTGCTGAAGTGAAGTTGGAGCGCGCATCTGAAAAGTCTCCTGTTTGACGTGCTCGTAAAGACGCTGTGCGCATCTATATAAACGCATTTCCTTAGCACTTGTGAGTGGGGTGGCCAAACCTAGCCCCGCCAATGCGTTAATTGCGTTAAAGATTTTTATTTGTCGCCTGCATTAAGGCGTTAATCTAAAAAAATACATTTCAAATTTGCAAATATATAAACATTTTAAATGTTTTATGATTAGTTTTTTTATGTATTTTAAATGCAGTGTTTATATCATTTTCAATTACCAATTATTTTTTTTAGTTTTCAGTTGATTTGTCAGAAAAAAATAAATAACAAAATCACACAGAGACAAACTTTATTATTTTTTTTGTTACATTCAGCTATTTTTTAACTAATTAAATGCTTTATTTTTCAGTATTGATGAAAATGTATATATTTTTTAAATATAAAATATATTTTGTATTTTTTTACTTATTTTTTATAGTTATATTTTACTCTCTTTCTTTCTTTCTCTCTCTCTCTCTCTCTCTATTATATATTACATTTTTAAAGTTGCTGTATGTAGATTTTCGATTGTACTAAAGTTATTCTTATATGCACAACCAGTCAAAAGTTTTTGCACAGTAAGTTTTTTTTTTTTTTTAAGAAGTCCCTTCTGCTTACCAAGCCTGCATTTATTTCATCCAAAGTATAGCAAAACCTTAACATTTTGAAATATTTTTTATTATTTAAAATAACTGTTTATTATTTGAATGTATTTTAAACTAATTTATGTCTGTGATCAGAGCTGAATTTTTTGATGAAATAGACATTTATAATGTTACATTTATATTTATATATATATATATATATATATATATATATATATATATATAATATAAAAATAATAATCTGATAAATGCTGTTCTTCTGAGATTTCTGAAAGAAATCTGAAAAAAAAAAAAAATTCTACTCCGCTGTTTTCAGCAAAATAATAATAAATGTTTTTGAGCAGCAAATCAGAATATTAGAATGATTTCTGAACAATCACGTGACTGGAGTAAACAGTTATTTTAAATAGTAAAAATATTTCAGAATTGTACTGTTTTTGCTGTTCTTTAGATCAAATAAATGCAGGCTTGTTGAGCAAAAGAGACATGTTTAAAAAAATTAAAAAACCTTTGACTGGTAGTGTACTTCGAAATGTGCATTGTGTGTCATAATGCCTGTTTTTGTTTCGGTCTGTGTGATTTTGCCCACTGTCAATTTACCCAAAAGTATTTCGACAGCCCAGGTTGCCACTTGGCAGAAAACAGCATACTCCAGCCATGGAAGCGAGCAAATAAACTGGGTCAGAGATTGCATATTCTACCCAACCTAAAAAGCCTTGACATCCTTCTAAATAAAACTCTGTGACCAGATGAATATTAAAATACAGATAAATCAACTTATAGCGTAAGGCTCATTGTCTATTGTGTCTTGTTCCTTGTTTGTGTCCTCAATCCCATGTAAGCTTCAAGCTTGAGGATAAGGGAGCAGGAGAACCAACTCTTTCCAATATTTTAAATTTGACTGTAATGCCGATTTCATCTGCTAGCTGTCAGTATAACATACTGCACCTTTAAGTCACACTCCTACAGTAATCCTCTAGATTTCTTGACTGTATATTATGTCAATCTGAAAAGAGATGATTTAGTTAAAGTAAAAAACTACAGGATTGTTTTTCATTTTCAAGCAGGAAACTGTCTTTTGTCATGTTTGAATGAGCTTTAAACCCAACAGAGAGACTATCCTCACATGTGCAGACGTGCTTATACACATTTAAAGACATGGCTGTCATCGCTCTGAGATGAGAGATCTGCTCTGCTAATCACATACCTTTTATTCCAAGCACACATGAGTGCTCTTCCTGCTGCTTGTGGTTCTGAGATGAACTTCAGCGCTGTGGTTCGGTACTGCCTCATGAGAATAACAACAAAGGCTTGAATTCCAGCAGCTAAACTCCTGATAGTGGCATCTTTTTAACTGCATCTTTTAACTACATATAAGCTTATGACTTCTCTGGAGCTTTTTCTTCAGAGGAAAAGCACTGGATTAGGATAATAAATAAAAAGGTATGGAATAGGGCATAGCTGGCAAGGAGATGGAAAGGATATTCAGCCAGTATTAGTATGAGAGGGTGTACAGGTATTGGAGAAAGGGTAGATATCAAAATACAAAGCTGACAGATCTTTACACCTGTCTTCCACCAAGCATGACCACCCTGATCTCTTTCTTAACTCGTAACATCTATTCATTCCTTAAAGATTAGATGCTGTAGTGATTTTAGAGTCCTGCATTTCAGCCCAAGGACGTTTTAGGCTTCTCCTTATTTTTATATTTTAGACATCCATCAATATAATTGGCGGATATCTAAAATATAAAAATAAGGAGAAGGACGCGCTTTTAGAGAGAAATGCATCTTTACAGATTACATAACAAAAGTTTTTGTTTCCGATTTGTTTTTGTTTTTTCATTAAGTAATAATTTAAAGCTTTCTATAGATATATTTATCATCCCTGTGAGGTATGTATTCGCTGAGTTTCGGTTCATTTTTGTGAAGCGCTTCTGTTGAGACGACAGAAAGCACCTATTTTATAAAAGCGCCTTTTGTAATGTTTTGTTGATATTCTGAGTGCACACAAATAAAAGTAGTTCAGAAATGATGTATTACTCTTACGAGCAATCGCGCTGGCGCCTCAATGTCCTGCAAAGCGGCTTTAGCTTCCCCTCTTCGCACAAATGATTGGATATGCACCTAATAGCACACATTTGTCTCTGTTTAACTTTTAAACTAGCATTGTTTTAGGCAAAAGGCAAAATTGAGCAAACAGACCATGATCAGTCTTCTTCTAAAATATATTCACTTTTCCATTACATTAAAATATTAACAATTTTAATAGCTGAAACAGTAATTTAAGTTTAAAAAAAGATTGGCTCAGGTCGGACTCAGGCTGAAAATTCTGATAAGCTGTCAGACAAAGGCCGGACTAGGGCCTGAGCATCTCGGGCCAGGGCCGAGCTAGGGTCTGTATTTGAGGCCTGTGCAGGGCTGTAATATATCTGAAATGTTTATGTACAGAATAACCACACAACATTGAAACTCTGACTGCCAGTTCATTCCAGATAAGTCGCTACTTTCTGGAGATCATAAACTCCAAACTGTTTAGATTTTAGTACTACCTGATCTTATAACGAAAATGTACCTGTAGGAACTTTTTCACAAGATGTGAAATAAGTACCAATAAGTACATATCACTGCAGTTTCCAGCAGAAATGAACACTAGAGGCAGTAAAACAGCGACCACAGTCATTTTCATGATTTTTTTATGATATATAAATCATATGATCATATATAATCCATATGTTTCGCTTTCTGTACGTAACAAGCTTGCTCAGTAGCTCAGCTGGCACAAAATTGGACTTAGGATGCGGAATCCTTGGGTACGAATCCCTTGAAAACATGACTCACGATGTAAGAACTGAAAGGTGAGAGATCTAAAAACAAGCTAAAATGGCATGTTTGTGATTTGCGTTTTTACATCACATTTGCTTTTGTTCATACTTTTGGGTAGATTTAGGTGTAGTGCAGTTATTTTAAAACCTCATGGAGTTATAGCGGCATTCAACAGACATTTCAAGTCAGAACTGCGGTGACACGTACAAAACCAATGTCACATGAAACGTACCATATGCACATGTCATATGTCACCTGTTTCGGGGGAAAATGAACACACTTTTAGTGCCACTTAGTGGACATTTCACATCGAATATGTCACAAAACATACATGGCACTGCGTATTTTGCATCTTGCATTTTCATCATGAGATTTTTCTAAAGTTGCCATTTTGTGTTCCTTGGAAAAAAGAAAGTAACAACCTGTGAATAAGTAAAGTAAATTTTTTTCTTTTTCTATTTTTTTTTTCTTAAATATATGAGCAATATCACACTCGTACTAGTGCATTATGGATGTATATCGGCACGGCTGTGATTCGGCCGTAGGTAATCACACTGTGCCGATATACAGCCATATTGCACTGCTACAAGTGTTATATTGAATTTATACAACAGTTAATACAACGACAAGTGTTTTTAAAAACCCTCTTTTGTGCGAACTACTTCCTTCCACCATGGATTCAAATCTCAGTTTAACAATCCTCTGTTACTATTTCGAAAACATCACTTCAGAACTAGTAACAAAGGAACATTGAGTTGCCTCATTAAAACATATAGTATTATCGACCTGATCTCATGACGAAAACACCTGCGAGAACACAACAAGAAGCAAAATACATACCGCCATGTACATTTCGTGACACATTAGAAGTAAAATGTCCACTGAGTGGTGCTAAAAGTGTTAGTTTTTATTCCCCAGAACAAATCAACGTACGTATGGTATGTTCTATGTGACGTTGGTTTTGTATGTGTCACCGCAGTTAACTTGAAAATGTCTGTTCAGTGTCGCTATAATGCTAATGTACATACCATCTGCACTACACCTAAACCTCCCGATAATTTTAACAAAAGTGAATGTGACATAAAAACGCAATTGCAAGCATGCCGTTTTAGCTTGTTTTTTGGTCTCTTATCTTTCAGCTCTTTCATCGGGAGTCAGTTTTTCACAGGATTCTTGCCCAAGGATTCTGCATCCTAAGTAGGGGTGCTCCGATTGATCGGCTACCGATCACTATCGGCCGATAATTGCTTTGGGATGTTTGATCACATAAACCAATCTAAAGCTGATGACGCGCCTGCCGTGAGAGGTTTGGCACGACATTCAGCTGGATTTCCCGCGTTAATGGGTTAAAGCGTTCAAGCTGCTCACGGTTGCGGTCTGGCAATGCGTTTAAGGAGCGGTGCGTCAGAGATCGTTTCCGCACAGAGTCTGCGCTGCACGCACAGAATTAAAGCGACAGCGTATTGTTTGCGGTAAATATGAACAAGAATTGACACAAAAACGTCATATTTACACCATAAATGCATAAAAATAAAGTCTGCTGTGTTTAACACATGTTGGTTTTTGGTTAGGTTTAAAGGAAAGGAGCACTTTTAGATAAGCAAGGCAATTAGATGGCTCTAGGTAGGAAAACGTTAAATGTTTTGCCACTTGCTTGAGCAACTTAATAGATAAATCTAGAAGTAAATGCAAAAGCAAAAAGCACTGAATAATGTGTTGCTTATATTTATTGCATTTAAACATGAAAGATTACTGTACTGCATTACTGTACTGTGTAATAAAAGAATCACAATGCTGAAAAAGCCTTTTCATTAACAATGTTTGTTAAATGTGTTTGTGGAAATCAGGCTTGTGCTGTGTTGAGCTATAGTGCAATAGTTGTACAATTCTAAAAACAAAAATGCACTGCATGATCAAACATTTAGGTGAGATAAATATATATTTTTGAAAAAAAAAAAAAAAAAGAAGCTCCCCTCCATCCCTCAAATTAATAACTCTTCTCTCACAAGAGCCAACTAAGAGGTAAATTCACCTATTTTCAGAGAAAAACAAAAACAAAACAACTGCAGCCCTGATTAAATGTCAAAAAATCCTGATTGAAGTATCACTATAAATAATTCTACATGATAAAATGAAGGCTTTAAAAAGATTGGTGATCGGTTCGGCAGATACTGTTTCCTGTGATCTGCAATTGGTGATCGGCCTCAAAAATCCTGATTGGAGCACCCCTAATCCTAAATCCAGTTTCGTGCCAGCTGAACTACCAAGCAAGCTTGTTGCATCCAGAAAGCGCAACGTACAGAGGTGTAATCATAACTGTGTACGAAAACGATTACAAGTGCTCGCTGTTTTACCGCCTCTAGTGCTCATTTCTGTTGGAAACTGCAGTGATGTGTACTTATTTCGTATTTTGCGCCTTGCGAAAAAGTTCCCATAAGTATGTTTTGGTAATGGTGTATTACTGTATTGAAAGCTCAGTATTATAATAGAGAGATGGACTGAGCGAGTGTGATTACCTGCATCTGATACAGCATTCATTATTCAGTTCAATCTCATATTCACAATAAAACATTAGTTTGAATGTCCGCTGAGGCATTTTAAGTATTGCACAAAAGCACATCATGATTGTTCATGTATCTTCAAGCTTGCAGGTTTGGAAACTACAGCCTAACCTTTCTGTCTAAGTCTTTAATCACTAGGCCACACTGCCTCCTACTCTGTGAGGGAGATGTAGCTACGCTTGCTATGGTTTACATTAATAATTCACACTAATAACGTGATCAGTAGAACATAATTTTATTCAAAAAGACCAGTTTGCTTCTGTCTTCCCATCAGATGATGTACTGATATAGAGATGTGGACAGCAGTTGGTCAATTCTGTGTAACATCTAATTTGTAGATGAAACATCTCCAGAAATCCTGCTGAACCTCCCCATGAGGGAACCCCCTCCCAGATCCTCTGTCAATTTGGCTACCTGGCAGCAGGATGCTGCCCTCTACTGTGCATAACACAAACCAGAGAGAATAAGAGATGCTATAATGAGCTCCCATCAGACCTTGCTTTCATTACAAAAGCAAAAACACCTCAAACAGCTTCACTTGTAATTATGCATCCTCCTCTTAACATCATCAAAGGCTTAATCACCTGCAAAGGCGTTTGTGTGTCATGGAAGAGCAGGTTGTTTTACTAATTATGATGAGCAATGCAGTCATGCCTGCTGGCCTCTCCCTTTCTTCTGTTGTTGGAAGAAGAGTTGAGCATTTTCCCTCCATCAGATGGATGAAAACTATGCGTGAGTGTGAGAAATGCATTCCTGTTGTGATTATGTAAAGAAGCTGGAGGGAGTTGCAAGGCTGTGGAGCTGTAATGGACGCTATGTACAGTGACACAACTGAGCCATCTCCAATCCCTCTCCATTATGTGCTGTTTTAGCCTTCTGTTAGTGCCTGCAGAGGACAAACACCACAGCTCGGGTTTCAGGCTTCATCACTTCTTGCCTGTTATACTGTTATACTCCCAACCTTTTATCTGTGATGCCTTTTTCGCTGCTATATGGCTGTACTCTAGTCTAAGAACAAATGGTATGACAAAACTAAACGTTTCTATTAGAATTTTTATTAAATATACTTTTATAATCATTATAAACTGTTGTTTTGTGCAGTAGACAGTATTGCCATTTTCAAGGACAACCTGCCAATATTACAAAATATTTTAATTATTGTTTTGGGGGCAACACTTTATTTTACAGTGTCCTTGTTACATTATGTATTTTCATATCTTCCTTTTGGGAATTTGTTATTGGAACTTCAATGATCAGTATCTTCTGTTCATGTTTATGTCTGTTCTGAATTTTTTTCTCAGAATATTAAGTCAGAGTTGCAAGATATAAACTTGCAACTGTGAGTTAAAAAGTCAGAATTGCAAAATTAAAAACTCGCAATTCAGATTTTTTTCTCACAAATGCGAGTTTGTATCTTACAATTCTGACTTTGTTTCTTGCAATTGTGAATTTATATCTTGCAATTCTGAGAACTGCAAAAAAATCTGATTTTTTTATCACAATTCTGACTATATCTCGCAATTGCAAGTTTATATCACGCAATTTTGACTTCATCTCTCATAATTGCACATTTTTATCTCGCAATTCTGACTATAACACGCAATTGCTGAGAACACATCAGTCTTTTTTCAGAATTGGACTTAATAACTTGCAGTTGCAAGTTTATCTCAGTTCTGAGAAAAAAAGTCAGAATTGGATGGAAAAGGTCATAATTGTGAGAGAACTGCAATTCAGATTTTTTTTCTTGCAATTGCTAGTTTTTATTTTGCAATTCTGACTTTAGTTTGAGTTTATATGTAATTTTGTGAAAAAAAAAAAAAAGTCAGAATTGCAAGATACAAATGCATTTGTAAGAAAAATTTGAATTGCAAGTTTTTATCTCGCTATCTGACTTTATAACTTGCAATTGCAAGTTTATATCACACAATTTTAACTTGATTTCAGAGAATTATGAGTATATATCTCACAATTCTGACCTAATAACGCAAGATTTTTTTTTTGATTTGGGCTTTATAACTTGCAATTTTGAGTTTTTATCTCAATTCTGAGGAAAAAAAAATCTGAATTGTGAGATAAAAAACTTTTGCAATTGCTAGTTTTTATGTTGCAATTCTGATTTTATTTTTTTTGCAATTGAGTTTATATGTGACTCGCATTTGTGAGAAAATTTGCATTGCAAGTTTTTATCTCGCTATCTGACTTTATAACTCACAATTGCGGGTTTGTATCTCACAATTTTAATTTGATTTTGGAGAATTACGTATTTATATCTCGCAATTCTGACTTTATAACACGCAATTGCTGAGAACATATCAGTCTTTTAGATTTGGACTTTATATCTCTCAATTCTGAGAAAAAAAATCAGAATTGTGAGATAAAAACTGAATTTTTCACAATTCAGAATTTTGAGTTTTTATTATATCAGCCAGTTTATATCAGTTTTATAGAATTGGATTTTATAACTTGCAATTGCGCGTTTATACCTCTCAATTCTGAGAAAAAGTAAGAATTGGGAGAAAAGAACTCGCAATTCTGACTTTTTCAATTGCTAGTTTTTTTCTTGCAATTCTGACTTTTTTTCTCAGAATTGCATGATATTACAATACTGAGATACTAACTTGCATTTGTGACAAAAAGTCAGAATTGTTAGAAAAAAACAAAGTCAAAATTTTGACTTTTCTCACGAGTTTGTATCTTGCAATTCTGCATTTTTTAATCACTCGCAATTGCAAGTTATAAAGTCCAATTCTAAAATTAGACTGATATGTTCTCAGAATTGCAAGCTTGTATTACATTTCTGACTTAATAGGAAAAAGTCAGTTGTGAGATATCAACTTAGAATTGTTTTATCTCTCGCAATTCTGACTGTATAACTTGCAATTGTGAGTTTATATCACAATCACAAGTAGACATTTTTTTATGGTAGATTATTTTTATTGTTTAACATTTTACTGTTATTACCTTTCATTGTGGGCAGGGCTGTACGGTAGTATGACACTCAGAAATCAACCTCAAGCAAGAAAGCGACAAAATGTAGTGCTGTTGCAGGTGAGGATATGTGTTAGGGGAGCATTCTAGTTTTGGTACTTTGTGTCAGTCACAGCGTAGACGGCTATGTTGATTCGGGATAGTGTCCTAGTTAGATGGGATGTCAGACTGAGTAGATGTGATGTAGATGAGATGTCAGGCTGAGTGTGGTTAGGGTCCTCTGCGGTGGAGGATGCTTTAGAGCAGTACAGCTGATGCATGGAAGCTTGTTAAGACTTGATCAATATTTTAAGTGGCTTATTTTATGCACTGGTAGGCGTGTGCAGTTGAAGACTGATGAGTCTATTAGCAAACTGAGTTTTGTGTAATTGCTGTGTGGAAAATGAGCGTATGATACAGCGTGATGACTGGGGAGAGATTTCATTATTTTTCAGCTAGGCTTTTGTTTTCAGGATCGCTGTGCATTTCCATTATTAGCGCACAGAGCGTAAAATTACACATTGTTATTTCGTTTGTTTACACTTCAGAAGAGATGATACTATTTTAGTTGAATATAAGTGCCTTTGTGCAGTGAAAGACTATTGTTTATCATTGTGTAAAATTGCAAATCCACTACAATGCACAATATCACTTGAATGCCCAGTGTGAAAAGATGGATCTTAAAATCATAGTCATTGTTGGAAAGGGTTCAAATACACAAAAATGCTTAAAAAACAATTTATGGTTTAACTGTTTAGGGACGTATGAACAAGCATTACCAAAAAAACAAAAAAAACAGCTGTGGATCATTTAGGTAACAACACAGTATTAAGAGTCAAGTGTATGTAAACTTTTGAACGGGGTAATTTTATACTATAATTTTCTCTTGTGGACTATATGTAAATGTCTTTCATGTGAAATATCTTAATCAGGTCAGTACTAAATAAAAAATAACATGCATTTTGTATGATCCCTCTTATTTTGCTAAAATATTTAACATTTTGCAGATTCTGCAAGGTGTATGTAAACTTTTGACCTCAACTGTATTTCCTTTTTAAAATTAAATTAGAAAGAGATTGTTGGCTGTATTGTTCCGTATAAAGAACTTTATCTGTACCGTTCAGTGTTTTCATCGTGAACTCTCTTGGCTCCACATGAACCACAAGGGAAATCTTGTTTTGTTGAGTGTTGGACCCTCATGAGACACTAGTGTCGTTTAAAAACACCTTGAAGACACTGAAAAATTGTGAGCAGTTTTTGCTTTAGACAGTAGAGGGTGACCAGCTCAGACCACATATCTATTAACAGTTTGGTCAGAAAGGAACATATTAATAGGTCTAAATGTAGCACATTCAATCTCATTGGTGACCGACTGTTCTTCACTTAAGAAACACAGTGAGTTTCAGGTGCAATGTGTTTCCCTTTGTTGGAAACAGCTGCTAAACTTAAAAGTATAAAACCAAAACTCTAAATATTTCATTTTTATATGAATATTAAAGGGATAGTTCACCAAAAAATTAAAATTCTGTCATTAACTACTCACCCGCATGTCCAGTGTTGCCAAGTCTGTGGTTTTCCCGCAGAACTGGGCTACATTAACACTGTTGCTGTGGGTTGTTTTTTATGTCTGTGGGTTAAAAATGACCACAATAACATAATATTTAGCCCCTGAAATGCAAATTTTACCAAGGGAACCCCCCAAATAACATGTATTTTACACCCTGGAATTATTTTTTTACCGGGGACCCCTCTTCAAAACGTGATTAGGCTAGTTTTGAGTATCAATTGGGTGGGTTTTGTTGTGAAAACCTGACATCCCTGCTCATGTCGTTCCAAACCCGTAAGATATCATTCATCTTTGGAACACAAATGAACATACTTTTGATGAAATCTGAGAGCTTTCTTTGGCTATATTAATGTACAATTATTTGTCATGGAGGTAAAGTACATTGAAACTGAAAACTGAAGGATTTTATAGTGCAGAATTCTCTTGATATCTTACTACTGGCTTTGAAGTTATTGTGTTGAATATGTATGTGTGTACATAAAGGAGAACACACACTACTGCTGAAACTGCTTGCTTTGTTTTCTCCTCTCGTTCCATTATTCAGGCTTTTTCATCCTGCTCCTGTTTTCTGTCGCCTAAATCAACAGGTGGCTGAAGGGCCTGTTGGGAACCTTCACAGATCTTTAGCTGCCCCAGATTTATTGACTATAGCCCCTCCCTCTCTCTTTCTCTCTCTTTCTCTCTCTCTGAAAATACTTGAACTTTACTCTACAACTACGTTTCCCACCAGCTACTTGCATTACATTTGCAGATGGATAGATGGATTTGCATAGTATTCGTTATGTACTTTGGAATTGCAGAAAGTTCTCTCTACAACTAAACTTTCATCATCATGATTATAGGAGTATTTTAAAATAGAAAATACATTCTGCATTTATAATGACGTTTATTATAATCTAAGGTCAGATGAACTCAATTTATTTCTAAATGTCAGGCATAACATGGCATAATGAGATGTTTGTAAGATTTTTATTTATTTATTTTTTTTGTCTACCATGACATATTCAAGATCTGTGTGCATATACAGTAGATCACTTTAGTTGAACAATATTTAAAGTGATAGTCCACCCAAAAATGAAAATCCTGTAATTTTCATATCATTATTCTTCTGTGGAATGTAAAGTGATCGTTTGAATAATGTTGATAACCATACAGTGAAAGTCAATGAGATAGGAAAACTGTTTGTTAGTTTTCCTAGTACCACAAGTACCACAAGTACCACAAGAAATTAAGCCATACAAGTCTGGTATTTAATGTGAGCGAGTAGATAATGACAGAATTTTTATTTTTGGGTGAACAATTCCTATTAAATCTGTAGAAATTCTGCAGTAATACTGCATGTAAATAAGTATGTTTATATAAGTATGTTTGAGATGTAATGATGATCATCTTTCTCCTGCAGAGCGCACCATGGCCAGACACGAGGTGCGAGAGGTGGAGCAGAGACAGACAAGGGACAGTTTGCGGGACTCTCCGGGATTGCCTGAGATTGAGGATCTGATCATCATCTATAACCGTGTGCCCAAGACTGCCAGCACCTCCTTCACCAACATTGCATATGACCTGTGCGGAAAGAACCGCTTCCATGTTCTCCACATCAACACCACCAAGAATAATCCGGTCATGTCCCTGCAGGACCAGGTAAGATGTCCATTACATTACATTCAGCTTTAGGGAATGTAACGATGTAAAAAATTTCAAAATATCTCAGTATGAAGTCTGTGATACATTTATTGCTATATTAAAAAAAAAAAAAGTTAAATTCTTCTATCTAATGCAGTTTGAGAGTTCACAATTAAAAGCCCAACCCATGTTCTTAGCTAAGAAAATTTAAGTCCGAAAAAAAGGGGACTCAGCCCTCTTTTTATGTGTGGTATCCTGTCTCAGTCTAAATGACATTCACACTGGTGTTTTAGGACGCCAATCAAACTACAATATAATACCAATAACAATTTTATATTATTGCTATTCCTATCACACTAATAGCCATATATTGTAAAACAATTGCATTGTAAAATAAATTAAAATTAATATTTCATAGGTATATATGGAAATTACAATTACAAATGACTTATTTCCTAATTTCTACACTTGAAAGAGATATTTTGAATTTGGACTGCAGTGACATTACCCATTTAACATTACCCACAGAAAAGGCAGTAGAGCTTTTATTTTGATGGAAAACTCCAGCTTCAGTGAAAACAGGCTTACAAAAACTTGTCTTACTACAAATCTAGTGAAATGCTGTAATCAATCTGCTTCGAAAATAAAGCATAACTGGTCATTGTGTCCCCAAACATGTGCTAAACTCACAGCACATGCAATAAACAAGTTCACTGCATTCACTATGGACTGAGCCGATCTGAGACGCAGAAAACACCTGATCACGCTTTGAAATGTGCAGCAAAAACAGCCATATTGTGATTTTGGTTTTCGGTTTCATATCAACATATGACCACAATATTGATAATACAGTTACAGCCCTATTGAACTGCAAACTTTTGAACTGTAGTATATAGAGATTTAATCTAAATGTAGATATCCTAGGTACATCAGTTATTAAATAAAAAGTTTAGTCATTTTTTATTTAAAAATAAGATGTTTTTAAAAGGGATAATTAACAAAATAACAAAAATGAAAATTCTGTCTGTAATTTTTTTAATAAATCCAAGAGCTTTCTGACCCTGCATAGACAGCAATGCTACTGACACATTCAAGGCCCAGAAATAACCCTTTAAATGATTTGTTCACTTTCAGAACAACAATGTACAGATAATGTACTCACCCCCTTGTCATCCAAGATGTTCATGTCTTTCTTTCTTCAGAGGAAAACATTTCAGGATTTCTCTCCATTAAATAGACTTCTATGGTGCCCCCGAGTTTGAACTTCCAAAATGCGGTTTATATGCAGCTTCAAAGGGGCTCTAAATGATCCCAGCCGAGGAAGAAGGGTCTTATCTATCGTTATTTTCTAAACAAATTAATATAATTAATATACTTTTTAACCTCAAATGCTCGTCTTGTCTTGTCTCTGCGATGCGCATGCGTAGTCTGTATGTCGAAAAACTTCCATCTCGTTTTCTTCTCCAACATCAAAATCATCTTACATCACTGCAGAAGTACCAACCCAGTGTTTCCAAAGTGAACATACAAAGAAAATTAAATGCCCTTTATAAAAAAGTATAAAACAGCATTGTACGATGATTTTGAAATTGAAGACGAAAAAGAGACGAGTGTTTTTCGACATACCCTAACTGTATTGACCCGGATCACACAGACGCCTGCGCATCACAGAGACGAGACCAGCATTTGAGGTTAAAAGGATATAAATTGTCAATTTGTTTTGAAAAATAACCCTAGATAAGACCCTTCTTCATCAGCTGGGATAATTTAGAGCCCTTTGAAGCTGGATTTTTAAACTGCATTTTGGAAGTTCAAACTCAGGGGCACCATACCGACTGAAGAAAGAAAGACAAGATGACCCCCTTGTCATCCAAGATGTAAATACATTATCTGTAAATTTTTGTTCTGAAAGTGAACTAATCCTGTAACTATACTCACAACTGAACAGGGGTTTAAAACATGCCGTTCATTTGTTTTGTTTTTTTGCACTGATGACATTGTGATTGGTCTTTTGCTCAATTCTCACTCTGACAGTCCAGGTGATGTTAGCTCAGCGGCCCTGTGTATCTGTCCCACGCTGCTTCTAACAAGCAGTCGTCTCTGGCTCCATCTCCATAATTCATAACCTACTGTCAATATCCACACTGCTACTGTGCCTTTGTGTGACAAGCAGCGCAGAACAAGATGAACCGATAGATAAAAAGAAGAACAAGGGGGGAAAAAAGAATGAAGCGCAGATCTTGTTGACAGCAGCAAAGAATTCTCTATTCATTGTATGCATTGTTTTATAGGGAAACGCATTGTCAGCTAATACAAATCAATCTTGAGTTTTGACGAGTTTTTCCTCCCTTTCAAAAAAAAAAAAAAGTGTTCCTGCATCTTTTTGACCTCACACTTGTCAACATTATTCAACACAGTGTGTGGCTCTGTCGGTCTGCGATGATGACTGTATGTTTTCATTTGTATTCACGTCATTGTCGTCTGCAAAATAATATGCCTCTGAGCAGGGGGAGGGAAGGTGTTATTTGTGGGCGATTTTTGCCAAGGTAATATCCAGTCTAGCTTTCAACAAAGCTATTTGACGGTGCAGATGGTACAACCTTTTACTCCCAGCGGAGTACAGCTGTGGGACTATGGGGAGGATGTTTGGAGAAAAACATTGTGAAATGTGTTTGCATTAAGTAGTCACTTGGCTGGCTTGTTTAGCAGCCCATGACAGATGCAGTATGTCAGTGTGAGATTGTTATTTGAGATTTGGATATTGCTGATGCTTGAATGATGGGGGCATATTACACATGCAGTAAAATAAATGTAAAGGTTTATATACTCTGTACAGGTACAAATCGAACGTGTTATCTTGTGCTTACAGATGAGGTTTGTAAGGAACGTGACATCCTGGCGAGAAATGAAACCGGGTTTCTACCACGGCCATGTTGCCTACCTGGACTTCACAAAGTGAGTATTGATACAAAGCCATTACTACAATCACTGGAAGCATTAGCACTGCACTTCACTGTAGTTAATATGGTTATATGTGTTCTCAAGGCACACAAGACCTTATCTAAGAGTACATTTGTTGTTGTCTGTTCCTGAAAAATGGGACATCCATCAGCCAGCTACTTAATACACTGATGTGAGAAGATGCATTTAAGTGCTGCACTCTAGTGGTTGAAAGTGGAACATGTTTTTGTAATTTTTTCTGTGTGATTTGAAGTCTGAAATTTTGGGTTGCACTTTATTTGAAGGTGTCCTTGTTACCGAATTTTTGTTTTGTTTGCATTGGTGTGGTTTGTTTTTGGAGTTTTTTTGTTTTTGTTTTGTTTTGCACATGATCATCATAATCATTTTTGCACAAATTTGTGGAGGTTTATGTTCTGCTGTTATTAAAGCAAAAGGAACATCAAATTGAAATTCTGAAATTTTGTTATGTCTGTGACAAAGCAGAACGTTCAGGAGCCATTATTTATTCTTCAAGTTGTAGTCAGTTTTGAAACCACTGTCACATAGTCTTTCAGAAATCATTGTAACAGTATAAATTGCATAATTTGTAACATTAGAAATGTCTAGTATTCATAAAAAAACCCTTACTGACCGCAAACATTTCAACTGTTTTTGTTGCTGTTGTTGTTGTTGTGGTTTGGTTTTAGTTTTTTGTTTGGCACAGATTTGTTTAGTTAATGTTCTGCTGGTATTAAAGCAAAAGGAACATCATTTTGAAATTTAAAAATTTGAATTAAATATTGAACTCTTCACAGATTATTTACAGAAAAATTTATTATGTAGAAAAAAAGCTTAGTTTTTTAATAAAGTCTCTTTTGCTCACCAAGCCTGCATTTATTTGATCCAAAGTACAGCAAAAACAGTACAATTTGAAATATTGTTTACTATTTAAAATAACTGTTTTCTGTCTAAATGTGTTTTAAAATATAATTTATTCCTGTGATTTCAAAGCTAAATTACTCAAGCCATCACTGAAGTCACATGATCCTTCAGAAATCATTCTAATGTTCTGATTTGCTGCTCAAAAAACTTTATTATTATTATTATTATTATTATTATTATTATTATGTTGAAAACAGCTGAGTAGAGTTTTCTCTTTTTTCAGATTTCTTTGATGAATAAAACATTTAGAAGAACAGCATTTATCTGAAATGGAAATATTTTGTAGCATTGTAAATGTCTTTATCATCACTTCTGATCAATTTATAGCATCCTTACTAAATAAAAGTATTAATTTATATATATATAAAAAATACTGACAATTCTTTGAATGGTATAGTGTATAATGTTACAAAAGCTTTTTATTTCAGATAAATGCTGATCTTTGGATCTTTCTATGCATCAACAAATCCGGAAAAAATGTGCTAAACTGTTTTAAATGTTAATAAGAATAATATCAATATGAGCATTTTAGAATGATTTCTGAAGGATCATGTGACGCTGAAGACTGGAGTAATGATGCTGAAAATTTAGCTTTGATCACAGGAATAAATTACAGTTTTAAATATATTCAAATAGAAAGCAGTTATTTGAAAATTGTAAAAATATTTCACAATATTACTGCTTTTGATGTATTTTGGATCAAATAAATGCAGGCTTGGTAAGCAGAAGAGAATTCTTAAAAAAAACAAAAAAAACATTAAAACTCTTACTGTTCAAAAACTTTTGACGTAGTGTACAAGGAATTTGTTCTGGTGACAGAAGCTTCCAGTACACATAGACAACAACACATCGATGATAATAAATAAATAAATATATGTGAATAAAATACATGTGTGTGTATATATAAATAAACAGAAATAGCCATAGACAATAGTATGTATAGTTGTGGTATATACATGTAATAGAATAGAATTTACAAGGAATAATATAATATAATGTTTTCCTGAATAGGTTTGGAGTCAAGGGGAAGCCAGTTTACATCAACATTGTACGGGACCCCATCGAGAGGTTGGTGTCTTACTACTATTTTCTCCGATTTGGAGATGACTATCGGCCAGGTCTCAGACGGAGAAAGCAGGGGGACAAAAAGGTATTATCTTTTTGAAATATTCATTCAGTAACTGTAAGGGATAGTTCCTCCAAAAATGAAAATTCAGTCATTAATTACCCTTTTGTCGTTCCAAACACATTAGACCTTCGTTCATCTTTGGAGCGCAAATTAAGATATTTTCGATGAAATCTGAAAGCTTTCTGACCCTCCATAGACAGCAACTCAACTGACACATTCTAAGCCCAGAAAGGTAGTAAGTACATTGATAAAATAGCCCATGTGTCATCAGTGTTCAACTCAAATTTTCTGAAGCTATGAGATTACTTTTTGTGTGCAAAGAAAACTAAAATAACAACTTTATTCAACAGTTTCCCTCTTACGTGTCAGTCTCCACCACACGTTCATGAGAGTGTGTCAAAGACTGACACGGAAGAGAAGATATTGTTAAATAAAGTTGTTAATTCTCTTTTTTATCAGCATTTTAGCAATGCCTTTTCTACCTTTCTGGACCTTAATCATGGTAGTTGCATTGCTGTCTATGCAGGGTTAGAAAGCTCTCAGATTTCATCAAAAATATCTTCATTTTTGTTCTTAAGATGAACCAAGGTTTTGAATGACATGAGAATAAGTAATGAATGACAGAATTTTCATTTTTGGGTAAACTGTTCCTTTATTTTCTCACTATATAAACGCTAAGACGCAATATGTGTGACTGCGTTTCAGACGTTTGATGAGTGTGTGTCGTCAGGAGGTTCTGATTGTGCTCCTGAGAAGCTTTGGTTACAGATCCCGTTCTTCTGTGGCCATTACTCTGAGTGCTGGTGGGTAACATGAGCAGCCTGTTACTGTCTTTCATTTAATGCTCTTTTGCATTAGACAAATTGATTGATTTGCTCTTCACAGATTTGTTCTCACAACGACTGTATGTAGGAGCTGGAAATGATCTTGTGTGTCTGTTTGTGCAGGAATGTTGGCAGTAGGTGGGCTCTTGAGCAGGCCAAGTATAATTTGGTGAATGAGTATCTGCTCGTAGGAGTGACTGAGGAGCTGGAGGATTTTATCATGATGCTCGAGGCAGCACTGCCACGCTTCTTCAGAGGAGCAACCGAGCTCTACCGCACAGGTACTTTGTTGTTATTTCAGAATTAAAAAAAAAACGATCTACTTTTATATCTACTCACCTCCATCTTTCCAAAACCATTTAGGGTCCTATGCCGATCCCACTCCCCTCTTTTCACCCAGTGCTTTCCTGTCTGTTTTCTACTATCCTGTCAAAATAAAGGCATAAATAGACCAAACATATATCTTCAAAAAAGTGTGATTTGTAGATTCTCAGTCAGATCTTTTTGTTTTAATTACTTGGTTAAAAATGAAATCATTTGGAAACCCTTTCAGATATTTTGTTCATGAACTGGACTGATCCAGTTCTCCAATTAAACTCAGTGACTCAATGATTCAGTTGCAGCTAATGGATTTGGTCTGTTTGTCACACAAAGGTATTGTATAGTTTCAGAATAAGTCATATGGACTTCCTTTATGATATACTTATAGTTCTTTTGCATCCTTTATTAAGCTTGAAAGCGTAAGTCCCTATTCATTGTAACAGCATGGTAAAGAATGACTAGAACATTATTAAAAAACATAATTCTCCTTTTGTGTTCAAGAAAGTGTAACTAAAATATTCATAAGGGCCCTATACTCTTGTTGCTGCTTCCATGTTGGAACAATTCCATTTAAGCAGCTCAGGATCTTCTTTGAGTCTTTAAAGTTGCATGTCAATTGCAGAAGCTAAGTGATGTTATAATTATGTTGTCTAATTTTTTTGCTAAACGATAGTAATGAAGCTTTGTAGAAAATACTGCTCATTCCACTGGTTTATGAGGCAAAAGGCCCATTATTCTCTGTAGTAGCACACTAGCATTTAAAAGTAAGATTTAAACAAAAAAAAACATTTTGAAAGAAGTGCTCACCTAGGCTGTATTTATTTTCTTCAAAAATCCAGTAAAACAGTATTATTGTGAGAAGTATTGCTGCCATTTTTTGTCTTCAGTGTCACATAGGGATGTAACAATATTAAAATATCACGGTACGATAATACCTTGATATGAAAAAAAGACATATGAAGTAAATAATAAATAAATAAATAATTTTAAAGTTAAATTATTCTATCAAATGCACTTTGAGAGTTCAAATATAAGAGCTCCATCCTATTGAATTGACTTGTACCCGAAGTTTAAAGGGGACTCAGTCCTCTTTTTATTTGTGGTATACTCTCTCAGTCTAAATTACATTCACACTGATGTTTTAGGAAGCCAAACAAATTAGAAAATAATAATAATAATAATAACAACAGTTTTAAATCATTGTTATTCCTATAACAGTAATAGCCATATTGTAAAATAAATGAAAATCTACACTTGAAAGAGATATTTTGAATTTGCACTGCAGTAACGTTACCCATTTAAACCGCTAGCTGTCAGCAATTCATACTGCACTTTTAAGCTTTTATTTTGACGGAAACGGCAGTAGAGCTTTTTATTTTGACGGACAACTCCAGCTTCATTGAAAACAGGCTTACAAAAACACGTCTCACTACAAATCTATTGAAATGCTGTAATCATCTGTCCAACAGAATGTTGGAAATTGCACAAATGTAAAAAATAAAGCATAACTGGTGGCCATTGTGTTCTCAAATGCACACGAAACTCTCAACACATGCAATAAAAAAGTTCACTGCATTCACTGTGAACTCAGCTGTTCTGCGGTGTGGAAAACACCGGATTACGAGCTGATCGCCTGAACATTGTGCATGCTTCGCTATGAAACATGCAGCAAAAACAGACTTGATGAAGGGAATAAGCCATATTGTGATGTGGTTTTAGTCAGTTTGACAGATACTGTTTCAAAGCATAATGGCCCAAAACACAACTTTAAAGACCTTTTATGTGTAGAAGTGATGACACGTTATTGTGCGACTCTTTTACCAGATGTTTCGAAGGCAGATCTTCTTACTATCCATGCCGAAGTGGAGATTGTTCGCCAGTTTAGTGGAACAGTACGCGTCGCATTAATACCTAATGTCTAGGGCTGGGCAAAAAAATAGTTTTTTCGATTAATCGTTTTTTAAAATGACGTTTAAAAACAAGATTGTGAACATTTAAAACAAGATCTGATCAATGTGATGTTATCATTGATCAAACGCGTGATCAAATGCTTCTGCGGCTTTGTAGTATTACTATATCATTTCACCTGAGCATTGCAAATCACGCATATAGGTAAATAAGAGGGTGACATCTAGTGGAAGTCTTCACACATAAAGGCGCCATGATTTCCGCAATGAATAAATTAATAGTGTTTTCAGCTTCTGCTGTCTCTCTATATGACGACATGAACACACAATATCATCTCCAGCTGCTCTGAGAGTCTTTTCATTAGGATTTTACAGTTTAATTTGAGAAAACTACCATCATATCACATTCATAGCAGCTGCAATTTGTTCACGGAAACTTTTCAAAATAAAAGTTTAGGTTAACGTTAAACTGTGTCTGAAATATATTACTATTTAGCAGTCTTAAGACTTAATGTAACAGCAATGCTACTACTACTACTAATAATAAATATGAATAAATCTTTTTTTTTTTTTAAATAAGCAATCACATTTGTTTTATTTATCATTGTTACAGTAAACCTCTATTGTGCACCACTTTGTTTGCCAAAAAGTAAAAGGGGTTTAATTTTCATTTGATAAGGGTAAATTAAATTCATGTTTTATGCCTTCATCTGATTACCAGAAAAATTAAGATGTACATTTTATAGGGCCCTATTATTGTTTTAAAAAGGAACAAAAAGAATGGGTTTAAAATATAAGCCTGTGGCTCTTAATTTCTGATGTTAACAGTTTTTTTTTAATAATAATACAGTGATAATACAGTTACATCCCTAGTGTCACATAATCTTTCAGAAATCATTGTAACATCATAAATTAAATCATTTGTAACATTATAAATGTCTAGTATTCATTAAAAAAAAACAAAAAAATGTATTGTACTGTACATAAAGCATATTACACAACAAATGCTATTTTTGTTGCTCTTTTATTATACCAGGAATGTCTGTTTTTGCCTGGAAAATTAAAACACATTACCCAATTTGTATTTTTTATTTTTTTTTTTCAATCAAGCTTTAATACATCATTGTATTTATTATTTTTTGAATTTACATTTAACCTAGAAATTAATATTTAGATTTATTTGCTTTTAAAAATTCTAATTCGTTTTACTTTTATTCACATATTGAGAAATTCATAATTCTTCAATTACACAAACCAGTGAAACCTCCTGAGTGACCTGCATTTCATTTTGTCTTTGACTTAAACCGCAGGCAAGAAGTCTCACCTGAGGAAAACGAGCGAGAAGAAACCTCCCACTAAAGAGTCCATCTCAAAGCTCCAGCAGTCCAACATATGGAAGATGGAGAACGAGTTCTACGAATTTGCGCTGGAACAGTTTCAGTTTGTGCGCGCTCACAGTGTCAGGGAAAAAGACGGAGAGCTTTACCTGCTTGCTCAGAACTTCTTTTACGAGAAAATCTATCCAAAAGTAAACTAGAGTTGACATTAGCATGGTCTTAGTGTCGTTTGGCACGTTCATGTACTGTTCTGTCACATTCACTGGGAAGAGAAGAAGAGGACATCTACATTGTGGACACAAATGCCTGGAAGGAGGGTTTTAGAGTGTTTTTTTGAAAGAATTCACACAAGTGCTGACCATGACGCTTGATATCAAGCCACTTTGAGCCCAGTGTCTTTTTATGGACTTTCACTGCAGTGAAAACACTTGTGACATCAAACATAAATTTTCACTTAATTCATCATGCCTTCCAAAAGAAAATGACAGAACATCTTTGGCCATCAGTCACTGTTGTGAAAAATCGATTTTGAACAGGGTCAAAAGGGTACTGCTTTTTGTACCAGACGTTTGGTACATTAGAAGCACCTCCTTATTTTACTACTAACTGTGGTTTTGTGAATTCTTAACACTTTCTTGCATTGTGTATATTCATTTTTAATAGAATGCCATGAACAGTGTTTACAGACTTTAGTAAAGGTATTGTAGCCAATTTAGTTTAGAATGTGGTAAAACAGATTTCATATCTGTACAAATTGTATTTACATGTATATTTTATGTAATTGGACCAAATGGTTGTACGAAATTCAAAATTGTAGAGTTTAAAACTAGTTATTTAGAAAATAGACATCTTTTTGGGGACCCCACTGGTGCTTGCTTTCATTTCTTTCTTTTTTTTTTTCTTTTTTCATACCATTTTCTGAAGACTCAAACAATAAAACAGATCAGTTAAACAGACCTCTAAGACAAATATTCATCTTTCATTGTTTAAGTACAGAGACTGTTTTGGACAGCTAAAAGACCATTAGATCTGACCTACATGTTATTGTTTCTACCCGCTACTGTGGGAGGCCTTATTGGTCCAGAACAGTTTTTTGAATGAAAACTGCAAGTATCACCTTGTAGTGCAGTATTGACTTTGGTATCTTGGTCTCAACAGACAACTACCCTTTCAGAAGTCCTAATTATACTGCATTTTACCAGAAGATAAAAAAGAAAGAGGCTCAAACCAACATTAGTTGTACACTCAATAGTGCCTTCATGAATCATTCATTCCACCCTGGTTTCAGCAGTTGTTCAGATCATGTCTGTATATTAAACTGTTTTTAAAACTGCCAGCTTTTCTTTTATATTTGGGTTCTTTTTTTTTTTGTATAAATTGTCTCAAATCATTTCAAATAAACTTTACTGTCTGTGAGACCATGTTGTTTTCAGGATGCTTAGTTTCTCTTTATGAACATTAATTATAAACACTCGTTCAAACTGGCAAATGAGTTTTTAGGACTGTCAAAGTTAACTTGGAAAATTTACCAATTAAATATGTGAGAATAATATGTAAAGCTCTTGGATTTTATCAAAAGTATCTTTGTGATCTGAAGTTGAACAAAGGTTTGCAATGACATGGGGTGAGTAAATAATGACAGAATTTAAATTTTTGGGTGAACTATCCATTTAAGTAATGTAATGTATGATAATTTACAGATAATGTACCCCCTTGTCACCCAAGATGTTCATGTCTTTCTTTCTTCAGTTGTAAAGAAATTGTTTTTTGAGGAAAACATTTCAGGATTTCTCTCCATATAATGGACTTCTATGGTGCCCCTTTCAAAATGCAGCTTTAAAGGGATCTAAACGATCCCAGCTGAGGAAGGAGGGTCTTATCTAGCGAAACGATCTGTTATTTTCGAAACAAATTGGAAAAATTATATACTTTTTAACCTCAAATTAGGTTAGTACCAACTAACCCAGAGTTTGCAAAGTGAAGTGAAGTGCCCTTTACAAAAAAAAGGTAAAACAGCATTGTAGGATGATTTTGAAGTTGAAGATGAAAACGAGATGGAAGTTTTTTTTAACATACCCAAACTATATTGATCCAGATCACACAGACTACGCATGTGCTTCACAGAGACAAGACAAGACGAGCATTTAAAGTTAAAATCTATATAAATTGTCAATTTATTTGAAAATAACTGATTGTTTCGCTAGATAAGACCCTTCTTCGTCAGTTGGGATCATTTACAGCCCTTTAAAGCTGGATTAAACTGCATTTTGGGGGCACCATGGAATGCAGAGAAATCCTGAAATGTTTTCCTCAAAAAACACAATTTCTTTACAACTGAAGAAAGAAAGACATGAACATCTTGGATGACGAGGGGGTGAGTACATTATCTGTAAATTTTTGTTCTGAAAGTGAACTAATCCTTTAAGGGTCTTTTCTTATCATCAGTTGTCTCATTTTAGTTTCACTGTTAAACAAGGGGAGGCTGTCATGGTGACTAAGAAAATTAAAACCTAATTCTGCAGTGGTATATGGAGTAAAAGTAGGAGGGTTAGCATGGACATCAGTGGACAACAAAACATCTGCCGCCTTATCAACACACAGACAGACATTATACAGGCCAAAACCAGACGCATCACATGACTAGGAGAGAACTCAATTAACTTTTTTTAGCTGCAGGCATAACAAAGAATTGTTTCATTAGGCAGATGAAAACAGGCTGATAATTACTCCTCAATTAAAAAGAGCCTGTACCATGTATTGATTTGCAAGAGAGAAGGTTAATTAGGAGCATTGAAGTTCTCTGTGTTCTGTTGATGTTATTTGTTTGTTTCCATGTCAGTGAGTATCTTAGTATGAAACATGATTGTATCCGAGTTATTGTTTGTTTAGAATACTTTAACATTTACTGACAGTATCTCTTGAAGGATCACTGATGGATAATTTATCATGCACAGGAGCTGTAACATTCTGGGAGCCTAAAATTATTGCATTTTTTAATTAATTATAGTTTTTTTGTGTATTTGAACCCTTTCCAACAATGACTGTATGATTTTGTAATCCATCTTTTCACACTGAGGACAACTGAGGGACTTCTATGCAACTATTACAGAAGGTTCAAATGCTCAGTGATGCTTCAGAAGTACAATGCATACACAATGTATTAAGTTAAACACTTTGAATTTGAAGATCAGGGTAAATTGAACTTATTTTGTCTTCTGGGAAACTTAAGTATCTTCTGTAGCTTTTGATGGGCATTACATTTAGGCAAAATAAGAAAAATGTATGTTCAAAAGTGTACACCCCTGGCTCTTAGTGCGTTGTTTTTCCTTCTGAAGTATCAGTGAGCATTTCAACCTTCTGTAATAGTTGCATAAGAGTCCCTCAGTTGTCCTCAGTGTGAAAAGATGGATCTCAAAATCATAGTCATTGTTGGAAAGGGTTCAAATACACAAAAATGCAGAAAAACTAAAGAATTTGTTGGGCATGAAGGATTTTTCTGAAGAACAGCAAGTAGTTTAACTGTTCAAGACAGAGAACTATCACAAATAAATAAATAAATAAACAGCTGTGGATCATCCAGGTAACAACACAGTATTAAAAATCACTTTTGAAAACTCTTTTCTTTTGTGGACTATGTAAACATCTTTTATGTAAAATCTTCAGGTCAGTACTAAATAAAAAATAACATGCATTATGCATGATACCTTTTATTTTGATAAAATAATTAACATTTTGCAGTTTCTGCAAGGTGAATGTAAACTTTTGATCTCAAATGTATTGTATTAAATGCAGTATATACATAATTATTACGTCCATCAGCTATTCTGGTAATTCTTTCTTCCTCCACCAGAGGGAGTAAAGTGTCCACTGATCCGTCCTTCTCCTCGAATCAGCTCAGCTGGAACTGTTCAACAAGCCCCATTAATGCACCTGTACTGAGCCAAATGGACCAAACGAATGGGGCATTACCATTAAGAATACAGATTGCTCTATTAGAGCTGCACCAGCTTTCAGCTTTGGTGGCAGCTATAAATAAAGCTTTTTACTTTAGACCCGGCAATTTGTGCCCCTCTCTCTATTCTCTTGCATAAAAGACACACTACGGTTTAAGTCACTGTGTGCAAATGGTGGGCCGGTGATGCGGCCTTTCCAGAGAATAAGTTCAGGGTTTCTGGGAAGACTTTTTGTCATGATGTCTTCAAGAAGCTTTTAGCTAAATGAGCGATTTACAGGTCTAAATACACTAACTGGCGTATTTAACTTCCCTATTTGTAAAATTACAGCAGGATGAGTGTGACATGATTTGTCTTATTTTTAATAATAGGAAAAATGAGTCTGCTCTCTTTATATTTGAAGGATATGATTCAGTCCTACTTAAGGTCAAAAAGTAAAGCTCACCACCATTAGACTAGTACTGTGAGTCTCTGTGCTGAAATAACCTCTAAATCAGAGTCAAAATAATGACCTCATTCAACTAATGAAGGCTGGCTGGGTTTGACAACCATAACCCTCTGGACTTCTGACAAAATGTCTGTTTTTTGTTTTTTTCTGGGTAGATCAGAGGAGATCGCTGAGCTGTGGAGTAAAACTGGCCGCGGTGTTTTGAAATTGGTGCTCCATAAAACAAACAGAGCAGAGAGGAGGAGAGACACTGACCCCCTACTCTCCAGGACAGAAGGCAGGACCTCTGAGCACTTGGCTAAAGGGATTTATTATGCTTGCTATGAAAACGCCTTCGTCTGAAGGAAAAATGGTGATCTAAATTGAATGGTGGGGGCAAAAAAAGTTCAAAGTCAGTGGTGAACCAAGGAAACTAGCACATTATTTCCGATCTGGGGCGTTCAGGCTTCCTTGACTATGCAAGCTAAAAATAGTGATTAAGAGAGTTGTTTCCATGATGTGGAAAGATAATTAGGAAAAGCTAAACATGATTTGACTTTACTATACGAGGCGAATGACACAGGTACTGGAAAATCTGATTGCTCACTAGGAAAGAAATTGAAGTAAACCGCATAGAGACGTTTCAATATAAACATCATGATGGGTAATTTGTTTGACGTCTGTGATTAAGGCTTTGGTCTTACCAATTTGTTTTTATCCAATTGCTTTTTAGATTTCAGGTCATTTGTACTAAAACATGGAAAAGCCACTCATAAAATCCTTCAGAAAAATTGTCCATAACCATTTCCTTCCATTACTGCTGAAACAGCCTAAGGTCTGATGCTGGATGTGACCTTTGACTCTTAATTAGATTGGTACCTGTATATTATGGCTGTTTGACATTGGAAAAGATTCTTCTTCCGTGCTTCTCTTTCTCTTTAATGCAGAATTCAGGAAGGTAAAGGACCTAGCAGGCAAAGAGAGATGCAATCAGCAATTCAATCGTGCCTATTGTTCAGGCTTACTGATGAGCTTTGCAGTGCAGATAATGGAGTAAATTATTTACCTCTCTGCTTTCTCTTCTTTTGTGTCTCCTTATTGTTGTCAGTGCTGTCAGTGTACCTGTGCAGAGCTTGTATGGTCACAGGTTGAAGGCCTGCATCAGATTTTCATTAAAACGTTAGCATGTTTCAAATGCCATTTGGCTTTTTCTTTTGTCTTCTTATCTCCTTTTCTGTTCGTAAGGGTCATTCTACAAAACAGATGCCATTTGGATCCCTCATATACATATACATGATCACTTTACACTTGTTTAATAACATGCTTAATAGTAGTTTAAGTTTTTGGTTCTTTTAATTGTGATGATTTTGGCTCACATTTAACAAACCCCCCCCAATCTCAACAAATTAGAATATGGTGACATGCCAATCAGCTAATCAACTCAAAACACCTGCCAAGGTTTCCTGAGCCTCTAAAATGGTCTCCCAGTTTGGTTTACTAGGTTACACAATCATGGGGAAGACTACTCATCAGACGTGTCAAGAAATTTGGCTACAATTGTCGTATTCCTTTTGTTAAGCCACTCCTGAACCACAGACAACGTCAGAGGCGTCTTACCTGGGCTAAGGAGCAGAAGAACTGGTCCAACATCCTCTTTTCAGCTGAGAGCAAGTTGTGTATTTCATTTGGAAACCAAGGTCCTAGAGTCTGGAGCGAGGGTGGAGAAGCTCATAGCCCAAGTTGTTTGAAGTCCAGTGTTAAGTTTCCACAGTCTGTGATGATTTGAGGTGTAATGTCATCTGCTGGTGTTGGTCCACTGTGTTTTTTGAAAACCAAAGTCACTGAGTCACCCGTTTACCAAGGAATTTTAGAGCACTTCATGCTTCCTTCTGTGGACCAGCTTTTTAAAGATGCTGATTTCATTTTCCAGCAGGATTTGGCACCTGCCCACACTGCCAAAAGCACCAAAAGTTGGTTAAATGACCATGGTGTTGGTGTGCTTGACTGGCCAGCAAACTCACCAGACCTGAACCCCACAGAGCTTCTTATGAAGTATTCAAATTTGTTTAGATAATGAATTGGTGAGTTTTTGCTAAATGTGAGCCAAAATCATCACAATTAAAAGAACCAAAGCCGCTGCAGAATTTCACCAAGCTGATTACTCACTAAAAACTCCCACAGATCATGTTTTCATACAATTTTACATCTAATTTTGACATAACAAAGTGGTTATATATCTAAGTGTGTGAGTTATTCACCTACTTTTTTAAATGGGTCTTCCCATTAATGCCATTAAGTTCATTCAGACTGATTCGCGAACGCGGAACCAGCACGAAAACAAGAGGCGGGAGTTATCGCATTACCCAATCACAGCCGAACCATAACCAGTCATGTTCAATCATATCGCGATGGAAGCATTGCCTGTTAAAATTGTGTGTCAGGAAGCAAGAGAGACGCGTGAGAACCTGTGCTGTAACTTTACCTGCTGGTGTCGCTGTTGGATAGTGTTACTTTGATTTGCTATTTAATTTTCTGTTTCATAATATTTACGTTGTTTTGTTTTTGGACTATGATGTTTACATAGAAAAATATAGAAAAGTCTTTCTTTGTGAACAGCGACATCTTAATAGGCTAAACATTCAAGCAATCATGCTATGATGAAAGATGATGATACATTTACGTTTTTTTTTTTTTTTTTTTTTTTTTAAATAACATTTCCATTTATGTATGGTTTATTAGGATATGACAATATTGGGCCGAGATACAACTATTTGAAAGTCTGAAATCTAAGATTGCAAAAAGTAAAACAAAAATCTAAATATTGAGAAAATCGTTTTTTAAAGTTGTCCAAATGAAGTTCTTAGCAAGGAATATTACTAATCAGAAATTAAGTTTTGATGTATTTACGGTAGGAAATTTATAAAATATCTTCATGGAACATGATCTTTACTTAATATCCTAATGATTTTGACCCATACAATTTATTTTTGGCTATTGCTACAAATATATCTGTGCTACTTAAGACTGCTTTTGTGGTCCAGGGTCACATTATGCATTTTATGAGTTTTAAGAAGAAGAGTAGTGCAGAAAAATGTAACAGTTGAAAACAGTCAGCACATCACATATGCCTTCAAGCAGTACAGTTGGGCATGGTTAACTGTGCCTAAAACATTCAGCCTGGTGGTGGTAAAGCACTCATAGATTTCAAAGATAAACCCTTTTGTGTCAAATGGAATAGGCCTGCCACACAAGTACTGAAAGACCCTTTGTTCTCCCAAACATATTTCATTGTATTTATAAAGGGTTTCTAAAAAGTGAAATGAGTCTGTGACCTATGTAGCTATTTACAGACAGTGTAGTAAGAAGAAAAAGCAGAAACGTAGAACACAGACAAACACTCACTATTTTACTCGCCATCGGCCATTACAATCTCTGCTGGACGCACAGTACTTTTTCCCAGTCTGCCTCAGTTAGAGGTAAATAACCTCCATGTAAATTGGTTTCAGGAGCCCTAAGCCCTCTTTTGCATCACTTCATTTAGCTTTTTTGAATCGCTCACATTATTTCCCTTTACTGCTGTTCAGTTCCACAAAAACCTCATGCCGACTGAGGGAAAATACTTCAGCCATAAAATATGTTCATGGTTTTCATGCAGCTTCACACTACAATATAAGGGATGATGACCTCCGTCGAATCTCCATCAAAGGTATGTGATCTCCCATGGTTTTTGGTACTTAATCGCATGTTAGCAAATGGTTTCATGCGAAATTACTAAATTAAGAGTGTGTAGGCCTCCTTTATGTTGAGGACATATTTCACCATGGACCACAAAACCAGTCATAAGGCTCATTTTTGTAATTGAAAGCTGAATAAATAAGCCTTTCATTGATGTATGGTTTGTTAAGATACAACTGTTTGAAAATCTGAAATTTGAGGGTGCAAAAAAAATCTAAATTCTGAGAAAATCACCTTTACAGTTGTTTACAGACACATCTTTAGGAATGCAAAATACTAATAAAAAAATAAGTTTTGATATATGTACTGTAAAATTTACAAAATATCTTCATGGAACATGATCTAATACTTAACATCCTAATGATTTTTGGCATAAAAGAAAAATGTATTTTGACCCATACAATGTATTTCTGGCTATTGCTACAAATATACCTGTGCTACTTAAGACTAGTTTTGTGGTCCAGGGTCACTTTTTTTAAGAACAATAGGCCAATTTGTTTGCACTGCAAGTGCTAGAACAAAATCAGCCATCAACTAAACTATGACCCATAGAAATTATGGCTTCTCTTGAAAGCTAGAGGGAGAGAAATTAGACCTAATCATGCTGATTAAACTTGCATGTCCAAAAGGCAAGTTCTTCTTCTTCTTCTTCTTCTTCTTCTTCTTCTTCTTCTTCTTCTTTTTTTTTTTTTAACCATATAGACTGCATATTTATTAAGACAAAATCTGAAACTCTAAATCTGTAATCCTTCAATATCTTATTTTTGAAATATGAAAGTATGAAATGACCTCCTTGGAAAATGAATAATGAGCTTCTCTAGTACTTGCGTTCGCCAGCCGCTAGGTGTCACTGCTTCCTTGTGAAACTAATATTTCTAACGCAAACATCACGTGTTTGTTGAGGGTACAGTATTTATCTACTGTACTGTTTACGTACTTGATGCTGTATTACTGAAATACTTATTATTATCTTGCGTTCCATAGAGTTTGCAGTATTTCTAACTATATGTATGCTTTTTTTCTTGCTTTGTCTTCTTCTCATTTATGTATTTAACAATTTGTGAGGCAAAATGAACAAGTAAACAAAACAAACCCTCCTGATGGTGGATTAAAAAAAATTAATTTCTAGACTTAATTTAATTTCATTCAAGTAGATCAAATGATTTAATCCTAACTATACCACACTACATACTGTTACTTACCTATAAATAAATATATATATATATATATATATATATATATATATATAATTAAATTAAATAATTAAATAAAATTTAATTGCATTCTTCTGGCTTGCATCTTATGCAACTGAAAAGGCTGTAATAGATGCATCACAAGCTAGTTGAAAAAGCATGATGCACTGAAAATAGTATTACCATTTGCACATCTTTAGTGTACTATTTTCAAGATGCTATAATTGGAGACCCACTAATTATCATCTTGTATAATACAAGATGGATAATATATGAATTGGGACGCATCCAAAGTTTATTTATCAAACGCACAACAATACAGTATGCAGCAGTAATTGCTGGCAATGACATATTCTTTCTGCATGCTCCAAAGAAATTATAACTCGTTTGTAAATAGAGCAATTAAAGAGAAAAATAGATGAACATATACATATATAATGTACAAATTGTGCAAATACTGCAGTATTGTGTGGTATGAATATTCAATGTGAGGCGAATAGTGATGAAAATATACCATACCGAGTATAACTTTTATTTACTAGTAACTTTCACTAGTAAGTTAAAGGCCTGCAGGACAACTTATTAAAATTTCACTCACTCGAATCCTCAACAAAGCAGGACTGTATCCACATGTCATTACAGAAGTGAGCGAAGTCTAACGGTGACCCAGCAGAAGCTCGCTCTCCTGCTGTGGAGAGGACACATGGCTGCGGGTTCTCTGTGCTTGAGTTCCAGAGCTTTGCTCGGGTCACACATTTCTGGAGGCTGCTTCCCTGACAACTGCCAACAAAGGGGGCATTGAAGAGAGGCACTTTGATGCCTAATCTACATGCGTTTGTACAGAGAAACCGGAGCCGCGTTAAAGGAAACAGGTGCAACTAATTACAATGCTCTACAGTCCTTTCTCTTTCCTTCTCACTCGCTCTCTATTCCTTTCTCTTTGTATTTATCGCTCTCCCTTTCATACGATGACTATCACAGAGGCCTCGGAGCGAGGGAGTTAGAAGCACAAATGTTAGGGCACATAGAGGGCGCAGTCTCTCCCGCACACCAGACATCAAAGCTGGCCACTTAAAAACATTCCATGACATTGCTGGCTGGCCCTGCTCACCAACGTGAAGTTGGCTGTTATTGAATAGCTTGATTTAACCTGTTGCCAAGTTAAATTAACCCGCTTTAGTTTCTCTCTTTTCAAAGTCTTGACCTGTGTCAGAAAAGTCAAATATGTAAAACAGAACGGCTGAGCATAAAAGAGCCTCGCCATGAAAGTTTAGCTTGGAATATCCACATGCTTGCCATGTTTTCCATATTATTTGTTCATTAAAAATACTCAAAAATATGAAACGGCACTGAGAGCAACTTTCCGGGACAAAAAGTAAAAAGGCTGTGACCAGGGGCGCCTAGGTTATTTATTTATTTTTTGATAGTCCTGACTCATGTGGTGCTCTAGGTCAGAAGTTTATGCCAAGGTTCCCAAAAATACGAAGGAAAAAAAAAATCCAACAGGATAAATTCAAAGTTCAGAGTTAGAGCTGAAAACGTCTTTAAAAAAGGTGTCTTTTCCACAAATTTTGTAAAAGGCAAAAAGTTGATCATACTGATTTTAAACTTAAGGATACATTAGTTTGAATATACAGTGAACCAAACACTATTATAACATCTGAGTTGATCATTTAGAATGCTTAATTTTTGACAAAACATCCCATGTTTCGGTAGTGATAGTAATGTTTTGATAGTGACCACATCACACAACTAAAACTCTACTAAAACATACGTAAATACAAAAAAAATTGCATAACTTTACTAAAATGTTGTTTATTTCCCCCAGGGGCATAGCCATTATTTCAGAAGTGAGGGGGACAGAAATGATCAAAAGTGATGAAAAATACATTTGTAATGTTACAAAAGGATTTAAACGCTGTTCTTCTGAACTTTCTAACTTGAAAAAAATTCTACTCCACTAATAATAGTAATACTACTACTACTACTACTACTACTACTACTAATAATAAAAATAGATATTTTCCGAGCAGCAATCAGAATATTAGAATGATTTCTGCACTCAAGACTGGAGTAATGATGCTAAAAATTTAAATAAATTACATTTTGAAATAGGATATTCAAATAGAAAACACTTATTTTAAATAGTGAATACATTTCACAATATTACTGTTTTTGCTGTGTTTTGGATCACATAAATGCTGGCTTGGTAAGCAGAAGATACTTCTATATAAAAAGGGGGCATGTCCCCACATAATCTACACCCCTGATTTCCCCTAAATAAAGAATTATGTGATCCCTTTTGTTACAGAAAATTTTACTGAAAATGTTTCAGTTGGTACTGACAACTTTATATACATGTAAAGCTAGCTCAAAAATGCTAATCAGCACATGATTAGCTAGCACAGTTCTGAACAATTGTGCACATATAAAAACTAAATGTTATGGAATAACTTCCAAACAAAATGTGTTTAATTATAGAAAAATTGTATTCGGTAGTGACGTTCTTTAAAGTTTCACACAGATTTTTCATACTTTTGAACACATTTACCTCAAAATGATAGGGGCCTATCTACTCCTGTTGAAAAAAAAAACAAACAAAAAAAACAGCATATGCTGGTTAGGTAGGTTTTGATGCTGGTATGCTGGTTTATGCTGGTCCTTAGCTGGTCTTGGACCAGCACATGACCAGCTAAGGACCAGCATAAACCAGCAAAGGACCAGTACAAACCAGCTAAGGACCAGCATAAACCAGCATACCAGCATCAAAACCTACCTAACCAGCATATGCAGGTTTTTTTTTTTTTTTTTTTTTTTTTCAACAGGGTCACCATGTAGCTATGAAAGAGAGTGACACATAAATATTTCCTGACCATAAATGTAGGGGTGTAGTCTCTAAAAATACATTGTTTCGGTAGTGAAATGAAAATGGGGGACACTTTTTCTTAAATAAAGTTTCATAATTTACAAAGAAAATTTAAATTTGAACTATAAAAAAAAATCAAAAAGATATTTTTAAAAACAACAATGGAATAAAAAAAATCAATATAATTTTCATAAATTAAAATTTAGGAGTTAGGATTTGGGACAGCCACCTCCCAATTGCAATTACCCACTAAATGATGATTTTATATATATTAGGCTTACTGGTATTTTAAATATTACTGTGGGTTTTAATAGATAATAAAAGGATATTAGTCAACTAAGATTTAAATATTTAAATGCTTTTTAAATGTTTTTTGGTTGTGGGACAGCAGTTTGCCCTTAATAGTGCCTTTTTTAAGTATACAAGTGCTTTTTACAGTAAATATCATTCTTTTGTTAAGAAATATATATATATATATATATATATATATTTTTTTTTTTGTCTGGTTTCCAAGTTGTGAAGAAAATCTGAGAAATAATAAATAAATAAATAATGTTTGTTTAATTAACAATATTTATGTTACTTAAGAATCAATAATGAAAAGTTGCACTTCAAATTTACCTGTTAGTTAATGGGCCTAATGCTTTTAGCTGTGTTCAACAGTGATATTGATATGACCCTTGAACTTTTGCTCTCACACAGATGTAACCACTCTAGGTGATCGCTCACACTCAGCTTGGAAGACTGCATTATGAGTTCATGAGTCACATCTCTGGTGTCATTGTGCTCTCATCTCAAGGGCCTGCAGGGAACCTCCAGCTGGAGAAAGTTGAGAAGCCTTCAACCTCTTCCCATCTTTCCCGTACAATAAAGAGGTGTGACTTACCCTGAGCGACAATGCTTCTGGGTGTCAGGTTCAGTCAGTGGACCACCCCCTGTATTCTCTAACTGCAAACTGCCATGACCGGTAAGATAATATAACTGATGTTAGCAGCAGGAACAATCAGGGTGGGGTGGAGGCATCAAAACCTGTGTGTATCATTCACTGAAATCTGAAAAGCGACCAAATCAGAACAGCTTGGAGCACAGACAGGTGTCTCAAATCAAAGCTGCTTTCTTTGCTCAGAACAGCTTCAGAGCCTTTTTTAGAAAAAGCACTGTGAAATCTGACCGGCCAGTTGGGTGATTTGTCTTCCAAACGGAGTAAAGAAAAGTTTGCGAAGATGAGAGTTGAAGGAGACTTTGCACTAGTGTGCTGATCTCACTAGAAGCCCTGACTGCTTTTTAGAAGCAGAGGATATAAATTTTGTGGCTTATTTATGCCACAGCATTTTATTTCTAAGCATTGTCCTGCTCTCTTTGACAGCAGGAATTTGATGCGGAGGCAAATGGCCAAATCCGTAAAGATAAATCACCTCCAAATGTAAGGTGCTCAAAAACATAATGCATTATGGCTGGAAGAGAGTAGCTTGCAATCTGTAGTACACCTCAAAATCACTTTCAGATTTTTGAAAACAAGGCTATAAGCTGACCTTACCGTTTGGTAAAGTGGAGCGTATTTCCATTTTGGTGGCAGGTCATTTTGTGGCCGTTTAACAGGCGACAGATACGTACGAGCTCCAGCGTGGCCACTTGGCTTTAAAGATCTATTTATAACGTAATGTTGCACACAGCATGCCTGTCATCAGCACACCGCCGACTAACCGCCGGTCCCAAACGACTGATAGACACACTGTGTAAATCACTGTCTCCACTTCAGGATGTGGATACAAACCACAAGGGGCCTTCAACCGGCCACACTCAAAAGTGACTTTGTTTTTAGCAGCGTGGGCTGACATTTCCCCAAAGCTCTGTCTGAGGATCATGCTTGTCTACCATCTGAAACGGGACAGTAAAGTCATTGTAAATCACGCATTAGCCTTTAGCGTGAGTCTGACAGAACATGACTTACGTTCTCATCAGTGTTGGGCCGAATCCAGTACACCGTACGTTTCATATTTTGCACACCGACTGATTAAGTAGAGCATTAGAGAGAGGAATGCAAGTCTGAGTTTGGGTCCCTGAAGGAAGGGGATGAGAAGGTAGAGGTTGGGTCAGGTTGGGATTAGGGCTCAGCGCACTTCCAGCCAAACTTCCCTCTCAGGTTTACTTGAGCCTTGGCCTTATACTATTGCAATGCTGAAGTACTCCCTCAGACTGTTGCATAAATATCATAAAACTTTTATCTGTAGAGAACAATGTAGCTTTGTTGATGGAATACACCAGAAAGTTCCTAAATATCGTGAAAAGACCTTGTTTACATCTGGAATTAAGGAGATAGAATTAAGTTCACCCAAAAATGCAGATTCTGTCATTATAGGCACAATACGTAGGTTTTCGCTGCTAGAGGGTGCATATTCAAAAACAAACAAAGATGTGGTTTGATGATGTCGTGATTGAGTGTGGAATCATTGGAGTTGTTGTCTTCATTCCCGTAGCCAATGCAATCCGTCTGGACTCAGGCAGAAATCATGTCCATGGATGAACTAATGTATTAAAGACTTATTAAGGTTACTGTAGTATGAAGCAGGGTGGGGCTGAAAGTCGTGGAAGGACACTGGAGCGATTGCTAATGATGGACGATTACTATCCACCACCATTATAAAGCTTAGAAGAGCCAGGATAAATTTTAAAACAACTCAGATTGTGTTCATCTGGAAGGAGAAAGTCATATACAACTAGGATGGCTTGAGGTTGAGTAAATCATGCGGAAATTTAAATTTTTGGGTGAACTATTGGTTTAATATATTTTTTGATGAAATTCAAGAGCTTTCTGACTCTGCACAGACAGCAATGCAATTAGGAACTCAAGGCCGAGAAAGGTAGTAATGACATCAGTAAAATAGTCCATGTGACATCAGCGTCAAAGCTTTAGCATCGAATTAAGGTTGAACTACTGATGTCACTGATGACTATTTTATTGATGTCTTTACTACCTTTCTGGGACTTTAACGTGGTAGTTCCATTGCTGTCTATGCAGGGTCAGAAAGCTCTCAAATGTATCCAATATATCTTAATTTGTGTCCTGAAGATAAACAAAGGTCTTACAAATTTGGAATGAAATGAGAGTGAGTAATTAATGACAAATTGTAATTTTGGGTGAACTATCCATGGTATCAATAAAAGTGTGAAGCTGCTCTTGTGGGGAGTGAAGGATACATCTCCACTATCTTTTAATATTCAACCAGATGTATGTATCTTACTGGATTTAACATTAGTGTTGATATCGGATGTGCCTTAGTGCCTTCCAACCTCCAGATACCATCCGAGAAGCATTTTTAGGTTTCGGGCATAGCTATAGTTTATTTATTTGTCTGGAAAAGGGAGCAGGAAGTAAGTGGCATTCCGGGGGTGCTCGACTGACATGTCCAGTGTTCTGTTGGAAGTTAAATGCATTTACTGTTCTGTCCTCTCACACAAAGTGAGGTCTACGATGATCCTAATGCACCTGAGAGCCCAACAATGGGCCGGCTGATAGCTCCGGCAAAAGGTCTTCCTGCACCCCAGACACAGTCTCCTTTGTCCATTAACCTGCCAACGGCAGGCCACTTGTCTCTCTGATCATGTGTAAGAGGCTGGAGGGGACAGAGTGACAACAAAACACACACCAGTGTCCAGTCATGTATATAGACACGTCAAACCTCTGTTTAGCTATTCCATTTCCGTTGTGCTTACATTTGTAAGCAGGGCTGTTGTTCTTACATCATTGCAAATGAAGATGCGTTTGCAAGGATGTGACTCTGACAAGAGCAGTACATTTGTTTGTTGAAACGTCTCCCTCGCTACAAGGTGTTAGTTGAGAAAATCAATTCAGGTTGCTCTGTCTAAGAGTTCTTGAGTGCTCATCCAAATCAGTTAAATGAAGAGAGACTGTGAGCGCGTGTTGGTGTGAGCCAAAGTAAAAAGCAATAATTGCCGCGTTCAAAGACAAATTACTGAATCTGCTCACACAAGATAAATAAACGTTGGTTAAAGCTTTTAGCCTAGCAAGTTAATAACCTTTGTTTTATGTGTAGATGAGTGCAGAGCTAATCTGGGGAATATAAATGTTGTACCACACCTCGTGATCCAAACAGTGAGCTGTATTCTCTCATTTCCTGCACCCCATCAAAATTAGTTCAAACAAAAATACGAAGAAAAAAAAGACCCTAGACCAACATAACATTTATTTCTGTGGTATGAATTTGGTCGGAGCTGTTTCATAGCCACATCTGCAACTAATCCATGACCTGCTGGGATTTGTAAATAGAGTACAGTGAAGAGTTTGTTCCACTAATGCATTATAAACATGGAGGAGGGCTCGGGGCCTTTGAGTTTAGGGTTACATTCAATATGGAACCGGACGCTGCACTAATGCAACACTTTGCACATGGTTTGGCGTTTTGGAATTAATCATTTTCCATTGAAAACCCGCTGTCCTTGTTCTTTATTTTTGCGCAAAGCAGAGAGAAAGCTGTCGTCTCGATTCAGAACCTTGCTGTTTTTCGGAAACGGGAGGAGAAAGGAAATTTGACAGGAACATAAATTCTTCCTTTTTCCTCTCTTTTTCCTACTCTGTTTCTCTCAGTGTTTTTCTCGAAGGCCCTGCTTAAAGTGGACAGCAGGAGCATTAATCACAGCCAAGACTGCAGACAAACAAGGAAACTCACTCTTCGACCACGGCAACAAGACAGTCGCCTCTGCCCTGTGCCGCGGTCTTAATGAAAGCTTTATCTTGTTAAACCACCAGTGAAACCAGCCTTGGAGAGTCGATCAGCTCCTCTTTGCCCCCTGAAAGCTGTAATGTCTTGTAGAACTTGTGTGAATATTCTACGTCGTGAAAAGCAGCCCACCCTGTTCTCTGTCTTTTTCTCTGCCTGTAGTGGTTTCACTGATTCTGCACTCAGGTTAAAGGCCATTTTCCCATGCTGCTCAAAACGTCAGCTCAAACAAGACACACCGCAATGAGAGTTAAAAGGACATCAAAATTGGTCTGCTGTCATCAAGGGTCTGTCTTATCCCTATTTGCCTTTCTACAACCGATCCTTCAGCGAGGTCTGATCAAAAAGGGATACCGTGTCTTCCAGCATTCCTTATTCGTGGGGATGAGTGTCCCTGACTGTCCCTCTGCCACCACTTCCTGTCAGCCAAGCCTGAAACAAAGACCTTCTCTCTCTAACTCCTTTTCTGCTCCTTCTCTCTCACTCGCTCTCTATGAGCCTGAGAATTGGGCATGAAATGCAACACATATTTATGAGATTATCTACTGTCTCGTGTTTCATTTCCATGTACGAAAGAAGAACACTTTTCATTCCCTCTGAGTGAAAACATGTGAAAAGGACAAAATGATTTTGGTGCTGTTGTTGTCCTCAGATCTCCAAGGGGACGTTAATTCACATCGATCTTGTTTTGAACTAAGGCACCCACCCCCCCAATACCATTAGAATGATAACAGCCTAAAATAATTCTCCTATCCCACCTCCCTCCCGACACGTACGTACAAACACTCGCACGCAAACAATCTGTATAGAGATAATCCCAAGAGATGGATGCGCACAAAAACAGCCCAAAATGAAAAGGTCACTGAATTCTAAGCCGATTCAAAATGAAGCAAGTGAGGTTGTCAGCACGAAATGCAGCACAAGACTTCTTTGTCTCCTAAACAGTCAAAAGTCGACACAAGAGGAGTGATCAGAGGAAGACTCTGCAAGGGGGGAACGTGCCCTGAAGCAGAAGTAAGAGATAGCATCAGAAAGGCCTAAATCATTTCTTTGAGCTTTACTTTGCAAAAAAAACTATAATGTAAAAACATATTTTTGACATTTCAATAAACCGTTTACTTGCTCTAAGGCCGCTCTTCTGACTATAGTCTGATACAAAAAATAAAACTGCACATGAATAGAGGTGAATTAAAGTGTTTAGGGTACCGTTCCAACAATTGTAACACACCAAGAATTCTAAACAGCACGTCACATGGGCGTTTTCCATGTAGCCATTAACCTGAGAGGTCAAGTAAGAGGGAGACTGTAGGAGGACAGTGTTTATGCAGCATTACTTTGTGACTTCACAGGTCTAGTCTTTGCCAATGAGTTTTTAATAAAATGAAAGAGTTCATTATTATTCTAGCACTGCGATAACTGTATGTAGTTACCAGTGGTGTGCAGTGGTGTTCTGAAATGAGCAGGCAAAGTCCTTGCATTTATTTTATTTATTTATTTTTTTATTAAATGTAAATTCACGTCCCCACCACATTTTCTTGGCATTTATTTATTTTTTGTCTTAACGCCATTATATTGTTTATTCAAACTGATTGGCTCCCCTTTTTTTCCTCAATTACCCCCCACCAAACTCACTGCACACTTAGAGGGTCTGTTAAAATTCAATGGGTTCAGGGAAGGCGAGAGAGAAGTGGACTCCTGTTGTAACTTTACCTGCTGGTGTCGCTGTTGGACAAATGATTTATAGTTTGTCATATTTTTTTTGTTTTCATTTTAATATTATGATTTTTTTTCTCATCTGATTTTTTGAGGAGACACTGTATTTGGCGGCAACGCCAAAGCATTGTTTACAAAACAATTAATGAATAGACACTTTATGATAGATGAATAGTGAATGAATGGATAGGTGAATAGATGGATAGATGTAGATAGATATGAATAGTAGATAGTAGATGTTCTGAGTGATTTTGTTTCTCTACATAAAATACTGCCAATGGCAGACAGTGAACAGACTCTAGCAAAACATGTCTGTGAGAGACTGAATGCGCATAATGGAAATACTTCACATACACGCAAAGATTAATCCATTTTGTCTAAAAGGGAACATATAGGCTTTTTAGTTAAATAATCCAGATTACAGTGTGCAGGCGTTTGCCAGCCAAACACAAGAGATAAGATCTCCATTTCCTGCAATCAAAAGCTCTCCCTCAATATAAGCCTTTATAAAAAGGCACTTACTCTCTATTTTCAGTCCCTAGTCATATTAGATGTATAAGGCCTATTTACATCCATTATCCAATTGGACCCAGGAAAAGGAACTCATGGAAATTAGGAGACATTTTAAAAGGGGACAAAAGAAAAGAACTGTATGACTGAGAGGCTTTTAAAAAGTTTGAATTCATGGCACATGATTGAAATGTAATTGTTACAATTTTAGTCTGTTCATTGTGCCGTGTGATTATGCGACAGAAATTAGGTGTTCTGAAGGCGCTATATGCCCCAGAAACTGCTCATTTGCTATGTGTAAGTCTTAAAAATGCTTCAACCTGTTTTTCACCTTTGAGTGACTCGATGTCAAAGTAGCCCAATGATGTTTGCACTTAGTGCCTTCGTTTTGGAAAAGTGAAAGTCTGCCGACCTCTGAAATTGGGTTTTATCTTTGATATTCTGTGAAGGAAGCAACCAGAAAATGTTTTGTTTGTTCTCTGTCAAGCCATGGCATTTTCCATATTTGATATTAATTTGAATTTGTCACCAATTAATTGCTCATTAACCAGGGAGTGTATCATCTGCAGAGAAATTAAAAATGCAAATTAGATATCAACCTAATATCAAAACCATTTAGACTGGTGGTGGCAAATGATTGACAATTATTCCCCATTTTTATTCCTAACTAGTGTTGCCATGGAAACCTGGATTCTCTTATTCTGATTGGTTAACTACGTTGATATATCAACGTCCAGAAAAAAAAAGAGTGTTAAATGGATCGGATTCAGCCTTCCTGTCAAAACCACAATCCATTCTAACCGAATGTTTGCATCAACATGCTTAACCCTGACGTGCTCCTTTCCCTCGAACAACGTGAGTTATTAGGCCCGACGCGGAGGATATTTTCGGCAGTAGTTGATAGTCGCACCGTTGCTGTCAGTAAGCGATGCTGGGCAGTGGTGCTTTGCGGCAGTAAATGGGATGCTTGATTGAAAGATTGGGGCATCTGGCTGGGAGTGGCAGGCCAGAGCTGAGTGGACTCATCTGAAGCCAGGCATCCAAAATCTTTAGACATCCCTGGTCAGCCAAATGACCCAGGATAGAGCCCGTGTCCAAGAAGATTGCTTTCAGAATGCTCGGGCTCGGCCTAGGAGGAAGGGAGAGCGCTTATCTGTGGCCAATTACCGCCCCACACACAATGAACAAAATGAAAGATAGCTTAACAATCTGAGGTCTGGCAAAGTGTAGATAAGAAGGAGCGGATCAGATATTACCAGTCGAGATAGATCTATCTGCAAATATGATGCATGAGGTGTGCGATATTCGTCCCGGTTTAAGGCTTGACAGCTCTTAGATTGAGCTATCTCGGTATAGTCTATGTTTAATTAAGCACTTCAAATCACCTTGGGTAGATTCAGCACTGCTCCTCGCTGATTCACATGTTTAATCAGGACTACTTGAGGGACGACTTGTGCAATTCAGCCATGTTTGACTGCCGTCTGGCAGTTAAAGCTGCATCTAATCTAATATCTATACAGCATGTGAGGTTCCTAATGGCCACGGGGTCTTTGTGAGCATGACTTCCTCTCTCTGAGGTTGGACATTGTTATTAACTGTACGCCTCAAACAAAAGCCTCCAGTTAAGGGACCGAGATGAGAAACCGGCGTGACCTGAGTGTTTCATTTCAGGATGAGCTTAATTAGAATCGCGCCACGTTTCCCTGAGGGCCAAAATTAGAGCCTATTCCTTTTCATTTTTTGTTGTTGTCTTTGTTATGTTCACATTGTCTCGGTTCATTATTTCCACAGGCATTTAAATTTGTGGTAATGACAGTTTGTGTCCACTGAGAGAAACGGTAGTTTAGGCCAAAATATCATCCTGTCAGTTTAAAAAGGGCAAATGAAAGACACCTTTTCTTAGTTTTCTTCAGTTTTTTTCGAGTCATGGCGAAAGCAATTAAGGGAAAAATTCTACAGAGAGCCGTTGTGGCGAATGCTGTTATGCAAGCCCACAGTGCGCTGCATTAATGAAACCATCGAATTTAAGAAAGGAAACATCTTTATCTTTATCCTTTACTGGTTAACTATATCGCTTCATTAGCTGATACCATGTTAAATGATCGAAATCTCATGAAATGGTGAGTTCCTTTTCTAAACCCAAATTACAGCGACTATGGAGCCATTCAGCAGCGTATCAAAGATGGCAAAGGCAGGGGGGCCTTCTCCACAGGAAGTTCCTGCAAACAGAGTGCACCCACTTTTTAAACCCCATTTGTCTTGTTAATGGGCCCCACTGATTACCTGATTGCACTGGATGACTGTGGAGAAATCTGATTGCGTGAAATTATACAGAGCAAAAACTTTTGATTGGGGAATGGATCTGGGATGCTCGTTGCTACCATTTGACAGGGCCCCTGTGAAATTTGGCCTCATTGATTTCAAATCAGCAAAGTGTAGCGCATAATTGTAATCAGAGCCCATGTTCACTGAGCGGTCTATTTTAAAACCCAACTTCCTTGCTGTGCAAACTTTTGAGCCTTAACAGTATGACAATGGCATTAGACCTTGTTAATTGCGTGCCCTTTAAAGAACTATTATGAGGTCTAAACCCTTTCTGCCTGGAAGAACGTAGAAAGGATTTTAGCCATGAGGGTCACTGACTTGTACAATACGCTTTTATTAATCATGAGTCCAGCTGATACTTCAGATCTATTACCTCAATGTCTAATCAAGCCAGTTCAGTCCTTTTAAAATCAGGTAGCCATGGCTAATACAGGGGCTTGTCCAGATCTTGCACCTTTCACATCTGACATTTGTGTGACAAGTCATTTTTCAATGTTTAGTTGGATTGTTTAATCAAAAATTGTTTAAATATATATATATATATATATATATATATATATATATATATATAAAAAATCTTCTATTGGCTGAACCAACAATAATAAAAAAAAAAAAATGAACATGGCTCTGGCTCTTTTATACATGAAATACAATACCCCATAATCAACTTTAATGTAGCTAATGCTTAGTAAAAGGATTATTTGAAAATTGTGTCTTTGTTCTCTAATGTGTCCTTTTCTGTGGTGTAGGCTTGATTGAAAGCCCTCTTCTAATTTTACATGTGGTATTGTCAGAAGCTTGACAGAGATCACAAATGTTATGAACAGTCCCATTTCTCCTCTTCCCACTCATTTGGACATCTTTAAAGAGATGGAACAAGTGAATTCTGTGCCTCTATTGGTAGTCCATTCCACCAAAATATTGAAGCTTATGTCCATAAAAGAGATTGTAAAAGAAATTCATATAAATCCTCATCTTCTGAAGAGACAGGTTCACTTTATACAATGAGCACATTTATCTTTGTCTTTTATTTACATATAAACATTGTTCTATGAAGGCTGCACATGACATGCAGGAAAAAATAAATAAATTGTGTGCACGATTTACTGATTCAATCTCTCACTTAAAATGATTCCATCCAGTGTTTCAAGGCTTTTCAGAATGTCTCTATATCTCATTCCTAACTGAAAATGAAACCCAATTAAAGTGTCTCTGTCCGTAAAGTAAGATGGTTTAACATAACCTAGTATAAAATAACCTAGCATAACAAAAGGTTATGTTACATGCAGCAGAAGGTTTATTAGAATGCGGACAGGAAGTAAAACAAATTATTAAATAATGCGCACAATTTACTTAAAGTGTACATTTAATGAAAATCTGAAATCTTTCCGTGCTATTATCGGGTCCCTGGTGCATCTACCAACCCAAAAAAGGTACAAAAAATACAATACCAAGTAACAGAGTTTTATCGTTTTTGAATCCATTCAGCCGATCTCCGGGTCTGCCGTTAGCACTTTTAGCATAGATTAGCATAAATCACTGAATCAGATTAGACCGTAAGAATCTTGTTCAAAAGTGACCAATTTTCAATATTTTTCATATTTAAAACTTGACTCTTCTGTAGTTACAAAGTGTACAAAGACAGACAGAAAATGCTGATAAGGGTAGGAACTATACTCTCATTCCAGCGTAATAATCAACGAACTTTGCTGCCATACCATGGGTGCAGCATGCGCAATGATATTATGCAGTGCCTGAATATAGTTAATCTGCTCATTTCCACCCACAGCGCCGCCATTTTGTTTTCACAAGCGACAACAATGTACCAATTGAAACGCCATGGCAAAAGTTACCTAACCAGCATATGCTGTTTTTTTCAACAGGGAACTGTTTACCTTTACAGACATAACCAACGTTTGTAACTTGTGTGTTTTTTGACATAAACGTGTGTGTATTTGACATTTTAAGCGCAATAAGACATAAAAGAGAATTTAGTTTAGTACTCACATGCCATGTGACAACCGCTTTCTGTGAGCGTGCTTCAGATGTGTGTGCTCAGAAAACCATGTACGGTATCAGAAATTTAAACTAATATGGCTCTAAAATGCATGATTTCAGTGTGATAGACATGATAATCCAAAACAAACAGATGTTTTTAGCAGAGTATCTGAGGTACAAGCTGTAAAGGCACAGCTATTGTAAACGGGGCGAGGATCAGCAGCTTATTTGCATTTAAAGAGACATGCATGAAAACAGTGTGTTTCAAAATCATATAATAAATTATTTGTAGGGTATTTTGAGTGGAAACTTCACAGACACACTTTGGGGACACCTGACACTTTATTACATATTGTAAAAAAGTGGCTTATTAATCATGCACACAGTTTACTTAAAACATGTATATTACATGCACATAGTTGAGCACATCAAGTATAGTAAATGTAAGCTCAACAATACTTGGCATGCAAGAAACCAATGAGGTTTGTTGCTGTGTGTCACACAAGCACTTTTGAGCTTCCTCAAGGACCAACTTGTTCTTGGTTATCAAGTGAACTCATTTCGGAACTTTCTGAAGCGCCAATTTTTGGTGTAATGAACTTTCAAGAATGGGACAGAAATCACTAACCTAATCTCATTAGAAAAATGGTCCTTTACCTACATTTTTGGAGCAACTTTTATTTATCAGTAATGTATTACTTTTGTTGACAGAGATGTTGCTAAAGGGAAATCTCTCAGGCTTCATTAAAAAATATCTTTATTTGTGTTTTAAAGATAAAGAAAAAAAGTCTAACAGAGGGTGAGGAATTGATGACAAAATTTTCATTTTTGAGTGAACATCATTTTAAGTCTACATCGTTTACATCAGCTGTGACACCTTTTCCTACTAGTCGAGGTGCTTATTTTTCCTCTGTTCATTTTGAAATGAATAAAAACATGATTAAATGAGCTGCAAGCCATCGAGAATGGTGAAAAGAAGCCTCTCTTTGTGTCTTGCAGCAGTATGAAGAACATGTGCTCCATAGGAATCAAGAGCATCTGGCAGTTCTGCTCACTTCATTAATTAACTTTCCATTGATCTGACATTCTGTGCTTTCAAGTCATTGTTTTTGTGCACACTGTTTGCAGTGTCTTTCCTTTGCCACGGTCAAGTTCAGCATCACCATGGTTACGGCACTATATGGACATGAATGCATTCACCAATTGACAACTGACCTGTGAATCATGCACTTTATGTATATAATATAAAATGTTTTTTAATCATTTTGCTGTTAAGAATAAAGTTCTATGCATCTTTCATTAAGTCTGTTGACTCTACCGTACGAGGAAATTCAGGCCAGTTGGCGTCATCATATTCCTGTCCCACCAAACTTCCAAGCACCTGCGAAAACTTCTAATGAAACCATCACCAGTCGGGCAGAGTTTATGAGGGAGGGGAGGAATCGGGGGGAAAATGTTAACACAGATGTCCAAATAAGAGCGTGAATGATTCATTCTGCCGAGATTAGCCTCCGTCTCCAACAGCAACTTTCCCAGGACTCAGGAACTCTCTGGCTTTCAGTGGAGCACACAGGATTGTCATCAGAAATTGATTTTCCTCCTGAAAGACAAATTGAATCGCATATGAAATACAACAGAAAGAACAAGAAAGCGCCTGTCTCCACGTCCTGTCTTCCCCCCATGCCTCATTCCCAGTATACTTCTCACCTCCTCTCGCGCCCTTGTTCCTTTCTGTCCATCCCCCTCGTCTCTTGTATCTAAGTGATCTGGAGTGTTCAAACCTAAATTAAGATCTGTGGCGAGATACACGGTTCCCATAGCTACCTCTCAAACAGTGTTGTGATTGCATTATAATCCGACAGTAATCAAATCTAAATGAAACAGGGATGATAAGGATGCTATTTTCAGTCTGTGTTTGTGAGAGCGAGTGTGTGGATTGCCTTTTCACTTGTCCTTTTTCACTTTTTATTACCTTCCAATCAGCTCAGCCTCACAGTGGCTTTTTTCATTACTTTGGGCCATTGTTTTGGACAAACATAGTTGTAATGAGCTGTAAGAAGAGGAGATTAGCCTGGTCAAATGATACGGTCTGACTGAAGGGATTTCACACACAAACACACCAAACACACCACATCCTCTGAAATCCAACTCTACCACTAAAACTCAGCCGTGTTAACCGCACATTTCACGTTGGCACCAAGGAAAACTGCGGGATTTGTGAGAATATAACCTTTCAAATGATGCTTCTCTGAATGGTGTTGTTGGGAATGGCGAACGAATAATAAGAGAGTTTATCTTTTTTGATATTGAGGAATTTGGCTTTTCTAACACATTTGATAATCACTGAAAATGAATTTAAACTGTTGCAACGTGTGTATCATTTGTGTAGTTACTAGTCATTGCCTTTACTGTAGGCAAACAGCGGTATCAGTTTCGTGGATTCATCCCTAGCCTGGCCTTGACTGAGCTACCTTGTAACTGGAGTCCTTTGAGCTCTGACTGGATTGTTTCTCATGAATTCATTTGTTCAAACCATTCATCTCATCAACACAGTCTTGTCTTTCTCTTATGTGCAGTACTGTGAAAATGTATTCCAAACTTAGTAATGACTGCTGAAAATTTGGCTTTGCCATAACAGTAAATAAGTTTTCATTTTAAATAGCGTAATAATTTTTTTACAATATTATGATTTTTACTGTATTTTTGTGATGTAGTATTTTGTTATGTGACAAGACTGGCTACTAAAAATTCAGCTTTGCCATCACTTGAATATTTTTTATATTTATATTTATATTTATATTTATATTTATATTTATATTATGTTACAATAAATGCAGCCTTCACTGTAAAAAAACAATTTGTTGAATCAACTTAAAATTATTTTCTACCTGGCACCAAGTTCAGTCAACTCGAAAAAAGTTTAGTCAACTTGAAATATTACGCTTTACTAAGTGACAACTTAGATATTTGAGCTGATTCAAAGTTTTTTCATATTTTTTAGTTTAGTCAACTTGAATATCTAAGTTTTCACCTAGTACAACTTAAGATTTCAACTTGAATAAACTTATTTGAGTTGACTGAACTTAAAATGTTAAGGCAGCAGGATAATTTATTTTAAGTTGACTCAACAAATTGTTTTTTTTTTTTTTTTTTCAGTGTTGGTGAGCATAAGTGGCGTTCTTTTAAAAACATTTTAGAAAATATCATAAACCCCAAACTTTTGAACAGTATATTGCATTTGCTATTTTATTATTTGTGTTGTAGGGATAGTTTATCCCAAAATTAAAATTCTGTTATTGATTACTCACCCTCATGTCATTCCAAATCCGAAAGACTCAGAAGTTCATCTTCGGAACACAAACAGCTTTCTGACCCTGCGCACAAAAATTCTTGTAGCTTCAAAACATAACCACTGATGTCATTTGAACTATTTTAATGATGTCCTCACAACCTTTCTAGGCCTTGAACGTGTCAGTTGCATTCTTGTCTGTACAAGGTCAGAAATCTCTTGGATTTCATCAAAAATATCTTAATTTGTGTTCCATTGAGGAACAAAAGCCTTATGGGTTTGGAACAACATAAGGGTAAGTAATTAATGACAGAATTTGCATTTTTGGGTGAACTATTCCTTGAAAACATACTATAGAAGTACATTTATTGTTATAATTACAAGTAAGTTTCAGTTTCATCAAAAGTCTGGTGATATCAACAGCAAGCTCCTGCTCAATGTATAGTAAAACAGCGTTTTCAAGGCCTTCAAAGTCTTCATCTCGTTCAAGTGCACATTGCATAATCAAATTTATCAAAAGTATAATTTCTTGATGTGAAAAAGTTATTGAGGGCTTCTGAACAACAGAAAGATTCTGATTCAGAAAGTGTTTTTTTGTAAATATGAGCTATATTCTGGTGATTTATGGGCTAAAGTGTGAGTGACTCAGCAAGTCCGGTTCTGTTGGTTTGACATGTCTGCAGGTTGTGTGCATGAGTGGGAGAGGAATCCCGCCGAGCACACGCCCTTAGGCAGTCAAGGAACAAACAAGGCTGGTGTGTGTGAGGGGCGCCCTAATGTCCATCATCCTGGTGAAATTATCCCTCCTGTTGCAGCCACTGATCTACAGACACATACGCTTGCAGCTAAACCCCCTCACCCCACACGCACACAATGAGACAATACCCTCTTTCATACTGTCCTCATTTTAATCAGCATTAGAGAACTGGGGAAATCACATTTTCTCATCTTTTCCTGAGGTAGAAGCTCCTAATGACAGAAAGAATGGTAATTAGAGTGGATGAGAGGTGAAGCCTGTTGAAGATGTCTTACATGAAAAGCAAGAGAATAGTCATGGATAATACTTGCGACTTGATACTTTAAACTTGTTCTAGTTTTTTTTTATTTTTTTTATTTAACCTTAATGTTTTGTTGTGATTGCCTGTGACTGTTGAGAATAAATTTACTTTATGCATGTGGAAAATTAATTATAGTACTTTCGAGGTATACATGCAGTACTGGTATGTATACCAATCAAACAATTTTATTCAAATGCAATGGAGGGCGTTTTAATTTTGCATATAACTATTATTTATAAATTTAGGAAAATAATGTAACCTGATTACTTTATACAACGTTATGATTGTATTTTGGCATGGCTGTGATTCGGCTTTAGGTATTCACTGCATGCCAATATACAGCCATATCGCACTGCTTCTTGTGTGATACTGCATTTATACAACAGTTCGACGGCACAAGTGGAGAAACAACAACACAGTGTCTTTAAATGCCTCTTTTGTGCGAACTACTTCCTTCTGCCATGGATTCAAATCTTAAGTTGTCACTTTAGAACTAGTAACGAAGGAACGTTGAGTTGCTTCATTGAAAGCTTATTGTATTACTGTATTAAAAGCTATTATGACAGAGAGATGGACTGAGCTAATGTCATTACCTGCATGAGATACAGCATTCATTCTTCAACTCAATCTCCTTTTCACAATAAAACATTAGTTTTAATGTCCGCTGAGGAAAGCAATATTTTTGTTGTACTATCCTGTCATCTGTAAAGGGTGATTTCCAATTACACCGCTGCTCAGCGCATTTGTTGGAAAGTAAAAATAACTTGTTTACAACCCTTTTTTCAGTCTATTTCAATATAAAAGTTTCTTGTCGCCATCTAATGGCAGAATATGGCGGAATATTGTAACTAAAATCACATTCAGTATTTCCTTATTCTAAATACTATTATTAAATACTACTTTTATTTATATGAAATATTATTTATTGAATAATATAAACGACAATATCTGATATACAGCATTAAATTGACATAAAATATAACATTTTGCCCAAAACTATTTGCTCTGGAACAAATAATAGATTAATAAGATCAAAGACTGCCCGTTATGTTTACCAAAAATTAATTATATCTCTTGTTTAACCGCTATAGAAACATCAGAGTCAGCGGCAAATTCCAGAAGGTCTGGCCAAGGTGAAGCTGCTCTTGGTGGCTTCATGAGCACTGAATGGCTGCTAATGCCCTGGAGCTCACATCTCCGAAAACAAAGCAAGTTTTCCTAATGATTTTTGAATAGACATTATCTTTATTAACAAACTGCATATTTAAAGTCTAAACAAGTACATTCTCACCTAAAAACTCTTAAAACTACTGTGGGACAAAACCAGCATTATTTACAACATTATAGTGGATTTGGACATCCGCCATGACACTCGCTGTATGAAATACAGTAAGCGGAGTGATACAAACGATGAAACAGTTGGAGTTCCGATATCACTAGAATATTGCACTCCTCTTAGCCAATCAGATTCAAGTTAATTTTTTTATTTAGATGTTTAAAGGTTTTGGGGGTACTCAACCCCAAGCAAAACAAGGTAAAATTAAATCATAATTTTATTTTATTTATTTCATATTAGAATTGAACTTTATTCATTTATCTGTTGTTTTTGAATGTGTACATTTCAGAGGCTTGATTGAGGTCTTTCTTTGCCAGACTATAAATAACGATGGGAAAATGACTAAAATGTGATAACCAAGTAAGGCTTCAAACCCAGGTAACCCTGCTGATCTTCAAGCTTTGGCCGCTTTTCTTTTCTCAAAAACTGTGAAATACTCGGCTTCTTGCAGGTATGAGCTGCAAAACATTTTAGAAAGGGAGTCCGTGTAAATAAAAGGATAAAAGCAGTCCTTGAATGAAGTGGGGCTACAGCCAAGTGAAATATGCTCCCAATTACTGCGATGGCTGTAGAGGCCTAATAAAGTGAACGTCTCTACAAGACGCTGCACTATAATGGAGCCGGGCTAATTTGCTTTGACTGATGAATTTTCGTCTCCCGTCGCGCTGGGTTGAATAATTATGAAATTTATCACAAGACATAGCGACTCATTAAGGATTAGCGAGCTTTCATTAGAGTGATGTTGTTCGAGGGCCGTGGCTGTTCTGATCAGCATAATTATGGGCCCTACAGAGGGAGGGCCGGGCAATGTGTCTTTGTGTGTGTGGTCAAGAGGACGTGAAAAAGCTGCACCTATATAACACTGTAAATTATCTCACCAAACGATCATTTTATTTAACTCTTGGGTACCCGTGCATGTGATCACTTCTTGTATGAGTTTATTGTACACCTTAAAAAAAAGTTAGTAATTTTTACAAAAAAGAGATTGTGACTTTACATCACACATTTTATTGAAATAGTTTTGTTTTTTCGCAGTGTTATCAGTAATATACATTAGGGTGTGTTGTGGTTCAGTTTATGTTTTTTTTATGTTTATTGCATTATTTTAGTTGACAGACCAAATCGTAAGACCAAACCGAGTAGAGTAGGGTCTCTACTCCACCCCCTTTTCAACGGAATGAGATATTTACACCAGAATACACACGTCAATATCTGAGATCAGATAGTCAGATCACTGAGGTCAAGATAGTCTGGCCACTGTGAGGCGCTATAACAGGACAAAAACATAAAAATGGCTGTAACTATGCATCTGTTAGTCTGACTGACTTGACAATTCACATGCAGTCTATGTCCAAAGTAAGTTCCATGGCTGTCTATGAGCACTTTTGTTTATCTTAAAAAACATGGCCGCCATTGGCCAATTCATTTCGAGCACCCTTTAGACGGGGTTAACGGTGGCCAATCGGAACAAAACCCACTTGGCCTGTTTGACTCACAACCCTAATACTGCCACTGGGGTAAATTATTGTATATTGCGTGACTTTTCACAATGTTCAAATAATATGATAGATCTCCGCATTCTGAACAACTTTGCCTCAAAAACTACTGCTGTCAATCAAATTGTTTGTTAATTATTCAAGATTAAAAAAAAAAAAAAACACACCTTTTCCTATGCTAACCTCAAGAAAACCACTGCAGTACAATTATCTGGACTCTGTAGATCAATAATTAAAAAAACCCCTGAAGGAGTACCGTAAGAGTGGGATAGAGCCATTTGTAAATTGTATGGGTCTCTGTAACCCAAGGCGAGTTGAATTGATGAACCCAAGTGCAGTTAACTGAAAAAAAGTGTAATCCAAACATAAATCCAAACAATCACTTAACGTGACTTGACTTGACAATGAAACAGACTTGATTAAGTAACAGACTTGACTTGAACAGACTTGACTCACCGACAGCAGGTTACAACATTAAAACACAACCAGAGACTATGGGAACATGAGGGCAATTTATATTAAACAAAGGGGGTCACATGACACAAATCAACCAATGAGAAACACTGAACATGACATAGCAACCAATGAGAACATGGCACATAACCAGGCAGGATAACATGAGGAACAGGGAAGCAAGACACAAACAGGAACCATGACTAGACTTCAAAATAAAAGACATGAAAACAAGAACGTGAACAACCCCAAAACAAAACCCCACGTTACAGTTTCATCCACGTCCAGCTATTTTTAGCTGTACAAAACCGGTCGTTTTGCTGTTTAATATTGCAAATTAGTGTGTCTTAGTGTGTATTATTTTAACCTATTATCCAGTGGCATTCCGTCCATATAAGCTGCTAATGCTCCGCATACCCAGGCCGTCTGAGAGAATAAGTTCACGGGCTAATTTATATAAACATGATTATAAGTTAATCCCTTGTCATTTGAGATGTAACTTAAAGCTTAATAAAGAGTTGTGAATAAGTACATCAAATTATTTATTTGACAAACAATGGTAATTTTCTGTAAATCTCTGTTAGTTACGGAAGCTTCCGGGCAAGCGGATTCTCCGCAGCTTTCTCACCTCTGCTCTATTGCTATGACTCCTCAGAATTGATGTGCGTTCTCTGTGTTTTGCTGGCATGCGCGTGATAGAAAGTGTTGAAGATATACGTTATTGTCAACATACCTAAGTGGTAAATGAAAATAAAAAAATATATAAAAATGTATATAAAATTTGTAAAATAATAACAAACATCAGCGAAAAAATAGGAATTAACAAAATCAGATTTTTCCCTGAATTTTAGTGCACATTATTATTTTTCTTGTTATTTCCCTGGTGTGTCTAATGAACCAGAAGTCTCACCGATAGGTCTCACCCAAGTGTTCCCAAAAGCCTATTGTTTCTAAACAAAAGCTTAGAACTTCATGAAATATGGTGAGAATATGCAGGATATGTTTCTAAAGAAGCATGCCTACTTTTATGGCAATTGAATTATAGGTGGCGCTATAATACCAATAAATGTTAAAAAACATTGTATTTCTACCTGGAATTGAAAGAAATGCTGTTTTTAATCATTGATTTACATGTTTGCCAAATAATATATAATGTCTTTTTTTCCATATAAGCTAATATGCCTTAAAGGATTACTCCACTTTCAGAATAAAAAATTCCTGATAATTTACTCACCCCCATGTCATCCAAGATGTTCATGTCTTTCTTTCTTCATTCGCAAAGAAAATAGTTTTTTTGAGGAATGCATTCCAGGATTTTTCTCCATATAGGGAACTTCAATAGTGCACAACGGCTTGAAGGGTCTTATTTAGCGAAACGATTGGTTATTTTCTAAAAAAAAATTATACAATTTATATATTTTTTAACCTTAAATGCTTGTCTTGTCTAGCTCTGCGATGCACATACGATTTTGAAGTTGGAGGACAAAATGAGTTTTTTGACTCAACTGTCTTGAACCGGAGTACACAGAGTACGAATGTGCATTGCAGAGCTAGACGTGATGAGCATTTGTGGTTAACAAAAATGTGTAAATTTCAATGCTATCTCACGGGAATTCATACTTATTTTACAAGTTGGCTAATTCGTATGAATTCGTACGGCCTCACTTGTACAATTTATCTAGACCCCAGTGACGGGTAGGTTTAGGGGCGGGGTTAGGTGAAGGGCATTTGTACAAACTCATACAAATTGGGAACTTGTAAAATATGTATTATTTAGCCAAAAACGTATGAATTCATACGAGGTTGTACAAACTCGTACAAATTAGCCACCTTGTAAAATACGTATGAATTGCTGTGAGATTGGGCTGATAAATTGATATTTCTTTTAAGAAAATGACATTGTTTCACATAAATTGTTCTGCATACAAATACCATGTCCTATAGCGAAACATTATAGCTTTTATTTACACCACTTAAGGCAAGGAAAATATGTTGGATCTGTGGCCTAGCAGTTAGCAACACTTGAATGAGAGTTTGAGTCTCAAGCCCCAGGATTTCCTGTCTGAGCTAATAAAAAAAAGAGTAAAATTAAAACCCACACACGCACTACATTACAAATCACCCATAAGTATGTGTTTGGCCATTACATCAGCTACCAATAACTGGAAATTAAGACACAGTGGGCATCTTACAGCCAGTTTCCCAGATATGATTGTATAATAGTTTTAGTCTAATCTACTAAATGTGTTGTGAGTAGCCAATTATCCAATTGCATGCATGAGGACACAGTTTTATCATTGTTTACAACAATGTAATTACAAAAAAGCTTTGGCAAATAAATTAAAGAGATTAACATATTAGGACCTCTAATTGCATTTAAATGACATGCATAATGTATAAATGTTCGCCAAAGATGGAGAGCTGAATTCTTGATGAAGTTTCCCAAACGTTTAGCTACACAAATGCTCCCCAATTAATTCTGCTGGGTCTGTTTCTCGAGTCCATGCCATTTGTTAAGGAATTATCGATTTGTATTTAATTAAGCTCACTTAGTTGCTTGCTGCTGACACAAGATTGATCAAAGCAGTCAATAACAGCATATTAAAGAAATGACTTTGAGATTTTTTCTCCATCCTTATGAGCGTGTAGAGCAAACAATCTGTCTTGAAATATGCAATTCAATATTTCTCAGTGTCACGCCACCCATCTAGGAGCTGCAGGCATGTTACACTCACCTGGGTAAAGTACACTCGCCAGGCTCATAATGGAAAACGGAGAAGGGTTAGCAACATATCCTCACACTGATGATATGAGAGCAAAGACCTCAGGCACCATTGAATTCACATTTGAAAAACCATTTCGAGCCAGTTGACTTTTCATTTCATTTGGCCATAGATCAGCCTTCAACGAAGGGCAGTTTGCTGATTGGGAACTCGACGCCGCGATGCTGAATTCACTGAAAAGTATCAATTTTCAACCACTACCCTCCAACATTTTATAAAAGGCATTTGTATTTACCAACCAATAATCCATTAGGATTATTGATTGGATGAACAGGATGAACACACCGTTTTGTCCTATTCCAGTTCCTGTTTCCTACCTGAATCATATCATGTTGTGTTTTTATGGATCTAAAATGTCTTAAAGGCCTTTTCAGCCTTTTCTCCATTGCTGCGTGATGGAGAGCCACTCAGTTTAACAGCATAATAATGTAATATCATGAGGAGTAAATTTCTTATTTGAAATGAAGCATCACGGTGAATACTCTATATCTCTTACCGGCTTCAATTGGTTTCCCCCAGAGGACACAAACTTCATTATGAGCTCTTTCTCTCCCTCTGTGGGGGTATCAATACTTTATACCATCGCTTGCTGCTGTTTAAACAGTGCTGTTGCTCTATTCTATTTGCGCTGTTCGTAATCACAACATAGATTCGCTACAGGACATCAGGAGATCAGGAACAGGGGCTTGGTGTTGCTCTTTTCCGTGGGATCCCCCAAGCACCCCCTCCTCATTATTGTGTGTGACTATCATATTGCAAAAGGAGAAGAGAAAGAAGTATTTTTTCTTGGCCATTTGTGAAAAGCTCATTAAAACAGCTCAAGAACAAACAAAGCTTTTCCTCTGAGGCCCCCATTCAGAGTCATCCCATAATTTCCCACTAGTTTTAATAGTTGAGATAAATTAATTATTCCTTCGTGGAAAATACATTCTTTGCCATCTTTGGCTCATTGTTCTTGTTGGAGAGAATTGAGCCCAATCCTGTGAGAAATAGAGTTGCCTTTCCTGCAGGGAAATCAAACTGCTCGCTGCAATCAGCCAGGACCAACGACAATTAAACCATTAGTATCTGGTATAGGAGACTCTTTACACAATGTACATCTTACTAATGAATCTAGAGGCAACTCATAATTACACAGTTTTGTCTCGTAAAGATTAGCTGCCCACTGAAACTCGGTAGAACATCACATAACGTTTTACTTCCTGCTGCTTCAGGCTGGAATGTTGAATGAAGACAGTTCCTGGAGTGACAAATGAGAATCAACTGGAGACTATTATGAAGATATCGCTTTTAAAAAATGCATTTTTAAACATTTTGAGGTACTGTGCACTTGTAGGTAAATATTAAAGAAATTCAGTCTCGCTGAGATGAATAGGTCTTTTAGCAGAAAAAAAAGCTGTTAGGTGGTTTCAGGTTCTTTAATTGTAAAATGACAAACATTTAATCACTTCCATGCAGGAACATGAGCAATATGCAGCCCTAGATGAGCAATTGCCTTAGCAAATAATTAATCTCTGGATATCTGTGCCCACAGAAATATACAAACAGCCATTTCTCTTATATGCGTTGGCTAAAAAGATTTTTTTTTTTTCATGATAAGTCTGTGAATGGTAGTGTTTTCAGGCAAACTGTTGTAAACATAATATCTCTGTTGTGTTTTGAAATGTTGTGACATATTGAGCTGCTGTATTAATCAGTTAAATTAATAAAATTATTATAGATTATTTTAGAATTTATTCCGGTTATGCGTGTAAAGGCTTTTTAGTCCCAGCAAAGGAGAAAATCTATTAGTTGTACCAACAAAATCTACTATTGTAGTTCTTCTTTATACCAGTGGATGGCGCCACTGTAATAAGGAAGCGTGACTTGTCTGTTGGTATACTGCAATTTCACCTTGTTCGTGAAACCAAAAGGACTTTTGTATAGGCTAGTTTGTGCACTATAGTCAGTATAGAAGGTTAAAACTTTAACTCTGGAATGGCATATTAAAGGACATATTAAGGATAATTTTACTATTGCAGGAGAAATATTTTTTGCTTGTAATACTTACATACACAGGTTGTGTCAATTCCATAAATGAATGGTTTCTTTTTTTTATATATAATTTTTGATTTTTTAATCAATATTTGCCCGTATAAACAGCTTTTTTCTTATGATAACAAAACCCAAAGCATGTGTTTTTAAAACTTTTATTAATAGAAAGAAGGGCTGTCAGTAGCCTACATTAAAAATAACTATTCATGTTCATTTCCAAACTTTTTAGGATGAAACAACAACGTGGTTTTAATAAAAAAATAATAACCATGGTTTTATATTTACACTATAATAAAACCATGGTTAAATTTTCGTAAGGGAAAATACACAAGTAAAGAAGTCTGGTAGATTTTAGAGAAGTTCTCTAGATTTGTTTCTGAATACATTTTTCGTAACTTAAGCCACTTCTCATCAATTAGCATACTGTTTAAGGAAAACAAAACCTCAGTAAATAATGTGAACCAAAAATATGCACTTTCGAAAACAAACATTGTCAATTAGCATGACGAAAATTTGAAGAATTTGTTTATTTGTTTGCCGTGGTTGTACTATGGTGTAATAAAAAGTCCCTGTTTTTTCTCCAGAATAAGAAATATGATGCACATATATTTGTGTTATCATTTTAACATAGCGATTTCTTGTAATAATTGTAAGGCATATTGTGGTCCCTTAGAAGTTTACTGAGGCCCCCTAGTGGGTCCCGGCCTTCCCGGTTGAGAACCACTGCCTTATCCAACCTCAAAAAGCAGAAAGAGCCCACTCAACCGCAATCTTTCCTCCTTTGAACGGTGTGTGTCTAAGTCAATCTCGCCTCCTTCTGATTGGCTGGATTTGTCATTCCGCTTGAATGGGGTGCGTCGTGATTGGCTGCAGTCTGATTGACGTCATCCTGTGAGAGGAGGTTTACTCTGGGCTTTTTTCTGTCACTGACACATGTAGAGCACAAGCGACAAGCAACGGCGAGACATCAGTGCGAGAGGACAGTTACAAACAGAGGCGCTCACTTCATCTATGGAAATTACGGAAGACACTGCCGAACGCTTGTTTAACAAAACCGCAGTCGATCTTTCCAGTGATAACCAGAAGATCTGAAAAGGTGACGGCAACAGTGGAAATACAATCTGAAAACTCCATTTGCTTGACTCTTTCGCAGCAGTGAGAAGTATTCATACACGCCGCGCTCCGTTTGTGAGTTTGTTGGACTGTGCGCGTTATTTGTATTGTCTACCGAGAAAACAGACTGCTATACATTTCTCACCAATCATTCAACCATTGCATTCCAAATAGGTAAGTACATTTTTCCACAACAGTTTTTATTTCGTGAATAATGGTGATTTTAATGTAACGCTGGGAGGCACGTTTGTGAGGGAGCGATACAAATGTTCCAGATTAGTAAAATGTAAGCTTACAATATGTCAGTTATTATTATTATTTTTTTAGAAGTTTTTTATTGTGAACGTGATTTGTGTTGCATGTCACGCACGTAACAAATAGCGTAATAACTAGAGATCGTAATGTAGTGTATTGGACAAGAGCGTTGTGCTTGTGTTTACTCACATCAATACCACACGTTTAGATATAAGCACGATGGAAATTGCAAGCATTTCGAGTTTATAATATCATAATAGTGTAGCAAAAGTGCGTGCATGTCGTACAGATAATCAACAAACCATAACATAAGTGCAATTCTGTATCTTTTGCTGTGCCTTGTGCGTTGTTGTAGCAGGAGCAGCAGCTGTGTTTAGGCTTCAGGACTGCGATCTGTATTACTGGCCATGGGCTGCTGATCTGTTTTATATTTCTGCACATCCCCTCGCTTAAATTGCCTGTCCGTGTAATTACTTGAGTTTGCCCATTTGACTTAAAAGCCACCCCCTCCCTCTCTTCAAATCTCCCCTCTTCCCTCTTACTGGGAATGAAACTTGACGATGGTCCGATCTTATTTATCTGGGGGAGTCACTTTCGGTCTCTGATTCATCTCCCTTTAGATTTAATCAGCACTAAGGTATTGCTTGTCCCTAAGAGCCTCCACTAATGGGGTTACTGAATGCCTCTCTCTCTCTCTCAGTGCAATGTTTTCTACCCCCCGCCTCTCTCTTCTCCTCTAATTACCTTTCAACAAAGATTTGGCTTACAGCCTTCCACGAATATATCTTAAATTTTAATCTTTCCCACTTCGGTCCAGCAGTCCTCCTTATGAAACCTGGGAAAGATTAAAATTTCAGATATATTAGTGGAAGGATGGAGCAGAAGTGCATGCATGCAGTACTGATGGATCAACAGAGCAAAGTACAGAACTGCAAACATAAATGAGGGTTGGTGGTTAATGTGATTTCTGTCAGAGGCGGATATTTCTGTGGGCCGGCATTAACTGATTCTCGCATATGCTGAATGATCCAGCATGCCGGGGGTAATTTCACGCGGCAGTGACCAGTCCCCAAAGCGAACGCTGCTGAATGTTCTTCATGATTTTGGCTGGAAATCTGTCATCTGATAACCTTAGTGAAAGCGAGTGGAATATGTCGACCTCTGAATGGGTCATACAACTTCAAGGTTTCCCAGTTAACTGCCCAACAGTAGCACTTGGGTTTCTGTTCCCCCTCTTTCTCGTGTTAAACGTCATGAAGGTTCAGGTAGATGTAGTTTAAAAGCAATGTAGACAACCTAACAAAAGCCAGCACTTCTTTAATTGTTCCAGCGACTCTAATGTTATCAGCGAACAGACATTTATCACAAATGGACCAAAGGAGCTGACTTCAGCACTTAGATAAAGATCAAGGACAGCCTGCCACTTAAAACAGTTCTCAGACTTGCTTGCAGGCATTATATGCATTTCAATTATTTCAAAAGAGCTTTTAGGAAGCGTGCCTCCGAAAACATTCAGTGTTTTGGGTCACTGTTCAGGCTCCAGGTGTTTTAGATATTGCAAGGACAAAACTTTTGTCAGAAGTTCAGGAAACTGAAGTGTGCTGACTTTGTAAGATATGGATTATTGTAATGCTGACGGTATTTAGAGGCACTATTCTTTTTTGCTTTTAGTTATTTTTTTTGTAGGGGCTTTCCAAAGAAATACAGCAGTTTGTTTTTTATTACTTTCATAAGTTCTCTTGGCTCACTAATTGAATAAAAGTCTTAACTCCTTTCTCTCCCTTTCTGTTTCTGCAGACACAATGGTGAACCCTGGAGGAAGTGCCCAGCCCCCACCTGTTGGAGCGGGATCTCTGTCGTGGAAGCGCTGCGCGGGCTGTGGAGGAAAAATCGCAGACCGTTTTCTCCTGTACGCTATGGACAGCTATTGGCACAGCCGCTGTCTGAAATGTTCCTGCTGCCAGGCCCAGCTTGGAGAAATCGGCACATCCTGCTACACCAAGAGTGGCATGATCCTATGTAGAAATGACTACATCAGGTTAGACACATTTCTTAATTTAAAAGTCACAATCCTAACCACGTTCATATGTTTGAGGAAGGTGTCAGCTCTGAGGTCTTCATAAAAGCATCTTTGAAGTTTCTTCTGATTTCTGATGCGCTTGTGAAATTAATTTTAAAAGGGTCTTCAGTAATGTGTTTTGAGGATAGTGTAGTTTTACACAGTTCCTTTTTCATGATCTTTGAAGCCAAACTTCAGATAGCTCATACATCTGGATGTTATGACAGTCCAGCGACCACATGAAATGACATTAGGCATGTAATGATTAGATGAAGTGATGGTTGTCAAGAAAAAAAAGATATTAAGGAAAAAGTTACAAGCCATCAAGCTTCTCACGGAGCGGAGCGTATTTTCCATTGAGAACATGTGTCTCAGATTGTGCCGTCAGCGGCCCTCGTTAAAGCGCGCTGGTTAAACCCTCAACGGGACACTCTTAAAAAAGAGGTCAAGCCACTGACATGTTGACAGAGCAGAAGACGAAGGAGATTCTTTCTCCAGAACATCTGCAAGTCTGTGGCTCTCGCCATATTTCATTCTTAAGCAAAAGGAGCCGCGCTGCGCTGCTAGGACCGTGTATGTATGTATGTGTGTGTGTTTTCTTTACGAGATGCTAGAAAACTCGATTGGTAAGGCAGAGCTGACCTTCGACTCTGCAGGAATTTAAAAGAGTTTTCACATCCTCTCCAGCATGTTTTGTTTATCACAAAGAGACCATTTAATTAGCAAAAAGAACCTTTTTAAATATTTATGCAAGTCAGTCTGACACCCAAAGCGGTGACGGGGTGACGGCACGGCAGTCTCACTCAGCTGTGGATGGCCTGATTTGACAGGCTGATCCTTCAGCGCCTTGACCTCTGCAAGGGCAAACAGAAAGAATCCTCCAGAACTTCTTGCGTTGGGAAGTTTGCAATCTTCTTGGATAATTTCTTTGACATTGATATGGAAGTCCGGCATTTTTCTTGTTAAAGTTAATTCATAAATCGAAGCTTCCACGATATACCCTGCTCTTCCTGCCGAAAAAGAGTGTTTTTTGGCAGAAGTGCAGTCATTAGTGAGTATTTACCTTGGCATGTGCTTCGCCCTGGATAATTCAGCGAAGCCTCGCACTGACACTGCTGCTGGCAGGCTGGAACAACAGGTGTCAACCAGAGCAAACCTGAGACGACCAGTCCAAATGTGAAGAGTGCCTTCACTCTTTCCACTCCACCTGATCTGAAGGGATCAAGTCCACAAGACTCGCCACTAGAATCAGGCCTCCGAGCCTAATTAAAACGAGCGGGGAGGGAAAAGTAGCTACACCTTTCTCCTTGTAATGAGAGCGCGCCGGGCGGGAGAACGGAGCTAAAACACAGCTCGCGCGAGCCTGTGATCTGAGGAGAGATAAGAGAGAGGGGAAAAATAACATCTGACAGTGAGTCCACACAATTAAAAGCTTTAATTAGAGTCCCCCTCCATTTTCCTTTAGTCCTGATGGGTTTTATCTAATGAGATCTAGTGCCTGGCTCCTATCCGCTTCCAATGACGTGTCCGAAATGAATGAGAGCCACATTGCAAACAAAACATTTAATTAACCAAATTGGCTTTTGAGAGAGCGGGAGAGCAAGGGAGGGAGAGAGAGAGAAGAGGGGATTATTGCGAAGGCCAGTCCCCTTAGGGGATTTTAAAGGGGCCTCCCTTATTTTTGTAATGGATTATTAAATTGCCCTTGCTGTGTAAATAATGAAGTTACATATCCAGAATTATATTAATACCACTGATGCAAAAAGGCTTAGCGATTGATTGGGATGGCGCGAGCGAAAACGCATCCCATTTTCCCTAATGGCAGATGGGGGGAAATGACATGGGATGATAGGCTTCTGATACCACTCAGCTCGAGGCCACCAGCGCCAAGCACAAGGGCAACCGCCGTGAGTTGAAGATTTTAGTGAAACAGGAGGGACTCATTGGAAATCATGTTGTCCCTAAGCCATGGCTGATATTTGTGTGAGCCGGAGAGAACCGAGTGAGAGAGAAAGAGAGAGGGAATTAATTTGGGGAGAGAGCAATCATGTGACCATTAGGTCGGGGGGAAAAACACTGTCCTTTTAATTGAATAGAGCCAGGTAATTAAATGGCACTTTTCCAATAGAACGTGCTAGGTAAATCTAATAGTTGGTTATTTAATATCACTTTGAAGTCTGCCCACTCAAGCACTATGACAGCACGGGAGCATGTGAACTATTAAGCCAGGAAATACTTGGATCTCAGAAATTAATTAAATCGCATGCAATTTAGGGGAAACGTTTATCTTGATTTGTCATAACAGAATTAATTCAAGGCCTTCAATCCACTTGGGACTAGATCTGTTACTCTGAATTAACCGAGTGTCATTTGGCTGCTTTCAGCCCCCTCCGCCCGCCCGCCCGCCCGCCGCTCTCTTTGCCGTGAAATCTCCCCCTACCCTTCCCTTCCCTTCCCTTCCCTTCCCTTAAACCCAACCAACCCACCTTCTCTCTCTCACTCTCTCTCTCTCTTTCTCCCTAATGTAACATTGCCATTATGCAAAGCCCTGCTTAAGTACCAATATGGCCCGGTGCTTTTAAGGTGCTTTGGCTGCTAATGTTGAGAGGCATTTTTATAATGGACTGTGTTGCAGAAATCATTGTTGTACCAACTTACATCACTCCACTCAAAAGGTTCCGCTTAAGAGGCCGAGCTTCTGCCAGATGGCCCGAAACAGCCCTGCTAGGTTGTATTTTACCTCACAGTCGGTATCCAAATTAAATCCTCTAGACATCGCCTATGGAGCGCAGACAGATTTCTTGTCTTGCTTTCGTAATGAAAGACAGCCGTAGATTGTAGCCCCTCTTTATTCCGAGACGGAGCAGGTCAATAAATCAGCATTCCGCAATGTTTTCGCTGACAAAATCCTCCTCCTCTGATTGATCAAGTGGCTGGATACCTAGAAAGTGAGAAAACGACAAAGGAGAGGGCTGATTTGACCAGAAGGAAGCCAAAACCGGTGGTGTCATTGCAATTAAAGAGTCCCTTGGCCTTAATTATGGTGACCCGTGATATCGCTCCTCTACGCTCCCCTCGTCAGCACAGAAGTTCAATGGCGAGAGAGACCATTAGAGGTGAGGAGCAGACTGATAGCAACTTAATTGAGCACCTAAAGCCTTCAGGCCTTTAAATCAAATGCTATCAGCAGCCATCCCCTGCTCAAATAATTAACCTGCTACACTACGTATGGAGAGGCAAGAAAATAAAAAGGTTGCCTGGAGATTCTTCACAGAAGACAGTTGGACAATTAAAAGGGGAGCGCACTCTAAGCCCGGATCCCAAATAATAATGCGCCCTTGTAAGCGAATTTAGGTGCGAGCGCTCGGGGATTGTCGAATCAAGCGCACGTCGTGGCGAGGCAGATTGCTTTCTCAAGGCCGGGGGAAGATGTCATTTTACAGGTGAATCAAACTGCAGCGTTTAAAGACCTTCCCCCCTGACATTTGCCTAGCATGACTGGCCCATCGACGCCATTGAAGCCGCGCTGTTGTCACAAGCCTACAGCTAATTACGTTTGAAATTGAGTTTTGATTGAGCTGCTCCAATCGATGCCACAGCCAAATTTGTTTTCCCCTCCCCCCCGCCTCACCCTACAGCCACCGCTGAAGAGAAACTCTTAAAGCTTCACTCGCTCGTCTTGTAGCGCTCTCAATAAACGGCACATGTGTATGCAAAGCGTCGCAGGTGACAGCAGTTTCGATGTCGGAACGCACTTTATATCGGCATCCACGCAATGCGCGTTTATCGCTTTACGAGTATCTTAGGGGACGAAATCCTCCGTGAACTCTTGGGTTAATCTGTAACTGTGTACACGAGGAACACGCCGTGACACCCAACATTTCCTTCATCCCTTTCCTCTCTATCCTTTTGTGGCCGTTCCCCATTTCCCTCCCTCTAACCTTCTAACAGTCTCTTTCTTTCTTGCTTCCTTCCTCATATTTCCCTCTCTCCCTCACTCTCTCTCTCTCTCTCTCTCTCTCTGGAGCTTGTCAGATGCTGTGGTCTTATTTGATTGCATAGGAAAAGTGCAGTGATAGAGCAAACAGCCAGTGAGATATGATGACAAATGGGTCCAGATCCCAGTAAATTACTTTCTGCTCAAATCGAAATTTCATTCAGTTTGTTGCTCGGCAAGATGAAGTAATCTAAATTGTGGACTCAGAAGGCAGATAGAAAGGAAGCAGGAGCAAGCATTTCATTATCAAGAGACTGAGAGAGAGAGGGAGAGAGAGGGAAGGTTAGAGACGAAAGAGATGAGCAGAAGCAAATCTAAAGTGTTGACACCATGATTGAAAAGGTTAACCCATGCACATTATATATCAACCCGGGTAGCCGAGGGTTTCTAATGGAAAGGCGGCAGTGACTGAGCACTCGCTTGAGTCCTAATGGCAAAAGCGCTGTGTCTCCGCCTAGATGTACAATCAAATATTCTTAGGCCCTGATTGCTTATGTTCTAGGTTATTATTAGGTTGCAAAAAATGAACACCAAAGGTAATACTTAGTCCCAGTGGCAGAGGCTTTGGGAGGACAGGATGCAGGATTTTTTCATTTGGTTTGCCGATATTACTATGATTTTATTTTTCCTACATCAGAATATTGAAGATGTAATTTGTTCTGCATGTGTGCATTTGAGAGAGAGAGAGGCTGCGAGAGGGGGAAAAAAAAAGAGGCCTGGGCATAGGATTGAAATGATTTAACCTGTCCCTGCAAGGATTTCATTCTTACAGTAAAACAAGGCCAAACAGGTTAGCAAATCTTTTTGATGCACACAGAAGTATTCATTAGTGTCAGTGTTAAGAAGTACCTTGTTATGCATGTCTTTTGTGTTTTATTTCAAGTCTCACTCATTTACTGTCATTTACTCTCATTTTTCTAAACCCATATGACTTACTTTCAAACGTGGAACACAAAGTGAGAAGTTTTGAAAAATGTTAATGCTGCTCTCTTCCATACAATGAAAGTGGATGATAGCCACAGCTGTCAAGCTCCAGAAATGAAATACAATACTATGAAGTATTGTAATATTAATCTACCTGACTAATACACTATATATACCACCTTTTAAAAGTGTAGAGGTTTTTTTTGTATTCTTTTATTCAGCAAGGATTTATCAACATTCATATTGTTACAAAATGTTTCTATTTCACATAAATGCTGTTCTTTTGAACTTTTTATTTAGCAAAGAATCCTGAAACAAATATTCCAGTTTTCACACAAGTTTTAAGATGTGGTAATAAGAAATGTTTCTTAAGCAGCAATTCTGCATATAAGAATCATTTCTGAAGGATCATGTGACACTGAAGACTGGAGTAATAACTACTGAAAGTTCAGTTTTGCCGATATAGGGATAAATTACATTTTAAAATGCAAAAAAAAAAATAGAAAACGTGTTGAAAATATTTTACAATATTACGGTTTTATCAAATATATACAGCCTTGATGAGCATAAAAGACTTTTGAAAACATAAAAACTTATCTACCCGTTTAAATTGTAGTGTACCCAACTTTCTGAAGCCATACAGGAAGGTAATTTAAAGAATCAGTTATTAACTAAAACTTTACGCTGATGGTAATTTATGTCATGTTGTTTTGATTTAGGCTTTGTCTCTTATTTTGACAATGCTAATGTGTCTCTGTTTCCTTTCACAGATTATTTGGGAACAGTGGGGCGTGCAGCGCATGTGGTCAGTCCATCCCAGCCAGTGAACTGGTTATGAGGGCACAGGGAAACGTGTACCATCTCAAGGTAACCTTTAATCTTTAAATGACCACTTCTTCACTAGAATTAAATGCTTCATTGCACTACAGAATCCTTTCACACTCCATAGAGTCTGCTTTTCAATGATTGTTTCATGGTGTTCTATGTAAAAATATCCTATTTCTGATACCAAATTTAATATAGAGCTGCAAAACGATTAGTCGTGATGAATCGATTTAAAAGTTTGTGTTTACATATTATATGTGTGTGTACAGTTTATATTTATTATGTATATATAAATACATACATGTATATATTAAGGAAAAATATGTTAGATTTGTGTTTACATACAAATACATACAATACATATGTTACCCTGGACCACAAAACCACAAAAGGGTAAATTTTTCAAAATTTTGATTTATATACCATCTGAAAGCTAGGATAATATTTGGTCGAGATACAACTATATGAAAATCTGGAATCTGAGGGTGCAAAAAAAAAAAAAAAAATTGCCTTTAAAGTTCTCCAAATTAGGTTTTTAGCAATGCATATTACTAATCAAAAATTAAGTTTTGATATATTTACGGTAGGAAATTTACAAAATATCTTCATGGAACATAAACTTTTATTTAAAGGAACACTTTTTTTTTTTTTTTTTTTTAAATAGGCTCATTGTCCAACTCCCCTAGAGTTAAACAGATGAGTTTTACCGTTTTCGAATGCATTCAGCCGATCTCCGGGTCTGGCGCTAGCACTTTTAGCATAGCTTAGCATAAATCACTGAATCTGATTAGACTGTTAGCATCTCGCTCAAAAATGACCAAAGAGTTTTGATATTTTTTCCTATTTAAAACTTGACACTTCTGTGGTTACATTGCGTACTAAAACTGACAGAAAATGAAAAGCTGTGATTTTCTAGGCTGATATGGATAGGAACTATACTCTCATTCTGGCGTAATAATCAAGGAACTTACCATGGGTGCAGCAGGCGCAATGATATTATGCAGCGCCTGAATATAGTCCCCAGCTAGGTAACTTCCAACGTGACCGGCACTAAGCTAATAGTAAAGTAGCTGGGGACTATTTTCAGGTGCTGCGTAAGATCATTGCACCTGTAAAGTTCCTTGATTATTACTCCGGAATGGGGGTATAGTTCCCATCCATATCAGTCTAGAAAATCACAACTTTTAATTTTCTGTCGGTCTTAGTACACAATGTAACTACAGAAGAGTCAAGTTTTAAATAGGAAAAATATCAAAACTCTTTGGTCATTTTTGAGCGAGATGCTAACAGTCTAATCAAATTCAGTGAGTTATGCTAAGCTATGCTAAAAGCGCTACCGCCAGACCCAGAGATCGGCTGAATGGATTCGAAAATGGTACAACTCATCTGTTCAACTCTAGGGGAGTTGGAAAATGAGAGTTGTGTCATAAAGTGTGTCCTTTATTATCCTAATGATTTTTGCCATAAAAGAAAATGTGTACATACATAATAAATACACACACACATAGTATATAAAAACAAACTTCTATTTTGAATCAATTAATCGCAATGAATCGTTTTGTCAATTTTGGTCTTTTCATCATGTAAAATCTTCATAAAAAGTAACGAGAAACTAAAATAGATAATGATTTAACTTGTCCAGAGAATGGATGTAATGTATGTCATGTGCAGAGAATTGTGGGTAACAGAGTCCTTTTCGTTGTCTCCAACAGTGTTTCACATGTTCCACTTGCCGGAACCGGCTGGTCCCTGGTGACAGGTTTCACTACATCAACGGCAGCTTGTTCTGCGAACACGACAGACCCACAGCACTCATCAACGGCCATTTGAGTTCACTGCAGACTAACCCTCTACTGCCTGACCAGAAAGTGAGAGCCACTATCTGCTATCAAACTTTCACACTTAGATTCATCTGGGTTTTTTTTTTTCCCTTTTTTTTTTTTTCTCAAATACACCATTCAGTCAGTCACGTATCATAAAGATTGCTTTTAATTTCTGCTTTATTTACATCTTTTCAGAAACAGATTATGAAATAACCATCTAATTCTGTGCTCAGTAACCCATAGTCAGGTCTAGAGAACCTGTGTAAGTGTAATTCATCCTGGCTGGAAGCTAATTTATCACAATTAATGTTAACTTGCTAAAATGAGATCACAGCTAACGCAAGCTTTTTAGTAAGGAAGGTGAAAATCATTTTCTTCTCCCTAACCCCGAGACATTCACATTCACATTCAGTACTGATTATGTATAGTTAATTTGCCATCCACAAGATACAAAACGTGAAACCTTGAGTATATTGGTCACAGATTTTCATGTACCCACTTTGCTGCTTTATTTTATGTTTCTCACAAAAAAGCTAGCTGGCGTCAAGCATTCTGTCCCATTTTCATTTCTGTTTTCAGCGCCGCAGTTCTGTCTGACTATTTGCTCCTCCGACGCTGCACAGCAAGCTTTAAATAAACAAAACCAGACGCCAAGCAGGCAAATTATTTACCTAATTCCCCTTCTCGCCTTTGGGACCGTCTGCAATAAGACTTCATTGTGTAGTCAGCCACCAGCCGATTGTATCACTCGGCAGCACTGAAAATAACAGCTCAGTGACACATAATCAGTATTGATATGGAGACAACAGGGACGTGGGAGCTTATACGAGAGAGATCGGACAGTTGTCGAGTTTCCAAGTGAACATTTATTTCACCTTCAATGGGAAAAAATAGTTTGAGCGGGGAAACGGCTCCATTAAGCTTGGTGCTCCGTTAGAGGCCTTTTAAGGCATCGTCACTTTTACAAATTAGCTCCAAGAGCATGTTGCGTTTCAAATTGAAAGCCTTTGCATTATCAAGCTTAATTTTAAATGTCTGTTTAAGCCCCCATCCTTCCATTCCACCTTCTTCCTCTCCCCTGCTCTCGCTCGGCGGCTGCCGCTGTGTAAATATGAGGCCTCATTGTTTATTTATGTGCCGACATCAATTGTAGTGAAAACAGCTGAATTATTAATGCTAAAATGCAATCTGAATATTGGCCTCGCTGCTTTAATTATAGCGGAGAGAGAGTTCTTAAATACACCCAGACGCCCCTCTTCACCAGCAGGAATAGAGAAGGTCCATGTGTCCTCAGGAGATACTTAAACAGTCGTGTTTTTGCTTGGTACAGAGAGATTCGAATCGTTATTAGAAAACTGCAGTGAAGATACACCGTAATTTATGAGATTGCGGTGCTCAAATTTCGAAGTTTGCTGTAGTTCTCCTCTGAACGTATAGAAATGAGCTGGGAGCTGAAAGAAGCCAGTACAGAAAGGAGCTGGAGAGAGAGAGAACCGGCTGAACGCTTCCCTAGACAGATAGGAGGCCTCGTCCGGCAGCCATTGTTTTTATTATGTGCAATTTCATGGTGACATAATTGGTGCTGTCCGTGTCCACGGCTGAGGACATTTGATGCTCATTTATTAAGTAGCTCCCCGGCTTCTCCCTAATCTCTTTGTTCAGGACAGACAAATTACCTTTCTCATGCTGAGCCTGAACCCAGGGGATCCAAACCTTCACAGCCTCCGTCTCTTTAATTAGCCCTCCAATGTGGGGTGGCGTGGGGGGCTCGCAATTACTATTACAGTAGCCTGAAACCCCTTAGTAACTTGAGGTAAGACTGGAAAAGCAAATTGCCCCCCTAGAATGTTTAAAAAACAAAAGGAAGGAGAATGTTAGGGGGTAAAAAGTTTGCTGTGACTGTCTGTGAAAGCGGAACGCTGCGCTTGGATATTGGGATAATTGTCTCGGCTGCGAAAGAACTTAGCACCCTGGGGACTGTGGCACATCATTGTTAAAAATGAGACGAAAAGAGACTAACTTTACAATATGCACTTAAAATGCAGAGGAAATAGGGCAGCAGATGGATTTTGAAAGCCTTGCTGATCAATAAGTTAAGCAGGGGGCTTTAGCAGAGCTGGCGGTCTTCATTTGACAATGGCAATTTTTATGACTCCCATTGAAAGATGTTACTGTATTATATGACTTTTTATTTTTTAAGGTTGTTAGACTTTTTTATTGTTTTTTGTTGTTTTTATTTTCATGCTGACTGTTGTTAATAGTAAAGTTGACATTTGTGTGACATTTATTTAAAAATACATTTTATATTTCAACATTTTTAAAAATCAAGATGAAATTATCATACAGATGATGATTATGATTAATACACGCACATACACTACCAGTCAAAAAAAGTTTTTGTGCAGTAAGATTTTTTTTTTTTTTTTAAAGAAGTCTCTTCTGCTCACCAAGCCTGCATTTGATCCAAAGTACAGCAAAAACAGTAACATTTTAAAATATTTTTAATTATTATAAAAAAAAAAATACTATTTATTATTTGACTATATTTAAAAATGTAATTTATTCCTGTGATCAACACAGAGCTACATTTTCAGCATCATTACTTCAGTCTTCAGTGTCACATGATCCTTCAGAAATCATTCTAATATGCTGATTTTATTATTATTATTATTATTATTATTATTATTATTTAAAACATTCAGTAAATTTTTCTCAGGATTCAAAGATCAGAAATACAAAACTTTTGTAATATAAACTATACCATTCAAAAGCTTGGAATCAGGGGAGAAATGACAGGAATTAATTATTTTATTTAGTAAGGATGATAAAGACATTTATAACATTAGAATGGTATCAGAAGGATTGTGTGACTGGAGTAATGATGCTAAAAATTCAGCTTTAAAATCACAAGATTAAATTTAAAAATATATTCAAATAGAAAATGTTATTTTAAAATATAAAAATGTTTCAAAATTGTACTGTTTTTACTGTACTTAGGATCAAATAAATGCAGGGTTGGTGGGCAGAAGAGACTTCTTTAAAAAAACATTAAAAATCTTAGTTCAAAAACTTTTGACTGGTAGCGTATGTTCAATGTGTATGGAAAATGTTATTATTTAAAACCTTTTAAAAAAAGAGACAAAATGATCATAGTAGTTACACAATGTGTCACTTAAAATATCAGATAATTTGACCTTTTAAGACTTTTTTTTTTTAATAGTGTATAAATGTTTTCAAAACCATTATAATCATCATTAATACATTCGTATAACTTATGTTTTAAAGTATATTTATTTATATTTGTATAAACTACATTTTTCCTTGTTTAACTTTGACTAACTTTGCCATCAACCCATTTACCGGTTGTACTTTTATTTTTTAAGTGTGTCTAACCGGTTTCTCTCTTTGCCTTCCAGGTGTGTTAGGATGTCGGTGTTGCTCAAAGCAGGATGTGTGCCTTCATTTCAGCCCCTCGCTCATTGTCACCGAAGACCTTTTTCGGATCGGACCCCATCCCACTCCTTTTTCCTCAAAGCTCCGCTACTCCGAACCAGAGCGCCAATCTCAGGCTTGAGCTCCACCTTGACCTGCAATAGCCAGAGCCCCTCCTTTCCCACCCTTTACTCCAAACTCCTGAATCATGGATGGAAAATACCCATGAGGCCCTGGAGGGGGAATACTGAGGACTCTATGAACTGACCCAGGCGAGACCTCTGATCCTGAGGGACTCAAAGACTGACACAGAGAGAGACCAGCTGGAGAATGATGAGAGGGAAAAAAAAGACAGAAAGGGTGAAATTAAAATGACAAATGACGCTGATCCACTACAGCGTTTTTTTTTGTTTTTTTTTAATCTGCTTTCGTAACACTTGTTCGAAAATTTAGTGGGGGAACACTGACTTTCTTTTTTCCTTTATATTTTTGTCCTACCTTGTCTATTCTCCTTTTCTTCACAACATGGTATCTTCTCTTTCTATATTTTAGATGTTGTAAAGGGAATGTGTTTCATTTCGGATGATATAAAAATCCTGAAGACTGGGTTCCAAGAAGTATCCGTGGCTTTTTTGTGGAAATCAAATCATGAACACTCTTGGTGTATTTGTAAAACTACCATGTACAGTATGTATGCATGTAAATGTTTTTGTCCCTTTGTGGCTACCGTACATACTACACACAGCAGCTAACCCTATTCCCTTTCCCTCAAACCCCAAATCACGCAACAAACAAAAAATGAAGCTCATAGCTGTCGACCTATAAATGCAGAATGAGAGAGAATTCTATTTGTGATATTTTCAGAGACATTTGCTCCAATATGGTGTATTTAATTAATAAAAAATGAGATTAAAAACATCCCTTTTTTAATCCTATTTAAATCTTTCTGTGTCAGAGATTCTTAATATGCAATTTGGCTGCCAGCTCGTGTGAAGAGTTTGTTTTTATGCTCAATGAAGTATGTGGACTATGTGTTTCAAGCGCCGTAAATTTACCTCGGGTTAGTCCTAAATCTCTCGCAGGTGTTCGTCTCTGAAATCGCTCAATATGAATTATGTACAGTATCTGAAAGAACCAATTTTCCATCAGGAGACCAAAGGATTTGTATGATCTCGGTAATTCATCTTGTCGAGTTTCTCTTGAGAACGGAGCTCATTAGCAAAACTATGCCTTTTTTTATGAACCTCCCTAAATGCGGTGCCATCTCTCAGCCCCTTAATTGTGTCGGTCCATGTTCTTATGCCGTAATTATGAATGCAGATGATGGGGTGGCTAATTGAACATGGATAAACATGTATACTTTCTTCTCTTTTCATATGAACATGCTATTCATTCCTCGGTCCTTGTAGAGGACAAGGACAGGGGGTGGAAATGCCCCTTTGAAGATTCAATTACCGCAGGGGGAGAGAAAGGTGTTGCAGCTTTTTGGGCCCGCACTGAATGGGCTATTTGCAGAACAAATCGGCGTTTGAAGCTGTTGCTCGACTTAATGGGTATGAAGAGGGCCTGATTTGCATTCCCAGAATGCTCTGCTATAATCCGCACTCAGTTGTCAGACAGGTGGACAGGGAGCACAGTGACAATCTTTCATCATATCCATCATTTTTATAGCATTTAATTACAGCCTGAAAAGTTCTAAAACTACATATTTATTCCATTTTATTTCACTCATGCACTCGTATGTATATTATAACCTTTATTTTTAAGAGCGTAGTCGAGATCTTGCTGCAAAAAGTTTTATCTGCACACTTACTGACCTGAGATAAAAATGTGCATGCTTGTGCGAAATATTCAACTGTATATGTTCATGCTGAGAGACTCCCTCTGATTTTTCTTGCTAAATTTCTGCCAATTTTCTGCCATCTGTTGCTCAAAACGTGTTGAGGGAGATGTTTAAGAACACCAGAGCTACAGTGTGCGAGCAGAAAACGTCTCAATGCATCATGTACAGTTATTATCTGGAAATACGCTTTGAATGCCTTTATTAAAGCAACATGGAAAGTGTAGTCATAACAGGTGCAAGGGTTTGCCTTTTTTTTCTCTCTCTCTCTCAGTGCATCAGGAATTCAAATTAGCCCGTCTAAATACACAACCATCTCCTAAGTGCTTTAGCAGAGTTTGCCTCAGCTGTAAAACTCAAGGAATGTCTTTTGGTCTCTTTTGTAGAGAGAATCGAGCTAAAGTACATTTAAATAACTCTCAACAAAGTGATTCCAGAGGAAAAACAGAGCTCCAAAGGCCTTTTTTGAAAAAGACATGCGGTCTTGTTATGAAAGCGTAACAGTTGTCTGCTGATCGGTACAAATGCTCATCTAACCTTCAAGTTTAAAAGTGTCCTCTTAGTTATTTTTACCATGTGGTGCCGGTCTAATGTGTAACGGATACAGGATCTCCGAAATGCTTTTATGAGCAACAGGTGATTGTAGTCCAACAACAGCTGGTGTTGGACAACAGCTTTCCTATTATCAGCCGTTATAGGAACAGTTGTGATAATAATCACATCGGTCGTGATGATTATAACGTATTGTCATTATTTTCAAGTTATATTTAGACACGTCAGTATAGTGTGCATTACAGCGCTTAGATACTTCAAAGCAGCTAGCTTGTTTCAGTGGAACAAAGGTCAACCTCACATCTGTTGAAGTAATTTAGTGTTTTAACTGCAAACACGAGGGCCATGTATGTGACAATTATCTGCTAATGTTAAAGCAATTACCGGAGTAAATTGATACTAATAAATGGAAATGAATTCAAGATTTCTTCAGCATTCATGTTTTTCAAATTAAAATGTTCTCATGTGAAAGGACATATATATATATATATATATATATATATATATATATATATATATATATATATATATATATATATATGGAGAGTTCAGATGCAAAACCAGCTAAAAGCCATCTTGGTCAAAAATTAGATATTATGATACTGAGTGAATGCTCTTGACACGTATTATACGTCCATCAAATACTTTTACTTCAAACTCGCTAAAATCCCATCCTCAGCCCAGTCAGAAGTACTGGTACTTGCATAGAAACCTATACATCGGAGCCTGATAAAATGATATATATATATTTCTATAACAGTTATTTCATTTCTGGTCCTTGAATCTGATTGGCTGATAGGAGTGCAATATTAGAGCAAATTCAGCTGTTTCACAGTTTGTAATCGTTTCACTCCGCTTGTGGTACTTCTTACAGTGTGTTATAGTGGACGCACAAATTCCATATAATTTGATAAATATTACTGTTGTGTCACGGAACTTAGTTTTAAGAGGTATTCAGGGAGAATGTACTTGTTTATAGTTCAAATTTGCAGTTTGTTAATAAAGATAATGTCTATTTGAAAATTTTCATTGACCTTTTCGGACATGTGAGCTCCATCAGATTGTCAGCGGCTGTTCTGCACTCATTAACCTGCCCGAGAGTACCTCACCTTGGCCAGATATTCTGGAATTTACCGCAGGCTCTGATGTCTCAGTAGTGGTTACACATGAAATATAATCTGTTATGGGTAAAGCTAACGGTAGTCTTTGCTCTCATTAATCTATTATTTGTTTCAGAGAAGATCGTTTCTCATGAAAGTCTCATGTTTATGTAAATTCAATGTTGTAAATCAGAGCGCTGAATTTTGTACTTTTGACTGAACTGCCTAGCAACTTTTACGAAGGCTGTTGTTCTTGTTTATTAAATATTATTATTCAAACATAATATTTTATATAAATAATAGTATTTAATAATAGTGTTTAGTATTGGGAGATGGTACGTGTGTTCATGATGGTGCCATTAGATGTTTTTATGAGTCAGCAGTAAAGACTTTTAAACTGAAAAGTTGACGCTATAAACTGAAGTTATTTTTAGTTTCAACAACAGCTTGATGCAGCGAACAAATGCACTGAGCAGCAATATCACAGATGAAAGGATATTAACGCTATGACAAAGATAATGCTTTCCTCAGCAGATATTCAAATGTTTATTGTGAATCTGAGACCGATCTGAAGAATGAATGCTGTATCAGATGCAGGTAATCACATTCAGTTAGTCCATCTCTCTCTCCTAATACTCTACACATAACGTACTGCTTTTAATCAAAGTCCCCTTCAAGTAAAGTCTGTTCACTTGGCGGATATATTTGCAACTTCTCCAGGCAGCTCATCCAAGACCAAGTCCTATCTAAATGAATGGGTGAATCCTGAAATTTCAAAAACGTCATGCTGAACTTGCAATTAAATTACATTTTTCAAATCAGCAACAAAATCTGAAATGAACTGCCCCATGAATGTTGTTTCTTATGCTCAAATAGCATTTAAAAGCTTATTTTTCAAGCAAGATTCACCCTCAGGTTTCTATGGGAACCAGTACTCTTAACGGCCGCTATAGTGGCGCAGTGACTTTACCAATCAGTGATTGGCTCTTTCATTTAGAAGGCGCCACTATTCCGCCTTATTGCACGTTGCAGTTTCTCCCATTCATAAATATAGGACTGAACCATCTTTGTATTTCTATAGTCTTTGTTTTAATAATAATACAGTAATACAATAAGCTTTAAATGAAGCATCTCAATGTTCCTTCGTTACTAGTTCTAAAGTGACATTTTGGAATTAGCAACAGAGGCTTGGGCTCAGCTGTTAAACTGTCAACTTTAGATTTGAATTGTTGGTGGAAGGAAGTAGTTCTGCACAAAAGTAAACTCTGTTGTTATTTTATGTATTTACAAACTCGTGGCATCAAACTATTTTATAAACGCAATATTATAAAAGTAGACGTGAGATATGGCTGTTTAGCACACTTTGATTACCTATAACCGAATCACAGCAGTGCAGTCATCTCACATCTACTCATGTAATATTGCTTATATGGCATCAAATATGTATTTGTTTATATTTAATATGGTTTATTAACTCTGCCTTTATGGCTGTATGTTACTTACTAAGAAAACTCGTAGTTTCATAAAATTAAGTTTAACCACTGATGTCACATGGACAGTTTTAACAATGTTCTTACAACCTTTCTGGGCCATTTGAACACTTCAGTTGCATTGCTGTCTGTGCAGCGTCAGAAAGCTCTCGGATTTCATCAAAAATATCTTAATTTGTGTTCTGAAGATGATCGAAGATCTTACAGTTTTGGAATGACATGAGGGTGAGTAATTAATGACAGAATGTTCTTTTTTGGGTGAACTAACCCTGTTTTCCACTTCCAGAGCAAAACTGGATGAATGGTAGATAGTGAGTGACATATTTCAAAAACGTCATTTTTACACTCATAATCCATATGTCAGATGTGGCTTTGATGTGGGGCACAAGAAAGCGAGTTAATGGAGCTAAGCCACCACAATGGAGCCACACAAATGGCTTTACTGCTCAGGGAGAAACAGGTCATAGAAAGCTTCCCTTTGATTTAAAATCTGTGTTATGTTGAACAGAGACTAGTAAAGAGATAAATAGTTTAATAAGCATGTGGAGTCAAATTATTGGTCAGGAGATTATTGTTTCATATATATGTAGATGTTTGAAGAAGTGTAGTTGAATATAAATGGAGACAATAAAATACATAATTTTCTTGTTGGGAAGATGTATGAATGAGAGAGAGTGATAGGAAGAGAATCTCTTAGCAGCGAATGAATAGGCTTTGGCATGTTTGGGCCTGTAATACTGTGATATTTGAACAGGTCACAGCTTGCTAGTTGAAGACAGGGTGCATACAGAATAAAAGAGAAAGGATTAAGAACAGGAAGTTAAAAAAAAAAATCACAGCAGGCCTTTCCTCTGATGGGTGCTGAGAGTGTGATATATTGTTTTGTGAATAGAGGTGTGTATTAGTTTGGAAATGAAGTGTCTGTGTGGTGTTTTTTTCTTTCCCTTCTTCATGATCATATGAAAGACTATTATAGAAAACTATTAACTCATTTTGCAAAAATGTCCAAAAAAGAAAATGTTCTTTAATTAGTCATCTTACATACAGATTACATAAACATCAGTCAGAACACATACACTTAAATTAGATTTTATATTTTAATTTATTTGAAAAATATTACCCAATTTGTCACAATTATATTGTGTACAGTCTAAGTTTACTTAAATCATTTGCTACATAAAAAATTATAATAATAATAATAATAATAATAATAATACAATCTGTTGATATTAGCATTGTTGAACCTGAGAAGGGCGCCATTTTTAGTTCCCAGCATGTTCTGTAAATGCTAGTGGAGTGACTAGTCTCTTCTTCCTCAAGCTTCACACCTGCCCAATTTATAATCTATGATATATAAATATAACCCTGCATTTAGCATGCTAACATGCTGTTGTTTGCTTCAAGTAGTTAGCTTGCTAAGTAGATAGCTGCAGGAAAATTACCTGGGTTGCTTCTAATAATTATCATAAAAAAAACAAAATTTCCTCACCTCCATACTGCCAAACAACTTTGCTTGTCAACATTAACAACATTAACATTGATAGGCTAATAATAATAATAAATGTTTATTGCACACCAATAAACTGCAAATTGATTAAAAAACAAATTAATTGTACATTTTCTTGCACATTAAAGTTCTTAAATTTGCCTTTATATCACAATAATTTCTCATTCAATCTTCAAATTAATGTAGAAACAACATAAAGGCAGTATATTTTTAATATTTGTTAAACATGTTTTATGACTGACAGGCATGTATCGCTGAAACCAATATTATAGAGGTCTCTAGGAAATTGTTCTTTTTTACCTAATATTTACCCATTGACTATAGACATTCAACATTACAGTATGATCGAGAGCTATCATCTTTAACAGTTATTAGACTTTAAAAACAGCTAATTTAAGTTAACTTCAAACAATCTTCACAAACCTGTGCCCTTCAGCAAATAGGAAGTATACAGAAATTGAATGAAGTTGTCAAACACCTTAAAAGCTACAAAAGTTATTGATTTTCTCTTTTTCTTTTGTTCTTTGATTAAAAGACATCACAGCAGCTGGGTTATTTGGGTGCTATTACTTTAAGAGCTGCCGCTGCTGAACATGAAGCAGATCTAACACGCATGCTTGTAGTTTAATTCGCACTTTAATATGAAATGATTTGTGCATGCAGTTGAAGCTTGTGTGCTATGAGCACAGTATAATGACTTGAGAGGACAGGTAAATTCATTTTTATTGACATTTGGCCTGATAACATCTCATTTCACCGCAGTTCACTGTTGTTTTACAGAAGCTCCCTCATCACCTGTACCTTTCCCGCGCTTGTTTGACTAGCGCCTGACACTTAAGTAAAGTTGGAGTCTAATACTCTCCTGTTTGATGTGGTCGTAACGACTTTCTGTGACTAAACACACTTCTTGTCAAGAAAAAAAAGAGACAGAAGTAGCAGTTGTGAGTGGGGTGGCCAACCCTAGTTCTGCCCCTGCGTTTAATTGACAGTACCAGTGGCGACTCGTAGGTTTTAAAATAGAGGAGGCACACTAATTGTATTGGTCTGGGGATCCCTGCGGATTATTATTAGTATTAGTATTTGCTTAACCACATTAAAATTACTTTTTGGTTGCTTTTAGTCACAAAACGTAAAGCAAACGACAGACATACAACAGAATAATATAATTTCACTTACCTGGCCTATCACCTGAAGCAAACATCCATAAAAGTCTGTGTTAAAAGAGAACTTCCTGTACCATTTAATTAAGCCACGACTGCTGTAGCCTATATCCAGCTTAGGCGTGTTCTCCCTTTATGTTTAATTTACTCTTTTAATGACAGCTTGGTAAATCTTTTGGCGATCAAATAGTCAGTATCACTACTCATCATAAGTACTTGGTACATTATCAGAGGGAGATGGGAAATTAATATCACATAATTTTACGTCTCTATGATGATTGATATACCAGAAGGGAGGCTACAGCCTGCGAGGTTTCCTTTCTCAACACTTCCCAGAGCTGAAAGTGAACACTCAATGGTGATTGGCTAATTTTTTTTAATCGGAGGCACCAGAGCTCAGCTCTCCACTGGCCTCCCCCTCTCCTTCTCTATCACTTAGCGTTTGTAATTACATCAGCAGATTCGGCACATTTGCATTAGAAAAGCTGCGCTTTTCAACTTCTGTAATGTATATGAAATTACAAACAATAACATACATATTCTGAGACATGAATGATGCAAAAGCATAAATTCATCTTTCTTTACAAAAATGCATTTTTATCAGGCTCCGATGTATAGGTTTCTATGTAAGTATACTGGTATTTCTGATTGGGCTTAAGGTGGGATTTTAGCGAGTTTGAAGTAAAAGTATTTGATGGATGTATGCTATGTGTCGAGAGCATTCACTAAGTATCATTATCTCATTTTTGACCGAGATGACTTTTAGCTGGTTTTACATCTGAACTCTTCATGTATATATAAATATATATATATATATTAGGACTGTCAGTCGATTTTTTTTTTTTATCTAATTAATTATATGATGTTTCGATTAATTCATCTAATTAATCACAAAATAAATTTGACTGTGAAACTACCCACAGAAGATGATTTAAGCTATCCACTTGTTAAGTCTGATGTCACGTCTGATCAAATGCCACGAGAAAACAACAAACATTGCTAATTTACATTTACAGTGTGATATAATACCACTAAAAAAGTTATAATCCTCCCCTTTAACTCCATACCGAATCCTAGATTGCCAGACAATACATATAAATAAATAAATATAAAAATTATTTGTGTTTGAGATGTTGTGAGCATGGAGGATGTAGTGTACACCGTAAGTTTGAAAACGTTTAGCTTAAATGTTTAATATGAATAAACAGTGCTCATAAACGGCCATTGAGATAGTATTCTCAAGGGAAATAATTGTCTTGGACCTGGAAACAGCATCATCACTTAACAAGCAGATAGGTATGTTAAATGATAAATCAAGTAGAGATTACAAATTGTAGCTTTAGAAAGAAATCTTTTATTTGATTCAACATGAACCAACATGAATCATTCATTCAGGAGATTCCAGTAGTAAATAGTAAGTCTTTATTAATGAATTTGATCGAATATATATATTTTTTAAAAGACTTAAACAATGAATGTTGTGTCAGAATCACTAGTAAATTATGTTATTTTGTTTCTTTCTTTTGATTTCTAATCTAATCTTTTTTTCATCAGAATCATGAGAGAATCGTGATCTCCAATTCTTTTTTTTTAAATCGTGTTTTTTAATTTACCCAGAATCATGTAGCATAAGTTTACATGTTTATTACTGCATATAATTAATTAAAATAGAAGTTTAATTTCATAAAGTTCATATGAAATTCGTACCTATATTTTTTGTTTTTCAGTTGAATAAAATACTATTTTTCCTTATATATTTCTTTATTAAGGATTTCTTTAAAAAAGTTAGAAAAATCTTGTCTTGTCTCGTTCTCGTGAACCCAGTCTCGTGTCTCGTCTCGTCTCGTCTCGTCTCATGGGATAAGTGTCTCATCACACCCCTAATATATATATATATATATATATACACACACACACTACCGTTCTAAAGTTTGGGGTCAGTAAATGTTTATTCATTCTTTTTTTTTTGAAAGAAATTAATAAATTGTTACATTAATAAAAAGTGACATAATAGATTTACATTGCTAGAAAAGATTTATAGTTTGAATAAATGTTGTTCTTGAAAGAAAAAAAAAAAAAAAAAAAAAAAAAAACATTGGCGGCACAACTGTTTCCAAAACTGATAATTCTAATAAATGATAAATGATTTCTGAGAGATCATGTGACACTTAAGCCTGGGAAACTGAGTAACAGCTGATGAAAAATCAGCATTGGATCACAGGAATAAATTATATTTTAAAGTATCTGAAAATAAAAACCATTATTTTCTATTGTAATAACATTTTGTAATATTACAGTTTATTTTCTGTATTTTTGATAAAATAAATGCAGCCTTGACTTCATTAAAAAAAAAATTGCAGTATATATATATATATATATATATATATATATATATATATTAAAATAGAAACATATACTTTAATTAATGGTTATTCTGAATTAACAATATTTCTGTATTTTGATCAAATAAATGCAGCCTTGGTAAGCATAAGAATCTTTCAAAACCATGAAAAAATCTTACCGTCCCCAAACGTTCATTTTAAAAGCATATTTTTGAAGTAAAACTAAAAAGATAAACACTCACAACATGAGCGTTTGAACAGAAAGGATTTATTTGTATAATAGTTGGTAATTAGAGACACTTGTAAAGATTGCCAAAGTGGAAAAAAATACTGTTTTTTGACATATGGGATGTTTGGTCAGGTGCCGAGGCTGATGTGTAAATGTGTCAGGATGGGTGTAAACTATGTGCACTTAGCTCTGTCATTATGTAAGTCAACATTTCAGCACTATCAGTGCACTCATCAGGAAGGAATGTGGCACATTTCAAGCCCATTTCAATGATGCACTCAAAGCCTTCATGATCACGCAGAGGGTCTTTTCCTGAGGCGTCTCGAACTGACAGAAATGGCAAGATTGTACCCTTTCGATTTGACAAAACACACATAAGAGCAAAACCAATCTAAAATTGTAACATAATAATTGAAAACTTTCCAGTAATAAGAGAGCCAGAGTGAAAAAAAGTCCTCAAATAGCAAAAGTATGCAGTAGTTCTGTCGGCTAAGATCCAAGTTTCTCATTAGGCATAGAGCATCACGGTACTTGAGTGGAGCTGTGTTAAAACAGCCCATATTGCTCTAAAAGGCCTCTTTTTTCCCCAGTCACTCTCCGGGCCGGAGCTCTTTGCGAATCCTACATGCATTTACCATTATGCCCATCCTCATACAACTGAGCTCTCTCAGTCATTAATACAGCTCCAGCCAGCTGGCTGCAACACTTTGGTATGTCCTTTTAAAAAGACATTCTCTGGAAAATATTATCTCTCCCACTCCAGCCACATACTCATATTATGGACATGAATAATTAACCCATAGGTTCAATAATTAAACACGCGTGAACATTGTCTTCTCCTTCGACCGTGTTTAAACACGTAACCCTCCGCAAGGTATCGATGTCCAGTCTGTCAAAAGGTCAGCACTAATCAAGGATGCCACCTTGTGAAATATTGTATCAAGTAGACGCACGGGCCAATGAAAGGAGCCGCAGGTGAAACTGAGACATCTGAAAGACGTGTGAAATCTGGTTAGTAATTGTACTGTTTCAACGGCCTTTCTGTGGCATCTGCAAACAACTTAAAATAGAGCAGGGGTGGAGGTGCTCAGTTACTTAGCGGGGTGTTCGATAACACGAAGAGGGACATGCAAATATTGGTAAGGCAATTAAGGCTAGTCTTGTTTGCCCTAAAGTAAAGGGGTAACCCAATCCTGGCCATTATGGGTGTGCTGCTAACGCACTTGTGAACGGCTCCAGAAGGGCATGGTTTCTCTCAGCTAAAAGGGTTAGCTTCTGACGACGAGAGGGCTCACTTTTCGTAAACGGCCTTCCTGTCCGTCATGTAAATGCTCGTGTAATGCGATGAGATTGAAAGCACCACCCTTTCGCTCTGTCCTCCTATCCCCCAGGGGCGGACAATGGACTCTCGGAAAAGCGCATTTAAAGGATACTTCATTTTTCCGCTACACAAAAAGAAGAGACTCACCTCCATTAGTAACTCTGCTCCCTTTTACTCTCAGAAAGTCTCGACTCACCTTGACGAGAGCTGCACTAAACACGCACAAACAAGCACACACATACACACTGTTAGGTTTTATCTTCCAAAGTGCAAAAGCATTTAACCAAAAGGTTAATGGTGTCATTTGAAAATGATTCAACCATATATTTTTAGATTGAATTTCACATCTGCTGCAGTGTTATGCAGCTTATCGTTCTTTTAAAGTAAATAGTTCATTCTAAAATACTCTCATCATTGCATATATATTTTCTTTTCAAGGAGAAATTTTAAATAATGCACTTATTGTTTCAAGGGCATAACCACGGTATAGATATTGGGTGGGGGGGGGGGGGGGGGGGGGGCAGATTGGTATATGTATATGGTATATGTATAAAGTATATGGTGGTTACGCCCATGTATTGTTTATATACATGTAACTACAAATGAATGTGGACTGTTGCTTAATTAAGAAATTAAGAGAAAAATTAACCAATTATGAGAACTTTCAATTATTTATTATTCACTGAAAAATGTCCTAGATTTAAGTGCCCAATTATTGAATAATTCTTTTGAGTTTAACTCACTGATTCACTGATCAATAAAGCCATCATAAAAGTTGCTAGGCAATTCAGTCAAAAGTACAAAGGCAGTGGTCTGATATACACCATTGAATTTACATAAAATATAACAAACAGAACACACAATAGATACATGAGACCAAGGCTGCCTATTAGATGTACCAAAAATGAATTATATCTCATGTTTAGCCACTATAGAGACATCAGTGCCAGAGGCAAATTCTCGAGGACCTGGCCCGAGGTGAGGTTGCTCTTTTTAGGTTCATGATCGTTGAATGGCCGCTGATGCTCTGGAGTTCACATCTCCGTAAACACTGAAGCAAATTTTCTTACAGACGTTATTTTATTAAAGTGGTCATATGATGCGATTTCATGTTTTCTTTTAGTCTTTGGAGTCTTACAAGCTGTTTGTGCATATATAAGATCTGTAAAGTTGTAAAGATTAAAGTCTCAAACCCAAAGTTTGAGAAACTTTCTTTATAAAAGTTAGGACTCTGTCACGCTTTTTACAACAGCACATTAAAACACAACCACACAAATCTATGTCACTGTAGATTTGCATAATAAGTCTAAAAGTACATTTTCATATTTAAATAATTTGCTAGTGACTATTCAAAGTTTTGAGCAGTGTAGTGCTTGTTGTTTGTTGTTTCTGCAATCACGAATACAGGCCTGCGGCACAGCAGTGCTGATATACAGCCATATTTCACATCTACGAGTGCAATATTGTGCTTGTACAACAGTTTGATGGCACAAGTGTGTAAATACATAAAATAACACAGAGTGTCTTTAAAAACCCTCTTTTGTGCAGAACTATTTCCCTTCGCTACAAATTCAAATCTAAAGTTGACAGTTTAACAGCTGAGCCCAAGCCTCTGTTACTAATTTGAAAATGTCACTTTAGAACTAGCAACGAAGGAACAATGAGTTGCTTCATTAAACCGTACTGTATTACTGTATTAAAAGCTCACTGTATTATGTATTATGAGAGAGAGATGGACTGGGCGAATGTGATTACCTGCGTCTGACCCAGAATTCATCCTTCAGATTGGTCACGTATTCAAAATAAACACTAGTTTGAATATCTGCTGAGGAAAGCATTATCTTTGTCGTAACATTAATATCCTTTCATTTGTTAAGGGTGATTTTGCTGCTCAGTGCATTTGTTTGCCGTGTCAAACTGTTGTTGAAACTAAAAATAATTTACATTTAAGTAGCACTAACTTTTCAGTATAAAAGTCTTTACTGCTGACTGATAAAAACAGTCTTTTTTTGCAATCTATTGGCAGAACAATTTAACTAAAATCACCATCACGAACACAAATACTAAACACTTTTAAGTACTAGTTTTATTTTATATAAAATATTATTCAGTTAAATGCACAAAGACAGCACTATGATATACAGCATGCGATTTACATAAACATGATGAGATTTTGCCAAAACTATTTGCTCTGGAAAAAAAAAAAAAAAAAAAAAAATATATATATATAGTTTAATGAGACCAAAGACTGCCCATTTGCCCAAAACTAATTATATCTTATGTTAAACCACTATAGAGACATCAAAATCAGCGGTACATTCCAGAAAATCTGACCGAGGTGAGAGTGCTCTTGGACGGATTCATGCTCATGAGCGCAACGGTTGCTGACACTCTGGAGCTAATATGTCTGAAAACGCTGACACAAATTTTCAAATAGACATTATCTTTATTAACAAACTACATTAATTACAAATTATTAAAGTATATTCTTACCTGAAAACCACTTGAAACTACATTCCGTGGCACAAAAACTGTATTATTTATAAAATTACAGTGGATTTGGGCTTCCACTATAACACTCGCTGTAAGAAGTGCCACAAGGGTATACAATTACAAACTGTGAAACGGTTGTTGGAGTTCTGAAATTACTCTAATATCGTAATATCGCACTCTTATCAGCCAATTAGATTCAAAACCAGAAAGAACTGTTGTGTGTGTATATATATATATATGGTTAATATTCATATTATACAATTTTTCACCATCTGAAAAGGTCTTTCAGCTGTTCTGTCCAACTTCAGTGTTCTGAAAGACCTCCATCTCTTTCCCACTTCAGGGGGGAATGAGCAAAAAAAAAAAAAAAAAACATGACCAATCCATACCCAGGCCCAATTCAGCTATTTATGGCAGTGTGTTTTCTCAGACTGGGCTTCTGAAAAGCCTTTCTGAGCCTTCACTCCCTTTGGAGCATTCAGTGAGGGAATGTGGTAACAATAATAATGCATTAAGCCAGTCGTGGCTCGCGACAACACTCAGTGCGCCATCTCTTAAGTGCTGGGCTGGTCGGTCAGCCCCTGAAAGCATGGCCGACTGCAGACAGACTCCTACAGCGAGACCAAAGACACACTCACAATACGTTCACAATGAAAAGGTTTCATAACCGCCATAGCTATGCAGGGACTAAACCGAAAATGCCAGTGTAAAGTGGGATCATTTGAAGTTTAAACTTCCTCTGGGTGTTTTTTTCTGTGTGTGTGTGTGTGTGTGGTTGTGTTCATCAATCAGTTCCCCACTGAGGGAAATAAATACACTGGTGTTTCTGATAGATTTTTCACTGCGCTTCGGTGGGTAACTGCATGTGTACGTCTCCCTGATGAAGAGCAAGAAAGGCCTAGGCTGAGAAGCCGATCTGAAAACCTCAGCTGACATGCAGCACATTTACCCAGGATCTTTTCATCTGCTGCTACCCACTAATTTCACCAATTAGCAAACACCACCCAGAAAATTAAAATATCAAGCAGCTGCAGGATCACATAGCAGTTGTGTTAGCATTAGAGGAACTAATTTGAGCACAGTGCTACAAAAGAGGGAAGTAACCAAGTTGTTAATGTTTATTGTTTTTAAATAGCTGAAGTCGTTACGAAACAGGGAACAAATATTGCAAAGAACATTTAATTAATAATTCACAAGACAAAAATAAGCAATGTTTGAGGAAGGAAAGTAAAAGTACAATGACACTGAGTCTCAGTGTGGCTGACCAGGATGGAGGTCTCTCTTCTGAGCTAAGAGAGGAGGGACGAGGCCAGAGCCCCTGAACAGAGGGCTGAACCTTCCATAAAAACAGCAAAAGGTCACCAAATGCTTTCATTAATCAGCCAGAGTCAGCCTAGATGTCGAAAAGACCCCTCGTTAGAAATTCTGCAAGTCTTCTTGTCTCTCTGAGGGCACTAGAGGATTTTCTAACAGCGATTCAACTCCCAGTTCAGGGCTAATGCCACAGGCTCTACATTAAGAGCAAAGGGCCTATAGAAATATATGGTTCTATGTTTTATTTCTAGCGAATGTTTTATTTGTCATATAAAATCTAAATCTAGGAGTACATACTAAATTGGTAGAAAGTATGTGTGTGTAGTTTATTGCTTTTTATATGCACTTTTTATGTAAGAGGTTCCAAAAGGATTTTTTTTTCCAGTGATGTCATAAAAGAACCATTTTTGGTTCCCAAAAAACCTTTCAGTGAACAGTTTTGAAAGAATTCTTCATGTGAAGAGAACATTTTTTAAGAACCATTTGTGATATGGAAACATTCTATGGATGTTAAAGGTTCTTTATGGATGCCAATAGATAGATAGATAGATAGATAGATAGAGCACCACAACATGCCACGAACATGAGTGCTACACCACAGATGTACTTTAAGTGAGGCAGAAAGTGTAAGGAAGAGCTAAAGTGAGTGAAAACGTGGGAAAGAGAATGGAAGATCGTATAGCAAATTAATTCTCTGCTTCAACAAGCAAATTAATGCTGTGCCTTAACAAGGCATTATTTTAGCCAGCTTTTTCAAGCTTACATAAAAAGGAAGAGTGGAGGAAAGGAGAGATAAAAAGAATAATTATCTCTTTACCTATTAATAAAGCATTTGAAATCAGTTCTTTGGGTTCTTTCTGAAACACTGCAGCTGAGAGATGGTGTTAGCAATGACTAATGTTTCACATTGTTAAATATATCTATTAATGATTTTTTTTTCTAGGAGGCTTTGAAGTTGAGACCATTAAAGAGCTGTAAATCACCAAACTGTCTGCCCAAGAGGCTGCATGAGTTTTCTTATCTCTGCAATTACATGAAGGGGAGTGGGATCTGCTTAGGATCTATCTGTCCATTCCCATCTCATCCCACACACACCTCTTACTCTTCGACCTGTAACTTATATTCATTTCTCTTTGGATGCCAGAACTTGACCCTGCCTGAATTCCTTAACCTATAATGGTTTTTCCCAGCGATTAGTGATAACATAGTGAAGCATATAATGCCCTGGAAACTGCCATTACATTTTGTTCAGTCTAGGTGACTATAAACATAATATATTGTTTCCTGGGATATTTACAGTACCAGTCAAGTGTTTGGACACCCCTACCCATTTCTTTTTCTTTTTAATGACAATTTTCTAAATTTTAGAAAAATAAAAAAGTCACTGAAACATAACATGAAACAATGGGAATTATATAGGACCCCAGGTAAAACCATGCTATATTTTAGTTTCTTCTAAATAGTCACTCTTTGAAGTTCTGGGCATTGTTGTAACCAGGGGGGTGTTCCATAAAACATGTTTAAAAATAAAAAAAAATCTACCCATCGAATTTTAAAACTGCTTATCTAATTTAGGGTCACAACAAATCGAAACAAAACACATATCCACATTTCCAGACTGTCCTTTTTAGGGCCCCAAATAAAACAAACAAACAAACAATCAAACTAACAAAAAAAAATAAAAATCTATTCCCCAGACTGTTTGTCCTTTTTAAGGCCACAAAAGAAAAAGAAGAAGAAAAAAAAATGTCCAGACTGCTTGCCGTTTTAGGGCCACAAATAAAACAAAACAAAATCCATTCTTCTGCAAACAAAACAAATAACAAAACAAAACAAAAATAAATCACTCTCCAGACTGCATGTCCTTTTTAGGGCCGCAAACAAAACAAAACCATTCTTCAGACTGCTTGTCCTTTTTAGGGCTGCAAACAAAACAAATAACAAAACAAAACAAAACAAAACAAAACAAAACATTTTACTCTCCAGACTGCTTGCCCTTTTTAGGACCACAAACAAAACAAAACAAAACTAAACTAAACTAAAACAAAATGTATTCTTCAGACTGCTTGACCTTTTTAGGGCTGCAAACAAAACAAATCACAAATAACAAAACAAAATAAAATAAAATACATTCTCCAGACTGCTTGTCCTTTTTAGGGCTGCAAACAAAACAAATAACATAACAAAACAAAACAAAACAAAACAAAATGCATTCTCCAGACTGCTTGTCTCCTTTAGAGCTGAAAACAAACAAACAACAAAAAACTTGTCCTTGTCCTTTTTAGGGCTGCAAACATAACAATTCCTTCTCCAGACTTCTTGTCCTTTTTAGAGCTGAAAATAAAACAAAACAAAACAAAATCCATTCTTCAGACTGCTTGTTCTTTTTAGGGCTGCAAACAAAACTATATTCACGTTCCAGACTGCTTGTTCTTATTAGGGCCACAAACAAAATGCATTCTCCAGACTGCTTGTCCTTTTTAGGTCTGCAAGCGAAAAAAATTAAAATAAAAAAATAAATCACTCTCCAGACTTCATGTCCTTTTTAGGGCCGCAAACAAAACAAAACAAAACAAAACAAAACAAAACAAAAAACAAATTCTCCAAACTGCTTTTCCTTTTAAGGCTGTAAACGAATAAACAAATAAATAAGTAAATCACTCTCCAGACTGCTTGACCTTTTTTAGGGCCACAAATAAAACAAAACAAAATCCATTCTTTAGACTGCTTGTCCTTTTTAGAACTGCAAATAAAACAAAAAACAAAATCCATTCCTTCCTTGCCCTTTTCACAAACAAAACAAAACAATTTACTCACCAGAATGGTTGTCCATTTTTGTGTTTTGAATGATTTGTAATGATTGTTATTAATCACAATTTATCTACACAACAAATTTCAAACATTTTGACAAAGGTCTTTGGATCAAAAGGGTATGATTGTTAGAAACAAAAAGTTAAGTGTTTTCAGACCTTTGTTTTTGATAGTGCATGTGTTCTAGGAGTTAAAAATGTGGGGTTGTTGTGTGTCAGTGCAAGTCACAGGTTAGGACATGACCTAATTTAAGGTGCATCTGTGCAGCAAATATTCTCATTTCCTTCAACAGAGCCTAAGGAAAGAACGGAACTAGTCTAGCCTAAAGTTCAACTGACATCTAAACTGAGTGACGGCAAGCAAAAACAAAGACCAATGTTTTACTGGGGACCAGTGTTGGGGGTAATGCATTACAAGTAACGCGAGTTACATAATAATATTACTTTTTTTCAAGTAACTAGTAAAGTAACACATTACTTTTTTCATTTACAAGAAAATATCTTAGTTACTTTTGTATTTAATCCCATTTTATTAACCAATGACTTTGCTGCTGACCTTTGTTGATCCAATTCAACCATACTAATAAGCAAAACTTACTTTAGATTAACTAACATTTGTGCTTCATTTTTCTCATTGCTGAAGAGTGTTGAACTTTCTTCTCTTACTACTGTACAGACATGAATTTACTTTTCCCTCAGCCTTCCCAGCGGGCACCTTGACATCAATTTGACGTCAAATATTAATCAAGATTTGATCAGTTTGATATATAACATTATTTTGAATTTACCTTGGATGGCAATTTCTTCCAGTGGTTATTGGGAGAAAATAGGAAGTTAATCCCACACTGAATACACTTATTGTATATGTAGGTCAATATGTTTGCCGTTCAATTGACATCAAATTTTAGGTGTCAAATTGATGTCCTATTGACATCAAACTGACATCAATGGTTTTGGTCATTTAGCATTTTTTTTTTACTTTACATTACATTTTTTCAAGCAGAAAAAACATTTACATTTCTATTCTGAAAGACAAAACAGATTCTACAGATTCATTCTACAAAATTATTCTGATTTCCTTTCAATATCTAGATCACAGACTGTAAAAAGATGCAATACATGCAGTAAGATAAAATAAAATGAAATAAAATAATAATCTTGTTATTTCCATGCAGTGTGGTGTACATTCAGAATTTGTTCTTTTGAATTTAAGCTTTCTGCACAAATAGAACTGGGAGCAGCCATGGCCTAATGGTTAGAGAGTCAGACTTCTAACCGAAAGATTGTGAGTTCAAGTCCCAGGTCTGGCAGGGATTGTTGGTGGGGTTCACTGTGTGTGCAAATACTCAGCATCAGCAAATGCTGAGTACGGATCGCCACACTTCCTTTCCTTTTTCAGGATATTACTTTTGTGTCATTATTCAGTGGTCAAAAAGACATCAAAGTGTGGATGTCAATTTGACATCAAGTTTTTGACGTCAGTTTGATTTGCGTTTCTGACCTGTCTTTGACATTTTTTTGAAGTCAATGTTTGATGTCAATTTGAAGTCAATGCAACGTCAAGGTGCCCGCTGGGTTAGGCTTATTCATTTCAATTTTTGGTGTGAAAGGGCTTTTACATTTGATAAAAATTGAACTTTTAATATTAAAAAGAAACAAGCCCTGCCCAGATTTAAAAGGTAATGCAAAAGTAATGTAACACGTTACTTTCCCTAAAAAGTAACTAAATAACATAATTAGTTACTTTTTTAGGGAGTAACGAAATATTGTAATGCATTACTTTTAAAAGTAACTTTCCCCAACACTGCTGGGGAGTAACCTTGGATTAACAGAATCGTAAAGGTGGACACCAAATAAAACTTTTTTAAATGTTCATAAACGTATGATAATGTCCAAATGTTTCTTCACAATTTTAGGAAAAGTTGAAGTGTGTAAGTTCTGCACTAGTAGCATAGCCAAACAGAACTATAAAATTAAACTGCTTTTCTGTTCCCTGTGAATACTCCCTTTTCTTTCATTGGCCCCAAGCTCACACCACTGAGCCAATGTTACTATGCTGCACTGGTTGAGATGCTGTAATACCTACAATAGGAAGTGTGTGTGGTATTTGGTTAACAGAAGCTCAATATATTTTTGCAATTTATTTCATCAGTAACACCATCTTGTGACTGAGATTCTTGTCTTGAAAAAGTGGCTAGAGGGCATTGTTAATTCGTTGACGAATAATTTACATCATAATTTTCGTCAACGACATTTTTTCAATGACGAAAACGAAACGATAACGAACTAAAATTCTTTTTGAATGATAAAAACTACATCAAAAATCTACTGGCATTATCGTTAACGAATAAAACGAATAAAAATATGCTGCGTAGGAGGTTAGACGCGAACAAACCGGCGGGACACAAGCTAAAATGCACTTGCTGCACTTTATAAAACGTTAAAAAATGTCAATATGTGGGAGTACGAGAAGTGCAGACATACGGATAAATTCGACGACACAAGAGAGAACTCAATTCGGTCTTGTTTTCTGAGCGCATACACCGAAGCGTACACACAGAAAGCACTTCTCACACTTTTTCTCGTTGCATGAACTGAGAAATACACACAAAATGATCTTGAATTGTCCGTTTTGACGAGTGTTCACGTAAACACAGCCGATTACGTCTTAAATGAACATAAACAGTAAGGTGAGAGACCTTGTATCAGTACATTGCTTCCCATTGCATTCGTGCTCTCGATTTTAAAGGGATAGAGCCACATTTAGTTGCTATTGTCCGAGTCACTTATGTTAATCAAGCAACAAAAGAAAGACCAAAAACCACACACTGCTCTTGACTGAATCACTTACGTAGCCCTAAAGATTAATCTAAATTAATTTATAGAAATAAACATGTCTGTTTGAAAGAATGAAGAATATGGTAAACAAGTTACTATAAAGAATGCATAATTAGCCTATAACCATTGGTAATTAATTGAAAAGAAGACCATGTTCTTTATGAGAAGTGGTTTTATTTAATTTTACTATTAAGGCATGTTGTCTATCACCGCAGTTAAATTGTGTGTTTATCATGATTAAACCTTAATATCAAACCTATATAATAAGTTTGGAAATTTTAGAGAAATGTTTAATAAATGCATTGCACTGTAACTAAACTCATTAAATTTTGGCCGACTAAATTTACTGTAGATATTTATCTTATGATATTTAGTCGACTAAAACTAAAAACAATTCAGATGACTAAAATATGATTAAAACTAAATGGCATTTTAGTCAATAGACTATAATTAAATCTAAATTAAAATTTGCTGTCAAAATTAACACTGCTAGTGGGACTACAGCACTTGTGGTGAAAATAAAAATTCATCACACTGAACAGGAAAACTACTCACTAGTACACTTTTATAGCCTCATTGTGTTTCTAATCAGTCTTAAAAACTATTCAACCTCAAACTTTCAGAGAAAATATATATATTTTTAAATAAACACAGTTGTTGAAAGCTTAATGATGGCAATGTTAAAGTCATCTGTGGTGTAGTAGCCTACGTGGTTTATAGCTATATATCAATGTCTTTTAACTAATGTGTTATTGTCGAGGGTGTCAAGGCTATGCTAACTTCCGGGTTGGCCTACAAAAATACATCATCAATGCAGTGAGACACAGAGCCACATTGTTCACAATTTTCAGGGAAAAATGGCTTATAAGCATCTCTGCATATTAAAGATGGATATGAGAATGTGTTTTTTAAAAAAAATCACATTATTTTTAAGGACTTTCAGGCTCCTTAAATGCACTAGCAGAGTGTCAAGGAGCTATCTCAGGTTGATTGTGTATCTGAGTTACCAAGTGCTTTTAATTCTGTGGGATGCAGCTGTGGGTGATGGATGTTAGCTGAGTGTGCACTAAAAGAAGAGACCGTCATTAGGCAGAAAACAGAGCCTTAACCACAGCCCCTCTGTCTGGCATTTCTTCTCTTTCACTCCTCCTGACCTTTACATATAATTAAACATGTAGTTCAAGCAGCCTCAAATGGACCCCAAAGAGGTTTCTCTTTTGCCTGTGGCTTATCCCCTTAGAGTTCACGCTTATATATTTATTTTCTTCTGTGAGAGTTTGCAAGCTGGCTCCCTGGTTAACTGCGGTAACTGTTTCACGGAGGAGTCAGAACGGCGGAGCGTGAGCTGGAAGCTGGGAAGCAGGTTTGTTTAGGTGCACAAAGGCAGACTGCCGCCTCTGTCTTGTAATGAACGCAGTCATAAATATATGCATGCCTCTAATTAGCCACTATGTCATAGAGGGGCTGGCGATGCCGCCGGTGGTGGGAGGAGAGGAGGGGGAGGCAGAATTAGCAAGAGGCCCAGGATAGAGCTTCCCTGCCGGGGTTTGTGAGGCGGTGCTGGCCCTGGGTAGAGGGAGATGGCCTTTGAGCAGATGCTACTCCTGGTGTCAACTGGCTGGGCCCTGATCGGCAGCCTTCTGTTAGTTAATCTATTAAGCCCTGTCTCGCTGGGGCCTGCTGGGCACGGGATCGACAGGGTCGACCTAAAAAATAATAATTAGCAAACTTCAGAGACATGATATTATCTGGCTGTTGTTAAACAGCGTTTGACACAAACATTATTGCATTTATTTGTCTCTTATATAACTTGTATTGAGTTCTGGTAAGTCTTTGGGTCAAAGACAGCTATTTTGTTATGCAGTCAAGGCAAAGTATAATGGATTGGAGTGTTTCTTGGAGTGTTTCAATAGCTAAAAATATATTGCATGGGTCAAAATTCTAGATTTTTTTTTTGTGCCAAAAATCATTAGGAGATTAAGTAAAGATCATGTTCCATGAAGATATTTTGTGAATTTCCTACCGTAAATATATGTTATATATGTTAAGAACTTTCTTTTTTTTTTTTTGCACCCACAGATTCCAAATTCACAAATAGTTGTATTTCTGCCAAATATTGTCCTATCCTAACAAATTATGTATACATCTCAATTTCCAGGAATTGACCCTTATGACTGGTTTTGTGGGCCAGGGTCACATATTTGTTCACTAACATGAAAATCATTTCTACCACAATGTCATTTTCATTACATTTATGTATTGTGTTTGATAACATTTTGTGGTGGAAATGACCCATAAGGCCTTCGTTCATCTTTGGAACACAAATCCAAGAGCTGTCTGTTTCTGCATTTACAGCAACGCAACTGCTATGTTCAAGGCCCAGAAAGGTAGTAAAGACATATAATACTTGCAGTAGTTACAAGAATACTTTTTGTGCTCAAAGAAAACTTTTTTAATCAATTAATTCTCTTTTCTGTCAGTCTTTGACACATGGACTATTTTATCAATGTCCTTACTACCTTTCTGGGCCTTGAACTTGGTAGTTGCATTGCTGTCTACGCAGGGTCAGAAAGTTCTTGGATTTCATCACAAAATATCTTAATTTGTGTTCTAAAGATGAAAGAATTTTACAAATTACAGCATTGAAAATATTCCTTTCACAAGTGATATTTACCATTATTTTATTCACCTGGAAATGATGCTGAAGAACAGTGGGCAGTTAGGCAATTTGTGTACGTTCACAATAAATGGTGATCAATTATTTTATTCTTAGTGGAGATTATCAGGGTTTGATGTTGAACATCTGGCTGCAAAAAGAGTAAAACAGTCTGCTCTATACAAAAAGGCACTGGAAAATTAGTAGAAGTAAAAAGTTTCCAACACAGTGTTAATGTGACCTTCATGTAGTCAAAAGGAAAAAGTTGAAATCTGGTAGTTTTAGCAAAAAACAACCCCAGGGACATAAAGCACCTAGAGTTGAAGAAACACTATGTACTATATTACAGAAACACCTACACAGATATTTATATGCAAAATAATACTATTTAATTAATGCAGTGTTCAGTTGCACCTTGATCGTGTAACAGCTAAAATGTGACTTTGATAAAACCCAGGATAAGCATTCAAGCATACCGCCAAGCATACCGTGGTGTGCACACATACATAGTCCCCCAGGTGTTAATTCAGCATAAATTGCCTAATACTTCCATCACAAAGAGTTCTAAGAGAGAGAGAGAGGCAGCAGTGCTGCTTGGCCTTCGTCTTCTTCTCTCTGGCTTAATGCCAGAGCACAACTCAATCTCGTCCTGCCCAGCTCACACCAAACTACATGGCCAACACTTACATAGATGAGAGGCAATTACAATGATTACCAAACATCTCATATAGGAATAACAATCTTAAACTTGTGATTAAATCTGAAACTGTGCCTGATTATGATTTAGATGTTCTAGTATTAGTGAAAAAAATCACTGGTTATGGATATGAGTGAGACTGTGGCTACATTAGCGACAGTAATTAACTACTTTAGCCATTAGTTGGGATCATCTGATGTTGGCCGACCCAGTGAGGTCGCATTTTTTGAGATGAAATTATAAAGTGCTTCCCCCTTAATCAAATGATACAAAACACATACTGCCCATGCCTCGTGGCAACAGGATTTATTTATAGTCCCCCAAACCCAAATGACCAGTTGGTTTAATTTAATAGCAGCCAACAGGATTATACACAGAAACAAATTACCTAAGTGGTGCTATTGGGCAACCAAAATCTTTAACAATAATGGAAACCATGGACATGATGTCTGGCTGTATTATTTCATTACCGCACTTGGCCTCTGCATCTGTTTGGGCGGTTACCAAGCGGACATGATGTGTAGCTCAACATGCAGTTGTTGGCCCAGGGGGACAAATGGCTCTTCCCAGAAGCAAACAGGCCCACGTTGATCCTCAATTAGCCAGTCAGATTTGTGTCTTGATGGGGGGTGGGAGTGAGGGTGGACATTCGGACCCCCCTGAGGGACTCCAGACGTCTGTTTGTTGGCAGCTTCTGTTGAGGAATTTGCTGGCTCTTGGTTCCCTGACACCAAAAGCGCCAAAGTATCCAAAACTGCCCAGGGCGATCGAGTCTTGAACTTTTCTTCTGTTAATGTATTACATGAATTAATGAAAAACGCCAGCCTACTACATTAGTCCACGAGATCAGAACATGTGTGATACTATACGACCAAGGGAGAAAGCAGAGAGGAGCGTAAACATACCTTTTGGGGAGCGCCACCCAGACATACATGACTGAATTTAATAACGTTTAATCTCGAAACTGCGTGTGTGTCATTACCCGAGCAACCGATCGCAGGTTTGAGAGTGTGGTCAGCGGGTCGGGGGGAGAGAAAGGGGCTCCTCTCACTCGAGCGGTTCTGCAGCATTTAATCAGATATCGGCGAGAGGGCCTTCAACCGTCGCGGAATGCTAATAGACGTAGCTCTAAATTATTTTCCTCTTTAAAAGAGTTGTGCTTGTGACATGTTGTTTTTATCAAGGAATGCAATTATACTTCAGCCTTAATATCTCAGCGCTTGTCACTGCCTGGCAATGCTTGCCAACTGCAATCAGAAATAACTCTGTCCCTTCAACTTAATGAATAACAAGTACTAGGCCATAAACTTGTAGTCATCCTCTATCCAATCACATTGTCTTGAGTAATTAAAATGATTAGCTTAATTAGCTTAATTAACTAAATTTGACTACAGGACATGGCCATATGGTGGAGCAAAACAAAGATGGGAGCTAATTAAAGTTAAAATAATGCAGGTTTTAATTAACTCAACCCTTAGGCATCAACATTTTCAAATTTATCCAAGCTGATAATTAAAAAGTCCTCTTGCCCAAGCAACATTTCTTCTCTGAGCTAATTAAATCTGGAAATGAATTAGCAACATGACGCTCCAAATATTAATTCCTGCTAGAAGATGACTTCACTTTCTAATGAAATTAATTAGGTGCACTGGACTTTCAATCCGACTCAGGCTGTGTCCATGAGCGCAGACCCCATGTAATCAAGTACTGGGCTACGGGCCCCAGGGCGGAAATTTACAATTGTAATGAACACTCTTTAACTGTGTGCCTCTCTTAATATACCAAATGAACATGTAGATCTATTTATGCCAAGGGCATCCTCGTGTTGTGCCAGAGCGGTGCTAGCAGTTAGTTAAAATAGCTTTTTTTAAAAAGCTTTTCTTTCCATGCGTGTGCTGTCGAAACGGCACCAGATGTACGTACCAGCGAGTTTGGTACCGTGTCACGTTTGTGTATATGAGAGGCTTGCCGGAATGCTAAAACACGTGACGCGGCAGTAAAAAGCCGCTTTATAAAATCTCCTTTATCTGCCTGTCGCTCAATTTATATACTCTGGCATATCTGTAAAACAAACTTCATTAGCTCACCAATAAAGAAGCTAATTAAACACAATGCATTGTTCTCTAGGCTCTTCCTATCTTAAAAAAAAAGCAGCATGGGAAGAAGCCATCAAGCCTGAGACGTCTCCTTTGGAAGGGCATCATCAAATGCAAATGCTCCTGTTTGCGAAGGGGTGACTTTTACAAGCGCGGGCATGAATAAACTATTTGATGGCGCCATATTCCAGCGCAAGACATCAGCTGCTCTGTTTCTTGCCTCTTTCACAGATTTGCATAGATACAATCTCCAGATTCAAATTACAATTTAGACTCATTCCGGAAAGCCGTCACTGTATCTGGCATTGCTTATCTCTGCGCCGAGGTTCCGAGAGGACAAAGTGGATGTCTCTCAAGGATTCCTTTGAATTTATCACCCTTTTTTGAGTGTTGTTTTATTACATTTGCCATCAGTTGAACCGTGAATCAATTTAGCGACACAATGCGCACACCCAGCTGCTAAGCAAATAGCTAGATGACAAGACAATATTTACTCGAGATTGCGCATGATTTATGAAAGGCCTTTGTGTTTTTCACCTAAGCTTATGTCTAATAATTGTCTGCATTCTTGGCCAATTGTGAGCCAGCTCATCTAGGTGTTATCCATCACCGTGGCAGACACACAATTGCAGTGCCCAACACAAAGAGCGTGACCCCCTTAATGTGCTTTGTCAAAGCAATCAGCCTTGAAATAATGGAGACCTGCTTATCCATTCTTTGAAATGTTATCTAGGGACAACCTACTGGGAGATTTTGTAGTCAAACTGACCACAGGAACTGTATGACTTGAGAGCATGGTTTGGTGTTTAAAATAAAAGGTACATGTGATGCAAGCAACAAAGTATTCTCAAAGCTTCATAACATTACTACCTTTCTGGGCCTTGAACGTGTCAGTTGCGTTGCTGTCTGCGCAGGGTCAGAAAGCTCTTGAATTTCATCAGAAATGTCTTCATTTCTGTTTTGAAGATAAACAAAGGTCTTTGGAACGACATGAGGGTGAGCAATTAATGACCAAATTTCCATTTTTAGGTAAACTAACCGTTTAACCTGCAGATTCTCATGACTTTTGTGTCAATGTCAATATGACTTTTTAAAATATCAACCTTTTTATGACTCCTCAAAAAAGTAAAAAAAAAAAAAAAGAAAAATACTTTGAATATATATTTCATTAAAATGTGTGCACATATGTATATTCAAAATGTAGGAAATAAATACTTTTGATGTAAAAGTTGCACCGCATCACATTTTTAGAGTCATTCTATTGAAACATTTTACATTGATACAGTTTTCAAAACTATATGAAACCACCGTGATTATGAAGAGTACATGGAACAAACTAAATTTTTTTTCTTTTCCTTTCTTTATTGTGGACACTCTTGTGCGTCACTGACCCTCAGACATTTACGAAATTGAAATAATTGTGTTTACAGGATCTTCCACCACTGCTCAGTCAACACAAACATCAAGCATTTTTGAAGAGCGACCACTGTTTGATTTTGTGATTTTGAATTTTTAATGCATTCTTTGGTGTTTAAAATAAAAGACTACATGTCTCACAAAAGGTACGTGTGACGCAAGCAAGTATTCTCAAAGCTTCATAACATTACAGTTGAACCACATTAAATATTTTAACAATATTCTTACTACCTTTCTGGGCCTTAAACGTGTCAGTTGCAGGGTCAGAAAGCTCTTGAATTTCATCAGAAATATCTTAATTTCTGTTCTGAAGATGAACAAAGGTCTTTGGAACAACACGAGATTGAGAATTTTCATTTTTAGGGTAACTAACCCTTTAACCTGTGGATTCTCATGACCTTTGTGTCAATGTCAATAAGTCTTTTAAAATATCAACCTTTTTATGAGGTGTGACTCCTCAAAAATGTAAAAAGACAGAAGAATACTTTGAAAACATATTTCATTAAAATGTGTGCACACATGTATATTCAAGGTGTGGGAAATAAATACTTTTGATGTAAAAGTTACACCGCATCACATTTTTAGCGTCATTCTATTGAAACATTTTACATTGACACAATTGATTATGAAGAGTACATCACAAACTAGATTGTTTTTCTAAAAGTCTTTTCCTTTCTTTATTGTGGACACACTTGTGCGTCACTGACCCTAAGACATTTACGAAATTGAAATAATTGTGTTTACAGGATCTTCCACCACTGCTCAGTCAACACAAACATCAAACATTTTTGAAGAGCGACCGCTGTTTGATTTTGTGATTTTGAATTTTTAATGCATTCTGGTGGCAAATTTGATCCGCTATGCGAATAATTTCAAATACCATTATGCTGCGTGTTGACAAGTGTTGCAACAATCAGAGAACTTGCGTTCACGCTGAGCACTGTGAAGCCAAGAACATGCGAGAGCAAAAAATCTGATGAGAGTTACAACAAGCTAATAAGATCACCCTTAATGTTATCTAGTTCGAGACATTAGTGAATATCAAATTAAAGGTACAGCTGGCGCAACTTGCTATGTGCCCCACACAAATAGAATACTTACATCAATCAGGCTACATGTGAAGTGCCATTGGAAGCGAGTTTGATGCTTGTTAGGCCCCACATCAAAGACATATCGCATGCCCAAAAGCCATTTAGGTCCCAGGGAGCCAGTCCCTCTCACATCTCCTCTGCTCACTCTCATGTAGTTTCCCCTGCTTAAAAACCATTAAAATGGAAAATATCGTCTAGTTGCCCTCTCTGTTCAGTTTTCATTATTTAAGAGACTGGCACACTAAAACCAGAGAGGGATGGTTTGCTGGTCTCAGAACTTGGTAAACAAGAGCTTCACTTTACTTGAGAAAACAAGAGTATCCTCCATAATTATTGGGGCCAAATGGGGTCTGAATGTCAACAAGGTGTTTTCAGACTTGCAGACAAAAGCCCTGAAAAAGCAAAAGGGCTTTTGATTATGTTTCTGTTTACAGTGTGACATTTCCAGTGATCTTTGGTCATCACTCAGGGTATGTTTAGGCCGCTGCGGATCTGCGTCAACTCCACAAAGGCACAAAGGATTAATCAGAACGAATGCGAGTGGATGCAGATTCCTGCTGGGAGTGAACGGAGGCTACTTGCACATTAATGCAATGTTAGAGAAAGAAAAATAGATTAGAGGCATCACAGTCCAGCTCGTTCAATCAAATATTTAGCTTGGCTCAAGTTAAAGGGGGTGGGGGAGCGAGAAACAACTCATGAAATTATGGAGTCCAAATTAAAAGCCTGATTCATAGGCGCTGTTTGTGCGGCGGTGTGTTGATGTTTAGATCTGAGGGTTGATCGTGCCGTTCCTTTGTGATGTTCTCTGCCCCAACACTTTTAAGTATGACTAAGATCAGGTGGTACGGACCACGGCGGTGCATTTCTCCAGCGATTCCTTTTAAGACAGTTCAATAGAGCATGTGCTTGCGTTGAACTTTAAAAGGGCATTAAAAATGGCTTGGGGCTCTCCTGTGGTGAAGCCTTGTTGAATATTTCTAAGTGATGCTTTTGGAAATGGAAGAGCTACATCAGCTCTCGCTCGCTAGCCCCGTGAATCCGTCCTTTGCTTTAATAAGATCGGATAGCACAAAGCGTTCATTCTCCACAACTGTCATCGCACATACCTGACGGGAGAACGGTTTCTGATGTAGTTCTTCGGGGCGTAGGCTAAATTAATATTAGCATTAGTCTTTCGGTGAAACCGTCCCACCCTCAGGCAGGAAAGTTCAGTACATGACAGGGTTAAAACTCCCCCTCTTCCTATTCCAACCTCACACCACTATAATTACTAAAGCAGTGACTGCACAAATGGAGCGAGAATGTGGTGTGAGGAAATATACGGCATATAAAAAAGTCTTTCTCAAAGCAGGAGATAAGTTCTTATCTTAATCTACTGACTCCACTAGCTTAATTCGTCAGACTGGACTTGCTGAGGAGGAGAGAAAAACAGGTTACTGGTTGCCAGTGTTAATAGGGACATCTTTTAAGTCTTGGAGATGGTTCGCGAGGGTTATGGTTGGGAGGAGGCGGGGTACGTTGGTCCTTCGAACGTTTGGCGACACCAATGTGAGTTGCATTCTTTGCAAGTGGTATTCCTGCTAAGAGCCACTAATTAGCGCCTTATCACCCGCCAAATAGCTGCGCGCCACAGACAGAACCGGCCAGTTAGAGTATTTATAGTGTTGGTCCTGTGACTGAACATTAAGAGTCTTCAGAAAGTGTTCAGCCTGTGCCATGTTTTGTGGGGTAATGAGAATTGTGGTACACAATGTGGTAGTTTACACCCCTCACAGCCCTTAACCAAAATAGTTTTACAGATTCAATGCCTCAATCAAAAGCATTTGTGGAATAATGTTGATTATCACAAAAAAATTGTTCCATCATTATCGTATTAAAGTAGTAAAGTTAAGGGGAGGCACTTACAATGGAGTTTAATTGGGCTAAGTTTTGGTGGATTTAAATGCAGAAAAGTGAAGCTTATAAATATTTTTTTCTATAAGTTCTGTTATAACTTGTGTATTATTTGAGCTTATTGTCAGTTGTATAGTCATTTTAGAGTTGTAGGGATTACACTGTCATGACAAAGAAGAAAAATTGGATAAACATTATATTTTTTTAGCAAGTTTTACAATCTTGTGGATATATACATTTGATACAGTGAGAACAGGGGTCGGCAATATAACCAAAATCTTATACAACTATATGAGTAATTGTATTTCATGGTAACAATATATATTGTGATATCATTATTTTTGCTTTAAATAAGGTCAACATTTTTGATACCATAGAAATTTCTTACTTTTTTGTAATATTGACACTGGTGGGGACAAAAATTAAAACTAGCCTAACTCGCTGAAGACAAATAAACACTCAGCGATTAAATAAATAAGAATAAGAAACTAATTAGAAGCAATAAGACAAAAAAAATAAAAAATGCTACACATAAATAAAAAAAATGAGGTGTAAATTAAATATATATTTCTTCTTATTAAAGTTACAAAAGTGATTTAGTCAAGAGCAGTGACTTCTCTCTTTTGTTGTTTGATTAACATGAATGACAGACAGCAAGAATATTAGACTGCTGTCACTTTAAGAGCTGCTCAAATACACTATACAGTTACACGTTTTTTTGCTTTCACTTTAAACCTAAATTAGTGTGTTTATGAGGATACCTGCAAAGACAGCATTTTGACACATATTACAAGTGTGCTCATTTATAAAACATTTATAAAACTCTATAAGAAACGTCTTCACTTGCTCACGCCTCTCTGACAAAGCTCAGAAATTCTCAGATAACACATGCATATAGCCAAATGGGGGGGGGGGGTGAAATTCCTTATATGGGCATTTCTCCCGGAAAAGAGCACTCGCGCACACGTTGAGCAGAGGAGAGTGAGACCACGCCCATTAACGCTTCACCGGGAAATCATTGGCATAGGATTTGTTCGAGAATGTCTCCAAATAAGTGGATGTGAGGGAAAGTTTACTGTGTTCAGCTTCCCAAAGAAACCAGCGTTATGCGAACAGTGGATGCAGTTTGTTTTCCGGGGCAGCAATGGAGTGTCGCAAGTGCATTTGTGTGTTCCCCTCATTTCAGTGACGAATGTTTTATAAACAAGGCCCAGGTCGACGCTGGATTTGCACATCGTTTGCTATTGAAACATGGAGCAGTCCAAGTGATAAAAGATCCCAGTCATGTAAGTACAACTGCATCAGATTTCTGTCTTTTGTTGGAAATCAGCTTGACTCTATAGCTCTGCCCACAGCACGCCTCTAGGAGCTCGGCTTATTCCGGAGAGAATAGGAAAGCTGTATTTTTATAAATATGATAAAACTAAAGAAATTTTTGGAGATATTAAGAATGCAGTACAACTCTATAGGTACTCAAGATTAACATGAGATGAGGTGAAAATCACTTGTTTTTAAACGGCAAGCTTCAAAATGTGTGTACACTCTTAACCCCTAAATGCGTAAATGTTTCGCCAATCATTATTACATATTCAGGTCTTTTATTACATATTCAGCACAGATGGACCTCTAACTTCTGCAATAGCAAAAAACTTTCTTACTGAAGAATAAAATAAAACATATTTCGTTACCTTGAAACTTAGAAAAACTCAGTTTGAGCCAGATGATTTTACGATTGCGTCGCCGTCATCCTCAGAGTGCACTTTCATGGTATATTCAGCATCTGGCTCATTCGCAATCTCGACCATATTCTCAAAACTATTTTCAATGACTTCAAAGTCAATATTTTGATTGCTGGCAGCTTATTCACCACATCCACTATCAAATAACAGTGACATTCATATTTTATTGCGTACAGTAATTGCTCTGCAGTAAAGCCATTCAAACCAGTTACATTTTTTGCCGATAGTGAAACATGAAACTTTACGTCATTATAGTCTATTAAACAGTGCCTCCTAGAGGAAGAAATGTGAATTACACATATTTAGTCATCAGATATTTACATATTTTTGTGCATGAAAAATAAACTTACCTTATTACACACCTCGGGTCTCTAGCGACCCTATACATTTTTTACAAAAAAAATTCAGAAAACAGACATTCTTTTATATTTAGTTTTTTTTTTCTTGTTATATTGTTTATAATGAATAGATTGAGAAATACTAAGAAAATTGATGGGAGAGGGTATTTAAGGGTTAAAATAAAGGTGCTTCACGATGCCATAGAAAAACCTTTTTTGTTTAAATGGTTTCATAACATCTGAAGAACCTGTCTGTTTCACAAAATGTTCTTTGTGGTGAAAGAAGGTTCTTCAGATTTTAAAAAGGTAAGAAAGAGATGGTTCTTTAAAGAAATCTTTCTTTATGGAACTAAAAATGGTTCTTCTGTGGCATCACTGTGAAGAACCTTTTAACGCACCTTTATTTTTAAGAGTGTAGATGAGTTTTCATGACCACGTACCACACTTATAATGCGAGAATGTTTATAGATCGGCTACTTCCATAAATGCCTCACTGTAGCTTAGACTTTGCTTTTTTAGGAAAAGGACGGAAAAGTCTAAAATAATTTTTGTGGTAATCAATATTATGCCACAAGTCCTGTTGATTAAGCTCAACTTAATTATTAAACCGGGAATGTTCCTTTAAAAACAATGAGTGAAAACATTACTGCTGCAGGCGAGACAATGAAGTGCTCTGCCATATTCAAATGTAGAGAAAAAAACAAAACCATCTTCACAGGCAGACAACATAATTAAAAGAAGATTTCGGTCAAGTACTCAACAAATTCAAGGATCTTATTGTTCTCAATCTCTAATGAGAATCGCTGTTTTAGGGGAGAGCAGATTTGCTTTGACCTCCCTCACCTCTCAGCATTTGCTCTACACCAGAGCCAATTAAAATCACACCAAAGACACACTTTCTCATAGCACCTTCCCCCTTAGCAACAATTACTTCCTGAAAGTAAATAATACAACTCTGTTCACACCCCGAAGCACGGCCAAACAAATGTTCCTCTGTCTGTCCAACTATTTAGCTCATGGTAGGCTTGTTTTTTTCCGAAACGCGCTGACTAACTGAGCTTAAGATCTCGCACACACAGTCTGTCTAATTTGCAGCACTACGAATTACATTGGTGACATAATGAGACCAGCTGCGTCTCTGTCAGTCCAGAACGTCCACAAACACACAGTCCAAGGCCGTTGCTGGACCAATCCTGAAAAGAATAAATGAGAAAGAATTTCGAAAGAAGAAAAAGAAATGTTCAGCTTCGGTTGACAAAAGAGGTGAAAAAAGTGTCAAATGTGTGAGTGCAAATCTCTTAAGATTAATTTGAAGCTCGCTGGATTGTGATTCAGTTTTTTTTTTTTAATTAATTTTAAAATTATTTTAACTGCTTTGTTAATGCATTCCTAAAGGGATTGAGCTGCTAGCATTTTTTTTTTCTCTTTTCTTCCTTTTTTTCAAGCAGTGAACAAAAGCTCTACACATCTCTCTTGACATTCACACAACTCTAAATTTGCCGGTGTCGGCGTGCAATCGTTCATGTCGGGTGAAATTTGTCTCGCTAGAACACCGTGTTACTTGGAGATGATTTCTGTGTTCGGGTGAGACAACTTGACAGAAAATCTTTGAGATTTCGGGAATAATAATGATGGAAGCAGAATTAAGTGAGGGGTGTTGGAGACTACATCCCAGCACTTTGAGATACTTTTAACATATAAATTGCTCTTCATCCATCCACCCGCTCTGTTAAATCCATCAAAGCCGCCTGCAAAATGACACTGAGTTTGTGAAGACATAAAAAAGAGAGAGAAAAAAAAATCAAAGAAACCACAATTTTACAATCACCTCTACTTTTTAAAGGATTCATCCAGAAGGTGCAGCACCCTGCAGTGGTCCGAGTCATTGTTGTTTCAGAGGTGATATTATAGCAGATGAGAAATATCGCCACTCAAAGTCAGCGTAAAAGCATTTTTCAGGGTTTAAGCCCATCATGTGTCTGTGTTAGTGACGATATAGGGGTAGAAGCTGTAGGACCAATAGGCTGATCCTCTTTCCCTCTAATGTGTTTTGAAAGGGCAGTTGAGCTCCATGCTGGAATGAGAGTGACATTTAGTTTCAGTCCCTCAGACACATGTTTTTGTCAGATGGCCCACACAGCGAAGCTTCTGAAAATCTAGAGCATGCTGCTAAAGGTACAAAAATCCAAATAAAACAGGCTGGATGCTTTTAAGGTGCTTCCAAAGCAAGCCCTCTGTATTTGCAGTCTGGAAATGTAAATATAAATGCAATAATAATGAAAAAGAACCTTTAAGTATAAAAATTATTGCATAAAATAATACATAAGAACACTGTAATTGTGAAAAGCTTTTGTAAGAGAAAAAGCAATAATACAAACTTTTATTTATTCAATACATTTTTAACACAAAAACCACAAAACCAGTCATAAGTGTAAATTTTTCAAAATTGAGATCTATACATCATCTGAAATCAGAATAAATAAGCTTTCCATTGATGTATAGTTTGTAAGGATAGGACGATATTTGTCCGAGATACAACGATTTGAAAATCTGGAATCTGAGAGTGCAAAAAAAATCTAAATATTGAGAAAATCACCTTTAAATAATGCATATTACTAATCAAAAATTAAGTTGAAATATATTTATGGTAGGAAATTTACAAAATATCTTCTTGGAACATGATCCAAAATTGATCATTTTGACCCATACAATGTATGTTTGGCTATTGCTATAACCTGTGCTACCTGTCCAGGGTCACAAATGACTTTTATATTGTAAAAATACTGTAAAATATACACTGTTGTAAATTATACAATTATTTTATATTGTAAAAACGTTGTATTTTAGCATTGTCAAAAACAAAACAACAACAAAAATAAATTAGTATGATGCATAAGTATGATGTTACCCTTGTGGATACATACATACATATATATATATATATATATATATATATATACATACATATACAGGAAATTTATTTTAGTTAACACTGCAAAACCACTGCTTGAAATGACATTTTTTATATATACATTTTCAAGCAGTTTTTTATTTTATTTTATTTTATTTTATTTTATTTTTTGGTAATTATTTCCATTAATCCTGAATGGTGACTGAAATCATGTTCAGAATATATAAAATATATTTAAGTAACATAACATAGAAATATAGAGTTTTTCTAAAAAAAAAAAAAGTTTTAAATAAAAATCTTGTGAAAACATTGTTTTTTTTAAACATTGTTAAAAACATAACCAAAAAAAAAAAAAGTAAATCGTATTGCATTTTGTGTTTTATTTAATTAATTAATTAATTTATTTATTTTGGCCATTTTTTTTTCCCAATAAGTGACAATGAATGGTGACTGCACATGATGAATATGTGAAACCTCTATTAAATCATATTTAAAAAATATAAAATCTAATTAAATAATAATGAACTATAATTAAAAATCTTGTGTACAAGCCTTTTGAAATAATATTAAAAATTCTGTGTACACGTCTTCTGAAGTCATATAATATCTTTGTGTAAGGAATGAATTCCAATTTAATGCATGTTTTCATGTGTGTGTGAGCTTTATATATTAAAGGGGGGGTACAATGGTGTTTCGTGTATTCAGAGTTGTTTACAGTGTTAAAGAGTTGGATTCTCATGCTAAACATGGCCAAAGTTTACAAAAATAATTTAGACGAGTGACGGAGAATTTCTTTGCTGAAAATCGTACTTCCGGGTTGGTACAAGTTTCGGCTGTTTTTTTTTTTTTTTTTTTTTTTGATCGTGGCTTTAATGACATAGATGATGGTGGAACTCCTTATGTGAGCATTTCTCCCGGAAAAGCGTGCCCGCAGCGCCCGCGCTCACGTCGGCCAGACCTTGAGAAAGAGAGCACACCCATCAACGCGGTTCATTCGGCTGCACTCAGTGCACTGCTGCAAGGGATTTACTCGGGAAGAATGTCTCTAAAGAAGTGTGCTTTTGGTTGTAAGGCAAAGATAACTTTGCTCAGCTTCCTGAAGAACTCCGCGTTACGTGAACAGTGGATCCAGTTCCTTTTTCCGGGGCAGCAATGGAGCTTTGCAAGTGTGTGTTTGCTGACGAACGTTTCATATACAAGGCCCAGTTCGACGCTGGATTTGCACATTGTTTGATACTGAAAGATGGAGCGGTCCCAGCTATAAAAGATCCAGGTCATGATTCAGAACTGCAGATGGTAAGTGAACCGGCATCAAATGTCTGTGTATTGGCAATCCCAGCGCAAGTGATCGTCGAACTTAGCTCCGCCCACTGCGCACCTCCAGAAGCTCGGGTTTTTCCAGAGAAAGCTGTATTTTTCTTTTATAAATATGATAAAACTAAAGACTTTTTGGAGATAATAAAGATACAGTACTACTCTATAGGTACTCAGGATTAACATGAGAGTAGGTGAAACTGTATGTTATGTACCCTTTAAGGAATGAATTGCAGAACTGCTTTAAATTCCATGTAAATTTTGAAGAATGTCTTGGTAATTGTTTTATATTCAGTGACAATGAATGATGACTAAAATTTCTCTGTGTCAAAATGTATATATAATCACTATAAAAATGATTATTAAAGCTATACCAAAGCTATATGATAGCTTTGTGTAAGGAACAGACCCAAATTTAGTAAATGTATTTGGAACATCAAAATTTTCTTCAGGTGGACTATTGTTTTGCCCTGTTGCACTGCTCACCATCATATTGCATATGAATCTTGTGTTATAATGTGCGTATTAGTTATGACCCAGCCCTGGGTGTTGGCCTGCTTTGGCTATAAGCAAAAGACAAGACGTCACCTTCCATGGAGGGTAAACCAACAAAAAACCCCACACACACATGGTTTTAAAATGGGATAAAGGAGCGATCTTAGAGCATCACATTACCAGCATATAGCGATTCCCCATCCAGGCCTGTCCTGCATGATGTACGTAACAGGGCCGTATCTTCCCCCAGCAGAGCTCTGATTGTTTTGATACTTTTATTAACGTGTCCTCAATCATAAATCACCAGCAGGGGCTATAGCCAACTGCAGCTCTCTGCATCAGATTACAGGTGAAAGACAAAGTTCTCTTCTCTGGCTCATGCAGATGCCTAACCCACAACACCCAAGAGGTGACTTCGTAATATTTAATGTACAAGTATGCAGTGAAAAACTGTATTGAATTGTAATCCATCAAGTGTTTTATTTAGATACAAATGTATAAAAATGCGCTGAGCTGAGGAGGATTTTCACGTCTGCGATGATTCAATGACATGGTTGCCCTCTGAGCTTCATCTGTTTTTATCAAACTCTGAGACAAAACCAAGGGGACAGGCTGCAAGGACTTTCTGCAACGTCAGGCCTCAGTGTCATATTGCTTTAAATGACCTCTATGGACATCAGCCCCTGTTACTGTGGATCTCCTGATGGTATCTGGGTAAGCCACACATCATTTTAAAACTGTTTAAATCGCAATGGCGCATCTATTTGCATCACAATAAAACTACATTGTGCTCTTGAGTTCATTCAGTAAGCAATCGCATTGTCCGTGAGAGGTCAGGTAGCGAAATTTAGGATTTTGGAGGTGGTGGACTCTAAAATCTGACCTTTGGTAAATAATATACTTTGATAAAATAAGATAAATAATAATAAAACACAAATCAGTTAGATTAAATTGTAATTTTTTTTACAATATTACTTTTTTTTAGGTTTGTTTTTGGCTTTATTTAGATAGGACAGTGTAACAACAGGAAGCGAAGTGAGAGAGAGAGAGAGAGAGAGAGAGAGGGGAACGAGATTGAGAGAGGTCAGGACACCCATAGCACAACAGTGCTTTATGTTGGCACATTGGCATCAAATTTTGTTGTATTTTTAATCAAATAAATGCAGCACTGTTAAACATAACAGACTTATTTCAAGAACATTTTAAAAATATGAATTATTTTATATTTAGTTTAAAAAAGAGATAAATCAAGTAAGGATAAACCAAAAATTAAATATACAGATAATAAAATAAAAACAAAAAACAATATATCAGGCACGGCAAATCATGTGCCTGTAGGGCCAACATCTTGCAGAGTTTAGCTTTAATCCTAATCAAACACACCTGAACCAGCTAAGCAAGGTCTTCAAGATTACTAGAAACCTCCAGGGATGTGTTTCCTAAAAGCAAGTTCTGTCATTACCACCATAGTTAAACGATTTGGTGTTTCTGGAAACCATAGTTCAAATGAACCTCTGCTAACATCATCGCAAATTTACATGGTTGGAACTACAGCTCTCGACCTGTGGTTAGAAGCATGACACCATTCAAAAGTTTACATACACTTGATTCTTAATACTATGTTGTTACCTCAATGATCCACAGCTGTTTTTTTTTTTTTAATAGTTGATGTAATAGTTGTGATGAGTCCCTTGTTTGTCCTGAACAGTTAAACTGCGCACTGTTCTTCAGAAAAATCCTTAAGGTCCCACAAATTTTTTGGGTTTTTTAGCATTTTTGTGTATTTTAACCCTTTCCAACAATGACTGTATGATTTTGAGATCCTTTTTTCACACTGAGGACAACTGAGGGACATTATAGCAACTATTGCAGAAGGTATAAACGCTCACTGATGCTCCAGAAGGAAACACAATGCATTAAAGGGTAAAAATGAAATTGAAGATCAGGGTAAACTGAACTTATTTTGTCTTCTGGGAAACATGTAAGTATCTTCTGTAGCTTCTGAAGGGCAGTACTAAATGAAAAAAAATATATATTAAAATAAAAAAAAAGAAGTTATTTAGGCAAAATAAGAAAAATATACACATATTCATTCTGTTCAAAAGATTATGCCCCTGGCTCTTAATGTATAGTTTTTCCTTTTGGAGTATTAGTGAGCGTTTGAACCTTCTGTAATAGTTGCATATGAGTCCCTCAGTTGTTCTCAGTGTGAAAAGATGGATCTCAAAAAAGGGTTCAAATACAGAAAAATTCTGAAAAACCTGTTGATCATTCAGGTAACAACACAATATTAAGAATCAAACGAATGGAAACTTTTGAACAGGATCATTTTTATAAATTCAATTACTTCTCTTCTCTATATGAAGAGTTCAGATGTAAAACCAGCTAAAAGCCATCTTGGTCAAAAATGAGATAATGATACTGAGTGAATGCTCTCGACACATATTATACGTCCATCAAATACTTCTACTTTAAACTCGCTAAAATCCCACCCTCAGTTCTTACACAGAAACCTATACATCGGAGCCTGATAAAAATGCATTTTTTAAAGAAAGATGTCAGATGGATTTAGAGGCTTTTGCATCTGAACTCTTCATAATGTAAACATATTTTATTTGAAATATCTTATTCAGGTCAGCATTACAGAATAAAATACCATGCATTTTTATTTTTTTTTTTACAATCCCTTATATTTTGGTAAAATAATTAACATTTTTTCAGATTCTGCAAGGTGTATGTAAACTTTTGACTAGGTAACTAGGAGGCAATTTGCTCTCGAGCCCAGCCTGCTTTGACCATTCTAATATGGCAGGTGGCTTACATATAGCGACCTATAGAAACAGCTGCTAACAGAGCATATACCTACATATCTATGGTTCAAACGACAGAGATGTGACCGTGTATGGGAAGCTAGTGTGTTTCCACAACAATGCATTGTAATATGGTGGTTAATTGGTGAGTTAAGTTGTTGTATGGAAAACACACACTAGTCTAGTGTGTTAGAACAGGCTGGAACTAAACTCAGTAGAATGTTGGCCTTCAAAGAGCAGGATTGGACACATCTAGCCTAAATGGTATGCTTTTGATGGCAATGGTCCTGGTTAAGCAGTGCTACTTTAAGCAAAGATGTAGCCTTTACCAGGTGCTTCCTTTGACTGGATGGAAGCATAGTGGTTAATATTATGAACCTTAAAGGTTTATTCATCTTTAATATAGACTAAAGAAAGAAAAAATATGAAGTAATGTTTTAGTTTTTTTATTGTTAAATAGCTACGAAAGGTGTCAAACAGCAATCTGGATCATTACAACCTAATTTATCCCTTGTGTACAGCTAAACCTGTTTTCATATTAAACATTTCATATTCAGTCAGTCCAATACTTTAATCTGACCACATATTTCATAGAGCTCAAATGCAATCTGTAATTCCTTTAACATTGGGCCATGCAGACATGCTATCATTGTAGTAATAGCATGGCCGCACAACCTCATATGCCTCTGTACTCAAACAGACCGCGGGTAATTTGTTTAATTTACTCATACTGGACAGAGGGCCGAGAACAGACTGCTGGAAATATCACGTTGTCTTCCATTTGCATATATCACGCTACAGTATGCCATGCACGTCACAGTAAAGGTCAATAATGATGATTTTGTGGCCACTCATACATGCACACATTAACAGAGATAATGATACACATTTAACTCTATTACAGTAAATAGTTTTGGATGGCAAGCCCAGTTATTGCAGTGATCCTTTTTGACTTTTATAATGCTTGACCACAGATTTTTCTCAAACTAATTTATTTATTAATACACTAATATTTATTTATTTATTTTTATTTGTTGTTTTTTTTAAAGGCTTATTAATATTTTTAATGGCTTATTAATATAAATAAAAGCTGTATTTTTAATTAAATTTTTTTGGATATTAATTGTTGTGATTTTTATCTTCTTAAACTCCATTAGCTATATTTTCAATATCACTATATACAGTTACTGTCAAAAGTGTACATACACCATGCAGAACCTGCAAAATGTTAATTATTTCACCAAAGTAAGAGGGATCACACAAAATGCATGTTATTTTTTATTTAGTACTGACCTGAATAGAATATTTAACATAAAAGACATTTACATATAGTCCACAAGAGAACATAGCTAAACAAAATAAGAAAAATGTACACATATGCATTTTATTCAAAAGTTTACAGCCCTGGATCTTAAAAACAAAACAAAAACCACAACTGTGAATCATTCAGGTAAAAACACAGTATTAAGAATCAAGTGTATGTAAACTTTTGAACAGGGTAATTTTTATAAATTCAACTATTATTTTCTCTTGTGGACTAAACATCTCTTATGTAAAATGTCTTATTCAGGTCAGTTTTAAATAAATAAATAAATAAATAAATAATAAGCATGCATTTTGTATGATCCCTCTTATTTTGGAAAATAATTAACATTTTGCAGATTCTGCAGGGTGTATGTACACTTTTGACTTCAACTGTATTTTCTAATAGCCTGCATGTATTGAGGCAAGTTTTTGACACATTTAATTGGGGTAAGTTATCAATATGTTTTGTATTTTGTAACATTACATATTCATTCATATATATTTTTTTTTACTTAAAACCTTTTGCTTTTACTGTTTAAATTTAATCGAATAATAAATGAATCACACAGTCATGCTGTGACACTTAAACAACAGAAAAAATAAATAAATAAATAAACAATACAACATTTTTTTTTTTTTCTGGACAATAATGCTAAAATATAAAGTGTTTAAGTAGTGATGTTCAAAAATAACCAGCCCCGATTCTTCCCTATAAGGACTGTTTTCAAAAGATGTGTTCATTTGTCATGTGTCAATAAGACCCTTTCATTCATCATGGCGTGAAACTTAATTATCTAAACCTTTTTGGTGTGAAATGACATTGTAAACAGAGGGCACAAACAGACTTTCTTTATTTAACTCTAAACCATTGTGTGGGTTTTATGGATACCTTAGCTGATACCTTTCATCCTTCCTACTTTGTTTTTCGGAGATCTGGGGAGCTTGTCTGAGAGGATCTTCAAACACGTCAAACAGAATGATGGGATGCTCTTTAGAAAATCACTCACTTTATTTTAGTGCTGTGAGGAGGTTTTTGCTGTCAAGCCAAGCGGCAGGTCATTTGACTGAGATAGCCACAGGGTTTTACACATCAAATGCAAATGCTATCTGGCTTTTGTTTAATCCGCCTCATCAGGTAGCTGAGCACAGTGCAGATCAAAACTCCCCCACTGCCCTGGACATTTGGCACCGAGGACCCCTCTGCCAAATCTGCACTGGAGCTTCAAAGCAACCTGCTATGTCACCTGTGGTTTAAACACAGTGTGTTTGTCCACCTGGACCTCACAGGCTGTGTCGAGGTGGCCCTATCTGTTTATCACTGATAAACCCAGCTAATTAGTCTTAAAAGACTAAAGTTTACCCACGGCTAAGAGCAAGGTTACTTTGAATAGATTAGCTTTGTCCATATCTTCCTTTAAAGTTACAAATCTGACTTTAGTTATTGTTGATATAGATATTAAGTGACTCATCTGAATGCTTGAAGTTAGCTTAAAATGGTGATTACAAGCTATTTTACTTCCATAATATGACACACGTTATTGTAAAACAGAATGGTGAATGAGAAAAAGTGAGAAAAAGGATGGGCCTAGAATGGACTGAATAACAGCTGGATATTTAATGTTATTTTAGTGTGATACAAATTAAGATATTTTTGATGAAACCACATTCAAGGTCCAGAAAGGAAGCAAGGACATTGTTAAAATAGTCCATGTGACATCAGTGGTTCAACCGTAATTTTATGAAGCTATGAGAATATTTTTAGGCCTTGAATGTGTCAATTTGTTGCTGTCAGTGCAGGGTCAGAAAGCTCTCAGATTTAATCAAAAATATCTTAATTTGTGTTCCGAAGATGAACAAAGGTCTTACGGGTTTGGAACAACATGAGGGTGAGTAATTAATGACAGAATTTTCACTTTTGGATGAGCTAACCTTTTAATTTAAGATGTGAAAGATAAGAAAAGAAAGAGAGGAAGTGAGACGGAAAAACAAGAGGTTCTCTGCTCGTCGCGCAAGAGATTGTCATCTGTGGGTTAACAGCTAGTTATGATGTCTGAGCCCATCCAAGACCCAAGCTGATTACATATTTGACCTGCAGTTTAATGGTGAGAGCATTTTTGTTACATTTCCAAGAGGAGAGTCTGCACTCCATGGAAATTGAAAAGCACTTGAGCCACATGACCAGTTTATCTCACCAGTAATGGAGGGGAATGACAATGCAGGTCATCCCGCAGTATTGGCCAAGAGACAATACACATCAAGCGTGTTCCATCCTGGACACAAACAAGCTGTACACTGCACATGTTCTATTTAATTATGATTTCTACAAATCACATTATCTGTTGTAGTACACACTTCACCAGAGGCAGTTTTGGCTTATTAAGTTGATTGCACTAAATTAAATTATATGGTGTATTAAAGTAAATGTATTGTTTTAGAAGCCAGAGTTTTGTAATAATGTAAGAACTTTAGTGTTTTTAAACTTCTTGTCCAATGGACTCCATATATATATATATATATATTAGGGCTGTGAATCTTTGGGTAAACAGTGAATCGATTCGATTCATGATTCAAGAAAGATTTTTGCAAATTCAGAACGATTCAAGTGATTCACAATAAAATTAGCCCGGAACGGCTTCAGTGTATGATTGCGCAAGCTAGAGAAAAGTGATTATTACGTTTTAAATATGGGTATTTGTCTTACAAAAATGCATTAATTCACTACAGGCCTTTATTCACCCCCCGGAGACATGTGAGCACTTTTTTATTATGGATGGATGCGCTTTATTGGATTTCTTTTAGACTGTTGAACAGAAACATCCACCCAGTGCCATTATAAAGCTTGGAAGTGCCAGAACAATTTTTAATATCACTCTGATTGCATTCGTCTGAAAGAAGGAAGTCATATACACCTAGGATGCCTTGAGGGTGAGTAAATCATGGGCTAATTTAAATTTCTGGGTGAATTATCCTTTTAAATTATTAGTGCATTGAGTTATTTTGGAATAAATGTAAAATGCTTAAAAACACTAACTCAGTGTGTTTGGCCATAATTTCTGTTTCACAAAACAAAATCAAAATCCTTATGAATATCTTCCGGAGTGCACATACCCCTGAATAGGATTTACTGCTTTAGGGCATTAAATAAAGCAATGCGCCTGTAATCTCGAAAGTTAACACATCACACCAAAGAAACATGAAAATACTGTTCCTTTATCTGAGAACATCAAGGAGGTCGAAGGCTTGCTTGTTTTACTCCAAAATAGTTAGGTTACCTCTATACAAATGGCAGAGTGCTTTGCAACAGTCCTGCGGCTGTAGTGGGGACATGTGACCTTTTCATTTGGCATTTGTGCCAGTGCCCTGCTGGAGAACACGGCTGTCATATAGGCATCCTTGAAGAGGGGGTGGCAGCGCCCGCCCGCCTGCCTCTCTCTCCCGTCGTAGTCTGCTGTGCCATGTGGAGACCCAGATGTAGCAGGCAGAGTAATCCACGCTCACACACTCATGAAAGTGCCCATCTGGCCCTGTACGTGCACACTAAGCCCTGGGAGTACACACACGCAAAGCATAGGCGGACGGGGGACCACCATGATATTAGTGGGTATCCTGTGGCATTTACTGACCTCTGTAAGATGCCTTTCTGATGGATGTTAACATACAGAATACAACTAGACAAAAATGTGTATGCATATAGATACATGTGAAGGCAAAAGTTTACATACACCTTGCAGAATTTGCTAAATGTTAATTATTTTACCAAAATAAGAGGGATCATACAAAATATTTTTCATGTAGTACTGATCTGAATAAGATATTTCACATAAAGCACATTTACACAGTCCACAAGAGAAAATAATAATTGACCTCGTTTGCATACACTTGATTTCTTAATACTGTTTTGTTATATGAATTATCCTTTTTAAGATAATGTTCAGTGTCAGTTTCTGAACAGAATTCAAATAGTTCGCAAATCTTATCACACTTTTTGAGCACGCTGGTGAACGTGTGCGAGTAGCCTATACAGTGATTCACGTGCCGCTCGTGCACAATTAAGAGCTGCGCTTCTATGCAAGTCATCTTTGAAACACTTTTGAAACGCAAGTGCAGCTCCTATCTCTATGAATGGGGAAACATCAAATTCTCTAAAACTGTTCACAAAGTTTATGATTAAATTTCCTATTTGAAATCACCAATGAAATCTGACAAGAACTGCATCATAAATATGTTTCCTTGTGCTCCAATAGTGTAAAAAAATATATATTTTTCAGTCTAAATCAGCCAGTGTGCATGCGCAGTACTGAGCGCACATCTTCGAACGCCGATTGTTTCTATAGCAACCAGGACTTCTAACGGCAGCTGCAGTGAAGCGCTGACTTTACTAATCAACGATTGGCTCTTTCATTAAGAAGGCGGGGCTTCGCGGCCATAGAGACAGAGCGCACTTAGGCCACGCCCACACCGGGGGGGGGGGGGTGGACGACAATCCAATGCTGGCCATTGACTTTTTATTGTGAGAAGCTGCCTTCTTGTCATTTCTGACTTATAACAAAAAACAGAACAATGTCTAAAAACTGCTATGTGACAAGGTGTACAGTAAACAAGCTAAGAAACACAGAACTGTTTTTATAAGCTGTCGACCCCAAAAAACGAACGTTTAAGGACACAAATAGTTGTAGATGTCAGGGCATTTCATGATGGGCCATTCATTTTGATCATTTCTCCAACAAACGGAAGGTTAGGAAAAGGAGCACTGACACAGACCAATAAAATTTAGTTTCTCAATATATCTCCTCATTTCAGGTTTACATAGGGTGGTGAAATCCCTTGACATAGTTAAAAATAATGAATGTTTACTGTCGCCGATTAAGTTTCCCGCCAGTGGGCGTAGTTCTCTAGTAATATGACACATTGCGCTCTACTTTTGTGTAGTAGTTCTGTATTTTTTACCTTGTTTACTGTACACCTTGTCACAGCTTTTAGGCAGTGTTCTGTTTTTTGTTATAAGTCAGAAATGACAAGGAGGCAGCTTAAATATTTGTAGATGTCCGGGTATTTCACTTTGGGCCATTCAGTTGGATAATTTCTCCAGCAAAATGAAGGTAAGGAAATTAAGCACTGACATGGACTAATAAATTTTAGTTTCACAGTATATCTCCTCATCTCAGGGTGGTGAAATTATCCTTTGACATTGTTAAAAATAATGAATGTTTACTGTCGCCGATAAGGTTTCCCGCCAGTGGGCGTAGTTCTCTACTAATATGACACGTTGAGCTCTACTTTTGTGTCCTTAAACACTCGTTTTTTGGGTCGACAGCTTATAAAAACGTAGTTCTGTGGTTTTTAGCTTGTCTACTGTACACATTGTCACATATCAGCTTTTAGACATTGTTCTGTTTTTTGTTATAAGTCAAAAATGACAAGGAGTCAGCTTTCCGCAATACAAAGTCAATGGAGAGCGTCGGATTGTATTCCCCCCCGGTGGGCGTGGTCTTCAAATTATGACGCGTGTCGCTCTGTCTCTATAATTTTTCCCCATTCAAAACTATATGAGTGACACATCTTGGGTATTCAATAGTCTTTGCTTCTATCAATATTGTGCTGGTAACTGGTCCGTTTGGTTCATACTTGAGGTTAGCACTTATAAAAGCGCCAAATTAAGGTGTGATTTAAAATAATAATTAATAGAATAGGTCTCCATTAACTATGGTATAAATATTGGGGGGTTGTACTTGATGTTTTGGGTTTTTGCGGGGCTTACCTCCCCCCTTCCCCAGCAAACTACGCCCCTGGGCAAGGCACAGGAGGAATCCCTGTGAGACAGGAAGTACTGAAATATATTAAATAAAGAGCATCCATTTAAATTATACACACTCTGTGATACAAGTACACACTCTGCAGATAAAGAAAAGAGATTACTGACTGCTCCCACTCAGCTCTCAGCACTTTTATTAACATGCGGGAGTACAGTAACTGAAGTACAGCGCTCCACCTTTCCTTTTATGAACAAGCTCAACACCTGTTACCATGGTCTCAATCCTCATTAGTCATGTCATTAGAATATTGCTACATTATTCAGTGCTGCAAGCAGAGTTTTAGAATGTTACACTTGTTCTGAGCACAGAGATGAAGAACAGACAAGAGATTTTTATTATTATTATTATTATATTATTATTCATTTATACGTCTTTATACATTTCTTTAAAATGACTCAGAAAGTGTTTATTATGAGGACATAAGCACTGCTTGCACTTGCACTCACATTTTTATAAGGAATATGACTGGATCATTAAGTTTGTTTTTGGAAAGGTAGGAAAAACATATATTTTTTATAGCTATTGTAGAAGAAATAGAAAAGCAATCCAAAAGAAAAGTGAGAAATGTATGACTTAAAAAAGTGTACAAATGTTTACTGAGTGAAAAAAATACTTTTTTATATTTGGATTGTATCAGCACTGTTTCTGAAAGTCTATGACAAATGGGCTCAGAAGTTCCCTTGAAATCCCTTGAAAAAGTCAGACCATTAAAAAGTGACATGTGCAATGAATTATATAAAACTATTATATGGCAAAAGTGCTTTGGGATATTGATAAAGTAAATTGATAAAGCTTTGTACCGACACAACTGCACTGATTAAACACTGTTTTGATCATAACATCAAAATCCATCCAAGAGCAATAGAGCATCCAGGAAAACAGCGCGGCGGGATCATCCATTTCAGTTTTTCTCCTGCTTCTGCTGGGTCTGCTCAAACTACCTTAGGACCTCTCCAGGCATTTAAATAAGTCAGTCTTTTTTCTTTTTTTTCTTGCACCACAGGTCTTGTTCCCTCTGGTCATATTTAACAGTGGAAGCCCTGATCCTCTCCTCTCAGAGCTTACAACCAAGTGGTTCCTCTCTCCCGCCAATGGCTGTGAGTCCTAACCTTTGACCCCTGCCATGGCACACTGCCTCAGACTAGTATGGACTTCATGCTCTTCAGATCTGCGAGGCTGGAGGCTAAAGGAGCTTTGCTCTGCTCGCTGAAGTCGGTGGCTGAAGTAACTGAACAAGCACCTTTGGGGGAAAAAAAAAGAGAAACGAGAGTGTCAGCATGTGGAGGAGCACTTAGTAACAAGTTAACTAGAAATCCACAAGTCAAGCATAACATTACTGCTTGGTTTTCTGAGTTATACTATTCAAAAGTTTGGGATTGGTAAAAAGCCTCTTATGCTTAAAGGATTAGTTCACTCCTGAATTAAAATGTCCTGATAATTTACTCACCCCCATGTCATCCAAGATGTTCATGTCTTTCTTTCTTCAGTCAAAAAGAAATTAAGGTAGCTATTTGAGGAAAATATTTCATGATTTTTGTCCATATACACTCTTAAAAATAAAGGTGTTTCACTATGCCATACAAGAACCTTTTTTTTTTTTGTCTAAATGGTTCCATAAAGAACCTGTTTCACAAAAGGTTCTTTGTGGCAAAAAAAGGCTCTTCAGATTGTAAAAAAGTAAGAAAAATAAAGACCATTATTTTTAAGAGAACTTCAATGGGGATCAACGAGTTGAAGGTCCAAATTGCAGTTTTAAAGGGATAGTTCACTTTGAAATTAAATTTTGATATGTTTTAGCTTACCCCAAGGGCATCCAAGATGTAGGTGTCTTTGTTTCCGCAGTAGTTTCAATTTTGATATTTTTAGGTCCAACCGTTCTTGTCTGTCAGTCATATAATGCATGCCTATGGTCACCTCACAAAAGAAAACACACAGGTTCAAATTAAACAGTCCAAATTTAAAAAGTCCCCATCGTAAGTACACATTGATGACCTAAGACACGAAACGAGTGGTTTGTGTGAGAAAATGAACAGTATTTATATCGTTTTTACCTCTTGTAGACAATCACGTCCAATTTGAAGGGGGCGCGCTATCTGGTGTGTGACCGCACGTTCTGGCTTATTGATGCGCCGGCGCTATTCCCGGAAAGCGCTGGACGTGATCCATTGTGCGAAAACAAGTAATTATTTTCTTTTTTAAACACCCCTAAACATACCTTTTTAACCATTTCTTGTTTAAACATCCCGGATAAGCGCAAACAAGTACCATTTCTGTTAGCCGTCTTACCTACAATCTCTGTTCTGTGTAAACGAGTGACGTTCACGCGTGAGAGATCACTCCTGGAGCTTTCCGGGAGTAGCGCCGGCGCGCTCACACACCAGGAAGCGCGCGCACTTCAACTTGGACGTGGTTATTTACAAAAGATAAAAACCGACATAAATACTGTTCGTTTTCTCACACAAACCACTCGTTTCACGTCTTAGGTCATCAATGTGTACTTACGCTGGGGAATTGTTTAATTTGGACTCTTTAATTTGAATCTGTGCGTTTTCTTTTGTGAGGTGACCATAGGCATGCATTATATGACTGACAGACAAGAACGGTTGGACCTAAAAATATCAAAATTGAAACTACTGCGGAAACAAAGACACCTACATCTTGGATGCCCTTGGGATAAGCTAAAACATATCAAAATTTAATTTCAAAGTGAACTATCCCTTTAATGCAGCTTCAAGGAGCTCTACATGATCCCAGCTGAGGAATAAAGGTCTTATCTAGCAAAACGATCTGTCATTTTCACAAAAAAAAAAAAAAAAAAAAAAAAAAATCACAATCACAAATGCTCGTCTTGCACTAGCTCTGCAATCTGCATCTTCAAGTTCTTTGCCTGTGTACTCCGGTTCAAAAATGTAGGGTAAGGTGAAAAACTCCATGTCATTTTCTCCTTCAACTTTAGAATCATCCAACATCGTTGTTCCTAGGATCATGAAGAGCTCTTTGAAAAAACTGCAATTTAGACCATCAACCCATTGATCCCCATTAAAGCTCACTATATGGAGAAAAATCCTAAATTGTTTTCCTTAAAAACCTTAATTTCTTTTTGACTGAAGAAAGAAAGACATGAACATTTTGGATGAAATGAGGGTGTATATACATGTATTATCAGGTGAACAGAAAGCTCTAACAAATAGCATTTATTTGAAATGGTAATATTTTTTGACATTATAAATATGTTTAAAAAACACACATACAATTTTCCAGTGTCCTCTCTTTTGTGGAGATTGCTGCAACATTTTGTTTTACAATGAATATTAAATAAAAAAAACAAACAAAAAAAAAACATTATTTTTATATGATTGTGGTATAAACTTTTTCAGATAAAAGTGCTCCAGAATGGCATGTCAATTCAAAATAAAATAATAAAATTAAAACAACAACAACAAAAATATAAATTATCCAGACTGCTTAGGTTTGCAAATCTAACCAAACAAAACAAAATATCAAAAATATCAATTATCCAGACTGCTTGTACTTTTAGGATTCCAAACCAAACCAAACTAAACAAAAAACAAAACAAAACAAAACAACAAACCTATCCACTCTCCAGACTTGTCCTTTTTTATGGTTGCAAACCAAACCAAAGGAAAAAAAAAAAAAACACTCTCCAGACCGCTTGTCTTTTTTAGTGTTGCAAACAAAACAATATATTGTAATAAATGTCATAAACAAGAAAAAAACAAACAAAAACAACAAAAAAAAATTATTACTTTACACATCAGTCAGATGGTCTCTTATATCCTCAAGCAGTTCTAAACCAGAATAATCTGTTATGAGGATTAGACTCCACAAGACTAAGGCCTACTACTAATAATAAGTAGGCCTTGTAGATATAGAAGATGTAGATATGAATGCTTATAACGATTGCACACAGTTAAAACTAGTGGTAATGCAGAACGGACATGGCTCTGTAACAAATACAGTAACTGCTCTTCCATGTTTAAGCAACCTTAATCTCATTATTACCCAATTTGCCTTACCTCTCTCTTACAGGTCCTATGGGAGCCCTAAAAAAATCCTCTTGAGATCTATAAATGACCAGATATGCCTTTCTACAACAATTTATTCTCTGCTTCCTTACCTCAGGCAGAGCATAGCATATTGGATTCAGGCAAGCAATCGCCTTAAAAAAGACATATCGCAGACCTCTAAGTGAAATATCACCCAAACTGTCACTCTGCCACATTTAAGTAACTGTATAATTACAGAAACAGTTTAGAAAGTGTTGAGGAGAGATAATAAGAAAGGTAGCAAAGCTGAAAGAATCTGCTCAGAACACCTTCAAAGTGAGACGCACATTTATGAAGTGCTATCAAAGTGCCAATTACTACAATGCTTGGATGACTTCAGTTACCCTGCAAACGCAAATATTTGAACGTGTGATAAGCGAACGGTACGTGAGAGGTTTCTGTCATACCTCTTGTATCTGATCACGCTAACTTTTCATTTATGTGGAAGATAATATTGCAATAATAGGTCAAAAAAGAACTCGTAGTATAGTCTGCAATGTCACGAATTATCATGAAACAAGTCACCTTATAGTCTCTGAGGCCTCAATGGTGGTGACAACTAAAAAACATTCAGAGAAGCATTCTGAGATTCATTTCAACAGTCACTCAGCTCAACAATCAAGGGCCTCTCCATCTGAAGAGCCGGGCCACTCACATGTTGCCAGGCAACCTCAAAGAAGGAGTGGAAGTGTCACAATCGAGAAGAGTCATTTAGACACGATCACTCCCAGGTTACAGTGCACTTCAAAAGCTTTGATAAAGTGTTTACTTCATCTGAAACTGTAATTAATGGAGTGTCAATTTGTTATTCGATCACTCTTGACCCTGAAACACATCGCCATTGCATTAGAATGTCTCTTTTTTTTCCGTACCCAGCCCTCGAGTAATGAAATTCACAAATGGCTAAGCACATTTGAATAGAATCTACAGATGTCAGATCATAATTAGCGCACATTAATTCACCCTGGCAAAATAAGATAAAAAACGAAGCAATATGTTACCGCATTTGAACATCCATCTGTGTATGCGGATATTTGTCCTTTAAAGGCGACATTGAAGCTCAGGAACGGAACTTTAATTGTTTTGCGCATTTCTGTTGAAAAGTACTCGGCAAACTTTGTGGCCAATAAATAAACCGAATCACAGACCAAATCAAGCGTTCTTCCAAACTCATTTTCAAGGCCAGTTATTTGAGAGTTATCAGGTCCGATCGCACAATCCCGTAATGCAGGTCTATGGGGACAAAGAAGAGCTCCATTCTCAGTGAATTGAAAAACACATTTCTTGTTCTTAACGGTAACTAAGCTGTCAACAGATAAGGAAGTTCACAGTATCGCCTCCCTGGTAATCCATCTCGTGATCGCTCCCCTTGTATTTTCTTTCTAAACAGCTTGGAAATATGGTTTGAGGCCTTTGCCAAATGTCACTCCAAATGCTTCCTCCAAATGCTCCCACAATGAAAGATTTAAAATTGCCCAATGAAAACTGGAGCACACAGAAGGAGCAAAGGAACACAATGTAACTATATGCTAATGGCCACAATGCCCATGTTGTCACTTTTATCTCAGTATGAAGCCACATTATTGCTCCTATTGGCTGAAATTCATTCAACTACTCCTTTATAGCAAACTTGCTCCTAGTGTATACATATAGAAGATAACTGCTTGATTATAATATAGTTATGTTAACTATATTATTGACATATGTAAAGTTAGACTTATATTGTAGTACTATCTAGTAGAACTTTATCTGCGTACATACAGTACTCACGTAAAACATTCACCCCAAAATGAAAGTTTTGTTATTAATTGCCTACCCTCATGTCATTCCAAACCTTTAAGAGTTTCTTTCATTTTCGGAAAACATATTTTGATGAATCATCATGGTACTCTTGCAAATTATTTTACCAAAATAAGAGGAATTATACAAAATGCATGATATTGTTTATTTAGTACTGACTTGAATAAGATATTTACAATAAAATATGTTTACGTAGTCCACAAGATAAAATATTAGTTGAATTTATAAAAATGACCCCGTTCAAAAGTTTACATCCCCTTGATTCTTAATACTGTGTTGTTACCTGAATGATCCACAGCTGTATGTTTTTTTTTTTTTTGAGAGAGTTGTTTATGAGTCCCTTGTTTGTCCTGAACAGTTAAACTGCCTGCTGTTCGTCAGAAAAATCCTTCAGGTCAGGACAAATGAGGGACTCATAGGCAAATATTACAGAAGGTTCAAACACTCATTCATGCTCTGTAAGGAAAAAAACATGCATTAAGATCCAGAGGGTGAAAACTTTTGAAAAGCTTTGAACAGAATAGAGATGTGTACATTTTTCTTATTTTTTTTCATTTAGTACTGCCCTTCAGAGGCTATAGAAGATAGTTACATATTTCCCACATGACAAAATAAGTTAAATTTACCCTGATCTTCAAATTCCAAAAGAAAAGAAAAGATGGATCTCAAAATCATACAGTCATTCTTGGATTGTTGGAAAGGGTTCAAATACACAAAAATGCTGGAAAACCAAAGAATGTTCTATTGTGGACTATATGTAAACATATTTTATGTGAAATATCTTATTCAGGTCAGTACTAAATAAACAAGAACATGCGTTTTGTTTGTAAACTTTTGACCTCAACTGTATTATCATTATGATTTTTTGTTAAGCTGCTTTGAAACATTGTGTATTTTCAAACTTGACTTTTACTACTATCATTATCATCGATACTAACTTGCCACTTATGATTCCATAATATGCTGGCATACTTTAAGGAGGACAGAAATAAACTGCATGGCTTGCATGATCAATAGTGGTAGACTTGGAATAAACGGAAAATAAACTTCTGTATCATTCTGTATATCAGACACCATCCTGTCAAATATAATACCTTAAGAGTAATTTATTCAAGTAAACAACATCAATTCCCCCCATTCCCACCCCCGAGCACACATGCTTGTACACACGCAGATCCGACACCAACCCTCCCCCTAGTTTGTCAGCTTCCCCCTCCAAACCACAAATGCTCACCGCATTATCTGTCAATGCTGATTAAATAATGTAATTAATGACTTAATTAACATTTCTATAATCTATTTTAATAAATCTCAGGCGGCGTAATGAGCGATTTTAACCTCCGGGCTCTGAGTATGAAAATGTGCAGCGCCGGTTTGGAGCGGTCGGGGGAGTTTTCCTGCATGGCAGTGAGACAGTGGGACGGAGAGGGGGGCACATGAGCAGAGCTCAAGGCCAGTGTCATCAGACTTGCTGTCTGTGCAAGATGAGAAACCTGTGGCAGCACCCTGTCCTCACTCATCACGGCTGACACTGAGGCCTCCCTCATGTGAAGTAAAACCTGCATCACCACACCTCAAGCACCATCATTTCGGTCTTAGTGTAATAGTATTTGAGCTCATCTAAACAGTTTGTGCTGAATTATCTATATTTTCCACTGGGGAGGACTGACAGCTGTCAGAAACACTCCCATACATATATTATTGTCAACAAATATTCTGTACAAATGCGTTCGAAACAGATCTGGAGTGACTTCACTTTCAGATGAATGTAGTGTGCACCCATAAATGTTTTAGAACAGTAAGATTTTTAACATTTTTTTTTATTTGAATACATTTTAAAATGTAATTTATTCCTGCGATTTCAAAGCTGATTTTTTTTAGAATCATTACCCCAGTCACATGATCCTTCGGAAATTATTCTAATATTCTGATTTGCTAGGAATTAAATATATATATATATATATATATATATATGTAATTATATAAAAAGTATAATGTTACAAAAAGCAAAATAAAAAACTGTTATTTTAAATAGTACAACTATTTTACAATACTACTGCTTTTGCTGTATTTTGGATTAAATAAATGCAAGCTTAGTGAGCAAAAGAATATTAGCAGAGGATAATACAGTAATACTACTAATATATTATACATAATTCATAATATTCTTAACTAGTTATAGTTATACTTTTCTAATATACTTACAATATACTTATTCCAAAATCACTGTTTGTTTAAGAATCCTCATATAAAATGTTACAAAAACTATATACATATATATTGTATATATATAAACTATATATATAATATATATATATATATATATATATATATATATATATAGTGTAAGAATCCCCATCAAACCTAAACAGAAAACCAGGATCTGTACCAAATTTTCAAAAACTGAGACTTTCGAAAACTTAGGGTTGCATTTCAGTGTAAACTGACCAAAATGGAGACATTTTGAAAATGATGGCATGGCTGCCCACATTCACTCTGCGCATCCTTGACAACTGTGTAAACAATAACATCATGCTTATTATGAATAGTCATCTAACATGAGTTTTTGGTTATTTAGTGTGGACACACACTACATAAAATGCAGTGAAACACTGAAACGCAGTGAAAACAGAAATGTAGACGAGGATTGTCTACATTTTAAAATGAAAACACACTAGTTTAGTGTGAATTTACTAGTGAATTTGCTTTCTTATTCAGCCTGTCTGCTGCTTTTTTTTCTCTAACATACGTTTTAGTGTAGTTTCACAAACCTAAAGGCAGACCATTCTATTGTTGCTTCAAATTTTAAAATTATACAAATTAAATAAAAAACTAACTCTAATTTTAAATGGAAAAAGCACAAGCAAAGCCTTAGTTTGTTTATATGAGGAGATGTATTTGCATTATTATTCTTCTTTTTATTATTATTATTATTTGGGATATGTTTTAAAATTTCAGTTTAGTTTTGTTATTTGACATTTACATTTTCAAAGAAATGTGCTGCTTTTTGTCTGAGTAATAATAAGGACAACTTTTTATTCATAATAACACATCTTAAATCTTATTTTGTTAAAATATTGTGGGAAAATCGTATTACGAAATCAGTATCATGAATCGTATCGCATCGTGACGTGACAAAAATCCAGATTACATACTTCAACAAAGGTTTTGCAAAGTCAACAAATTATTTTTGCCAGTAATTGATTTTTGCCAGCCGTGTTTTTTCTTGAAGATGGATGTGGGTTCAAAGAGTGAAGAGAGGGCTGGAAAAGCCTCAGCCCCTTCAACCGGACCCTGACCATAACCCTGAGTAATTGGTTGTGATAAAGATCTGACTCTACTTGTTCACAGCCTGAGGACTCACAAGAACCTTATTGTTTATCACTGAGTGCTGCCTGATCCTAACAGACCATCAGCAAATGCATTACAATTACAGGCCTTACTCAAACAACATGTAGATACAGTGCAATGCAGTCTGGGTTTGTTCAGTTTTACGAGATGGAATTTAATCATCCAGATCACAGGCTATGTTCTTTTATCATACGTATGGGCTCATTACTTGTTGGTAGATCAAACAGACGGCGCGGCCTCAAGCCTAGGGTGAATCTGTATCAGTTAGGACAATAGAACCAAACAACCTTTGTTATTCAGAAAGGCCACGACACCGCTGATCCTAGACAAGAGATTACAGTAGATCACTTCAATCGGAAGTACCTGAACAGAAGTGTGAGGGGTCAAACAATCCTGACTGTCACATCCCCACGTAATGTTTCCAAAAATGTCCTCAATGTCTTTAATGTCACTGCAATTTTATTCTGCCTTAGGACAAAATGTGCATATTACAAGTACATCCCCCCTACATTAATAAGCTATTGTGATAAATAAATAAGTAGTTTCCTAAAATGAGATGAACATAACAAGGAAAGGTCAGGAGCCGGCAGAGAAGAGGGTGTTTTTCCTTTTGTTTTCCTAAACGGTTGTCTCAAAGCGCTTTTCCAAAGGTTAAGATGACAGAAGCTCAGATGAGATGCTGAGGGTGGGTAGGAGGGGCCGGTCCCTGTGCGGGGCCTTCAGTCCCCCAAGGGTCCTCGCTGACTGAGACGCACCCTGACAGTAGGCAGCAGGACACTGGCACACCGCGGGCAGCACGGGCACCATGGGGGCAAATCCCCTTCTCTGTGCCTCTCTCTCTCACACACATTGCACACATCTCCCAACTGTAGACACAGTACAGAAAAAACAAGACTGAAAATGAGAGGATAATTGTAGGGGAATGGCATAAAACTCCGAAATGACCAAGACGGGAAGAGTGCCAATGAGTGAAAGTTAAGGAGAGAAACAGATTGTGACAGTGTATCATAACCCAATAAAAGAGTGCCATTACACAGCCATCGGGAACATTATGAGGCCCATTCCAGTGCTTTCCTACTTCCAGCACCCATTCTGATGTCTAATTCAACTCGATTGTTTGACGATGATTAGTTGACTGGAGTTTAATTTTCATACCGCAAGAGAGAGCTTAAAGTCATGCTGGAGTTTACTAGAAATGGAACTGCACTAGAGCAGTGGGTTGTGACCCAAAAATTAGTCGCAGGGCAGCAGGAAAAAAACAAAACAAAACAATGATAAATGCAAATAATAAAAAGCAACTAAGCATATAATTGTGCATAATTAGGACAGGCTTATGGGGTTTTAAAAAGGACGAGACATTGCTTCCAGTACCCTTTTGTTGTTGACGTTAAAGGCCATATGTCCGATAAAAATTACAGTGCAAATTTATTACTTCCACAATTTAGGTGAGTCAGTGATGTGATGCTATGTGAGATATTCATTTGTTAAAATACTCACACATACAATTACTTAAGTACAAGAACTACAAGAACTGTCAAGGTTATACAACTGTCCTGATATTATAATGATGAGAAATCCTTATTAAAAGAATTAAACACTTAATAATTAAGAAGTAATTATTTGTTTGGTGTAACTATTGCTATAGTACTATTTTCTTTTTCTGAGTGTCCAAAAAGCCAGCCATTTTGGCAAAGGCTATTCACACTAATTCTACCCATGAATGTGTGGTTGTGCTAGTCAACATTACAAAAGACGCCTGCTGAACAATTGCAGTGGAATAGTTGGAAAAGCATGTAACAGTGACCTAACTGACCTGAGTTTTGCCAAACTCCTTTTCACATCACAAAAAATGCATTTATTTTTCAATAAAATGAAGGAAATAATCAAAAAAGTGTAAAATAAAGTGTCTCATGAGTGTATTTTTTGGTTAGGGGTAGGTTTAGAATTGGCTTTATTGTCCCAATAAAATGGCATCATGTGAATAATTGTAATACAAATTATAATTTACAATCAATATGTTTTATAATGTACTACAATACTGAGGTGCAAATATGTGTCATTTGCACTAAGTAGTATAAATAGCATCTAACTAATATTATTGGAAAGAAAATATTGCTATTTGTATATTGCGTAAATAGCATATTGCTAAGAAAATACTGCCATTTTCACTTAGGATAAAAACAATCCATTGCTATTTGCAGTTAGTGTAAATAGCACCTATCATTTTAGTGTAAATAGCCGCTGCCAAAATGCTTTGCAGTCATGTAGTGTGACCAAAAAAAAAAAAAGATGGGGTTCAACCAGAAGAAGATTGAATATTTAAAAATAAATAATTTACAGTGGTACTGTAGAGAAAAAAAAATACATTTTAGAAGCTATATATATATAATCTATCTATCTATTAGAATGAGTTGATATATATATATATATATATATATATATATATATATAAACAAAGATTAAGTGCACACATATTAAAATAAAAATACATCTTAGTCATTAAATCTAATCTTTTCTTGAAATGTCCATATCAAACCAACTTGGATACAGAGATGGCAGATGGCATGTCTATGAATTTGGCATATGTGTTTAAAAGTAGATTTTTAAAATATGTTGCATCAAGTTCCTTGATGACAAAGAGTTTTTAGAATGAGGGGATGTCAAGCAACTTGTAAATTTAATAACTGTAAGTCATGAGATGCAACCAAGTGAACAATTCTGACATATTTTAATTCTAGATTTTAATATATATATATATATAATTCCCATAGGTATGTTTGTTTGTTTGGTGTTTTGTTGGTTCCAATTTACTAAAGCACCAACAGTATAAAGTGAGAATAATATATACCCAGTAAACATTGCATGCTCAACCAGTAGAAAGATCTGTGGACATTTCAAGTTTCCAAAATAGGGGGTTCGTGCTCCACACAACATCCTTTATGCAAGCTGCACTTAATGAGATGGGATGTCAACTTGTTACACAAGGCTGATCTTACACAAGATATCAGATAGCTTTTTGGTAATAAATAACTCCCATGCAATTATTAAGAGGAGGAATTTGTTATACGAACATGCTACAATTGTCTGCTCATTTGCATAGATTGCACCTGGGATGCAATGCATCAAAATGGCACTCCTTCTGCCCTGCTGGTAATCACATACATATGCACATGCAGATTGCTGCACAGATATATAAATATGATTGTAAGACAAACATTCTACACTTACACATGTTATGTTTTACATACAGGCATAAGTACAAATCAGGTTTCTTTTGAAATGAGCCCAAGCTGAGTTAACAGGAAGTTGAGGAAAAGCATTTTTATCACTGAGAGGAAAATAATACAAATAAAATGATTATTGTATTCATACTAATAATAAAAATGTGGGAATGTAACAGAAAGTAGGCCACGCTGACATACAACATATAACAACATAACAATAAGACAACAGTGAAAACAATCATCCATACTGCAGCTATAAATAGCTATAAATTGTTTTATGGAGTCCTAAATGTATGTAATGACAATATTTCATGTATATGTTCTAAATGTAATCATTATAGGAGTGTGTAATGTGGAGTCATTCCACTTCATCTGGAACGTGAAGACGTATTGAAAAGAAGCAAACCAGACAAATTCTTACTTCTTTTTAATCTCTTTTCATTCATACATATATTTTTTAAGCAAAATTTCTGTCACTACTTTGGAAAAATGATAGACCTACAGTGAAAGTGTTAAAAGAAATGGAAATTCATGTTGATGGAGAAGATATATACACTACATTGTGAGATAAATATAAAGGATGAATGCAGTTTGGGAATGCCTTTATGAACTTTCTTTGATATGTTTGATGCAAATGATTAAAGAAGGTGTTTTCAAGGTTCTAGCATACTGTATATACACAACTTAAAAAGTTTGGGGTTGGTAAGATTTATTAATGTTTTTGATAGAAGTGTCTAATGCTTACCAAGGCTGCATTTACTTGTATTTTATATTTTATACATTCATAATTTATTCATGTGATGACAAAGCTGAAGTTTTAGTTTTTAGTGTCACATGAGCCTTTATCAAATGGTGAAAAAGTTGCTTATGTTTCTGTGGAATCATGATTTTTATTTATTATTATTATTATTATTATTATTTTTTTTAGGATTCTTTGATATCTCTTCTAACGTAGTTGACTTTACTTTTGATCAATTTAACTAACTGAATATACTGCCACTCAAAAGTATTGTATCAGTTAGATTTTTTATGTTATTTAAAAAAGTCTTTAAAGCTCATCAATGCAGCATTTATGTGATCAAAAATACAAACAAAAATGGTAATATTCTGAAATATTATTCCAAATTAAAATAATGTTATATATATATATATATATATATATATATATTTTTTTTTTTTTAAATATAATTTATTTCTGGGATGTAAAGCTGAATTTTCATCGGTCTTCAGTGTCACATGATCCTTCAGAAATCATTCTAATATTCTGATTTATTTTCAGTGTTGGAATAAATATTTTGAAACCTGTGATACTTTTTTCCCCAGGATTCCTATTTTTTAAAAAGTTTAAAAGAACAAAAATATTTTCTAACAATAGAAGTCATTACTATCACTTTTTAATCTTTTTCCTTGCTAAATATAAATGTTAATTTTGTTTAAAAATTAAAAAAAAAAAATAATAAAAATAAAAACACTGTCCCCAAACTATTAAATGGTAGTGTATATTGTTACAAAAGTTTTCCACTTCAAATAAATGCTGTTCTTTATTTTTAATCATTTTATTAATGAAAAAATCCTGGAAAAAAAAAAAATAAATAAATAAAATTCTGAAAGCTCATGTGACACTGAGGACTGGAATGATGGCTAATAGAAATTCAGCTTTGCATCATGATATTTTAAAGTATATTAAAATGGAAATTTTAAATTGCAATAATATTTCATAATATTACTGTTTATTTATGTATTTTTGATCAAATAAATGCAACCTTGATGAGCATTAGAAACTTATTTTAAAAACCTTACTGATTTTAAATGGCAGTGTATATATTTCTGGTTTGATACAAGATGTTGTCCCTTGTGATAAACCTAACCTTAAAAGAAATCATAATATATTTTAAAAAAGCTTTTCCTGCTATAACAGACAAGCAAAGCAATGCAGTACTTTAGCCTGATGCGTTTCTCTAACAATGTAATGTGTTGTTTAAACATAAACCAATTTCCCGTTGTAAAATTACAGCTCATTACTAGTGTGGATAACGGCTGGAACAACAGTATAATGGCGCGAGAGCAAATTACCAGCCCAGCCGCAATATTAATTACCAGTTCACAAGGCACATTCCTCACTGAAAAAGTGTTTAATAAGAAAACCTATGAGCCTTATATCCTTGATTACAAACAGCCCTGAATTTTCTTTTTCTATTTTTTGTTCCAAACAATAAAGAGGGAGGGGGTGTTTTGGAACAATTACTGTACATATCACAAAATTTAATTTACCTCATTATTCTAAAAAGGCACCCGAGGTGATTTTGTATTTGCATCATCGTTTCCACAAGTATCATCTTATATGTACACATTTCGCTCAATGACTTGACTCAATCGTGGAAGTCAAGCAATGTTATTTTTTCCATTATGGATACACAGCAGAGTTGATCATGTTTATTTCAGGAGTTTAATGCATTATTTACAAGTCGGATGCTAATAAAAGCAGACTGCTCATTTACTAATGACTTGAAGCACCCGGAGCATTTTTCCAATTACTTATATTAAAACTGAAAAACACTCTTATAAAACCTAGCAGGATAAAAAGAGAGAGAGAGGGCATAGAGGGAGAGAAAGCATGTGTATCCTGTTTTTCGCTTTAATTGAAACAGTTCAAAGATTATTTCGCTGTATTAAACAGACAAACCTGAAGAAATCGAATACAAATGTGATAAATGAAGGCTTGTCTTCAAATAAAAAGGTGAAATGAACAGCGACGCTCAGGAGCAACAGGATGAAGCTGGTTCTTTTCACAAACACCCGGCCTGTCTTTATGACCTGTTCATTTCAGATCTTTATAAAGCGATTCAGAAACAGGCAAGAGAGCAGTTGTCATAAGTTAGAAATGAATGTATTTTATGAACCTGTTCTCTGAGGAAAATAACACTTCAGATTAAATTTGTTTGCTTGTCAGTTGTTGACAGGACGAGCCCAGCAACTTATTACTGTTCGATCTGAAAATGGGCTTAGATATAAATTACAGTAATTTTTTTTCAGTGAAAATGAAAGACATTACAGAAACACAAATAGTGGATAGTCAGATAATCAGACATGAAAAAGCTATCCCCTGTTATTGGATTATGGATTTGTCACATGTTTTTTGAATCAGAAGGAAAGCATGTGAACAGTTTTTCAGCCATACTGCCCAATCGGCTGAAACATATAACAAAGGCAAAAATGGGCATTTTTATTATTGTTGCAGCTTTTACAGTAATGGATGCTATTCTCATAGTTTTGATTGATAGTATAGATTGTTCTTTTTCTTCTCTTTTCATTCTTCAAAAGAATAAAACATTAGTTTTATTCCTCTCTAGCTCTGAAGTTTTCAACCGAAAGCAACACAAAACGCTCCTAATTCAGAGTGAGTCATTACTAAAAGATTTCAAAAGACCTTATGCAATGAGAATGTTCATTTCCCATCATTATTTTCAAAGCAATCTTTTAATAACGTCAGTTTATGACACACTAGACGTTACACATCCCATGTGGATAGAAAACATATTGCCATTTTTTTGTTCTTTTTGTAACATTTTCAGGTAGTAATGGAAAGCAGTACTGTGAAACATTATTATCAAAATGTTGTAGAAGTGTTTCCCTGTTGTTCAAGACACTGAAAGCATCTTTATCAGACAACACATGTGCTACAAATATTCACAACATGACCAATTACAGGAACATGCTGCAAATGCTCACAACACAACCAAATACAGAAAAGCACTGCAAATACTCACAAAGCGACCACATCGGAAATGTGTAAGGAAAGCTGGCTGGGACATTCATATCAATGTTTACTCTGAAAGATATTATTTTTGTTTTTGGCTTACTTTAACATTCTGATCATATGATTCCTTTTTTTTTTTTATATTATTAATAAGCACTAAATAAGTTGACAAAATACACAATTACTGTAACTGAAACGTTATGACAGCTGTATAACTTTGGTTTTACTATAAAATGCTACACTAACCATAGTTTACCCATGGTAATTGTACAGCTTTGTTTTCACAGATGGTAATCAATATGCCAAAAAAAACATGGTTAATACACTTTTACTATAATAAAACAATGGTTCATTTTTGTAAGAGTTTTTTGGGTCCCCTTAAAACATTTCTGTTGTGGTCTGTGCTTCTTGCAATGCTTTTCTGTATTTAGGCGCATTGTGCACATGTGGAGCACATTTCTGTATTTGGTTGTGTTGTGAGTATTTTCAGTGTGTTTCTGTGTTTGGTTGGGTCACAAGTATTTGCAGCATGTTTCTGTATTTGGTCGCGTTGTGAGTATTTACAGCGAATTTCTGTATTTGGTTGTGTTACGAGTATTTCCAGCACCGTTTCTGTATTTTGTCATATTGTGAGCATTTGCAGCATGTTTCTGTATTTGTGTTGTGAGTATTTGCAGCAATGTTTCTGTATTTGGTTGTGTTATTATAAGTATTTGCGGTGTCGGCATTTGGTTGTGTTGTGAGTATTTGCAGTGTGTTTCTGTGTTTGGTTGTGTCACAAGTTTTTGCAGTGTGTTTTTGTATTTGGTTGTGCTTTGCGTATTTGCAGCACATTTCTGTATTTGGTTGTGTTAGAAGTATTTACAACACAATTTCTGTATTTTAGTTGTCTTACAGGTATTTGTAGCATGTTTCTGTAGTTGGTCATATTGTGGATAATATATTGTAGAGGGTTTCTGTATTTGGTTGTGTTGTGAGTATTTGTAGTACTTTTCTGTATTTGGTTGTGTTGTGAGTATTTGCAGTAATGTTTTTGTATTTCTTTGTGTCGTGAGTATTTGCAGCATATTTCTGTATTTGTGTTCTAAGTATTTGCAGCAATGTTTCTGTATTTTGTTGTGTTATCAGTACTTGCAGTGTGTTTCTGTATTTGGCTGTGTTGTGAGTATTTGCAGCACGTGTCTGAACTTGGGTGTGTTGTATTTGCAGCACATTTCTGTATTTGGTTGTGTTATGAGTACTTGCAGCACATTTCTGTATTTGGCTGTGTTGTGAGTATTTGCATCACATTTCTGTATTTGTGTTGTAAGTATTTCCAGCAATGTTTCTGTATTTGGTTGTGTTATACGTATTTGCAACGCGTGTCTGTATTTGGGTGTGTTGTGAGTATTTGCAGCACATTTCTGTATTTGTGTTCGGAGTATTTGCAGCAATGTTTCTGTATTTTGTTGTGTTATCAGTACTTGCAGTGCATTTCTGCATTTGGCTGTGTTGTGAGTATTTGCAGCACATGTCTGAACTTGGGTGTGTTGTGTTTGCAGCACATTTCTGTATTTGGCTGTGTTGTGAGTATTTGCAGCACATTTCTGTATTTGTGTTGTGAGTATTCGCAGCAATGTTTCTGTATTTGGTTGTGTTGTGAGTATTTTCAGCACTTTTCTGTGTTTGTGTTGTGAGTATTTCCAGTGCATGTCTGTATTTGGCTGAGTTATGAGTATTTGCAGCACGTTTCTGTGTTTGGTCGCATTGTGAGTATTTTCAGTGTGTTTCCATATTTGGTTGTGTTACGAGTATTTGCAGCGATGTTTTTGTGTTTGGTCACATTGTGAGTATTTGCAGCATTTATTGGTATTTGTGTTGTGAGTATTTGCAGTGTGTGTCTGTATTTGGTTGAGTTATGAGTATTTGGAGCACATTTCTGTGTTTGGTTGCATTGTGAGTATTTTCTGCATGTTTCCGTATTTGGTTGTGTTACGAGTAGTTGCAGCAATGTTTTGCATTTGGTTGCATTGTGAATATTTGCAGCAATGTTTTTGTATTTAGTTGTGTTATGAATATTTGCAGCATGTTTCTGTTTTGTGTTATGAGTATTTGCAGCAATGTTTCTGTGTTTGGTCGCATTGTGAGTATTTGCAGCAATGTTTCTGTGTTTGGTCGCGTTGTGAGTATTTGCAGCAATGTTTCTGTATTTGTTTGTGTTATGAGTATTTGCAGCCAGTTTCTGTATTTGGTTGTGTCGTGAGTATTTGCATCATGTTTCTGTATTTGTGTTGTGAATTTGCAGCAATGTTTCTGTACTTGGTTGAGTTACGAGTATTTACAGCACATTTCTGTATGTGTTGTTAGTATTTGCAGGAATGTTTCTGTATTTTGGATGTGTTACGAGTATTTGCAGCGTGTTTCTGTGTATGGCTGTGTTGTGAGTATTTGCAGCAATGTTTCTGTATTTGGTTGTGTTGTGAGTATTTGCAGTGCGTGTCTGTATTTGGTTGAGTTATGAGTATTTGCAGTACGTTTCTGTGTTTGGTCGCATTGTGAGTATTTTCTGCAATGTTTTTGTATTTAGTTGTGTTATGAATATTTGCAGCACATTTCTGTGTTTGGCTGAGGTGTGAGTATTTGCAGCATGTTTCTGTTTTGAGTTGTAAGCATTTGCAGCAATGTTTCTGTATTTGGTTGTGTTGTGAGTATTTGCATCATGTTTCTGTATTTGTGTTGTCAGTATTTGCAGCAATGTTTCTGTATTTGGCTGTGTTGTGAGTATCTGCAGCACATTTCTGTATCTGTGTTGTGAGTATTTGCAGCAATGTTTCTGTATTTGGTTGTGTAATGAGTATTTGCAGCACATTTCTGTATTTGTGTTGTGAGTATTTGCAACAATGTTTCTGTATTTGGTTGTGTAATGAGTATTTGCAGCATGTTTCTGTATTTGGCTGTGTTGTGAGTATTGCAGCAATGTTTCTGTTTTCGGTTGTGTTATGAGTACTTGCAGGGTGTTCGGTTTCACTTTATTTTGATGGTCCCTTTAACACATTCTGTTGACTATAACACAGTAACATTGCAGATATATATCTACTAACTCGTACTAGAGTGTAGAGTAATAGTAGACTGGTAGGGTTAGGGTTAGATTAAGTTGACATGTACTTGCTAAGTTGCTTATAGTCAGTATAAATGTCTGTTGGGAGACCATTACAATAAAGAGTTAGCAGATATTAAGCAGACAGTCTACTAACAATCTAATGAGGTGCAACGTTACTTATTGTCCCTCCAAGGGACCATCATAATAAAGTATTACCGGGCGTTCCTGTATTTGGCTGTGTTATGAGTATTTGCAACAATGTTCCTGTATTTGGTTGTGTTACGAGTATTTGCAGCAATGTTTCTGTGTTTGGTCACATTGTGAGTATTTACAGCACATTTATGTATTTGGTTGCATTACGAGTATTTGCAGTGCAAATTTTTGTATTTTGTGGTTGTGTTGCGAGTATTTTTCTATTAGCATGTGTTTTATTAAGTTGCAGTATGTTTACGCTCTCTCAGCCACCTATTTGTCATTTTTACAGCCTAAAAAAAAAAATCAAACAATAATATTGAACAGACTCAGATTTCTTGTGAGCTGCATGTGTCATGTACTTCAACTAATGGCGTGTCATTACTGATAACATCTAAATGAGTTACCTATTAACTTCAAATGCTACACTCATTGGAAAATACAGGAAAATTAGTTAAGCTTGGCTATTGAGTTGCCATATATATATGTATAACAAATGAATGAAGGGGAAATGCGATCAATATAGCTTTTAATTTTACACCTCATTGATCATGTCAATATCTCACACACCTTCAGCAATCAGTAGGAAAACTGAATTTTTCCAGACTAGACTTCCAAGCTGACCATGCATAAACTCTGAGTATACCAAGAACGCATATCTCCTTTAAAATAAATAAAGATTGAACACTCATCGCTCATGCATTAATAACTTGGCTCTAAATAACCTTCTTACATAGACAACACACTCAGGAACCTCATGTGATCTCATTTCCTTACAGTTGGCTTATTGCTTTACTGATTATAATGGTAAACATACAGAAGTAAATTAAGAGTGAGATAGTAAAGGGCTGATTGAAATCTAATCAAATTGATCTCAACTTTAATCAAGCATTAGTAATGACTTGAGGCAGCAGTGGCCTGTAACAAATACGACACACACACACACACGCACAAGTATACATGCACACATACATATAACAGTCTGAGGAGCCATCTGGTCATGATGAAATATGAAAAGGTTTGTTTAATCCAACACACACTCACTTTAAACACACATACTGATATGAATTGTTTGAGAAGAGCAAATGCGTTAGCTGGAACAAATAAAACAGCGGTGGTCTCGATTTCCCCTTCTCATTTTCTGATGTCACAAGGTAGTTGGAGTTTGCAAATGGTGTCACATGGTTTATTGTTATTTCTATAATTAGACTGCCACAGATGTGCACACCTCCTGCCAACCCTGAGCCTCAATTCCTAAATTAATTTTAGTCTCCCTATCCATCTCTTAAAAACAGGTTGAACTGGATTTTTTTTTTTTTTAACTGAGAACATTATCACTCAGGTGTTTAGCCAGAAGACAGGTATCAACAAAGCCCAGGCGGAACTCACTTGATCAACAGGGCTTCACTAAGCAGGCCAAAGCAGATTGCAGCTGACTTAAAGAGCGAGTGTGGAGGGGGATTGTCAAAAGCAGTCATCATCCGGAATACCACATACGGCACCAGAGCCAGCAGGAGAACAGCGATGGCTAGAATGGACCAGGTCTGCCACTGAGAGGCCACTGTCCGCCAGGGTGCGCATCTCTGAAGCTGATACTGAGGGAGACATGGAGAGGAAAACTCATTAATGAAGGATAGAGAGGAAGGGGTTTTATCTAGTTTAGAGAAAGTGGATTTGTCATGTACAGGTGAAGTGTGTAATTTTTGGAATGTAGGTTGACTACCCTGAAAATGGTAAACATTGTTACTTTAACGCACTTTCAAAATACTGCCCTCCTTGTTTGAGCACCTTAAACAAACAAAAACAAGACAGGTGAAGTGTTCAGGAAATCTTTTTTAAAAACAGTCATTATTTTGTGTTGCTAGAGTAGAGTAGAATAAAAATTGTGAAAACTAAATGGGTCAAGGTAGGGCGAAAAACTTCATCTCATTTTCTCCTACAACTTCAAAGTCATCCAACGTTGTTTTTTTCTTTTTTTTTTTTGCTTTTTTTGCACAAAGTGCAAAGAAGGCAGATTTAAAATCGCATACTTCCGGGGGTCATGTGCCAGCCAAGCAACCGCCATTTAGATAAGTGAGAATGTTTACAAATAGTTTTCTCAAAGTATTGGATACCTCCTTGGGTTAAGGGTCAGATTAGGTCCTTATCAACAAGAAAACAAGTACACATTTACTGTTTACAGTGTAAACCTTTGCTTGTATCAGAAAATTAGACCAAAACATTCAAAAGCTATTTAAACAACAATTACAGGTAATTTTAACACAATTAATTCAAATCATTTCAGCAATCAAAATATTTCTGATAGCATATCAGAAAAGCTTGTATACAAGTATGCTGTTCTGTTTTCATTCCGTATCCTGAGGCCTAGTCATTAGGGCTCCACAGAAAACAAACAAGCTGCCTTTGTGAGGCTAAACATCCCTCCTGACTACAGCTTGTGGCTTCACACCTGTTCTCTCTCTCTCTCCCTCTCTCTCTCTCTCTCTCTCTCCTTGGCTTCAGGCATGGAGAACTCTGTCACGGCCACACATCGCGTGTGTATGTGTGTGTGTGTGTACACTCCCGCACCCTCAGGCACTTTGTCGCTGACATTTTGTTTTATAGCCTGTTTTATTAATATTCTTGCCACTTACCAAATTAATATCTGAGTTGGTGAGAAATTTAATAACCACAAAATATTTTACAGGAAAGTATTTACTCTGTGGAAGTAGATGAATAGATCGCCACATCCTCAATTCATCTCAGAAAATAAAACAAACAGCTATTATTTTTCCAGTGGATTTTTGTAGGCCACACAGAATGCTCACCTACAGCGTACACTGTTAATATATGAAGAGTTTGGATGCAAAATACTAATGACAGTATATGAATCCAAACGAATCATACTGAATGAATGCTCTCGACACATATTATACATCCATCAAATACTTTTACTTCAAACTCGCTAAAATCCCACTCTCAGCCCAATCAGAAGTACCAGTACTTACATAGAAACCTATATATCAGAGCCTGATAAAAATGCATTTTTTTAAAGAAAGATGTCAGATGGATTTAGAGGCTTTTGCATCTGAACTCTTCATATATATAGTACAATCAAAAGTACAAAGGTACCGCTCTGATATACAGCATTAAATTTACATAAAATATAACGTGATGAGATTTTGCCCTCAGCTAAACCTTTTTGCTCTGGAACAAATAATAGATTAATGAGACTGCCTGTTAGATTTACCCAAAGCAAATTATAGCTCATGTTTAACCACTATAGAGACGTCAGAGTCACCGGCAAATTCCAGAAGATCTGGCTGAGGTAAGGCTGCTCTTGGCGGGTTCATAAACGCTTAAAGCCTGCTGATGCCCTGGAGCTCACATCTCTAAAAAAACATTGAAGCAAATTTTCAAAAAGACATTATCTTGATTAACAAACTGCATATTTGGTCTGAACAAATACATTCTCGCCTAAAAAAACATAAAACTGTATTCTGTGATACAAAAAAAGTACTATTTATAAAATTATGGTGGATTTGGGCATCTGACATGACACTCGCTGTGAGATATACCGCAAAAGGAGTAATACAAACAGTGAAATGGTTAGAGTTCCAATATCACTAGAATATCGCACTCTTCTCAGCCCATCATATTCATGGAGAAGGAAAAACCGTGCATTAAGTGAGTGAGTGGGGGTGAAAACTTTTTGAATTTGAAGATCAGGGTAAATTTAACCTATTTTGTCTTCTGGGAAACATGTAACTATCTTCTGTAGCCTCTGAAGGGCAGTTAACAAAAATGTACACATCTCCATTCTGTTCAAAAGTTTTCACCCTCTGGCTCTTAATGCATGTTTTTTCCTTCTGGAGCATCAGTGAGCGTTTGAACCTTCTGTAATAGTTGCATGAGTTCCTCAGTTTTCCTCAGTGTGAAAAGATGGATCTCAAAATCATACAGTCATTGTTGGAAAGGGTTCAAATGCGCAAAAAATGATGGAAAACCAAAGAATTTGTGGAACCTGAAGGATTTTTCTGAAGAACAGCAGGCAGTTTAACTTGTGGACAAACAAGTGAACAACTAACTATTATAAAAACAAAACAAAACAAAAAACAGCTGTGGATCATTCAGGTAAGAACACAGTGTTAAGAATCAATGGGATGTAAACTTTTGAACAGGGTAATTTTTTATAAATTCAGCTATTATTCTCTTGTGGACTATATGTAAACATCTTTAATGTGAAACATCTTATTCAGGTCAGTACAAAATAAACAATAACACAAATTTTGTATGATCCCTCTTATTTTGGTAAAATAATTAACATTTTGCACATTCTGTCTGATTTGACCTCAACTGTATATATATATATATATATATATATATATATATATATATATATAGAAGTTGTAAGTAAAACAGATTATTTTAGTATGATTTACAAGAACATAATATCGAAATGCCACATTTCACTTAGTGTACTATTTCTTTAATTGTGAAAACTTACTAGCAATTTCTGAGTGAAATTTTTTTTTAGTGTATAAGAGTGGGTCATCCCTCCATTTCCGTGCTTTCGTGGATGAGAAGTAACAAATTTGCTTAGAAAAAAAGAAACTTAAGAAAAAGAAAAAAAGCCTGACAAGCTAACCACTCCTGGTGTGATATCTGGAACAGCATTTAATTAGTGTCCCTGCCTCATCTGCAAATGCATACCGCCGCCTCACTTGTGTTAGAACAGCTATTCATTAATTAGATTCTTTGTGGCAAGTGCCACTGAACTATCTGCAATGTTTAAGGTTGCATCAAGCCGCAGTAAGTGCTTTCCTGATAGTGGGACGCATCCATCTTCATTTCTCAGCCTCTATGTTTGACTCTGCCCTTCAGCCAGATGGAGAAAAACAGAGCGAGAGAGAAAAAGGCGAGAAGGAAAGAGAGCTTCAGAGCTACCTGATACAATTCATCCCCGGCAGACCCTGAACTTTCACCTGCTTTTATTTCCGCACCAAGGCTAATTAATTTACAAAGGTAAAGTGGGTGCCCACTTGTGGAGGCGTATGAGAGCTGCCATGATCTGAGGCACATGTGGCAACAGATACAAACCAACATGTGGAGCTTTTCAGGAAAAAAAATCAACATCAAAGTCAGACAAATATAAACAGGCCAGATTCCTACGGCAAACAGATATGGGCCGTGAGAGGAGAAGCTGTCCCACTAGCACACAGATACTTCCTGAATGGCCTTTTCTCCCTCCCTGTGGTTCGAACGACACAGTGTACCTACACAACCCCCATGTCAGCCTAATCTTCATCCAAACAGCCCTCTTTCACCTGAATGTAAACACTAGATAGTCTGTACATCATGAGCGGCCTTTGCTCCTCTGGGTGTTTTGCATTGCTGTGCTCCAGGTGTAATATTAGGGTTTATTTAGTCAAGGAAGGCATGTGGCATTAGTAGTACACTTAGACGGGCTTCTATATGTGGACGCATGATTGCCTAGTAGTCCCACAAGAGTACTGATGGATAAATGGATTTAGGTTTGACTTGATGATGGTTTGAAGCTGCTGTTTTTAATGGGGGCTGTGTGTTTTCAGTACATTTAAGGGGGTATTTACTTAACCCAAGAATAGGGGGCATTGGAAAGTACGGGGCCTGTGTGGACCATCATGCTTGCTAATACGCTCTGGAGTTTTAATTTAGCTGCTTTCCTTTACCCTCATGTACCTCTTTCCCTAGGACAAACTCAGATTCGGTTTCTACATGTCATACCCACGTTTTGTTTTCTTTTCTTAAATGTCAAGGTGGTCAGTATGTTTTTAATATACACTGCTGTTTAAAAGTTTGGGATCAGTAAGATTTTTTATGCTTTTTTAAATAATTATCTTATGCTCATCAAGGCTACATTTACTTGATTAAAATACAGGGGGAAAAACAGTAATATTGTGAAATATTATTACAGTTTAAACAGTTTATTTTAATATATTTTAAAATATAATTAATATAAAATATAATTAATATAAATATAAATTTAAAAAGCTGAATTTTACTGCATTACTCCAGTCATTAGTGTCACATGATACTTCAGAAGTCATTGTAATATACTGATTTATCATCTGTGCTGAAAATGTTTATTTTTTGGAACCTGTGATACATTTTTCAGGATTCTTTTATTAATAAAAGGTAAAAAATAACAACATTTATTTAAAATAGAAATATTTTCTAACAATATAAGTCTTTGCAATTACTTTTTATCAATTTAACACATCCTATATATATATATATATATATATATATATATATTAATTTCTTTCAAAAAAAAACCCCACAAACTTTTAAATTGTAGTGTATATTCTTACAAAAGATTTCTATTTTAAATAAATGCTCTTTTTCAATATTTATCAACATTTATAATAAATCAGCATATTAGAATGATTTCTGAAGGTTCATGTGACACTGAAGAAAATTCAGCTTCACATCACAGGAATAAAGTACATATACATGTACTTTATATATCGTCGCTGTCGGGCGGAATCCTCGTATCTCCAAAACCGTCATTTTTCAGGAAATGAAAAAAACTGCATATTTTTTGAGTTATTCAATATTTTATCGTTAAAGTTGGTATTATACCATATATTGCTATCGTACACTGTTGTGTACCAACATTAAGACAACATTTCCCCAAAATCATGTTTTATCGGAGATACGAGGTTTTATGACTTGGGAGCAGGGAGATACGAGATTACGCCGTCATTGATAAGAATGGTACAGACACAGACTTCGCTGCTGCCAGCAGTGTTCATCAAAGTCTGCGGTCACATTGAGCCTTTTGACAAGAGAAAAAGCTTCAATAGTTAACCAAAGCTAACGACTGTGGTTACATACATCTTCCTAAACTCTATTTTAAAGGTTTAAGAGCTATGATGCAATACAAAAAAACCGAGTCCGTCTTTTTTCCCCTTAATTCTTCCAGAACAGCTTATACTACTGTTTCAGCTATTAACATAGTTACGTTTTGTATGTAATGCCAAAGTGGTTATATTTCGTTTCGTTTTCTTAAGTTAATTTAGAAAAACTTTTGGAGCATTTTTTTGTTCGTTAAATATCAGTTTGTTTGTCTTTTTTTTTTTTTTTTTTACTAACAGCGGAAGACTTTATGAGAGACTTTATGAGAGACTTTATGACTTTTAAATCATTACGACTTGCATAAAATAAAATCTATAGATCTAAAACAGTTAAAGTAGCTATAGAACAATTTTAGTTTAAACATTAAACCTAGATAAATGTGCGCTATTATGTGAATATTGTTTTTGAAGAGAAGCTGAAATCGCTTTGCAGGACATGAGGAGTCAGCGCGATCACATTTTTCAGCGAATAGGCTACATGCCTCACAAACATGACAAATAAATAAATAAATAAATAGAAAGCTTTAAATCATTACTAAACAAATCAGAAAAAACGCTTTCATTATGTAATCCGGAAAGATGCTTTCCTTCAAAAGTTGCGTCCAAAGAACAGATTGCGAGTCAGGGTCTTTGCGACATTATCTCAGAATACACTAGTTTATTAATGGATCATTCAAATATCTCCTTACTGTTTCCACCGACACATTCAATGCTAATTATTTTTGCCGGTGCTTTGTGACAAGAAGATGGAAGGGGACATATGCCCCGACGCTCCAGCGGAGTGAAGAAAAGGTGGAGATACGAGCTCTTCTCAGACAGTTGACGTGTTCAAATGAGTTAAGAGATTTGCTCTCAAGCTGTTTTCAACACTTTAGATTGGTTAATAATTTGTAAAAATTACAGATCCACGTGGGCACTGACCAATAGCATCGATTTGTGAAAAAATATGAAATTTACAAAATTTGGAGATACGAGGTTTCCGCCCGACAGCGACGATATATACACACATATATATATATATATATATTCACACAGAGAAGAGTTGTTTTACATTAAAATATTATTTCACAATATTACATATTTTTTCTGGATTTTTGATCAAATAAATGCAGGAAAAAAATCTGATATGATCCCAATTTTTTTTTTACTCTCACTTGAAAATAACCACCATATATATATATATATATATATATATATATATATATAACTAAAAGTAAAAACTTAAGAATAAAGTTAGGTCCAAAATTAATACATTAGATTTCAATATATAATTTATACCATCATGATATACCATCTTAATACCCAACCCTTACTTGAAGTATCCAAGCTATTGCAGCTATGAAGACATTCTTTCTGAGAATTCTTAAGGAATTTAAAAGAAAAAAGGTTTCACTTTTAGTCTATTATAGACTAAAATAGTCCTGCTTTTATTGATAAACTCTAGCTTATTGAGGGAAAATGTCTGCCTTTGTGCTTGCGCTGAATAGACACAGAGAGCTGAGATGCTACTTTGTTAAAAATGAAACAGTTTTCCATCATCTAAAGATAATGGACACAATTCCCAAGGTAAAAGCTTTTGAGGGCTAATATGTTGTTGAACAATTTGAGACTTCTAATGGAGGGACAGTAAAAGAAAAGGGATGCACAGAGGAAGATAAGGGTGGAGAGCATTGGTCAGTCCCTTTGTCTTAAATAATCAGAGGCCTTTTAAAAGTTTTTTAATGGGTGAGCACTGAAATGGAGCACTACTGTGCAGCTGTTAGCCTTGTATATCTATCCTCTTAGTATATGCCCCTTGGGCCCCTGTCATATTTGTATTTAAACAAT